>OY747133.1:3071786-3763428 GCA_963556465.1 Berberis vulgaris
AACAGCAACAACAGTAGCAGCTTCAAACCAGATACTCCTGCTCAAAAATTTGTTGACATGATCATGTCAAATTAAACCATTACCAGAACTTTAATTGTCAAGTGTATGCATTGTAAATGTAAGGTACGTAGTGGAAAACAAGATTAATGTAGATGTGAGAGACAACAATCGAAACAGTGTAAGCATTAGCCAAATAGAATGGAATTCACTCTAACATGAAACAATTGTCTGAGCTGTAACTCAGTAGTTTGATTTTGGACGTCAAGCTACAAAAAGAAGAAAATTGATGATAAAGTAGAACAACAAAAAAAAAAACCAGAGTAAAGTCTATGCAGAAAGTGAACGCAAAAAGAAGAGCAAACCAAATATCAAGCCCGAGTAGTAGCACTATGTGAAGGCATTGTCCAGCTTTTTGGACCCGTACAAAAGAGGATCTTCTAATTAGGACATATCTAGCTAATTAATCTTTTGATACATCATGATACATCACAGGACAGGTAAAGCTTGGTTAGAGATACGGCAGTGAAAAGGAAGAACTCAAATGATTAGCACTTAGCTAATTAGTTTCTACCATCTGGATTCAGGATTGGATAAGTGTCTCTGCGGGTTGTCCAGTGAGTGTGGATGGATTTGAATTGGTGGAGGCAAAGGGGATATCGAGGAGGTTTTCTTGGCTGAGCAACCTAGATGGATGGGGGAGGGAAGTAGATAGAAATTTCTCATTGAAATGATCAAGCAGTGAAAATCACTTTCCATCAATGGCCCAGGAAAATGGCTTTTGTAGATTTCTCAAAACTTGGCTTTCATTGGGTGAAGGTAAAAGCTAATTATCATCTTCACAGCAGGAGTTAGGGGGTGGGTTGGTTAAACACTGGTGCTGGCTTCTTGCAACTGCTGCAATCCAATGTCCTTAACTTCATATACAAAGTAGGAATTCTCGTTCATGTGGAGCAGAGACAAAAGTGTTCCAAAAGGTGTTCCGTTCGCTACTTGGTGGGTTAAGGCAACTTTCAACGCCATGCAATGATTTCCGGGAGGGAGGTCTTATCTTTCAATTATTGATAGCCACCTGTATAATGTTACGCACACACAACCTACACAATGGTACTAGATTTTGTATTAACTCAAAACAAAATGCTTTTAACTACACGACAGTCTCTACATAAAAGACTGAAACTAACGGAAATGACTGGCCCCAGTCTTGTTCAATTTTTCCTTTTATTTTTCATTGCTGAGGTTGTGTTGCTTCCAGTGAAATGAGCTTTGCCATCATTTGCTTATGAGCTTATTTAGAGTATATTCGTCAGGAACAAATTATAGTTTGTGTCATTAAGATAGACCCACAACTTAAAGGAAGTGATCCCTTGTTGACACTGTCACTTTGTTAGTAATCCCAGCAAAATGAACATAGGATAAAAGTGGATTCAAGCACAATATTTAGAAAACAACTTTAAACAATTGTTATCTGAACTAATCAGTTTTCAACCACATAAATCATCTTACTCCCCCATCCCCTTTCTCTTCAATTTATAATATTTTGCTTGCTCCCCCTCCCCCACCACCAAAACCTATTTATAATTGTTGAAATTTCACTAATTTTCTTAATAAGTTGTGTTTGTCAATGATTTCAAACAAGATTGACAAATTAATTGTTCAAGCTATTACAAAGGGTTTTTATATATAAATCCAACAAATAATTTTAATGCTTTGATATTCCATATTTAGGGTTCCTTTTAAGTATCACTACTATCAGTATTCTGTTTCAGTTTTAAGTGATTTTCACAAATACAAAGTTTGTTGAAAACTTGCCAGGGAACATGGATTTGGGGGGCTTTAAGTGATACATTTGGATAATGTGACACCTTTCTGTTTCAGATTTTTCTTTTCTATTATTGTCTACAACCATTACTAATTACCAAGCCTTTATATCATTCAACAAAATGATCAGTTTTTTTGCTTATATTGCATTTCTGACAATCATCCTAATCTGCTGCATGAATTAACTCATAATCTTGAATCGTTATTATCTCTTTTCTCCAAAATATGTTACTCCCAGATTCTATGGCAAGCAGATGGGTACATCAGATAACGAAGTGACAGACTGACTCTACCGAACATAACATATTTTGAACACACACTAAAATAAGGACTTAAAATGTCTTTCCCCATTTTGAAAAAAAAAATCAATGCAAAGTAAGCTTATATATACTAATAATGTAAAGGTAAACTTACCTAGGATCGTCTTGAAGTCGATCAGAAGGAAGGAGCAGCATAAAATTGCGAAAGTGACCATAAGAAATAGATCCTCCTGTGTCCGCGTCTAGAAAGCGCATCATGGCAACAGCATTATCATCATTTGCAGGAAGTCCGGCATTTTTTAGGGATGTCACAATTTGACTCTTTTGCAGTGTTCCCGACTTACTCAAACATAAAGTAGTATAAGCTCGAAGAATAGTTGGTTCCTTCTGTTCCATTATAGATAAGAATTGCTTCCATCCAAATGATTTCGAGAATAAGTGACGTCTAGTGCGACGCATAAATTCGCACGCATATCTCCGCGGCAATTTTCTCTTCCTCATTGCAATCTCAAGATCTTCCAGAGTCACCTGGCCATCTCCATCTCTGTCTAGCTCCTCAAAGAAACGCCGTCCTGAAAGCACACGAGTGGATTTAATTGACTAGTACTAATTAAGGATTTCAGATCTATGGAACATTTGCAAATAAATGAATTTAACGGATTTGAACAATCCCCTCCTCCACACACGCTCCCTTTTTACCGTGAAGGAAATACTCAACTAAATGACTAACATAACAGGTAAGGTAAGGTAAGGTACACTGCTTTTAAAATGATTCTCGTATCTATACGTTTTGGGTACTTAAAGCCTCAATAGGACATTCCAAGCTTGCATCATCAAATTTTTACATATCTTTTGAAGGCTCTCATTCTTTCCCTTTTCTTTTTAGTTGGTAAAGAAATTTATTTAACAAGAATAGGAAACATATGAGATTCAAATTCTTCTCAACGTTATGAGTATAAATGTTCATATATAAGCAAAACAAGAGAATTTACTATATGTATATTTTTCCAAAGTATGGGACACTTTCCATTTGGAGACTCTTTTGCTAGACGTGTCCGACACATTGAACTCCTGTCAGACGCCAAGACATATACAGTGTCGTTATGAAAAAAGCTACAATTGTACATAAGATAAGACTTGACAGAGATAATGAATCTAGGGGTGGGCAAACGGGTCGAGGATCCGCGGGTTCAAACCGAACCGGACCGTTTTGCTCCAAACGGTCCAAATTTTAATTTTGTGTTTTTAGATACGGTTCGGATCGGTTCGGATCCGTTATAAAACGGTCCGGTCCCAGTTTCTATTTTTTTTAAAAAAACGGTCCGGGTTGGACCCGTTTCAAATTGCATTTACTAAAACCAAAACCCCTCTCTCTCTCTGACTCTCTGTCCTGTTTCAAAGTAGTAGAAGAAAAGGAAGAGGAGGAGACTCTTCTCTGTCTCTCTGTCTCGATATAAACCAAAACCCCCTCTCTCTCTCTCTCTCTGTCTCTGTCTCTGTAAGAAGAAGCAGAAGCAGTAGCGATTGGAGATCTCCCTCTCCTCTCTATCTTTGTCTCTGTCTCGAGGAGAAGAAGCAGCAGCGAGACGCTGGGAGCCCAAGAAGAGGAGGAGCAGAAGAAAAGGAAGAGACGCTGGGAGATCTCCCTCTCCTCTCTCTCTTTCTGTCTGTCTCGAGAAAAAGAAGCAGCAGCGAGACACTGCGTGACCAAAAAGAGGAAGAGCAGAAGAAAAGGAAGAGACGCGAGCTCCTCTCTCTCTATGTCTCTGTCTCGAGAAGAAGAAGCAGCATGTCTCTGTCTCGAGAAGAAGAAGCATCAGCGAGCTCCTCTCTGTCTCTGTCTCTGTCTCTGTCTCTGTCTCGAGAAGAAGAAGCAGCAGCACGATGAACCTACATCCATTCCTCTTCAACCCCATCTCCATTTTAGTGTTTGATTTGATCCTAAAATTTCTTTGGCAATACGATGAAGAGGGTGGTGGTGATCATTTCGACAATTTTGGTTTTCAGGAACCCAGATCTCGCCAGATCTACACAATAAGGTAAGTGTAGTTTGCCGAAAGGAAAATACAGGGTTCTTATGATTGTTTGATTCAATTTATCTTTGTGAGGGTTAGTTCAATTGTACATTATTGTGTTAATCAAATAGAAGAAAAGAAAGATGAACTTCTTTGTATTTTTTGTTGATTATAGAGTAGAAAGAATGGTTTGTTGTCGATTATTGTAATATATTGAAGTTCCTGATAATGAATATATTACAAGTAAATTCTGCTACAATGTTCTTGAAACTATCGAACCGTTTGGATGTACTAGAATCAGAGGATGCATTTTTAGTAGGAACCGAACCGTTTCAAACGGTTCGAGTTAGGTTCGGTTCCAATGTTCAAAATGAGAGGATCCGGACCGGACCGGATCCGTTAATTTTAAACGGTTCGAGTTAGGTTCCTCTAAAATTGGAACCGATCCGGACCGTGCCCACCCCTAAATGAATCCTTTGAATTGGAATAAGCAACCGTATCACTTGAGTCCTAATAATTTTTTTTTCTTTTATTAATCAAAATAATATTTTTTGAAATGCATTAGTAATTAGCCTATCAAACTGTCGTAAAGTGAATTATGTGGAAAGACTAAAATAAATTATACAAATAGATACTTTAGAAACTAATTATACCGTACAAATGTCAATCATCAAAATAAAGATCGCATACCTTCAGACTCTGTGTATCTGAAAAAGTCCTGTACAGAAAACAATTTTTTCTTATCTGGATACTCTTGAGAGGAACGCCCCAACTGAGGTACAAGCTCAATTAATTCTGTCAGCGAAACACCGGACAATGTGGAACGCAACCGTTCAACATTAGATAACGGAATATTTAACAAACTGTTTGGCGCCTTCTGAGATGAAATATTCTCTGATTCTTCCTTATTTGCAATAGATACATCTTCCTCGTTCTCATCTTTTGTAGGAGTTACTCCAACCAGACTTGATGGGGTGCCACCAACCCTTGCAAACTTCAGATTTCCCAAAAAGGAATTCACATCTTCTTTTCTTCCTTTCAAAATAGCATAAATGACACCAAAATGATCAAATGGAGGGGCAGGTGAAGGAGGATCAGGTTTCTGTTCATAATTCTGATGACAACTTTTTTGGCTGCCCTGATCAAACTTGGGAAATTTTTGAATTACTTGATCACACACAAAACCTAGAAACAGTTCCAAAGATAAAACATCTCCTTCCTTGCATGCTTTTGCACTATTGTGGAATTCTGGAGTCGACTCAGAGTCTTTAGATTCTCTTTTGTTTTGTTTAGAAGAAAGCCCCATTAACAATTCAGCATTTCTGTGGCTACAAATTTTCTGATTTCGCTTCTTCCCAGTCTTGAACGGACTCGGAAATGCCTGAACAAAACTGTTAACAAACATAGACCATGTAACTGAAAACTGCATACAATTCACACAAGATCCCTCTTCTTTACGAAAATCATTCCCTTTGGTTCCATTTTTTAAATTTTCCACATTCCTACCACAATTACTATCCGAATGATGAAACAAATTCCCCCAAAATGCTTTCAGTGGAACTCTAATGCCTGAACCCTTCTTTCTCTCATCATTTACAACTTCCTTGCACTGTTTCTTCTTCACTGAACGCACCCCAACATTCCAATTATCTACATAAACATCAAACTGAGAGAAAAGATCCATCTTCTTAATCTCATTTCTTGGACCTGCCCAACACGTCTCGAAATCTTTCGCAGCTTTTTGGATTCCACATTCAAGTGGCGAAAACACTTCTTTAACAGCGTTGAGCGAGTTAAAGAAAGACTCTACAGGATCATTTACTGACACCATTACCAAAACCTAGATCAAAACTCTGAGCAAGTTTCAAAACCTGTTACAACACACAAATTCAAGACATGCAATTAAATTTTCATTTCCACTAACTTCACAAAATCCCCAAAAATCAAAACTTGATTGATCCAATCCACAAGAAACCAACATCTCTTCCCATAATTGTTAGAAATAAACCATTTTACACATGCATACAACCACCCCCCGCTCCCCCCCCAAAAAAAAAAATTAATAAAAAAAAAATTTCAGAATTTGTCGAGTTTAATCCAATCAAAATATGCATTGAAAACAAAGTATCATTTCACAAAACAAATTGAAAACCCCTAAAGATTCAGAAATGGACTGCCCCCATCAACAAGAGAACAATATCCCTTTCATTCCAGCTATCCAGAAACCCCAAAAGCAAAGCTTATACAGAATTTGAAGACTAGATTCCAACCAAAACATCAATGAAAACAAATTCAAGCCCTGGAAAACCACAACTTGCTATCCCCCATCAACAGTCAAACAACGTCTCTTCCCAAGATTAGTAGAGAAAACAATCCATCCCAGATACACAACAAATCCAAATAGTAAACATTTTTCACAATCCATCCATCAAAATTCACAAATTACATCATTGAAAACCTTCAAATTACATGCATTCAACACAAAGCTCATGACTGCTTCACCTGATTGCACAAAGACTATCAACTAACTTCAAATATCATTTCAAAGGTGAATTCTCTAAGTTCTACTTCAAACCTTGCAAATAACACACAAACTCAAACAGATGAAGAGCATAAATGGATTCAAATTGGATATTTAAACCTCACCTCATTGCCTGCTCGACCAAACCCTAGAAGATCCTCCACCAAATCAATACCCTAGATGTGTACGGACTCTTTCAAAAACTCACCATTTGAACCTAATCGAGACCTGAATTGGATTGTAAATTAAGGTTTTGAGAGAGAGAGATCGAAAGACTTGGAAGTTGTGAATTGGATAATAAAAGCTGACGCGAAATTGGTGTTTTCTCAGACACCGCTGGCTTTTGGTTTTGGTGACCGCCAATCAGAACGCGAGATTTTGGAGACCAACCAATGGGGTATTGATTTTTACTGTACAGTGTGTTTTATTGGATGGATATCTCTGTGCTTTCTTATGTGTTATTATTGGGTTTTGAGTTATGGAAGTGAGTGTGAAGTTAATTGTTAAGGAGGATGGGTTCCGCTTATAATTTGTATAGGGATTTGGATTTTGACACTTTCACGGTGTCTTGACATTTTTTGATATAAGAATGTTTCTATTTATTTTTTTATTTTATTTTCTTTCTTTAATAAACATCTTCGTGTTTGACCAAAAAAAAAATTTGTTAAGTTAATTAAGTTGGATTTTTTTTTATTTTGGGAGTAAATGATTTTTGCCTTTTTTTAGGCATTTACAAAAAGTGGAAATTGGGAATTTTTAGGTTTTGGATTGTCATTCTTAAATGGCTAAATCACACTTGTAAAAATGAAAAAAAAAAAAAAATTAGCGTCACTGTAAAATGTCACACTTGACTCGGAGTATCAAATCTTTGTGGCATATGAACCACATTATAACCAATTAAATGCATAATGCAAAATATATTTTAGGAGTCCAACATCATGACTCTCCACAAAAAAAAAAAGGGTTTTGCCTCCATGAGTACTAGGCACACACATATAAGCATTTCTTCGTTAATTTCTCCATTTCATCATTTAGGAGTGGAATGAGCTTGAGCATCAAAATGTCTTATGATCAAAACTTCCCTATCGTGAGATTTATACAGAAACCTGGCTAAAAAATGAAAACCCATTCCAAAATCGGCAAATGGCCTTCAACAATTCTCCTTTAACGTACTATAAACATTTTTGCATGTTTTTTTAATTCACTCTCATGTATTGTTGATGCATTTTTTTACAATTTACATAGAACATAATAAGTTCCATATCAATATCCTAATACATTCTCAAAAAATTTCCCATTTTGATTCCCATGTTAATAGTCACTTTCATCGTATTTGCACATTTTAATTTCTACAAACAAAATGGTGAACATACTCGATATCCAAGGGTGGGAGAGCGGTCTTTAAAAGAGAGGTCTCCAATTATTTATTAATCA
Source organism: Berberis vulgaris (assembly GCA_963556465.1). Lineage (NCBI taxonomy): Eukaryota > Viridiplantae > Streptophyta > Magnoliopsida > Ranunculales > Berberidaceae > Berberis > Berberis vulgaris. The sequence continues at coordinate 3,079,835 of OY747133.1, forward strand.
GACCTTTTTATTTAATTATCTTTATTAAATCTGACTTTTAATACTTGGTCCAAACCTCCAGCCCAATCCATTGCATAGTGAAGCCCGCAAACACAGCTGCATTACGTGTAAGCCAGTGGAGCAAGCTTTTTGGATAACGATGGAGCTGACTGTATAGTATCATCCAAAATCAATAAGATGCTGACACGTACACATCAATAAGATGCTTGTTGTTGTTACATTCATGGGGCGCATGTGGGAATGTCTTTTAGTTCTATTTTAAGCAGTCAGGGTTTTGGTTTTTTGCATTTATAATGTTCGTGGCATCAAACAAACACGAGCTTTGCTACAGAGCGAGGGAGGGAGCGAGGGAAAGGGGCGAGGGATGGGTGGTAATCACCCATCCGTCTCGAGATAAGCGCATCGGATTGGAGATGCGCAATTGCGCTTATCTCGGGGCGGATGGGTGGCTACCACCCATCCCTCGTTCCCTCCCTCGACCCCTAGAATTTTCCAACAAACACATAAGGTTTAACAAACACCTCTACGTATAAAGTTGGAAGTTCAAAAAACATATTTAAAAGGCTTAATCGTTGATCAAGTAACGGACCGCTACACGAAACCACACCTTTTATTAGCCCCACCATTTGTACCCACCACCCAAAGAGTACAAAAGTTTATAATTTGCTCTGTTTCCAAGTAAACCTATTTGAAAATAAATAAACCCCACCGCCAATCTGTATCAAATCCACAGTGAGCGGCACACACAAAAGCCTATATCACAATGACAAAGTCAAATCCACAGTAAGCTTCGAAATGTGAAGGTAGGCACTATATCACCATTTTCTCTTTTTCAAACCATCGGAACTTTCTCACATTGCCTATATAAAAAATAAATAAAAACATTTTTTTCTTCTCCAATCAAATTGAAACTTCATTCTTCATTTCCCATCGGAATCTCTTCCCTCTCTCATATTAAAATTTCTCCCCGCATTCATTTCTTTTTCAAAATCGAAATCAATCTCTTCTCTCTCCCTCGAAAATTTCTTCATTCTCCCTCAAAATTAAAACCCTTAAAAATTGAACCCCAAATTGTAATCTCTCTAAAATTTTCAGAAAAAAACAAAATAATCTAATGAAAACTTCATAAACATTTTCAGATCAATCACAAAAACAAAGTAAAAATTCAAAAATCACAAAAAAAATATTATTCGCCTGAGACAATGCGAGGTTCTTGCAAAACCTCGCATTGATTTGGGCGAACAGTAAAAAAATATGTTGCAAAACCTCATAGAGTTCTGGGCGAAGGAAATTTTAGCAAATTTGTGCGACTTTAATAAAATGATCATAACTTGCTCATTTCAAAATATTTTAAGTGATTCAAGTTGTGTTTGTTAGATAACTCATAATACTACAACTTTTATGTTTTGATCAACTTGGGAATCGATCTCGATCGAGTACATAAGTTAGCCGAAAGTCAGAAACACTATCACATTTTTATTGCGACACAGATTTGCACGACTTTAGTAAAATTGTCATAACTTGCTCGTTTCAAAACATTTTTCAAGTGATTCAAGTTGTGTTTATTAGATAACTCAGATTACTACAATATTTGTGTTTGATCAACTTGATAATCGGTATCAATCAATCACATAAGTTGACCGAAAATCATGAGCACCATCTCGTTTTCATTGCGAGACAAATTTGCACGACTTTAGTAAAATGACAATAACTTGCTCATTTCAAAATATTTTAAAGTGATTCAAGTTGTGTTTATTATATAACTTAGAATACTACAACTTTTGTGTTTATATAAGCTTGAGAATCGATCTCGATCGAGCATATAAGTTAGCCGAAAGTCAGGGACACTATCCCGCTTTTCATTAGAAAACATATTTGCGCGACTTTAATAAAATTATCATAACTTGCTCGTTTCAAAACATTTTCAAGTGATTCAAGTTGTGTTTGTTAGATAACTCACAGTACTACAACTTTTATGTTTTTATGAGTTTGAGAATTGGTATCAGTTAAAGGTTTCAAAGGGTTAAAAGGTACCATGTTTTTGCATATTTTTCGTGTTGAATTTGGGTTTCTCTGTTAAGTTATGCATATTTATTGGTGGTGTGAGTAAGTAAAAAATAAAAAATAAAAACACTCAATGGTGGTGTGAGAAAGAGGAAATGGTGGTATGGAGTAATCGCAGCCTATTTGAGTCCTTATGGTACCATCCACCACAAATCTTATTAGGTCTAGCTGAATTAACAGATATAAATTCGCCAGTTAAACGACAGTCTTGGATAGGCACGTTTGCCATTCGGGAATAAATGTCTCGAAACTTGCATGTCAACATGGCTATGCCCACCCTAGCATTGTGTTCAAGCTAGCTATCCCCTTAACAATAACATAACTACCCAACTAATAATAACCTTGCATATGTATCTTTAGCGACCAAAATTAAATGTTGAATCAATATTTTCTAGGTCATCTTCAACACTAGGCAGTGTTGTTAATTCATCTTCCTGCATAACCCTGCTCGAAGTGGTAGAATGAAAAAGTATCTGATTTAAAGCACCCAATACAATTTACACATTTTAATTATTTTTACATTTTCTGTAAAGAAAGTAATTGGAGAATTATATTATTGTTATTATAATTCATTGACTAAATACAAACTTATATAAGCTAACTTCTACCTAACATTGTGGAAACAGAAAAATTAAAACTTTTTATACAAAATATAGTCTTATTTTGACTTTCATATTTTAACTGTGTTTCTTTAACTATTCTGACTTTCTTATTATTGTACTTTTCTTCTTGTAGATGTGAATCAATCTTGGATTTGGACTTGGTTATATTGAGTGCAAACCCTACATATTCTAACACGCCACCGCAAACTGAACATGTAGACGTAGATGATATGTATAACTTCGATGAAATTTTAAAGTCCAATTTGGTGAATAAATCATGATTGTTGAGCGAAGTTGCTAATGGTTCGACTCGTATTAGCATGATTTTCAAATTCTAGATAATTCTGAAAAAAAAATATATGGTATGAAACAATCATGACTGTCGAGTGAAACGGCTAATAGTTCGACTCGAGTCAACGCGACAGTCAAATTATGATATGAAGAAATCACGACTATCGAATGAACGACTAATGGTTCGACTGAATCAGCATGTCTCTCCAATTCTGGTACGAAGAAATCATTACTGTCGAGTGAACGACTAATGGTTCGACTCGAGTCAGCATGACTCCCCCTCAGCGCGAAGGCTGAAAGATTGCTCAACATAAATTTTGGTATTACTCAACATTGGTGTTGAATTACTCAACATTGGTACTGACATTGCTCAACAGTGGTGCTGGTATTGCTCAACATTGATGCTGGTATTGTTGTTTTTCAATTGCTCAACACAAATATTGGTATTGCTTAACATTGGTGTTGGATTGCTCAACATTGGTGCTGGTATTACTCAGCACTGATGCTGATATTGCTCGACATTGGTGCTGGTAGTGTTTTTTATTTTCTTGTGATGGTACTCGCTATATATCAGGGAAATTAAAAGTTTCTTCCATTTTTTCTCATTATTCTTCCTTGTTGCTACTTCGTCCCCTTCTATGTTTTGTTGCAGGGAGAAGATGTGAAGGTTGGATCGAGATAAAGTAGAGGAAGATAAGGGATGGTGGTGGCTTGCCCTTGTTGGTAGGCGAGGTGGTGAGGCAGTCTCACCGTTGTTGGCTGCTAGTTCGGTGATGGTGATGAAGTTGTTTTCTTTTATTTTGTTTGGTGAGAGAGAAACCATGAGAGGTGACTTGATTTGAGATAGAGATTGGTTGATTGAGACAGGCTATCATTGTCGTAAAATGCGTGGGCAACGAGATCAAATTCGAAGCGAAACTCGGTTGCGAGATTGGTTGCGATCTCTCGTGTGTGATTTTCATTTATTTATTTTTAAGTTTTTTTTTATTTTATTTTAAATTTATTGTTGTTGGAATTGGTTATGAATTATCTGTTGTTGTTGAATATGGCGTTGTCAAAATTGTCGAGACTATAACGGCTGTTGTCCTCTTTTCCTATTCTCTTGCATCTACAATCAAAGTGTGTAGTCATCAGATGTGGGAAATAAATTGAATTACCGGAGTCTTAGGTCACCAAAGAAAGTTGCTCTGAAAGAAAATAATTAGAATTTTGTATTATGGTTGTTATAATTCTATGACTAAATACAAACTTATATAAGTTAACTTCTACCTAACTCTGTGAAAACATTAAGCTTAAAACTTCATATAAAAAATAGATTATTATCATGACATTCATATTCTAACTATTCTATTATGACTTAAATTTTTTAATTATTACGACTTTCTTATTTTTGTATTTTTTTTAATTGTAAAGGTGAATCAATCTTGAACTTGAGTTTGACTATGTTGAGTGTAAATCCTACATATTCTAACAATTTTTGCGGAACTATTGAACGAGTGATCGAGTTGCATTTTGTACATTGTGAACCATTATCCCGAAGTGTATGTGTGTTTGTATGATGTTTTTATCACATATTCACATTACAAGTAGGGTTGACAGTGGGGCAGATTTTTACAGATATCCGCCCCACCCAATCCGTATGGGGCGGATTTGGATAGGGCTGAATGGGTTTTCAGGTGGTTTCGGGTATCCAAAAAATATCCGTTTACTATTCGGGGGGCGGATACGGTTTTAGCCATATCCGCCCCGCAGGCCCCGCGGATATCCGTTTAACCAACGAATTTACAAAAGTACCCTTCATCTATATAAAGGTATTAACTTTTGTTTTTCACAAATACAATCGCTCCTCCCTCACCTCACACCAATCGCTCCCTCTCACAGAGCGATCTCCCTCCCTCCCTCACACCGCACACCACCTCGCCCTCCCTCACGCCGCGAGATCCTCCCTGCTCCCCTCACGCCGCGATCTGCCTCCCTGCTCCCTCACACCGCGAGATCCTCTCTGCTCCCCTCACGCCGCGATCTCCCTCACAGAGATCAAGATCAAAAGGGTTTATTCCTCTCCCCCATCAGAGATCAAGATCAAGATCAAGATCAAATCAGATCTGAGACTGAGATCAAGATCTGAGATCGAATCTGATCTGATCAAGATTTGATCTGAAAAAGATCAAGATCTGATCAGATCAGATTTCAAGATCTGAGATCTGATCTCAGAGATCGAATTTTTTGTAATTTTATTTTTATTTTTTTGTTAATTTTTGTATGGTTTTGTAATTTCTGGTGTATGGTTTGTAATTTCTGAAATTTTTTGTAATTTCTGTATGATCTCACAAAAACCAAATATGTTATAATCTGTTTTTTTGCGCAATGGTGGTGTGATTCGATATATTATAATCTGTTTTTTTTTTTATTATTATATGAGAATCTGTTGGTTATTGTTTTGATATTTGAGAATCTGGTTTTTTTTTTTTTTTTTTTTTTTTCTCCGGGTATTTTGGGCGTGGCGGATTTGAATATCCGTAATCTCCAGCGGGGCGATGATGGATTTGTCCAAATCCGCCCCGTTGCCATCCCTAATTACAAGTGCCAATTATTCTAGTTTTAAAAACTTCAAATTTTCTAGTTTTGTTCTGACTTGGATTCTAACGAACTTTGTATTCCATTCCGATTTCTTCATATTCGAACTTGTATCTGTATCGAATATTTCATGATGTTTGTATCACAACATTGCCACCTCCTCGCGTAATCATCACGAAACACTTTTGTCTTTCCTTTCGTCTCCATTAAACGTCACATGCTAACACTAATTCGCTACCCAATCAAATATCAAACATTTGATAAACCACCATCCACATGGCCACTTTCAAATCCTCAAACCAAAATTCCCAGAGATTCACATTTCTTTAGATGATAAAATCCAACCATTTGGGATTTATTTTGTTTTACAAAAGGTGAGCATGCTGTCGGTGGGTATAATACCCATATAATATGAGGATAAATCACCACAGTCTTAACCATCAAACTAGGATGTCATTGGCAATTATTTGGAATTTTGCACCAAGCTTTTTGCCATGTTGACATTCACTTCGACTTTGGTTTAATAATACTCGCATTGTAGACTTAATTGAATTGACAAAAATCAAATTATTTTCCTAAAAATATGTTTGGAATTGGTTTTGTTCGATATGAGATTTGAAATTTTATAAAACATAATGAAAACAATCAAATTTTCAACCTCTATGAACAAACCAATTGAATCAAAATATTTGGATTGGTTTAGTTCAGTCGATTTTCTTAGTTTCTTCGATCTTCCAAGGTTCTAAAATTGCTCGACAGTAAGCAGGTGATGAGTAGGGGACTAGTGTTCAAAGGCATAATCAGAGCCCAGATGATTTTTATTTGATAATATAATTTATAATTCATAAAATTTAAGCATAATAGCATATAAATTACTTTTATTTAATGTCTAGATAAATAATTTTTTTTAATATAATAACATAAATTAACGAGTACCCCAAACTCAACATCCTCTTTTGGCATTGAAATTTGAGAACAAGATAGAGAATCACGAGTTTGAAAAGAGGATGAGAACGCAAAGTTGAGGAAGAGAATCTTTCGCACAAGTCTATCTACCTAAAGGTTTAATTTTTTTTTTTTGAACTATAAATAAAAATAAAATATTTTAAAAACCCGCCTAGGCCCAGCATGGCTAGCCGCCTACTCTCCGCCAAATCGCGGCTTAGGCCGAAGTTTAAAACACAATTATTCTTTGAGCTTGTCTAAGTGTCGAGGGAATGGGCGAGGAAAACAGCGAGGGAGGGGGGGACCGTCCATCCCCCCAAAATGCGTGCATGAAAAATGAAGGCACGCATTCCGAGGGATGGACGGTCCCTCCCTCTCTCGCTGTTTTCCTCGCCCATTCCCTCGACAGGGGCGTGTTTGGTTAGCCCATTGACCGTCGTAATGTAATGGTTTGACCATTACAATGTAATGGGTCAAAGACATTCATGCGTTTGGTATCACATAAAACCATCGTAATGGTCATTCCCATTACAGATTTGGTTGTAGTGGCCATTCTTATCTCCCCCTATGAATGACCATTACCATTCCCATTGTAATGGTCAAAGTTACCTAATGACCATTTTTATCCTCCTCACCCTCCCCCATTTTAAATAAGTGAGGGTATTTTTGAAAATAAATTTTACATTATCACCTTACCATTTTAAAAGTATACCAAACATACATATTTCCATTACCATTTCCATTTATATTTTCATTCCCATTCCCATTACTATTCTCATTCTCATTCCCATTTCCAATTCCATCAAGTAACCAAACGAGAATTTTCCTTATTCTTTTCATAGCCTGCAGGGCCTCTTCCATTTGATTGGAACATCAGAATTGTCAATTGCCTGTACTACAACAAAAAATCCTCTCCACTACTAACCGTTCTCCTGTCATTAGTACGACCGGCAACTTCCGGTAACCACATCATAACCACACACCACCCACCACACTACCTGTAACCGTCCGTTTATTACCATGAACTCATCTAGTCCACGTATCCACCATCGTCACCGTCCGATCTCTTTCTCTCTACTCACAATCTACCTACTGTCACTTCTCTCTTCATGACTGCTGTTTCTCACTCTTTTCACAGTCTCTCATACTCTCTCTCTCAAACAACGAAAGCAAAGCACAAAAAGCTCGAAAAAATTCATTAATGGCTATGATTTTGTCTCCACTTCGATCGTGTTCACGAGTTGTTGTTATCTCCACAGCGCTCTCAACCTCCTCTATGTCTCTATCAGTGAGAAAAAGCGAGAAGCACTAGATATTTTATCGCCTTTTCCATTCCGTCGTTTTCTGTAAATCATTTTAGAAGAACCACACAGACACACAGATCTCATTCATTCGATATCTAGGGTTTGTGCAAAGATCGATTTCAAAATTTTCAATCTAATTACTATTGAAACTAAATTTAGTTGCTGCTGCAATGTATGAAGATCACGAAGTTCCAAGATCGACATCATGGAGAGAGGAACTAGCGAGTGTGACTCAAGATACAGGCATACAGTACACCGACTACGGATTCGAAGGTCACATGGAGGTTCTGGAGCAGAAGATGATGGACTTTGATCATGTAGAAGTTGCAAGATCGACACCATGGAGTGAGGAACTAGCGAGTGTGTTGCAAGATACAGGCATACAGTACAACGACTACGGATTCGAAGGTCACACGGAGGTTCTGGAGCAGAAGATGATGGACTTTGATCATGTAGAAGTTGCAAGATCGACATCATGGAGAGAGGAACTAGCGAATGTGTTGCAAGATACAGGGATACAGTACACGGAGGATGGATTCGAAGGTCACGCGGAGGTTTTGGAGCAGAAGATGATGGAGTTTGATCATGTAGAGGAGGCGGAGGAGGAGACGGAGAGTTTTAAAGATCAGATGAAAGGATTCCTGAAGGCTTCGGTGGAAATGCTGCTGGAGTTGGCGAAAGGTGTGAGTGATGTTGTGCAGCAGAGCTTAGGAAATGAGGACTCGTATATTGTGAAGAAATTTGGTGAGTCGTGGACGAGGGTTTCGAAGAGATTGAGTTTTTTGAATGAGTTTTTGCCGGAGGATCGCGATCCTGTTCATGCTTGGCCTGTGGTGTTTTTCGTCTTCTTCATCGCACTCTCAGGTAGTTTGATGAATTGCATTGGTTTTGTTATTGGTGAGAAGTTTAGGCGAATTTATATTGAACTATCGAATTGATTTGATTGTTGTGTTATTTTTTGTAATCGGTGTTCTTATTGATTGTTTTGGTGTGAATTGAATGGAAAATCGTGGTTTTAGAAGATGATTTTGTATTAATGATGTTGGTGTATTGCATCCTTGAAAGGATTGAATCAAATTTGGATTGAATTCGTTCAATTGAAACCGGAACTAGGACCATTTGAAATGCATTATTGGCAAAATCGCGATTCCTTGTGTCCTTGTCTCTACATGTTTGACTTCAGAACTGCATTGTTGCGGATACTCTTTTGGTATTGGTTTAGTACTGTTCATTTATATGTCAAAGATGCAAATGATCCCAGTTCAATTCTGTCCACGGCAATAGTGCTTGGTTTTTAGTTGTGCATGGACTCGAGAGTGAGAGTGATTTTCACTTACATCCACATTATGAAACATATTTGGTTTTGAAAGCAATTTAGCATTTCTCTACTACTCTTGCTTTTGATTTTTCCTGATGCACTTTGTGGTCTGTTTCAATCTGTTTAACCAACATAACTGTAGTAAAATTTGTGCAGTGCTTAGTTTTAATACAGCACCTAAAGTGACTCAACCGATGCCGAAAAAAGTGTACATACATCCTGCTAGTGCTGCTCGTGTCCAGCTTCCAGATGGAAGATACATGGCGTATCATGAACGAGGTGTTTCGGCTGATAGAGCTAGGTTCTCCCTGATTTCTCCACATTCCTTTCTCTCCTCAAGGCTTGCAGGTAAGGCTGCATGTTATGATGATTGCATATGCCAAATTGGTACGTTGAGAACTTTGTTTGAATCAGATTTCTACTTGTTTCACAGGCATACCTGGAATCAAGGAGTCGCTGCTGGAGGAGTTTGGTGTTCGCTTGATTACATATGATTTTCCTGGTTTCGGCGAGAGTGACCCTCATCCCAGCAGAAATCTTAACTCGTCAGCTATGGATATGTTGAACCTAGCGGATGCTGTTGGTGTTAGCGATAAGTTTTGGGTAGTCGGGTACTCTGGTGGGGGCATGCATGCCTGGGCTGCACTCAGATACATTCCTGATAGGCTTTCAGGTAAGACACCATCTTTATTCCTGCTCCTTTTTAGCGATTTTGACATACTTTAGCCGTTGCTATTGTTTATATAGGTTTTGATATTTTTCAATGAATGAACATGCTTCATAATAGCTTTGATTAAATTTGGTGGGAGTGCTTTATTGTTCTGAATCGGCACTTGTTAATGTTGTCCAAACTAGGTTGATCATTTGCGGATAACCACCACAGTTTATTGTATCAGGTTTGGATTCCTTAGATATTGGGAAATGAACATTTCACTAATAATCCAATGATGGCTTTAAACAGACCACACTTCACTAGGATAGAGAGAATCAGATTCCATCCTATAATTAAATCTATGTTTAATATGGAAATATTGACCATTTTTTTCCTACTCCTCGTAAGGCTTAGAAAGCATTATAAAGCTACAAAATGTTGGTTAAAATTGGTATACTGGATAGCCATTTAGCGAAGTGTCCTGATTTAATAGGAACATGAAATACATGTTCAGATAGACTAGAGTCTAGACAATTCAAGATTGACCCAGGACTACCGGTGCTAGGCTAAATGACCTAAACAGACAGAAACAAGAACAGAAAGAAGCAGAAGAAGATATACAGAGATAAGATTAAATATCAAGATTTAAATAATGCATACTTTTAAAGAACTATTCTTTGTATTGTCCAAGAGAACAGTCAACCACTTCGCCGGACGAACCGATAGCTAATTGGTTTGATTAGTTCAACCAAGTCCAATACTTTCTTTTAAGAATAGATTTTGGAAAACACAGATATAGAAATATGCTTATGTATTGAAAATAAAGAGAAAAGATTACAGAGGAGACTTACTAAAGGGATGTACAAGAGGAGGGCGAAGATGAGTGGTTACAATATTATGCTTAGGGGATACAAACAGGAGATGGGGTTCTAATTGCGTCTGAGTATTTCTCAAAGACTTGGCTCTTATTTATAGAGGGTAGAGGAGATAAGAATGGAGAAGAGATAAGATTTCTTCGCTGCAGTGAAGGATGAGCTGGATGCTTATCCCATTGATTGAGTGGAGGAGAACTGTTGCTAGTGCTTTGACTGTTCACCTTTTGACTGTCGGCAAGTACTGTTTGGAGGACTGTCGGCAGGTACTTTTGACTGTAGCGTCATGTGGATACTTTTGATAAAAGAAAAATGCTGTCGGGATGTCGGAGGATTGTGACCGAAAGCATTTTGTTTGATATGGAGCTGGCAGATGCTGCCTTTGATAATGGACGTGGGTCCATTAAAGATCTCGAGGATCGAAGATGTTGAAACAAAGAGATTAACACAGCCTCGAGCATTACCTGAAATTATTGCTCCCTTCTATAATCACAAAGAGATTATAGATCGTTTTAAACGATCTATTCCTTCCTCTTCCCCTGTCAGCCTTTCTGACTTACAATTTGAAGTCAATACAATAAAAAAGGAACTCACGCTACTTAAACAGAATCAATCTTTAATCAATCTTCAAATACAAACTCTCCAAAATAACCACGTCCATTATCAAAGGCAGCATCTGCCAGCTCCATATCAAACAAAATGCTTTCGGTCACAGTCCTCCGACATCCCGACAACATCTTTCTTTTATCAAAAGTATCCACATGATGCTACAGTCAAAAGTACCTGCCGACAGTCCTCCAAACAGTACTTGCCGACAGTCAAAAGGTGAACAGTCAAAGCACTAGCAACAGTTCTCCTCCACTCAATCAATGGGATAAGCATCCAGCTCATCCTTCACTGCAGCGAAGAAATCTTATCTCTTCTCCATTCTTATCTCCTCTACCCTCTATAAATAAGAGCCAAGTCTTTGAGAAATACTCAGACGCAATTAGAACCCCATCTCCTGTTTGTATCCCCTAAGCATAATATTGTAACCACTCATCTTCGCCCTCCTCTTGTACATCCCTTTAGTAAGTCTCCTCTGTAATCTTTTCTCTTTATTTTCAATACATAAGCATATTTCTATATCTGTGTTTTCCAAAATCTATTCTTAAAAGAAAGTATTGGACTTGGTTGAACTAATCAAACCAATTAGCTATCGGTTCGTCCGGCGAAGTGGTTGACTGTTCTCTTGGACAATACAAAGAATAGTTCTTTAAAAGTATGCATTATTTAAATCTTGATATTTAATCTTATCTCTGTATATCTTCTTCTGCTTCTTTCTGTTCCTGTTTCTGTCTGTTTAGGTCATTTAGCCTAGCACCGGTATTCCTGGGTAGAATTGGTATCAGAGCCAGCTTTTCTTTTTCCCCGGGGGTGGTTGTGTGAGTCCTAGGTGTCGTTGGTAAACCGTTGATAGCGTTGGTAAGCCGTTACGAGTGTTGGTCAGCCGTAGAGCCTTGATAATTGTAAGTCGTAGGACTACATGTTCAGATAGACTAGAGTCTAGACAATTCAAGATTGAGGAAGCTCCATTTATCAAGGTTTGCATTACTCTGTATTGTTTTAATACTGGGACACTGAGAAGTAAAACATAATTGCAAATTTGCTGTGGCCTCTGTTATTGCATATTATTTTCTTTACAGTACCAGACCTTTTACTCTGTATTGATCAATATCAACCCTACTTGCAGGTGCAGCAATGTTTGCTCCAATTGTTAATCCATATGATTCAAGCATGACTAAGGAAGAGATGTTCAGAACCTGGGAGAAATGGACATCAAGAAGAAAGTTGATGTACATTTTTGCTCGAAGGTTTCCTAGCCTTCTGAAGCTCTTCTACCACAGAAGCTTTCTGTCTGGAGAGCATGGTGAGCTTGACAAGTGGTTATCATTGTCATTGGTAAAAAAGGTGAGTGCATTTCAGCCAAGGATTGTGATTTCGTTTTTCGAGTTGATTTCGGTTTCCTTAAGAAATATTTTTTCGGTGTACAAAGGAAAAAAAGATAAAAATTCGAGGATAAATGAAATATATAATGAATTTCGAGGGTATATTAAATATGTGAAAAAATAATATACAAGTAAATAAATGTATTAAACACATTAAATGAAACCAAAATACCTATAATAAGAAAATCAAGAGGTAGTTTAAAAAATCAATATATAAGTAGAAGTGATTATTAGGAAATTAGGGGGTGGTTTAAAAAATAATAAAGAATTAGAAAGAAAAAAAACTTGAAATTTACGAAAAAAATCCCGAAAATATATAAATTTTAGCAGCTGTGTGTGTGTGTGTGTGTTTTTTTTTTTTTTTTTGTATTTTTACGGAAAATACAAAATTTTTAGAAAAAATCTTTGAAAAAATGTAATTTTTTCTTTCGCCCTTTTTCTTTTCGTAATTTCAAAAAAACGAAAAATTCAGTGAAATTTCGTATAATTTCGTGAAATCACAATCCTTGATTTCAGCCTCTGCATAAGACTAAACTTGACAATAAATCAATTGCAATGAATCTAAGGGTGAATTTTCTATATTACAAATGTCTGGTAGTTTTCCATCTTGATAAGAGCTTTCGGTTGGAAGTAGTTAATTCACATGATAGATAGGGAGCTATTACACATGGCTAGTATATTTCGTAGGAAATGCAACTTCGCCATTCCCAGCTACGAGCACTTTGTTCCTATTTATATCGTCGAGTTACCGAGGATTCCAAAAACTGCACCGAGCATTTGAGTCAACCAGCCAAGTCACCATTTACATACTGTTAACTTTATGTACAATACATAATGATTGAAATAGATGTATTGATTCTTGTATCCCTCATTAGGCTAGTGGAGTAGCATGATGAGAGTTGCATAGCTCAAAGGAAGAAAAAGCCTGAGTCACTAACCCATCCACAAGGGCCTGTTTTAGTGTTTTGCCTGATTCGTGTAAACGACACTAGACCTGTTCATTACAGGAATTTCCTTTGAAATTCTTAAAAGTTTAGCATTGTTGAGAGGCTACTTGGGCACCAACTACTGCCAAACAAAGTTATTTGTTCATGAGCGACAAGTACTTCCTGTGATTGCTTACATGCATGATTTGTGACATTTTGGATTTATTCAAGAGATGCAGAGCAATCGACCTTTTCTGAAAGAAAGGAAGGAACCAGTAACCAAATTCTACTGCATTTATTCTGCAGCAGAAATCATCTGCCAAAGGCAATCCGTCCTATAGCTTTTCATTTGCAAATTTTTGTTTTAGCGGCAACCATAAGGAACCTTCATGTGAATCTTTCCATTGATGTATGTAATGTTTGTCAAGTCTTGCTGGAGAGGCAACTGTCTTCACTATCTCCAATGGTTATAAGATGCTTCAAAAACTGCATCTTTTTATGATTTTAGTAAATGTACATCTTAATGTAACATTTAGTGAATACATATCTTAATATTACATTTGAAAAGGCATTTTGCTCATTTATGGTCACTATCTTAATTTTGATCCCCTCAGGATAGAGCCTTACTAGAGAATGCAGAATTTGAAGAGTTTTGGCAGAGAGACGTGGAGGAATCCATTCGTCAGCGGAATGCGAAGCCATTCATAGAAGAAGCTGTATTACAAGTATCTAGATGGGGTTTCAGTCTATCAGACATTCAGGTGCAGAGGAAGCGCCAGGGAAAAGACTTCCTATCTTGGCTCAAGTCTTTGTATAGTCAGGCTGAGCAAGAGTTGGCAGGCTTTCTTGGCCCAATACACATTTGGCAGGTCAGCATAGAATGATTTTTTCTTTTAGAATAAATGTCTGAAATGCTATTCATGTTCCTAAATCCTAACACAAATAAAGTGAAGATTCTACGTTCAAATTATGCTTATTTTGTGAGAAGGTGTGATGCTTTTGATCTAAAAATAGTTGGCCTAAGTTGGCTTTATCATGATCCGAGTGTAAGCATCCTATGGCCTGGTACCATATTACATCTTCATTACGAGAGTTGTTATTAGGTCCCACTGCTAATATACTCATTAGTTTCAAGGCTTAGGGCCATTTCATCACCTAAGAATGACCTCTGAGATTGGCTCTGTAGGGCTTGTGACATGTTTTCAACATTGAGAGACCATTTGCGCAGTCTTATGTATTTTATGTTACTTTAAAAGGCCACGATGGTGAATGAGTGGTGTCCTTTCGAGTATAATTCACTAATTGCACTATGACAATTGTTTGTCATTGTCACAGGTACCAATGTACCATAAGTGCGTATGCCCATACATCCAACCATAATTCACAGGCTTCAGGCCGAACATCATATCTAGGATATTTAGTATATTATCTCATGACACATGCACTAGTTATAAATTCTCGGTAGCAGGGAAAAGTATTTCTTATTAAGTTTTTTCTATTGAACAGGGAATGGAAGATCGTGTGGTCACACCATCAACAGTGGATTTTATTCAGCGGTCAGTACCGGGGGCTACAATCCACAAGCTCCCCGGTGAGGGTCACTTCTCTTATTTCTTTTTCTGTGATGAATGCCATACACAGATATTCTATACCCTTTTCGGAACTCCCCAAGGTCCATTAAACAAGACAGTAGAGGCAGCTCAAACTTCAGAGATAGATCAAACTTCATTTGAAGAAGAGCTGGATGATGCATCTATTACATATTCTGTATCAGACTGAAAGTGTAGTTTCATGGTTTCTGATTTATAGCTTCATCCTAGTCGCGGAAAAAAGGTAATGTAAATACCATAGTTTCGCTTCGCTACTCGTGGTACAAGGAAGATTTATATCTAAATGTGGGGTGTGGGGTGGCTGTATTCACAGATTAGGGAGGTGTAGAAAACACAGGAAGTGGCAGGAACATAATGCGTTCCTACTTTTGTTTTCTCAGTAAACAAGGTCTATATTTTGCACATTTTCTAATTTTTAATACCAACATTTGATCTTAGAATGCATTCCTTTGATCAAGGCATGTGATGTGCTTCAACCTTAAAAGCTCATAAAAACCTGAAGTTAAATGAGATGTCCGCAAATATGTCATCATTTATCCACCACCAGAAGCGTTATTGAGTGAAAGCAGTCTGATGAGCTAAAGCTCCGTATCATTAGAAAACCATGATAGAATCATAGAGGCGAAAATGAGTTAAAAAGAATCCAGAGTCAGCATGGCCAGTCATGGTTTTAGTGTAGCGAGGGGAGAAACTGAGAATCTAGTATGTGCCGTCAGAATTGTAGTTTAAGATAGATTTGGGGTGTTAATGCTTATATAACTCCCATTTCAGTTGTTTCTGCAGTTCTGCTAGTCACATTTTGCAACTAGAAGACATCGCAAATTATCACATTTTAACCTGTTTTTCCAGGGTGAAAATATCCCAACACTAGGAAACCAAGCTACTTATAATTACGGGTAAACAAAATGCAAATATAACGGCTATGAAAAAGTTTCCTTTTTTACTACCATCTCTGGGCAATTCATTCACATATACTCATAAAAATTCTCTTTTCCAACCAGCTCTAACATACTCGTACAAACAACTATAGGTGACATCCCAAGTATGAATTCTTTGGGAATCTTAAAGAATCAAACAAAAAGTGTTTTATTTTGGGGATTGTAAATACAACTATAGGTGACATCCCAAGTATGAATTCTTTGGGAATCTTAAAGAATCAAACAAAAAGTGTTTTATTTTGGGGATTGTAAACACTTTGTTAAGATTACAAAAGCTATGTTGAGGCAGAACCATGAAGACCAATGGCGTTAAAATGCAGATCCACCGCCTTTTGTCCTTCCAAGCATCACATCTTTTGCTTCATTAACCTTTGATGCAAGGTAATGGCTTCCACCTGCATCTGGATGGTTTGCTACCATCACCTTTCTGTGTGCTTCCTTGACTTTATCAGCTGTTGTGCCCTCCCTGATAGAGAAAAGAAGACTGATGAATAGGGAATGGGAATCAAAAGAAAACAAAATAAGAAAAGTTACTAGATGATGTCAATAAATCCAACCAAGGCCTAAATGTATATGAATTCTTCCCACTGCACTATTTGTAATGCATAGACTCTTCTAAGACAGTGAGCATTTGGAAAGATTATGCACATCGTGTCAATATTTTGTGATGTGTATACTCTACTAAGACGGTGTGCATTTGGAAAAGTTTACGCATGGTCTGTCAATAATACTTGTAATGCATAGACTTTTCTAGGACAGTGAGCATTTGGAGAGGTTACGCACACTGTCTTACACAATGTGAGGCAGTAGATTTTAGCCTCGAGGATCAGTAAAAAAATGTGGCTTAAATCTACTGTACATGAGAGGTCCCCTTGAGGAAGCATGATAAGGGCAGAGTATCGATTTAAGATTCCCCAAACAGAGGCACATTTAGCCCTTTTTTTTTTATTCTTGCTCATCCCTCCGAGCCAATTACAAATCCTCTGTTTCATCTTCAGTATAACTAGGTCCAAGGCATGCACCTCATCACTTAGAGAACATTCTTAAGGAATGTGCCGTTCAGAAAATAGCTGGTTTTCTAAATGAAGTGATAATAGTAACTTTAGTTTTAGCCATGCCTATGTCATTTGATAACTGCTTTTTAAGATTGAAGCAAAATTTTGTGTCATATACTCCGTTTATTGACCAAGTAAAAAAAGTGAAAAGGATGGGCAAAGAAGGGTGAAACTGACGATCAATCTCGTGTTCCCTTTCTCTCACTAGGAAGGGGAAGATGCCAAGATGGAATTGAAAATGCTACAACAGCAGTAGGGTTAGAGACCCAGATTTTGCTTCTCTCTTTTCTGCGCTCTCAGCCACTGAGCAACTTTGCAGCTAAATGCATCTGTTTAACTTCTTGGGGACTTGAAAATTTCAGTTGCTTGCTATATATTGAATCACATTTTTCTGCAATCTGACTCGTGCTTTATCTATTATATGTTTCATTACCTAGAGAAAGTAAGGCTGATGGTTAAGGCATGGGCTCCAAGCTATTCAAATGAGTCGCATCAAAGTTCTCCTTAATTAGTATTATCATTATGAAGGCTTCATTATAAATAACAGGCATCAGAAAATGTAATATACTCTGTGGTTTACCTAAGGCCAAGAATAAGAGCTGCTTCCCTTCTAGTCATTGTAGGCTGGAAACCTCCTTCGTAAAATTTGCGCATTCTTGCAGTTGGTGGCCGTGCTTTGAATGCTTGCCAAGCTTGGATTCCATATCTGCTAGCAATAGCAGCCATAGCAACTGCAATTCCTGCTAGAAGCGGTGTAGTCTGTCAAAGACACAAGGGCTCATTAATTTTGGACAATTTCTCAGATATGACTGCTTTATATACAAACTTGCATCCAAAAACATAAGGCACATTATGACAATAGTATTCACGGATAAAGTGCAGAGTAAAAATTTGAATTCACATTTCTACACAGTCAGTGTGAGATTACAGCAGCAACCAATACCGTATAGGATTGGTTCAAATAAAGCATAGGGCATTCAATAAGGGGTTTTGGCGGACCCGTGAGACCAAAAGATGAACCATAAACTGTTAGGTCATAAATTCTAATGAATTTGATTTCCAGATTGGAAACATGAGTGAAGGACTCTTTCGCTACTTAAGTCCACTCCACCCATTCTATCAACCCGAAACACTTGATGTCTGCTGGATTTGCCCTGTTTCTCAGGTTAAACTTTTAGAGTAGATGACAGACTTAGTTTACGAGTTCAAAGATTTGGACTTGGGATTTGGGAGTGTTCCTTCGAAATTGCTCCTCCCACCAAACTCCCCAACCCCTACAACAGCTTTTAAGCTAGTGCCCGAGTGAGACAGACAATTGGCACTGAAAGCACCCTCATCCATCGAAGCACCTGATCCACGTCGAGTCTAATAGGGTACGGGGAGACTGAGTTTGCAAAACCCAATGAAAAGACAACTAAGAAGAAGAGAACAGAGAAGAAAAACTCGAGCTTGAAAAGAACTTAAAGTGTGGAACAGAAGCTTGATTAGCCCAAAATTAATACAAAAGCCAGTGGCAACAATTCAATAAACCCACAATATCAATTCATAATTCGTTCAACCCAATAATAAAAATTTCAACAAAAAGTGTATTAAGGATCACTCATCAATAATCTCTACATACTCAAAACCCTAAACTCAAAAATCTCTAATAATTAACAACAGTATAGCATCATCGCCAAGATATGATTTTTATTGGTTTAGTGGAAAAATTAGCGATACCCATTGCTCTAAATCCAATCAAAATGAAGAAAACCGAACTAATACATCAAAATTAACCCAAAAAAAAAAAAACAGAACTTTGAAACTTTAGATAGCAAAAACTCACCATTTCTAAGACTTGCAGAGCAGTGCATTCAGAAAACCTATCTGTGTTTGTGGGATTTTCTCTCTAGAGCTCTCTAAGCTTTCTCAAAACAAAAGTGTGTCGTTAGGGTTTTTTCGCTTCTGGTTCTAAAAAATCAGTAACTCTGCACAGGCTTCTACAGAATCAAAAGGAAGTCAAAAGTCCTCGAAAGAGATCATCTAGTGTTGGGCTTGGGCCATGAAATATAAATGGGTCGAAATATGGTTCGGGTATTATCGGTGACCTTAACTATTCGGAGCAATTTGGGTACGGGTTGATCTAGATTCAGCCTACACCACCCCGAACCTTTATGAAGCTAGGTCTGCGCTAGTAGATTACCTTCGGCCTCTACTACCATCACCACACCACCAACCCCAAACCTATTTGTTGAGGGGGCGAGGGAAAGGGAGCGAGGTTCGAGATGCGTGGCATCGCTCATCTCGAGGGGGATGGGTCACCCATCCCTCACCCATTTTCCTCGCTCCCTAGAAGGGCTCAAAAAAACGATACCGAATCTGAAACGTGCCATACCATCTCGGCTCTAACCAAATCGACTTTTTTTTACTATTTCGGTCCACATACCGAACCGTATCGAATTATTTTAGTATGACTCTAGTTCTCGGTCTTGAAAAAACTGAAATTACCGAACCATACAGAACTATAAATAATATATTACTAAATATTAAATTGTTAAGAGCATTTTTTTTTTTGGAAAGAGAGCTGGGTTTTAAGGACCCCTAAACCTTTATATAAA
Source organism: Berberis vulgaris (assembly GCA_963556465.1). Classification (NCBI taxonomy): domain Eukaryota; kingdom Viridiplantae; phylum Streptophyta; class Magnoliopsida; order Ranunculales; family Berberidaceae; genus Berberis; species Berberis vulgaris. The sequence continues at coordinate 3,099,574 of OY747133.1, forward strand.
TGAAACAAAAACAGAAACAGAAACAAAGAGAATTCTAGTGAAAGTGAATACGGTTACTAGGTCTATAATAATCTTCAACTAGTATCGGCCAAAGAAGAAACCTCTTGTTTTTTTTTTTTTTTTTTCTTTTCTCCTTTGTTAAGGAGGAAAGGATTCAACCTTTGTACTTTTTATTTGCTTTCTTAGCCCTAGAGGGCAGAGACTAAAATCTTTAGTGCAAGAGTTTGGAAACTTTTTGTAGCTAAATCTCTTGCAACATATTCACTGAAATGATCTTGCTCATGTTCATCGTTACTACTCTGCTCATCTGTTGTAGTGTTCTATTTGTTCTGAGTCGGTGTGTATTCACTAGCCTCCACACCAACACTACGCTCGAGCATTGGGTTGTCAAGAAGCAATGGTTGTGTACTTTGCATTATGGTTGTGTATTTTAAGGACCCCTAAACCTTTAATAGCATCTTGTTATGTTGGTGGAACTTTGTTTAGTTGCTATGCTTGCTATTTTCATATTTTGATTGTATTTTCTTTAGATTTTTTTGCTATTTTAAATTTGGAGCTAAAAAATATTTATTTTATTTGTGTATTGTATATTAAATGCAAAGTTTTAATTAATTACATGAAAGTAAACAAAATTACATGTTTCCGGAGGGAACGAATTGGTATCGTCCCATACCGATCCGGAGATATCACTTTGCCTACAACAAATTACATGCTTTACTTTACATAAGTAGTACTTTCGGAATTACAGTTCATCTCATCAGGAGATATCAACTTGATGAAGGACAGATAGAAGCATACTGACAATAGCCACATTTCCAGCGTTCCTCTGTAGGAACATAATTCGCTTCTCGTTTCCCTAACAAGAACTCGAGGCAGCGGTAAATCTGACTATTGAGCAAATCAGAATCGTATATGAAATGCTCCTCTCCTAGCAATGAATTATCTCCTTGGAATTCATATCTGCAACAAAACAAGTGTTAGAAGACTGAACATTTTGCGGAACTTGTGACACTAGTTCTTACCATACTTGAAACAAAATTTGCAATTCGAACATGTTGATCCATTTCGTAAAACATGAACCAAAAGTAGAGTGATCACCTCAACAGAAGTTGATCATGAGCTGTAGGAAGAGTGCAACATGTATTTTTGAAGTATATTACCAAATCTTCAAGGGTCTGCATTTGCAATATGAGACAATTGAAACATTGTTTGTTCAAAAAAATCTCTTGTTCATATCTATTTCATGTTAGTAAACTTGGTATTCGAGAATGAAGACATGAAATTTAGTCATTCGGCCGGTTTTACCTTTGCTGAAAAACCTGTGCTAGCGGAACAGTCTTGGATTACTTTCGGTAAAATGTGTGAAGGATTCAATCCAAAGTGTTTGTAGAACTTATTTGAAGGGAAGTTATTGGTAACTACATTGTCCCACAAGTACTTATAGCACATTAACTGAAACCTGATCACAAAGGAAAACTAGTTCATGAAATGTTACATTCTCGATGATTAGCAAGGTAATGCCTTTTACAGGATAACTGTGGAAGAGAATTTAACGCACCTTGCATTTCTCTTTTGTGGTTCAGCTGGAAGTGTGGCATGAGTACGAGTTTTCGTTTCTATCAGTGAAGGTATCTGAGTGGTTTCAGTAACAGGCATTTGGATTTCATCAATCATTCCTACCATCCAGATACCACTTACACAACCTACTCTGAGATTGCAGTCAAAGTACACTCGTAATTACCATTAAACAAAATCCTAAACTAGGAATCAGGTTTCGGATACGAAGAGAACCAGACATAACTCATTCATGCTTGATTTTAGAGATTGCAACTATATTGAAGCTACTAATGGGAGTTAAAGAAGATGCACATCAAATTAGACAACTTACATTGGCAGCTCACGGGTTAATCCATCCCTTAATAATTGGTTTGCACAGACGATGAAATTAGACAACTTGCAAGCCCATACATCTTCATCCGACGAGAAAGGAATCTTTACCTTTTTTACAACCTATTCTTTCATATAATTGAGGCGGTTTTAGGTACTACATTCAGGAAATTATGTAAACACTAATACAGAATTATAAGAATGGATCAGCATTCGGAAACTGGATAAATCATCATCTACTTTTAGTAGTTTAAGTAGAATGTACAAAACTGATGTCATAGCTAAAAGATGCAACCATGCATGTAATCAAACTAAATAACTAATCTAGTTATTGGAAGCTTACCTCTTCTTCAAGCTTTTCATGACGAGTTCTACCCACTTTCATGGCGTAGGTATTTCTCCGCTTGCCATAGCGGAGTTCTAATTCCATTTGCTTCTCACACCACTCCTAATATGTAATCAATGACAATGGAGGCAACTAAGTACAAATCTAATTGTGTTGTTTCGCTAAAAGTAGTGCATAAATAACTTTGCAAGGCCGATCAAACAAGTTGAATCCTAGCTTAATATTTTTTTTCGTATAAATCAAGTCTGAAGGCTATTGCAATTAGTTTGTAGGATTTAAACAAGTCTGAATCTAAACTATGGTGATGTTTCAGTGCTGACAGAGATAGACCGGGCATCTGATATCAGATATATGCTGAACATCGATTTAATGGTACTTAGGCCTGGTAGATGATGGTCGTTTAGAGCCAAATCTACCTCGGCAATGGATTATGTTTATCCATAGCACTTTGTTCACATTTCGGTCTGAATTCAACTTGGGGTAAGCTTTGGATCACAACAGGACAACAAGAAAGTTTAACATTCACTCAAACAAATAGTATCAACCATTAAACCCATACCGACGATGTTAAATCAGTTACAGAAAGCGCCTTTTTCCTTCGAAATTGATTTAGTAATGACTTGGGTAATCGAGTTTGCTTCTTGTTTCTCCTCGTATCATCCAAATTTTCACCAGTACTACTTGAACTAGGTCCATCTGAAGAACTCCATAGTCTCCTTTTGCATACAAGATTAATGGATTCAATGGACCTGACATTTCTTTGAAAAAGTGCAGATTGAATTACAGAAGAAGAAGCAGAAAATGACATCTTAGAATTTCAATTGAGATTGGGATTTGGGTTGAAAGTCCTCCCTTATGTTCAATTTATTCAGTTTTATCAGGAAGAATAACTAATATGACTACTTGACAGTAAGAATTACCACTTGTCACTATTTTTTCTCTTATCCAAGTGTTTGTTTTGTTTCTTAAAATGGAATGTAGCTAAAAGGGGACTACATCTGATTTTGGTGATCACATTTCTTGAAACTTGATAGTGTTTGATCTGTCTTAGAGATCATGGCGGGCGTTAATTGAATTTGCGTAAGAATGTATTAGTAAGCGGATCTACTGGCACCCAACCACAAGAGACCAGTGCCTTTGATCCTTACATGGGACGCAGATAGAGCGGTGCTCGCCTAGTATGTTGCAACATGAGCCACTCTACTAGGAAAACTGGTTGTTGCAGATCCTGGAAGGAAAAGTCTAAACTATGGTGGCAAAAATGCGTTGAGCCTTTGTGTTTGCTATCCTCTGGGAAGATGCTTTAAACTAATATCATTTAGCATGGAAACTTCATTGATCAAGAATAATTGGAGAATAAGCTTCAAAAAGTTGCTGTAAAAATTGTTCTTCTTCATTCAATGAGTGTGTGAGTGTTAGAATTCTCAACAAGTTTATGACAGATTGTATTTCATCTCTTGAATTTTAGAATGTAGATACATTACATATATATAGCCACTGTAATGTGTTGCTAGTTGTCAAGACAGCTTAACAAACAGCTTAACAAACTAACATACTCAGCTTAACAAACTAACATACTCTGGACCACATTGACAGCTTAACAAACTAGATCATGTACTAACAACTAGCTAATACTAATTAGGCTTAACATCCCCCTTCAAACTAAGCGTAGATACATCAACTACACTTAGTTTGTCACGAAGCTTCAAAAATCTGGACTTCCCAAGAGCTTTAGTGAAAATGTCAGCAATTTGATCAATGGCAGGAATGTGGTGAACCTGGACAAGCCTGCGAGCTACCTTCTCACGTACAAAATAAAGATCTAATTCAATATGCTTGGTTCTAGAGTGGAGAATAGGATTTGCACTAAGCATCACTGCACTGTTATTATCACACCAGATAGTGGGAGGACTGGAGCAAATGTGTAGTTCAGACATCAGAGACTGCAACCATGTTAGCTCAGCCGTAACCGCAGCAAGACTCCTGTATTCGGCTTCAGTACTACTTCTTGATATAGTACTTTGCTTCTTTGAAGACCAAGATATTAGATTAGCACCTAAAAACACACAATAGCCAGAAGTGGACCTCCTGTCAATGGGATCAGATGCCCAATCAGCATCACAGTAACCAGTCCACTTGAAAGAGGGTGATGACACCAGATGAAGACCAATAGTGGGTGTAGCCTTGAGATACCTCAGAATTCTTTTAACCACCCTCCAGTGGGATTCAAGAGGATGTTGCATGAATTGACAAACCTTATTAACAGAGTAAGCTAATTCAGGCCTTGTGATGGTAACATACTGCAGGGCACCAACCAAACTTCTATATAAATGAACATCAGCAACTGGATCACTGCCAGTGTCATAGAGTTTTTCACCACCACTCATTGGAGTAGATAAACCATTGGCGAATTGCATTTTTGCTCGACATAGCAAATCATGAATGTACTTAGTCTGAGACAAAAACAAGCCATCAGAAGTTTGTTGAACTTGAATACCTAGGAAGTAGTGAGCAATACCAAGATCCTTCAATGCAAACTGATCATTCAGCTGATGAATGAGTTGGGAAACATCCTTAGAACTGGAACCAGTAACCAAAATATCATCAACATACACCAGAAGAAAGATAGGAGAAGGAGAGTGCCGTATGAATAATGAGTTATCTGATTTAGAAGGTGCAAAACCAAACAGGTGAAGAGTGTGTCTCAGCTTCTCAAACCATGCCCGAGGAGCCTGCTTTAGTCCATACAAAGATTTGTGTAGTTTGCACACAGCATTTGGACGAGAAGAATCAATAAACCCAGGAGGTTGCATCATGTAAACATCTTCTTGTAAATCTCCATTCAAGAAAGCATTGTTAACATCAAGTTGAAAAATAGACCACCCATATGTAATAGCTACTGTGAAAACAACCCGAATGGTAGTGGGTTTCACTACTGGATTGTATGTCTCAGCATAGTCGAATCCTTCAACTTGTTCAAATCCTCGAGCCACCAACCTAGCCTTATATCTATGAACAGACCCATCAGCATTTTGTTTAATCTTAAACAACCATTTGCAACCAACTATAGATCTGTGAGGAGGAAGATCAACTAACGTCCAAGTGTTGTTTCTTAGCAGAGCACCAAATTCATCTTGCATAGCCGAGGACCAATGAGGGGTATCAAGTGCTTCAAGTAAACTTACAGGTTCAGATGAAGTCAGATAGACTTTAGGCTTGTAGATGCCTGCCTTAGACCTAGTAATCATCTTATGACTAGGAGCAATAGGATGAGGAGGACTAAACACTGACCTGTCTACAAGACTGTCATTAAGAATAGGACTAGAAGCAGGGCTAGGAGCAGTATTAGGACTAGTTGGTAGAGTGGGAGACAAGTTAACCAATGGACCAAGCAATGTATTGGTGAAAGAAGGGGATTGATTATCAGTAGATGAAGAGGAGAAACCAATGGATGCAGGAACAGAATTAGAGGAAGGACTAGTTGGAGAAGGATTAGAAGCATCAGAGAACCACTTTGAATAAGGAAAATGTGTCTCATTAAACACAACATCACGAGATATGAATAGACGACCATTACGTGACACACATTTATAACCCTTATGTTGTGAACTATACCCCAGAAAAATACATTCCTCAGATCTAAATTGCAGTTTATGGGAGTTGTAAGGCCTGGTATTGGGAAAACATGAACATCCAAATACTCTTAAGATGCTGTAATCAGGAGGTGTATTGTAAAGTTTTTCATAAGGAGACAAACCATTAAGAATTTGAGTAGGAACACGATTGATAAGAAACACAGATGTCTTAACAGCATCATCCCAGTATTTTAAAGGAAGTGAGGCATGGGCAAGGAGTGTTAATGCTGACTCAGTAATGTGACGATGCTTTCTTTCAGCAAGTCCATTCTGCTGATGAGTAGTAGGACATGCAAACCTATGACCTATCCCATGAATACTAAGAAAATTAGCAAAGGACCTATACTCTCCTCCCCAGTCTGATTGTAGACATTTGATAGGAAAGCCAAATTGCAACTCAACTTGAGCCTTGAATTTAAGGAAAGTTGGGAAAGCATCTGACTTGTTTTTCAATAAGTAGACCCAAGTGAACCTACTATAAGAATCAATAAAGTGAACATAGTACTTGAAACCACAAGATGACTGAGTAGAGGCAGGACCCCAGAGGTCAGTATGAATGAGTTCAAAAGGTTTTGAGTAGACAGTGGTGGAATTGGAGAATGGAAACCTATGAATCTTGCCCAAGCAACAGGCAGTACAAATATCTACATTTGTATTAGAAGCAGTAATATTGCATTTGTTAAGCACTTGCTTTACAACAGAAAGAGAATGATGGCCTAATCTAGCATGCCACTGAGACAAAGAAGAACATGCTTTTGACATAAAAGTATTATTGCAAATGAATGCTCTACTATTACTACAAGTTGAGCAAGATGCTGAGCAAGAGGCTGAAAAACAACTACTGGATGCTGAGCAAGACACTGAAAGACTACTGGGAGCTGCATTTCTACTGGATGCTGAGCTACTGGAAGCTGGCTGACTACTGAATGCTGAAGGACTACTGGATGTTGATGTTGACTGACTACTGAATGCTGAAGGACTACTGGAATCTGAAATACTGGAAGCTGAATGACTACATGATGCGGAACAAGATGCACCACTACTGAATGCTTGAAGAGATGAAGAATTGGGACAAGTAACATAAGAGGCAGACTTTGAATGAGAAAGAGGCATAAAAGGAAACACATATAAGCCTCGCTTAAGTGTTCCTTTCAAGAGGATTTGCAGTGTGGCCTGATCTTTGACAAAACAACAATTAGAATGGAATTCAAAAAAGACATTGTTATCTCTAGCAAATCTAGACACACTTAAGAGATTCTTGGTCAATTTAGGAACTTGAAGGACATTTTTAAGGTGTAATTCTCTTGATGAATTTAGAGCAGGAATAAAGGACTAACCTATGTTTTCAATGGGCACAGCAGTTCCATCTCCCACAAACAATTGCTCATTACCATGATACGGCATAGCATTCATTAAATTCTGAGTATAAGGTGTGCAATGATCAGTGGCACCTGAATCTGGATACCACCTATCATCATCATGAGACTGCATCTGAGGTGAAGGAGTAGTATTCGGCTGTATCTAAGATTGAGGAGCAGGTCTCCAAGAAGGTTGAGTATGATGACTTGATGAGACAAGGAAGGCCTGTCTAGGAGTGGCTGATGATGGAAACAAGTTACCATAACCAAGTGAAGATGACTGAGAACTCCATGGATTTGAAACAGAGTTATCGAATCGATTAAAGCATTTGAAGGCAAGATGCCCAACTTTGCCACAAATTTGACATTGTGGTCGATTAGACTGAGATCCAAATCCAGTAGGCCTAAAACCTCTTCCTGATCTAGCTCCTCTGGCATTGAATGAACCTCGAAACTGAGATCTTCCCCCTTGAGAACTAGACACGAAAGATCTTGGTGATGGTCTGTAAGAAGACTGAGCTATATTTACAGAACTATTGATATCAAGATCCTTGTTATGTCTTTCAATCCTAGCTTCTTGAGCAAGTAGCAGAGATTCCACTTCAGTAACATTGTATTCATCAGTTCTTGAACTAACTGAGATTACAAAGGTGTCATACGCCTGAGGTAAGCCATCAAATATGGCATTGACATGATCTCTTGAAGAGATTAGATGACCTACTGAGGCCAACTGATCAATGATAGATTTGAGTTTCAGAAGGTAGGCATTGATAGTTAAGTCTCCTTTCTTGAGGTTTTGTAGTTGGATTCTAAGTTGAGAAATCTTGGCTACGGTGTGGGAATTGAAAAAGACCTCAAGAGTGTTCCAAATTTGAGCAGATGTTAGGCAACCTACTAACCTGGTAAGGAGTGATTCAGACATGGAGGAAAGTAGCCAAGAAAATAGCAACTGATCTTGTTGTTCCCAGGTAAGAAACTCTGGATTGATAACGTTTCTGGCTTGATCTTCATTGGAGAGAAACTGTGCTGGAGAAGTTTCTTTCTCAATGAATCGTTGAAGCTTGTGTCCTCTGATCGTTGCCAACACTTGCTGTTTCCATAGCAAATAATTTTGTTCATTCAGCTTGACAGATAAAGCATAAGTGAACATGATAGGTCTAGACTCTGTCATGGCAGAGTTGATAGGTGGAGTAGCATTGGACGATGAGGAATCAGCCATTAGAACTGCTATGAGAAGCTAAGACGAAGAGAATGGAAGTATCCAGGAAAACAGCTCTGATACCATGTTAGAATTCTCAACAAGTTTATGACAGATTGTATTTCATCTCTTGAATTTTAGAATGTAGATACATTACATATATATAGCCACTGTAATGTGTTGCTAGTTGTCAAGACAGCTTAACAAACAGCTTAACAAACTAACATACTCTGGACCACATTGACAGCTTAACAAACTAGATCATGTACTAACAACTAGCTAATACTAATTAGGCTTAACAGTGAGGACTTGGATTGTCAAACAAAACATCTTGTAGGCCAAAAGAAGATCAATGTACCAATTAACATATATGTCAAATACTTGTAACTACATGGTAAAACATATTTCCTTGAAAAAGTCACTTTTGATTTGAATTGTGATTGTATACACCATATTCAAAGAGAAAATTAATATCCAAGAAAAATAAAAAGGGAGAGGGGAAGGGGAAGAAGAGGAGGGAGAGGGGTCACGGTGGCTGTTGTGGCTATGTCGGAGAAGAAGAGAGTGTGATGATGATGAATGCGCGATGATTGGAGAACTGGGTGGTTGTTGCAATGGTTAGGATGGTATCGGCCACCATCGTAGCCCCATCTCCTTTATCTCTCACCGTCGCTAGTCGTTTGTCACCGTCCCTCGCAATCGATCGCCCCCCTTCCTCGCTACCCCTTCCATGTTGTTACTGTTGTTCTTAAAAGAGAGAGTACGAGAGAAAAGATAAATAGTGGTTTAAATTGGTGGCGTAGTTTAGCAAGAGAAAAAATGGTTTATGACGTGGGACAGTAAAATCTATGGTGCTAAAGTGTCGTTGCCTAGTTAAAAATGTTACTCATTGTTGTCATTCAGATGCAAAAGTAGAAGACTTTGAAAAAGAAATGTTACTTGTTATGCATGATTTATACTCCGGTATATAGTTCCTAGTCGGAATGTGTTGCTAGCCTACCTGTCTTAAGATATTCCCCCAGATACTTGCATGATTAGGTATTGGGCTTTACCATGTGACGTGTGAGTTTAGTAGGGCAATGCAACTTGGATTCAACTATCTGGATTCTTCGGAATTGAGCTTAATGTTATTTGGGTCTTGCCAGATTTGGTGGGCAATCCGCCCCGCTTTGTTCTGCTGACGAGATAATCGTGACACGCGTGCAGTGTGCATTAAAAGATGGTTCGGTATCTAGTGGTGGTGGCGGATATGTCTAGTGGTGTGAATATATCTCTCTGTTCCTAATGGGCGTGGTGTCTTGAAGAAGAGAGAAACAGAATACGTCACAAACAGAGCAAAGCAAACAGAGAATTGAAGCTCAAATAGCCATGAAAGCTCTCACTACCTCTCTTCTTCTCGTCTCTCTGATCTTTCTAGGGTCCGTCGCAAATGTGAGGTCCGAAGTCATAACCCTAACTGAAGCCACCTTTTCCGACAAGGTAACCATTCAAAACCCTAATTACTTTAGTGATTGGGTTCCTTATTTGAATCGATTTATGGTGGAAACCTTGAATTTTAGTTTTTTTTGCACTTAATTTGACACTCTAGATGTTAGGGGTATGTTGGATCTGTACAATTAGTCTATAGGAATTCAAATTTGTTAGCTTGATCAGTGTACTTAAGGCATTGAGACGAAGGCAAGGCCCACATGGTTGAAAACGCCTGAGGCGCGAGGCGCAAGGAGATGCGTATGCATCAGTGACATGAGGGGCATTTAGCTTATTTTTGGATTTATTTTCTTAATAAATCATAGCATCATACTAGTAAATATAATCCACAACTTAAAAATAGAAAAGAACATGAAAAAAGAACAATAGAGAAAAAGAAGAAGAGGTATAAAAGTGGAGAAGAAGTTGACATTATTACAAGAAAAAAAAAAACAAAGTAAAGAGGCAGAGGTGAGAAGAATAAACAAAGATTAAGAAGAAGCATAGACTATCTCTATGCTTCAGTGACTTTTCGTTGCCCTTTTTAACTTGGCCTGTAAATCGTAATTGAAAGTTTTTGACTTCTGATGGACTAGCAACCTTCAAATTAGGTAGTTATTTGAGCCTACCTAAAAATAAAAACTAAAATAAAGTTAGTTGTCGAGGCTTAACTGTGTTCTGACCAAGTTTTAGATGTGTTGAAAGCGTGTCCAACACGTTGACCACATTGACCGTGTGACTGACCCTGCCGAAATATTGACCAAGTATTTGACACGTGTCGAGCGAGTGTCGGTGTCGGATTCATGTCAGATACGGATACGATAAGTTTTTCAAAGACTCCATGCATCCTTGTCCACAACCAATATATTTTAGATTGAGTGATTCTATGTGTTGAGGGAAAGGGCGAGGAAACCAGCGAGGAAAAGGAGGTGGCGGGGGGTGAACCGTTCACCCCCCTCGAGATGCGCGCGCCAAAAAAATGGGCACACATCTCGAGGGGGGTGAACGGTTCACCCCCCGCCACCTCCTTTTCCTCGCTGGTTTCCTCGCTCTTTCCCTCGACATTTAGAATTTCCCTTTTAGATTTTGTTTTCTTAATAAATAGTAGCATACTAGTATATGCATATGTCGTAATAAAAACAAACAAAGAAATAAATATCAAAATTGCACAATTACATAGAATCCACTAAATCATTAAAAAAAAAAAATCGGCACTAAAAATATCAAAACATAAGGAACCTAGTTCTCAAACTTGTCATTTCTAATTGAGAAATGAGATGGGAAGAAGAGGAGAATAGAGGAGAAGAAAATAGGTAAAACCTTCTTTTAATCCTTGTTAGCCACCTAGGTTTCAGGATTTGATGGAAGGAGGAAATATTTGGAGTTGTCTCTTTCAACCCTTGAGGCCAATAAGGTTTTGTTTGTTAAGTGACTCTAATCTAACGGCAAAGAGTGGGCTTTGGACTTTTATCTTTACAGAGAAGCTAACTAAACTAACTTATAAGCATGTAAAAATAGAGACGATAAAATAACCATGTAAAAATAGTGAGGCGCCTCCTCACGCTTGAGGCGCTAAGCACACTGAGGTGCAAAAAGGCAAATGCCTGATTTTATTGCACCACAATGCCTCATCCTAAGGCGGATATTTGTAAAAACGTCTCAAGACGCGCCTAGCTGACCCTTGAGCTTGATGAGATCAAACTGTTGAATTGAATTACGAATTGGGTCAAAATTTTAATGCAACTTAATGAACTGAAGAAACCCAAACGCTCGTTCAATGTCTTGAAGTATTTAGAATAATAATGTCTTTAGATACCTGAATTTGGTCAGACGAATAAAGGATAGAACAAACACCTGCCAGAAAATTTAAGTGAAAAGTAGGGTGAATATGGGTGTGATTATAATTGAAAAGTAGACAAGGAAACACTAGTTTTTACATGCTCATAGAATTAGAAACCAGCATCGGTGGGAATCAAGTGCAAAAAGTGTTTACAACTTTTTCGGAATTAGTTGACTAAGAGTACAAGAACTTTTACAAATAAGAAGATAATATATATTTGGATTGAGGAGATACCCGTCCATCCAAATCCCAAGTTCCCAACTCGCCTTGTTTTGTCTTTCCCCTTAAAACTTGAGGAAGCCTAAGGTCTCTTGTGTATTTCGGAATGGTGGATGTATGTGCTACGCCCATCTCCATTACATTTTAATCACTCAATGAATGTGAGAATCTGATGTATTATTAGATGAAGAAAATTTCACTGATGGTATCACATCTATCCGTTCCTTCTGCCTTTTCATTTTGTCATGGTTGCTATTTGCTGCATTCTCTAAGTCCACAGTTATTCTTTAATCTATGTTCTGTTTGGTGTTAGATCAAGGAGAAGGATACTGCATGGTTTGTGAAATTCTGCGTCCCATGGTGTAAACATTGGTAATTCATATGCCACCATTTGCTTCATGTATTAGCTCATTCACACACTGGTTCAGTTTGTTATATTATTTTCTGTTTAGTTATTAACAATCACCTCTGTGTGCAGTAAAAACTTGGGGTCATTATGGGATGACTTGGGGAAGGTCATGGAAGGTGAGGATGAAATAGAGACAGGACAAGTTGACTGCAGTACAAGCAAACCCGTGTGCACCAAAGTTGACATACATTCGTACCCTACATTTAAAATCTTCTATGATGGAGAGGAAGTTGCGAAGTATCAAGGTAATTTCTGAGTACTTGCTTATTCGAAAAATGACTTTTAAGGCCTACTTATTCATAAAATAGACCATTTAGATATCGTAGTTGATGTAATGGTTAATTTGTGCTTACTTTTATACTTTTATGATCAACAAAGACTTTTTTATTAACCCAAGTTAATTCATAAAGTTATAAGACGTCTTTATCCTTCCTAAACAAATAAAAAACTTAATTTCATACTTTTATGACCAATATGAACTCTTTTATTAATAATTTTTATTTTTAAATTATTATTTTTACCCTTAACCACTCCCACCCCATGCCGTTGGTAGGTATAGATATTAATGATTCTGACTATGAGCAACCAATTATAAGTTTTTATTAATTGATAAGTTAATCAAATTATTATGCTAAGATTTGGTAAACTTTTTATAATGTAGTTAATGATGATTAGAAATTTGGTTTTAATTATTTAATAAAACAATTTGATTAACTTGTCATCTCGTGCATTACCTTTCTTAATGATGATTAGAAATTTGGTTTTAATTATCATTGCGTCTTATCCCTTAATGTAGTTAATAAAATCAGTTTTCCTACTATCAAAATTCGATTTCCTATTCTTCAATGCATGAGTATCTATAAAGTAATATATTTTATTCTCTGTTATTTAGTCACAAGCTATCTACCACAGAGCATGATCATAGCCTCAGAGGTAAAATGAGAACCAATATTGAATAAGATAATTTCATATAAACTAAATAGTGACAGAGAATTGAAGCGACCATTAATTGAAACAAAAAAAAATTGTTCTTCAAACTTAGATATACCTTGACAACCAGTCAAATCAAACACATTGAGAGTGACAATACATTTAAGAATTAAAAAAATGCTAACATGAAAATATTAATGTAGTAATTTCTAGCTAACAAATGTATAAAATAATTGCTCAAACTGCAATTAAAGACAAGATAACATAAAAAATCAAAAATAATAATGATTAATGGGGTAGGAGGGTTAAGGGTTAAAAAAAAGTAAAAATAATAAAAATTAGAATCATTAATAAAAGAGTCTTTGTTGGTCACAAAAGTATAAAATTAAGTTTTCTAATTGTTTAGGAAGGGTAAATATGTCTTATAAGTTTATGAGTTAACATGGGTTAATGAAATAGTCTTTTTTTGTCATAAAAGTATAAAAATAGGCACAATTTAGCCATTACATCAACTATGATATCTAAATTGTCTATTTTGTGATAAAGTAAGTCTTAAAAATCATTTTCTGCTTGCTTATTAGGTGACTGTTTATGTTCATTAATTCCTTTTAGTGGGCACAAAAGCTAACAATGTTCACCAACTATTTCTTTATAAGATGTTGTTCAAGATTCATTCTTGATTATAATGTTCAGGGATCCTAAAAACCCCAGCTCACTTTCCAAAAAAAAAAAAAAAAAATCATTCTTGATTGCAAATAAAAGAGTTAGGAAAACTTGCACCATGTATTCTAGTAAGTAATGGATCTTATTATACTTGCTTGATCAGGACCAAAGAATGTTAAGTCGCTCAAAGCATTTGCTTTGGAGGAGGCAACAAAAGCTGCAGAAAAAGCTCAGCTTGACAATGACAGAGAGTTGTAATATTTTGACAGGTATATATTTTATTGCCTAGTATCTCCATGAGCTTAAGACACCAGAGGGTTAAACTATATTGGGAGGGGATAGTTGTAAAACCTAATATCTGTTATCATTTTAGTTCTCCATGAGCTATCTCAAGTTTCTTATGAGCACTCCATCGTAATCAATTCGTTAATCGACACCTTAGCGTATTGTTTTCTCTGCAATTACAGAGTGGTGAGGAGTTGGTGCAGGTCCATGTGGTTGGATTCGAGCTAAGCTAGTCAACTGTTGTCATGATCTTGGAGCTAGATGGAGTTAAAAAGATGGATCAGATATGGTCAACCACTCTCATGATTCTTTGTGATTCATAGTTTTAAATCATGTTGCAAAAGTTTCGTTTTGACCTGTAACTTGCGATTTTTATGCCTGTAACACTGATTTGTATTAAGATTCTTCAAGAGGATATGGCAGTTGTTTATTTTGGAAGATGTTACAAATGGAGATTACAGCCACTAATACTATCACAGTCGGGTGTCTTTTGATATGGATCTTTTTGCGGCAAGTCTGCAGTTAGATAACAAATTTATGGTTTTAGGCATGTCTTCACCAACGAGGGACTCGAATTATAGTTGCTTTGGAAAATTGAAACTTGTCTCATTGCATGATGCTTGTACCTATTCCTATGAATGTGCAAAAGCATTTGGGAATTATTCAGTTTTTTCGCATTCACATAGATTCCAAGGTTTTCCCAAGAGAGATTTCCCAACACAACCTAAGCTCGAACAGGCCAATTTTTGCAAACTATTGAATCTTAAAGACCCAGTTTATGCCCTTTCTTCATTGGTCTTTTGAGCTCTTTAGTAATCAATCAGTGTCAATGTTGGCCACCAGTGCATTCTATGATCATCGTCCCCATGGAGCTTAAAAACCCAGGATTATTTCCTCTCAAGCATCTATACCTTAGTCTCATTAGAAAAAGTCTCCAACTGAAAACAAGATAAAACAAGTTCAACTTCGCAAAAACCAGGAGAACCGCTAGTAAAAAAAAGTATGATGAGAGTAGTACATTGGAAACGTAAATACCTTGCGAAGAATTGCAGACACATCATATTTACAAATACGATAGGGTTTTGTCGATACTGTTTTCTCTAATAAGCAAATGAAGCTGAGAATTCCAGATAATTTGCCGACTACTGCATCAAACTGCTAAAGCTTTGCACCACTTTCACAGTAACTTATTTCAATGAAAAACCAAAGTCTGATTAATACTGCTTACTGTGTCTACAAAAATTCAAACATAGAAGGGATTCAGAAACAACTTAATGCACAGTTCATTCAACTCATCCCTGCCTCAAAAAAAATTTGTAGCTCTTCCTCTTTTACTCTTCGATGAACCCCTGAACCCTGATCACAAGTTCTTAAAAGCCGATTCATGTTTTTGGGGAGTCAACCTTGCCAATAGAGCTTTGTTATGACAGTGATCACTATCGACGAAGTAAAAGTTATTATTAGCCTTGAAAGTCACGAAGGGTCTGTTGGTCTCTGGCAGCCTAATATCAGCAAACTTGATTGTCTTTGGAGTATATGAAGCTAACCATGTCATCATCTCAACTTCGAAGCTATCTGAACCTGGTTGCCATCTAAGCTTGTGCACATATGGACTAACAAACCAGTGAAGGGCTGCAGTCGTGGTGGCACTGAGAAATATGACAGTTGATGCAACTGCCCCCTTGAGAATGACATTCATACCAGGCGAAGTCATGAATGTTATCACGGGACCTAGGGAAACAGAGAGGCAGCAGGTTGAGAGGGATAGAAGCTTTACTTTCTTAATAGTAGATGAGATTGGACCATGATACACAATCGCATTATCTTCTTCATTCTCTCCTGCTGTGACACTTTTGCGTGGTCCAATGCTAATCTTGTTGTCATCTTCTGCTACTGAAGCTCGAGAAGCCCATCTTTTTTGTACACCCATGGATGCAAGGAAGTTGCTGTGTTGTTTGACAGGAAATTGCCGTTCCCATGTTCCAAGCCTAGAAGTGTGAAAACCTGATAGAGACACATAGGTAACACACCACTTTAAAGTTCTGAACTGAAGCATTCTCAAAAAAAAAAATTTGGTGCACATTAGAAGTAAAACAATACGATACCAATTAGACAGCCCTGTTAATTAGATTTTGTGGATGGGTGGAAGAGCATAAACATCATGCATATTGGAATTCCAGAGTCCTTGATCATGAAGATTAATAGGTAAATACAATGTTTACAAGTTTTTTTCGCTTTTTGTTTCAATCTAAGTTTAGATGCATCTATGTATACTATAGTTGCCATGGAATGTATACTATAGTTGCCATGGAATCTATTGATGATGCCACGTTGAAGGGTTTTGTTGTTTCCCTTTAAAGTCAACTTTATAAATGTGATTCAATACATTACAATATGAGACGTCATAGAGGAACAAACTGGCCTTACATAAGCATCCTAATTAACAAACAAAGAACTGGAAAATTTAAAGAGAGAGGAGAGGAAGACCCAGATACAAACATGCAAAGACACGGAATGACAAGCAGGAAAGGAGAGGAGGACCCAGTTACAAACATGCAAAGACATGGAATGACAAGCAGGAACGTCAGAAAGAGATTGAGATCCCTGAACCCTCAACAAAACATAAAGTACCAATTACATGAACTACAAAATCCCAACTCCTAGCTGGAGGCAAGGGGCACCTCAATGAGCTAACCCCCTCGCCCTCCACTGCAATTCTGACCTCATTGCAGAGAGCTAACACCCATATCCGTAACACCAAATCTGCCAAATGGACCAATTTAACTCACGGTCATGCAGTCACCAATCCAAGTCAGAATCAAAATCAGACTCGAATTCATTAATCCAACTCATCCAGAAGATCCAGTCTCTCTCAGAAGTCCTAGCTCCTAGTTTTTGCATCTATACACTATCTTCTCTAGCCTAGCAATAGCTAGACCTCAAGGATGCACGGACACATACACGCATGTCGTGTCGAACACGGACACGCGTTGACTCGGCAATTTCCAAAAAATTAGGACTCGACGACACGGTCAAACTTTACTTTTTATTAATTTTTATTTTTTATAACATATGAATATAAACTACAACCTATAGCTTAAAATGGTTTAAAATTCATTGCTTAAAATGAATTGGCCTGCTACCACACATGTGACTAACTCAGCATAAAATTGGTTTTTCATTATAAGAATTGAAGCTGGAAGAGAAGAGCTTAACAAGAGAGATATAAAATTTTGCAGAGATACAGAGATAGTTAAAACTTACTGGAGAGTGTATTTAGTTTACAATTGTTTCAAAATCATGTTTAATTGTGTATCTAAGAGTAAAATAGTCATTAGAAACAGAGAAATCAAATTACATAGAAATTACATAGCAAAATACATCATTTATGTGTGTATTGTATCTAATTTAGAGCGAACAAAGAAACGAGCTTGATGACGCCTAATGTACCACCAAATGAAATTATCTAAACCCTCAGACCAATAACGGTGTGAAGAGAAGCTCTAAATGAAACAACTTCCGTCCCTAGATGAAGGAATCGAAGAATTAGCGATTGCAATTGAGTGCAACAGAACTGGTGTTTTTTCAATAACTACTTTCGAAAACCAACAGAGAAAAACGGGAAAAAGGAAAACACCCAGAGAAAACAGGAAATAAACCATTGGCCGTGTCGGGGCCATGTCCGCCACGTGTCGATCTCAATCAACGTGTCCTTACCGTTGACCGCGTGTCGAATACGTGTCGGACGCGATTCCATGTATGACACGTACCCGACTCTCGAAATGGGGGTTTTCTGAAGAGTCAGTGTATCCTTGCTAAACCTTAGTCACAATCAAAGTTTTCTCTCTGACCTCCGCGTAGAAATTTGTGATTCTTCACCTCTTCTAATGATCAATTCAATTTCCTCCTCGGCCTAATTACCATTGAACTCTTCCACCAGAAAGAATTTCCTTTTAGGGTTCAGCATCCGTCAAGTCCTGAAATGTCTATTCCCCCTATAGCCACACGTGTGCCTCAGTTTCATTATTAAGACTTATATAGAGTTACTAATATGAGGAGTCCCTTGAGGTTTTCTGGAACAGGCCCTTAGAAAGAAAGGGAATGGCCCTTAGTCGGGAAAAATTAGGGCATTACGGTTTCACACTCGACGAATTCTTTATGGGAAACCATTATTCGAGACCCAATGGATAAATTTTAGACAAAGAGGGATTCATGCTTTGGGGATCAATAAAACCACATTGAAAGCACAGGGAGCTATAAAGATGTAGTTTGATTTCTTTGTTTTGGTGGGGATGTCCTCGAATCTTGTTTCGAGTCGTCGGTCTTCTTTTGTTTTGTGCTACTTATTGTTTTCCCTTTGGGTTGTCATTGTATCTATATCATGATTTTGGGGGCAAGCCTTGTCCAAAGCTAATACCAAGGCCATCCCACTCACAAACACTCAATAGCACCTGGCCCAAGCTTGATTCCTATCTTCATTGAGATTCATAACTGACCGTTCTCCGAGATCTGAGCCAAATTTGGCATGCTAATGATAATATGAAAGTCACTATATAATATCCTTTTCACACAAACGGGCATTTGGTCTAGTGGTATGATTCTCGCTTAGGGTGCAAGAGGCGAGTTCAATTCTCGGAATGCCCCATTGTAATATTTTGTTTCTATAACTAAAACTAGTGTTATTGCTTGATATGTAATATTTTGTTTGGTTGGAATATAGCCCATTGTCTGTAGGCCATCAGTCATCTCAGCCTCTTATACCTCTTTTGTTGTCAATTCAATAAATTTATGTTTGACAGAATAAAAAAAAATGTATGTGGCACTGACTAAACCTGATTGACCAGGACACTCCCCCATCAAAACCTATCTAACTTGTATCGTTTCGACTTCATCCTTTTTATGAAATAACCATCTTTCATTATACTATCAAGGTAGTTTTCTGCAATGAAATCCACGTATTATCCAGCTACCAAAATTCATGCACCACCACATAAAGCTCCATGCCTCTACTCTTCCATCGATCATTGTTGTTCCTCCAAAAGTGAATTTCTTCTTTTAGGCTCTTGGTCAAGCAAAAATCCTTACAGTTGATAACTTAGCTAGGAGAGGGCTAGTTATTCTCAACAAATGCAGTCTCTGTGAGCAGTATTCAGAATCCACTGAGCACTTGTTCTTTGTCTGCTCCTTTTCTACCCAACTCTGGACTGCTACAGGTAGTGATGCTAATACTGGTAGCCCTTCAGCTAATAACCTTTTACTTGGGCCTCTGAATGGAGCAGAGTTGGGCTTTCAGTTAGGGAGGGGGGCAGCCCTGGGACAAGGTTTTCTATGCCACAGTGTGGGTGATATGGAAAGAGAGGAACCAAAGAATCTTCGAAAATAGAAATAGTGATACTCCAGTAGGGCATCACTTGGGGTTTTGCTTTCTGATATTCCTTTTCATGAGTGTATCTTTAAATGGGCTAGCATTTTCCATTTGTAATAGGCTGTCGTGGGATTTTTATTGTTTTTGTTGTCTTGCTTTTGCCTCAGGTTGGGGATCCTCTCATTCCCCAATTCTGACAGCTATATCCTTTTATCTGTTTGATCTTTAATAGATTCTAGCCTGGTTTATTGATAAAAAAAAATGAAAAAAAGATAATACATATCACTAATAAGAGTTTAGTGAGTGAAAAGTAACAACCTAATGAGCCCACAAGCACCTAAAAGCCACCCCTAATAATCATTTTATCCCAATGCCAAACGAGAACTAGGCATTCCATGCAAAGTCTATCATCATCCAAACCACCCCTTCAAATATTATTTGGTTTTGTTTCTTACAAAATGTCCATCAATAGCATAGGGGATGATGTTCCTCACAAGCCGACCGAACATCCATTCCAAAACACCACGCTTCCAAAATGGAACCCAACATCACCCATACAATCCTGCACTTAGTCGTTTATTACTTCACTCAAAATAAAAAATTTATGTACCAAAAAGGGTAGCCACTTGCTCAAAGTGCCAATTTCCTTGGAGAAATGATTGAATGCCACGCTTGTCTTCTTTCCCAAAAGTGCAAACCAATACCCCTATTCAAAAAGCATTAAAGCCTGTCACTGGCTTTTGTAAAGGCATGTAGTACACCGACATATGAGAGAGGAAAAAAAAAAGAACTTCTACTTAGAGTAAGCTTGTCACAAAAGATAACACTTTACTTCTTCGAATGGTTAATTTCTTTCTCATATCTCCAAATTCTACCTAAGAAACTAACCTCAATGAATGAGACCCAAATAGAGATATTGCAACTATCCTACTTGCAACCCATTATGTCGGCCTCCAAACGACCGTTGCACCTATTAAACCAAAAATATAATAATAATAAATTTATTATTACTATAAAGTTAAATAAATAAATAATTGAGCACCAAACTTTTTTCAATTTCTTATATGATCTATGTTGTCATTAATGAATAATGTATCTTCTGCCAGTTGATGGTGAGCAACCCTTGGACCATTCCTCCATTGCCTGGAACCCCCAAAAGACATTCACCTCCATTTGATTCCGCACCACCCTACCTAAAACTTCAACTATCACTGTGAATAAAAACTGAGAAAGAGGGCTGCTCTCGAAATCGAAGGGTTCACCAATCATTATTCCTTTGGTGTATGTTTATGGATGAAAAATCAAGATACATGGGATTACTATCTTGGATTTCAAGCTTCAAAATTTAGAGAAATCAGCAAATAAATTTAGAGAAATCCTTGTCTTATACATCTTGGCAAGGGCTGCAAAGCATCTTAATAGTCTCAATTGAAGGATACATATTATACAATGTCTAATCCAACATATTGAAGATGGAATTCCAGCTAAATATGAATGCTTTCATGGTTCTACAGCGTGAAAAAATTCACGTCTTATTTATAGTCACTGAGAATAAAAGGATTATCTCAGAGGCAGCAAAAGTCCACTTGTCGTCTCCTTATGCAAACAAATAGGCAAGCGACTGAAGAAATGGTTGATTGAAAGGCTTCCATGAAACAACATAATCCATTTGCAAAAATAAAGCATTAAAGATGAAGACTAACAGTGATCTTCTGAACAGTTGATCGTTAATGAATGAATGCCTCACAGCTTAAAACATAATAGCTAAAACACTATGCAAAGACAAGTAGACAACTAATGACAACTAGCTAATGCTGGGGATTTTCTACAAGCTATATCACTTAGAATGCAGCCCCACGACATTGTAATATGTCAACTTTGCAGATCCATAGGATTTGCTCACTGCTGGGACTAGATCATCCCAAGTTCCCAACTATCTGGTAACCTTTTTAAAATCGATAAAGCCCTCATTTCATCATCAAAACCAATTCCAACAGATTACATCTGGCTAACAATTGCATTGAAAACATTGAGATATTCAGCGAACTTCCGCCTTTCTTCGTCCTCAAATTGGATAATTTCTTCACCAAATGAACCTTATTTTCCTCAAAAGGTTTCTCGTACATCCTCACCAACACACCAAAGCCTTCATCGCACTTTCTATAGTCTTCTCTTTCAAGACATTAAATAACATAGATATTTCCAAACTGATTCAAATTGTTGCAAGAGTCGTCCCATTGAGCACATTCCAATCTTATCACTCATGGTACTCGTCGGCTTCTGTTTTATTCCTCCAAGAGAGATAAATATCCTTCAAGTACAAGTAGTCCTCTATCTGCATCTTCCAAAACCAAAAGTCCAACCCATCAAACTTCTCGATCTCTACTTCTCCTTCTTCTAACCTCCCACTCCAACTTGTTAAGGTGCCACAATATCGAAAAGAAAAAATTTTAAAAAAAAACAACAAAAACAACACTTAAAGAGCTTTACGCAGCTCGGCACCTCCGTCCACTGAATTACACCCCAAACCCACTATGATGTAACATCAAACTTCGCTTATAACACTGTTTTAGCTTACCCCCGCTATAGATTGAGCATAGAAATGGCGCCAAATGAACCTAACAAGCAAAAGGTTTCCTTTTGATCATTTGGGGGTGGGTTTTTTTTATTAATGGGTATTTTTCAATTACGCTAAATGTCAGGTTTTTATCCAAGATCTTCAACAACCCGATTTCAGTATTGCTAACAAGATCGACAGAGCACGTTCAAAACCATAAACCCTATAAACAATACAAAGAGAACAAGAGCTGAAGTGATGGAGGTGAGATGAGCCGAACCTGTTTGATATTTGGCCGCAGAGAGCTGTCTCGCTTGTGAACGCAGTTGATGGAGGAAGAGAGCCGCTCTTGTCATCGCTGCAGAGGCTTTTGGGGGAGTAAGCGTTGTGCGAGCTGAAGTGAAACACTGAAGGTGTTGTTGTAGCCTTGTAGGGTGCATATGATGATATGCTCAACCATGACTATAGTTTGTACCACCAATAGCCCTAGTAAGTGGAACACCACATAGTTTTTGAAGTCGTTCCTTGTCACAACCATAGCATGCCACATAAATTGTTATTTCTTGCAATTGATCTATTAGTAATTAACAATTCTACGTAGCCAGCCCAGCCAGCCATTTTATTATCAGGGTTGGGCCTTTTAACAATTTTATCCCTTCTATAAATGATATTTGTGATTGTGTTTTAAAGAGAATGAGTAAAATTATAAAAAAAAAATCTAACCCTGACAAAAAAAATGGTTTGTTGGCCTGACTGCCTAGCAAAATTGATTAGTAATAGGAATCAATGGCTAGATATTGTTGCAAGTTCAAGTTTGACATTGTTGTTAGTTCAGGTAGTATTGACTCACAACTCACATCTTATGCTTGTTTGGTCGATTAGATCACTGAAGTTGCATAAATAACTTAGCATGTGATCACTTCTATTTTATTATATGTTTTTTCCATGGCTTATGCTGGGTTTTTTTTGTATGAGAAAGTTTACTTATCGTTTTAGAATATGATCATTGAGTAATTTATCTCAATAATAATTTATCCTTCGACTCATTAATATTTGCGAACATTGGCAGTGAACCCATATTATCTGCCCAAGATGATGAATGAATGCATTCTATATATGAGGGTGACCAAGTAAGTGATGGTGGTGGGAGTGATGATAACGAGACTAGTGGTGGTGGTGGTGATGATAATGGGAGTGATGAGATATCAGTCACTGTGGAGGGAATGGTGGTGGTCAAGTAATCACATACACGGGAGATGCAATAGACCCATTGGCATTCACATGCGATGAATCACAATTAAAACAATTTCGAGACTCAAGATGTAGACTATGATTCACGTTCTAGGAGGGCGAGAAACCATACATATCTGTCAATGGCCAATGAGAATGAGATGGACCATACCTATTTACATGGTTTATTGACATTGAAGTTGATTATCTTTCATCCACCTTCGACGATATGAGTCTTTTGGACCAGCTAGATATGGTTCATGTTTTGAAAATAGTAAAAGTCAATGGAGAAGGATTGTCCATTTCCAACAACAAAAAGGTTATAATTCATCGTCCACTGAGGATAGTCACTGCTAATTGGGTAAGATAATGGCTTATCATGGGCAAAATACACAAGCTTTCGAGTTTGACTTTGCTACTTATCCGCACTATCACATTATAGGCCATTTGGCTAGAGTTGATTGTGAGGAATACTTCGCCTTTGCGAACACGTTTATAATTGCTATAGTTTCAATATGTCATGGGATCAATATTATCATCTAGTGGCTCTCAATTCTTTTACATTTGAACCAGCTGGGAACTCATTTAATTATTGAAAGTTTAGGGTTATCTGCATTTTTCCCTATAATATATGACTTATTCAGCTTTGCACCCAATTATCATTCATATTGCACTTTTTTCTTAAGACTAGCAGTCAATGTCCGATGACCGTCTATTTTTAAAGCAGATTACCAAAATACATATGAGAAATCAATGGCTGAGATTGAATATTTCGTATCTCAAACATTTAATCTCGATAAAATCCTAAAGCTCAACTGAAATCATAATCGTATCTCGAGGAAAATCCAACTGTTGATTTTAAAAAAATATTTCATCTTAAACAACTCATCTCGAGGAAAATCCCACGATCCAAATTTAATCGTATATACATCTATAGGTAAATCTAACGATCCAAAATTAATTATGCACACATCTCGAGGACACCCTATCATTCGACGCGCACTTCAATGAAATTTAACTATCTAATGTGCATTTCGAGGAAATTTGTTTGCTGGTATTTATTCGTACATGCATCTCATTGAAAATTTGACGTTCTGAATAAATTTGAAATTAATTTTGCCCCATAAAATAAATTTGAATTTAATTTTGTTACCTGAACATAACTGACCCGAGATATGAAGGGGGAGGAAGGAAGAGGGAGGATAATGAATAAAGAATAATGATGAATGAAGCCCTAACTTTATTATATGTGTTCTGAAATAGAAAGAGGAAGGAATAAGTGGAGGAATGAGGAAGATGAGAGAGGAGAGGTGGTAGCGAGGCTAACAGATAAATGAGGAAGAATGGGAGGAAGATGAGGGAGAAGGAGGAGGAGGAAGATAATCAAAATTTTCTTGATCGCCTCTCAAGTTTGTTCTGTTTTAGGGGGGGGGGGGTGGAATTAAATTCAAATTTCTTTTATGGGTTTAAGTTATTGCAAGTAATTTATCATATGTGGGCAACTTATTCTAAAGTCATATTTTTTAAAATGCGTGCACGAATAAATTTGAACAGTCAAATTTTTCTTGAGATGCATGTTGAAATGTGAGATTTCCTCGAGATTGCGCGATGGATCATCAAATTTCCTCAAGATGTGAGTTGATTCATTAATTTTTTTGTCGAGATGCGTACACATTTTTATTTGGATCGTTAGATTTACCTAGAGATGTGTGTACGATTAAA
Organism: Berberis vulgaris; assembly: GCA_963556465.1. Classification (NCBI taxonomy): domain Eukaryota; kingdom Viridiplantae; phylum Streptophyta; class Magnoliopsida; order Ranunculales; family Berberidaceae; genus Berberis; species Berberis vulgaris. Next base: position 3,124,685 of record OY747133.1, read on the forward strand.
TTTGGGCCGTTAGATTTCCTTGAGATAAGTTGTTTAAGATGCAATTTTTTTTAAAATCAACACTTGAATTTACCTCGAGATACGATTACACTTTTTCCCATAAGACTAGCAGTCAACGTGCCTTGACCGTTTGTTTTTAAAGCATATTATCAAAATACCTAAATTCAAATTTATTTTATGGGTTTAAGTTATTGCAAGTAATTTATCATATGTGGGCAACTTATTCTAAAGTCATATTTTTTAAAATGCGTGCACGAATAAATTTGAACAGTCAAAATTTTCTTGAGATGCATGTTGAAATGTGAGATTTCCTCGAGATTGCGTGATGGATCATCAAATTTCCTCAAGATGTGAGTTGATTCATTAATTTTTTTTGTCGAGATGCGTACACATTTTAATTTGGATCGTTAGATTTACCTAGAGACGTGTGTACGATTAAATTTGGGCCGTTAGATTTCCTTGAGATAAGTTGTTTAAGATGCATTTTTTTTTAAATCAACACTTGAATTTACCTCGAGATACGATTACAATTTAAGCTCGGCCTTAGGATATTTCATCGAGATGAGATGTTCGAGATACGAAATATTCAATCTCATCATTTGATTTCTCAGAGGTATTTTGATAATATACTTTAAAAACAAACGGTCAAGGCACGTTGACTGCTAGTCTTATGGGAAAAAGTGTAATATGAATGATAATTGGGTGCAAAGTTGAATAAAACATATAATAAATGCAAATAACCCGAAAATGTATTATATAATAGTGCAATGAAATTTTATCTTGTATAATATGTAATTTATATGACAAAACAACTATCGTGAGATTTTTGATATAGTATATATAAGAATTTCAGCTCTTATTAAGTTTAAATTTACAATTGTGTGTGAAATTTGTAATTTTTACTATATAGTATTTTTTATTTAATTTCATGGATGAACAAATAGGAAAACAAACTGTAACTTTTTTGAACAATATCCATATCAGTAGGGGTGGGCACGGTTCGGATCGGTTCCAATTTTGGAGGAACCTAACTCAAACCGTTTAAAATTAACGGATCCGGTCCCGTCGGGATCCCCTTATTTTGAACATTGGAACCGAACCTAACTCGAACCGTTTGGAACGGTCCGGTTCCTACGGTTCCTACTAAAAATGCATCATCTGATTGGTTTCTGGTTAAAAGTTGCTAGAATGATTACTGTTTTGGACTAAATCCAAACAAGAACATCAAAGCAAACAAATTGTCTACAATACTTGAAAAAGCTACAAACAGAGTGAATAACCCCTGTAGAATATGATCAGAACTACCCATAGAAACATTGAAAGTTGTTCATACTTCATAGATGACATTTGGAGAAATTTTGAAGTAAACAAAGTGAAAGTAAGTTGAAGTAAACAGAGTTCATACATATTTAACTAAGTTGGTTTTTTCATCTTCCAAATCTACTCCCTCCTTCCCCCACTCGTTTATAAATGAACAATAATCTGCTTCAAGGAACTATAAGCACCCAATACTGCAACCACTGATCCTAACACCAAAATAACAATAATAAATGCCAACTCCAACCCAATGCGACGGGATTCCTTAGAGATCTTGAGATCTTCCACTTCATCCTCCCCGCCATCTGCTGCTGCTGCTTCTTCTCGAGACAGAGACAGAGAGAGAGGAGGAGAGGGAGATCTCCTGTTGCTGCTGGTGGTGGTTCTTGCTGCTGCTTCTTCTCGAGACAGAGACCGAGAGAGAGGAGACAGAGATCTCCTGCTGTGCTGCTGCTGCTTCTTCTCGAGACAGGGACCGAGAGAGATAGGAGAGGGATATCTTCTGCTGCTGCTGGTGGTGGTTCTCGCTGCTGCTTCTTCTCGAGACAGAGACCGAGAGAGAGAGGAGAGGGAGATCTCCAATTGTCTCTTCATTTTCTTCTGCTCCTCCTCTTATTGGTCTCGCTGCTGCTGCTGCTTCTTCTTCTCGAGACAGACAGAGAGAGTGAGGAGAGAAATACAAAGAGAGAGGGGGTTTTGGTGATTCCTTCACGTCTCCTCCTCTTCCTTTACTTATTGGTGGTAGGTTCAAAGACAGAGACAGAGAGAGTAAATGCAATTTGGTGGTAGGTTCAAAGACAGAGACAGAAAGAGTTAAAGGTTTTTAATAAATGCAATTTGAAACGGGTCCAACCCGGACCGTTTTGTTTTTAAAAATACGAACCGGGACCGGTCCGTTTTATAACGGACCCGAACCGTATGTAAAAACTTATAATTGAAATCCGGACCGTTTAGAGCAAAACGGTCCGATTCGAGTTGAACCCGCGGATCGACAACCCGTTTGCCCACCCCTACATATCAGTACTAAGATCGGCTCATCTTTGTAAGTGAATCGGTCGAGTCTTTGAGGGCGTTTGTTTTTTTAAGTGCTTAGAAGCTAACTTCTAACTGGAGTCAGAAGTTTTGAGCGAGATTCTGAATGAATTGTTTGTTTTGTTTCTTAACGGACTGGTGATTAAAAGCTGTAAAATTAAAAGGTGATTGCTTTTAGGTGCTGAATGTGAACTATTTGATCATTTTGCCCTACTGATCTGAATAAAATTATGACATAATATTGTGCTTAAAAATTATACCCAATAATTATTCAAATCCCTGAGAATGTTACAATACCATTCATTACAAGAATATCAAAATATTACCAACAATGTTTAAAAAAATCATCAAATCAAATTTCTTATTAATATTTTATTTGCAATACGATCTCTTAAATTAATCATATCGGTCTATTCACATAACACATAAAAACTACATGTTGCATAATGAAATTTTGAAAATATACATGAAAGGGAGAGTTCGATAATGAAGAAAAACTTGAAAATACAAAAAAAAAAAAAAAAAGATGAATGAGAGAATTAAATTAAGTTTCTTACCGTCGAAGAGTAATTGTAAAAGTAGGTAGAAAAATAATGTTTGGTGAAGAAAATGAAGTTATATTGTAAAAAAATTAGTCATACAATATGAGAGTTCAATCGTCATTACAAAATTATTTTAAGGTTATTATTGGAATTATTTTAAGATTATCATCTCTTCAATCTCTCTCTCTCTCTCTCTCGTTCAGAACCCCCTCCTTATTCAAGCTCATCTTCTAGGATTGGTTTTAGGGTTTCATCGATTTTCGAATATCAATGGAGGAAATCTCAAAGGAACTGTACCCAAGCCAAGACGATCTCCTCTACGAAGAAGAAATCCTTCGAAACCCATTCAGTCTAAAACTCTGGTGGCGATATTTAATCGCTCGAACTGAATCCCCATTCAAGAAACGCTCAATCATATACGAGAGAGCTCTCAAAGCTCTTCCCGGAAGCTACAAACTATGGCATGCCTATCTCCGTGAGCGTCTCGAGCTAGTTCGATCTCTCCCCATCACACACTCCCAATTCGAAACCCTAAACAACACATTCGAACGAGCTCTCGTTACAATGCACAAGATGCCTCGAATCTGGGTACTCTACTTGGAAACCCTAACTCATCAAAAGCTCGTTACAAGAACGCGGAGAACGTTCGATCGAGCGCTATGTGCTTTGCCCGTGACGCAGCATGACAGGATTTGGGGGCCGTATTTGAATTTCGTTAGTCAGAAAGGGGTCCCGATAGAGACGTCGTTGAGGGTTTATCGGAGGTATTTGAAGTATGATCCTAGTCATATAGAGGATTTTATTGATTTCTTGTTGGATTCTAAGCTGTGGCAGGAGGCGGCGGAGAGATTAGCTGGGGTTTTGAATGATGATTCGTTTTATTCGATTAAAGGGAAGACGAAGCATAAATTGTGGTTGGAATTGTGTGATTTGCTTACGAATCATTCGACGGAGGTTTCGGGGTTGAAGGTGGATGCGATTATTAGAGGGGGGATTAGGAAGTTTACGGATGAGGTTGGGAGGTTGTGGACTTCGCTTGCGGATTATTATATTCGGAGGGGGTTGTTTGAGAAGGCTAGGGATATTTTTGAAGAGGGCATGATGACAGTAGTGACTGTGAGGGATTTTAGTGTGATTTTTGATGCGTACTCGAGGTTTGAGGAGAGTACGCTTGCTGCAAAGATGGAAACGTTAGAGTTGAGTGATGAAGAGGAGGAGGATGGAAATGCGGGTGAGGAGGAGGAGATAGACGTGCGTTTGGATAGGAGTTTAACGAGGGAAAAGCTTGCACATAAAGTTCTTCATGGGTTTTGGCTGAATGATGATAATGATGTTGATTTGAGATTGGCTAGATTAGAGCATTTGATAAAGAGAAGACCCGAGCTTGCGAATAGTGTGCTCCTAAGGCAAAACCCTCACAATGTTGAACAATGGCATAGGAGAGTGAAGCTGTTTGAGGGTAATCCAACAAAACAGATATTGACTTATACTGAGGCAGTGAGGACTATTGATCCCAAGAAAGCGGTTGGGAAGCCTCATACTTTGTGGGTTGCTTTTGCTAAGCTCTATGAGGATCACAAGGATCTAGCTAATGCAAGAGTTATCCTTGATAAGGCCACTCAAGTTAATTACAAGACAGTAGACAACTTGGCCTCCGTTTGGTGTGAATGGGCCGAAATGGAACTGAGGCACCAGAACTTCAGAGGTGCTTTGGATCTAATGAAAAGAGCCACTGCTGAACCGTCGGTGGAGGTCAAACGGAGAGGTAAATATCATCATCTTGCAACTTTATTTATTTTCATACTTATACAGATGTAGGTAGGAGTATAAATTATGAAGCAATGAGTGAAGTTAACACACATCCACAAACAAAGGGAAAAGAAGTCCCTTTATTTCACACATTCTCTACCATAGCTTTGATGATGAGGCTAAAGTCCTGCACACATGAGGAACAAATACACACACACGACCTCTTATCTTCCTACACAAAGTACATGAAAATAATGCAACTTTCTCTTGATATGACGTGCAAGACTTGTAATTGTCTATGATAGCCTGATAAATTTTAATCAAATATAAACATTACAATTAACGAGATGAAGTTTCTTTTGATCTCCTTGGCACCCCACGAGATATCTCTTCAAGTTTTTTTTTTTTTCAATCCTATCACACACCAAGACAAGAAGTAATCTCTCATGGTATAGAAAGGGATCATAGTCAAAGCACTCCGAGTTTGTGTGCTTGTTAATTTTACTCATTGTGTCATGATAAAAAGTATATAAGAGAAAGTAACTTTTCTATTGATATCACCTTCACTACTTGTAATGTTTACGATTGTAAGACATGTATGTGTATGATTGCCGGATAGGTATGAGGGATTACCCCAAACTATGAATTGGTTCATTGGTGAGCCAAGGTTATTTATAAAAGAAGACTGTGGACCCTCCAGTAACTAATCACGAAGCAAAGACTCTTCGAAAACTTGTCGTAACTGTGTCCGACACTGACATGTTTGACACACATTAGACACTTGGTCAACGTATCGGCAGGTGTCAGACACATGGTCAATGTGGTCAACGTGTCGGCCGCGCCTCTGATATACTCGGAACTTGGTCAGGACACAGTCAAGACACGAAAATCAACTTTATTTTATTTTTTACTTTTAGATGTTGCAAATAACCACTTAATTTAATGGTTGTTGATTTATCTGAAGTGAATGACTCTTTCGCTTGTGATTTCAAACAAATAGGGCAAAAAGTCAATAAAGCACAGAGGTAGTTTATGTTTCTTCTTAATCTTTGCTTCTTTTTTCTTCTCTAATTTGCTTATTCTTTCCTCTACTTCTTTCTATTATATTTTTTTCTCTATTTTATTTTTTTCTTGCAACATAATGTCTTGAAGACACTTTATTAGACTATTATTTATGTTTATATGACTTACTAAAAAAATAGTATGATGTTTCGACATTTTTTCGAGTTTTAGTTTTTGGAAAATTGTCGAGTCGACGTGTCGTGTCTGTGTCCCACACGATGCGCGTGTTCGTGTCCATGCATCCTCATAATATTAGTCTTTGATGACTTCTTTCTTGCAATAATTGATTTCCAAACATGTGAAGAAAACTTAGGTTTAGATGCAGATAAAATGGTACTATGTTGATAATACACCCAGTCACCCACATGAGTTAGGTTTAAGGAACCTCCAAGCTAGATCCACCATTAACGCGTTAATTATAAATTGGACCTTCAAACCTTCTTAATGTCCAGCCCACACAAACTCTGTATCACATACAAATAGCAAGATGAAGCTTCTTTTGATCTCCCTGGCTCCCCACAAGAAATTTCTTCAAGCTTTTCTCAGTCCCATCCACACACCAGGACGAGATGCACATTGGTTCCATGGTATAGAAAGGGATCGTAGTCAAAGCACTCCGAGCTTAGTTTTGTTGTTTTTAACACGAATTTGTCTCTTCACGTCTGAAGCGGCTTATCCATTTTGTCCATAATATTATCATCGAAAGAGAATCTGTCAAGCCTTTCAGAAGAAAGGAGACATTGGAATATTTGGTGAAAAACCAAGATTTGGCCTTTGGATGAGCACAAGGTCTGCAGTAAATAAAAGATAAAAAAAATTCCCAGTTATTTGACAAAAGCATGCTAATGCATCAATATTGATCTAAAGAAGATGAGTGCATCATCCTCAAACAAGAGGTGAGATGTTACTGGAATACTGTTACTTAAGGCCTATTTATTTAGTTATTTTCAATAAGAAAATTATTAGAAAGATAATCCAGCCCCAAAGTGAAGAGCAGCCAAAAAAGAGGGTTCGATGGGAAAGCTTTGGGTTTGCATTCTATTTAAAAAGTCAGAAAAAGACAGATGTTATGCATTTGAAAACCAGGTTTAACAAGCATTGGAGACAATTCTTTAAAAAAATTCCCAATCAATTCTGTCAAGTGCCTTGTCTCAAGTTTTATAGCCATTCAGCTGCTCTTGGACTTGGACTTCCGGATCTTAAAGAAAGCTTCTTGGGCCAAGATGAAGTTGTTAGTATTCTGCAGGCCCTTGATGGATGATCCTTGAAACAAACTAATGAGTAAGAATATGGAGCAAAAAAAAAGCAAATACCTAAGGATTCAATCTGTTTGGTTGTTTGGTTTGAAGGGTTCAACAGTTATCACTCAACATGCCCATCGCATCAAGATCTTGGAAATAATTCTTATTGAGAATTAAGAATTATAAGCCTTCCAACCTTTATTGTGGTGCCCATTAGCAAGAATATTATAAGATTCTTAGTAGGCAGGAATGCTGTAAACTAGAAACTCAAAACATTAAACCAGTTACAACTGAAAACTTATATACCACAAAGTACTAATAAAACAAAAGATCCGTCATTCCCAAATCCCACAACCATAATTACATGCATACGTGCTAACATAATCTTTCCCGCTGTATTGTCCTGTTGGGCTTCCATTAAGCCCAATCTTAAAGGGGTGAGATTTGAACACTTGCTTGTAAATTGGAAAAGGGTTGTTACAGACGTTTAAGTACTCTTTAAAGTTAGAGCTTCAGCTTCAGCTTCCCTTGTTTTGTTTTGTTAATCATGGCAATGGATTACGGCTCTTCTATAAAAATTATTCTTCTAGCTGGTTGCTGAGGAGCATGCACACCCGAAAGAAGCCATCTATGAGGATCAAGCTGAATATTGATATTGCCATGTTATGGGTCTTGAGGAAAAGGAAACAAAATCTACATTGCAATGAGTGAGCCAGAATCCACCACTGAAAGTCTTAAACCCACAGGGACAACTCAATAATATCAAAGCCAGGATGTGAGACAATGTCTTTGGAGGTTTTCTTAACAAGCTTTATGTCTATATGAACGAGAATCATGGGGTCTTATTTTCTCATAAGTCATAGGCATAAGGAATGGGTCTATGAAAGCAAATCTCATAGTCCCGTCTACAGTTTTACACTAGGAGCATATAGAAGTTGGTTTTGAGTCTAGATAGGACCGCATAGAGGTTTGTTTCATGATGAGCCTTGAATGTCCATATGCTTCCCACTGGAAATGTTTCAAGTCACTTGTGTGTTTTGAACTATGGTGTTGTGAACAATGTTGTCCACAGTCACTCTAAATGCAATGGTGGAAAGAGAGGGATGATATGTTGAATTGGGGTTTCTCTGGGGTGATCCGCAAAGGTTCAAATAATCCATAGTGGTAACTCATTTCGCTTGGAGAGAACCCGACTCAAAAGGATGGGGGATTCGTGATTCGAGTCGAGATTGAAAGGAGTCGGGTTCTCTCTTAGAAAATTTTCTTCTCTGAAAAGGTGAAATTCGTGTAGGAGGCTTGCAGGCTACAAATAAGTTTCGAAAAAATTTCTTATTTTCAGAGAGGTCTACCAACCCTAACAAATTGGCTAGGGGGTTACCGGCCGTATGTAATCGAGAGCAATGGCATGGACTGCATTTCTTGGAACCCAGTGTCAACTTGATAGTAGTCAAGCATTCACGTTGCCATTCTGCTTGGGATTGAGGACCAAAGAACTAGAGTGATGAGATGGTTTTCCAGGACTTGGTAGTTTGCTTTTGTGTGGAAAAAAAGAGATGACGAAAAGACGTTGTGCGTGGACATAGTAGCCTAATCTCTTGGAACGGCATGGGCAATGGATAGTTCAGCACATGTGTCGCTTTATTTCAATTTTAAAATTAAGTTTTTCCAAACATTAGATATGATATTCGATTCATTACTCTTGATGGAATTGTCATTGAGATTCTTTTGAAGTAAAATTTCACAGGAAGCGGGTGTGGGAGAAGTTATTAAAATTGGTTTGTCAGAAGCATTTCAGTTGGTGCTGCCATAGGGGTTTGCCAGCTGCTGGTTTACGGGGCTCAATTCTCCGAATAAAAGCAGGATTTGCTGGTATAGAGTTGTCATTTGTTAGAATTTGATTTGTCGAAATAAGTAGCATTTAATACTATGTTATATTGGAACAGTTTTCGGGTTCAGAGCTTATTTTTTAGATACAGAAGGTAAGAACCTTACCGTCTTCTGTGATGATCTTTAGTTTGCGAGTTCAATGCAATCTTGGATATACTTATCTAGTGGCAGGGATTCAGAAATTTGGCAAATTTTGTCAGACGTTGAATGTATTTGCTCCAGAGTTTTCTCTAACTGCATGTTGTCAGACAACATTACACAAGTGCTTCCTGTGCTCTTTTTTTTTTTAGAGAAAGGGTTATTCGAGTCATAATCACATAAGTGATAAGACATGTATATACCAGATTAGCTCAATAGCACGTTAGCCTAATTGCAAATACCTTATGAAAAGTACCCTCATTGAGAACTCCCAAATAATCTCCCAAAACCAAACTTTGGTTTTGATGCCCTTACTAATAATCATATCCTAGTCTTTCTTTTTCCTGTTGGTTCCTTCCATTCTCTAGTCTTCAAGATTCTCACCGCGTCCATGGCATTGCGTTCTCCTTATCTGTTATGACTCTTGATTTTGTGCTCGGCTATTTTGTCAGTATGCTCTCTGAAGTTGATTCTGCATCTGTCAACGTGTTCTCCGAAGTCACTGTCATCCATAGTCTGTAGACATATTCATCCGTACTGTTTTCTTTGTTGGCCTGTCTTTCCTCGAGTGCTGTGGTAGACACCTGCTACTTCTGAAGGCAAATGTAATGACCAAAAATTGTCCATTTACCATTTGAATACACAATAGGTATAATAAAGAAAGTAGCATTAAATAGGGAACAAAAGCCTGACACGATTCACCTGGCTTTCCTCGAGTGCTGTGGTAGATACCTGCGACCTCTGAAGCCAAATGCAGTGACAAAAAATTGTCCATGTACCATGTGAATACATACTAAGTACAATAAAGAAAGTAGCATTAAGTAGGGGACAAAAGCCTGGCACTATTCAAATTCCCATTGAGAAGCATACCATGACATAGCTAGCATAAATTACATATAAATTCTATATTTTTAATGTAAAATATATATTGTTGTCCATAAATCTTGTTCTGTAGAGCTCTTCACAATGAAGAAGCTACTCCCTAGATGTATGAACTTGGGTGGATGTGGAAGTTACCAAATAAAGTCATTTAATCTTTGAATTTAAGGTGTGTAATGTGACTGCCAATGACCTTGGCAGTGATAGATTTGAACCAAGGTTTTTGACTTCTGGTTTGAAGTTTGAACAATGAGGCAAGGTAGAGGGTCAGTGGAAATAATAGGCTGGACTTGAGATTCACCTTATTCATTTTGTGTACCAACGTGACCACCAACCATTGTCATCACTAACTGAAATGGGACAAACATTTGATTCCACCTTGTAAACTGAGTTTGAAACATCACAGTTCAGATTTGAGAGTAATTGGGGAGGTAGGAAATATTAAGGGTGCCTGGTTTGAGATTTAGGTACTGCTTTTCTGTGATGGAGTCATCGGGAGGTCGAGGTAAGGGATGAACATGAGAGATGATGTGCTTGAGGTTGAAGAAAACAAGGCTTCACTATAGCCTTTATTATTTTTCAATTTCGGACTGTTATAAGATTATCTTTAGAAGATAGTTTTGATTTTATCTACATGATGCTTTTGGAACCTAATCTAACCTGTTTTTTTTTTTTTTTTTGCAGTTGCTGCTGACGGAAATGAACCCCCCCAAATAAAGCTGCATAAGTCATTAAGATTGTGGGTGTTTTATGTCGACTTGGAGGAGAGTCTCGGGACTTTGGAATCCACTCGTGCAATCTATGAGCGAATCCTTGATCTGAAAATTGCGACGCCTCAAATAATAATCAATTATGCATTCCTTTTGGAGGTATCAGTCTTCTTACGTTTTTCTTCTCCGTCTCTAAGACCTGTTAAACATTTAGGACTAATATATTTTGTTTTCTCTTACGCAGGAAAACAAATATTTTGAGGATGCGTTCAAGGTGTATGAAAGAGGTGTAAAGATATTCAAATATCCTCATGTCAAGGATATTTGGGTAACATATCTCTCCAAGTTTGTTAAAAGATATGGGAAGACTAAGTTAGAACGTGCAAGGGAGTTGTTTGAGCATGCAGTTGAGAAGGTTTGTTCTGTTAGACATGCATCTATCTTATTATCCTCAGCTGTATATTCTTTGATGCTGATGCATTTTCTTTTCAATTGTTATACTGTCAGGCTCCTGCTGAAGATGTGAAACCACTGTATTTACAATATGCAAAATTGGAGGAGGACTATGGACTGGCTAAACGTGCAATGAAGGTCTATGATCAAGCTGCTAAAGCTGTTCCAGAGAATGAGAAGATGAGCATGTATGAAATATACATAGCTCGTGCAGCAGAAATTTTTGGTGTTCCAAGAACAAGAGAGATATATGAGGTTAGTCTCATTGATAACAACTTTAACCTAAGACCCAGCCATATTAGAACTATCATTAAGATGCAAGTCTAAATTGGTCAGTGCAAGGTTCATTGATTACAACAAAGTTAGCCAATTACCCTTGATATTGTATGCAAAATCAGTCTATAGAAATTTGTCTACCACAGTCCCTTTTGTAACACTTCATATTGAAACTGGCCCATGCATCGAATGAGTTGAACTTCGACGGATGACACAGTACGAATATTATCTGCTAAAGCCTCGTCAAATCATAGAATCTGCATGTTTTATTTTCAGTTTGTTTGAATTAAAATTTGTGAAACTTACTTTATGTCTCTGGTTACTTTGTGCAGCAAGCTATAGAATCTGGGCTTCCGGACAAGGATGTTAAGAAGATGTGCATGAAATATGCAGAGCTCGAGAAGAGTTTGGGTGAGATTGATCGAGCTCGAGCAATATATGTCTTCTCATCCCAGTTTGCTGATCCACGATCAGATGGTGATTTCTGGAACAAGTGGCATGAATTTGAGGTGCAACATGGTAATGAAGACACCTTCAGAGAGATGCTCCGTATCAAGCGCAGTGTCTCTGCTAGCTATAGTCAGGTTGGTTCTTTTTTACTGTTAAAAGTGATTGAGTAGTAGCTTACTATGAAATGCTCCTTTTCTAAAGAAGAAAAACAAAAGCCAAAAGGACAGACAGATTGCATGATCCACAGTCTAGTCATTGGAACCTAAAAGTGTCCCTTTATAGGACTCACCTCTTCATTCTTATTTACCCCCTTTATTTCTTATTTTTAATCCAGAGTAGAATTTGTGCTTTGGGTTTTCATCACGCTGATTTTTTATTACAAAATGGAATACTTTGAATATCATCTCTGCTGCATGCAAGTTAATTCCATATTCTAACCTTCCTGATATATCTTTTGTTTACCTTCTAATGCTCGTCTTCTCGTTGCAGACTCATTTTATTCTTCCTGAGTATTTGATGCAAAAGGACCAGAAATTGAACCTGGAGGAAACTGTAGACACCCTGAAGCGCGCAGGGGTTCCTGAAGATGAAATGGCTGCGCTGGAAAGACAGTTTAATGCAGCCAGTAACGCGGCTCCCAAAGATGGTGCTAGAAAATTGGGATTCGTGAGCGCTGGAGTAGAGTCGCAGTCTGGAGTGGTTCGTACTCCACCTGGAGGAAGAAAGGTGACTGCAAATCATGAGGACATTGAACTGCCAGAAGATAGTGATTCAGAGGGTGAGGACAGAGTTGAAGTTGCTCAAAAAGATGTCCCTGCTGCAGTATTCGGAGAATTGGCAAAGAAGGTGGAGGAAAGTGGTAATGATGAAGATGAAGAAAGTGACAGGAAGCTTGGCGCCCTAGAAAGATTGAAGAGAAGACGAATTGAAGCAAACCAATAGTTCGGTCCATATTATATGTTCTGTCTGTACATATATGTTGAATTTTTGTGTCCCTCTCCAAGTTTTGCAACTGTACTGAATATCTTTAACCTAAAAAAACACTGCATGTATTTAGAATTTCCAGTCTTCCAAATATCTATTTATTAAACAATGATTACTCTTTTTTCTTGACCTATTGATTGCCTTTTGTGGAGGACTGATCTTCTCCAGTATGTTTAACAGTAGAAACTACTGAAATTAGGTTTGATACAGTTTAAAATAGGGTAAGTTAAGCATCAATGGTTAAAATAAGGGTATGTGAAGGGCAAAGGTCAGATGGCTAACAAAAACAGTAGCACCTTCTAACGAAGAAATCTTCTGAAACGGTGATCATTGAAGCGATAGAGCACCTGTATGTATGAATACTATGTCAAGGTCTATCAACATATGCCTTCAAACCTGTCAATAAACTTGGTAGAGTTGTATTTTGCTTACAAAAATTTCCTCTATGTTGGAAGGGACATCGCTAGAGAAAGTTTTCTCTAGCGAGTTTATTGACAGGTTTTAAGGCATCTGTTGATAGACCTTGAAATAGTATTCGTGCATCAGGGTGCTCTTTCACTTCAATGATCATCGTGCAGAAGATGGAGGAAATTTTTGCTCCTCTGGAATTGTATGAGTGTCTTCGACAGGAGAACCTGGACTTTAAAAAGTATCGGATAATGTTTCAGGGTGGCTACACTCAACCAAGACCTGAAAGGCTGAAACTGTATCTTACTTGCATGTCTTTTGAGCTCCAACCCAAGACGGTCAACTTCAAAAAAATGTGGACCGGATTTGCGCAACATATGCAATGCAAATGTGTGTTACCAATCAAGGTCAGTGTTTAGGGTTAATCCAAAAAATGCCCCCACTCAATCTTCCAAGTTTGTTCTAATAACATAGAGATTGGTGGGTTCCCCAAAAGATCACATAACGTTTGACCCCTCCAAATGAAAATCCTGGCGCCGCCACCGTTCATAGACATGCCATTAGATAACATATATAAAAGAGTCAGGCTAGCTGTCGATGAAGCCAGCGAGGGGGAACCGTCCATCCCCCCCAGAATGCGCGCATGAAATCAGATGGCACGCATCCCAAGGGATGGACGGTCCCCCCCCCGGCTGATTTCATCGCTGGCTTCCTCGACATTTAGAATTGCTGTATATAAAAATCTCCAAGCAGGAAAGCTTCCCATTTGAAATAATTGATTGGTTTTATAGAAAATAAAACAGATTTGAGTTGAGTTTTATAGCTTTAGTGGTCCTTGTATTTGTGGTTCTAATGTCTCTCTCCTACATTAGAATAAATGTATTAAGAGATCTGTCCAAAAAGGAACGCAACAAAGAAGAACAAAAACCACCAAAAGATCCTGAAAAATTAATGGAGAAAATAGCCAAACTAGCATAACACATCACACACAAATCCACAAGAAAATAAAAAAAGTACCCATAACATCATGTTTGGTAGTATTACAAGAACCACCATCACTAGCAGAATTACTAGGCTGATCAAATTGGCTAAGCAGCTTTTGCTATACAACCCTTGTAATTACAAGACAAATCATTGAGATCTTCAGCAAGTTCACCTTCTTTGATCTTCCTCAACTCTTCCCTCAAGCTTCTCTCAATACCCATTTCTCCATTTGCAACAATTCCTTCTCTAGCTTGAGATCTCTGCCTTTTCATCGCTTCCCTTCTATGGTCATGATCTGCTATCCTGCACCTAAAACACACAAAAAAAACATGAGAGATCATGGGAATAAAGAACTGAAGTTGTGTGGAAATGGAAGAAAAAAGTTGAATCATACTCCATGGAGGAAGCAAGATGGTTTGTGATCCCTGAAATGCATAGTGGAAGGCCAAAGCTTCCATGGAGGTACAAGAGATTTTGCATTTTGTGACTCTCTTTTACCCAAGTTCGCAAATTTTGAATGGTAAAGTGTGGAGAGAGATCAAGAAGTTAAAGAATGGGTTGGAAGTAGTTTGCTTTACTATCTTCTCTTTTTTGGGGGTGGAATGTGGGGAGAGAAGGGTATTATATTATGTGTGTTGGGCCTTATTTGACGGGAAGAAAAGAAGAGCATTTAAGGCAAAAGAGGAGTTCAAAGTGGTGAACTCTGTTTTTTTACATCTTTGGATTTGCTTTTTATGCACAATGGGGTGCTAGTAATAGCAAAGCCACCCCCCACTTTTTTTAAAGTGCTTTGGTTTGGTTTTGAGTGTGCTAAATGGGTTCAACTTTAAAGGGTTTATTCATTCCAACCAATATGAATGGGTGTTGAATGGTTTACATGCCTACATAGATCTAGAGATGAGAGATATAACCCCACACCAACCAAAGACTACAATATTCAACAACCATTATTATTGCAAAGTGTCAGTCTGATCAAATAAGAAGATGGATGAATCATTGGCATCCCAATTGAAGGGAATTCACAGTAGTCATAGTTACAAAACTATCATTTTTTTTCGCATAATTGGGAGAGATGAAATAATTAGAGGTCTCTAAATGGTATAAATTTTTGTGTAGATTATCTGAATCATAACCAAGAACAATTAGCTGATTATGGATGTTGAAGTTCGCAGAGAACATGCCTATATGGTGTAATTTGAGCTATTATTAGCGGGGAAAAAAAAAAAAAACGTTGGAGCTATACATCTAACTAAATGCTATGAAAATTGCCTACACAAAATTTCAAGTCATTTGCAAACTTGTCATTAAATAAGGCCCCTACTAAATAATATCACCACTTCTCCTAACAAGATATTACCACTCACTTTTTTTTTACATCCTAAAAGACACCACCACTGTATAAACAAAAAACCCTAACCCTGACCCCTCTTTTCCTCTCAGCCTCTCTTCTCCATCAACCCCACCATCGCCACCTCTCCTCCCATCTTCTTACCACCTCATCTTCCTCCTATCAGCCCATCTTCTTTATATCAGTTTTTCTTCTTCTTCTTCTCCCTATGGCGTGGTGGTGGTAAAGGGGAGGAGGAGGGGGTGGCGGTGGCCTCCTTTGTTTATTTTTATTTTTTCTCTCCCTATTGCATAGTGGTGGTGTAGCGGTGGCGAGGTGGTGGTAAAGGGGAAGAGGAGAAGGGGGGTGGCGGTGGCCTCTTCCTACTTTTTTTTCCTCTCCCTGTTGCGTGGTAGTGGTGGTCGCAAGGGGGAGGAAAAAGGGGGGGGGGGGGGGGGGTGGCTTCCTCTATTTTTTTCCTCTTCATGTTGCGTGGTGGTGGTGAAGGGGAGGAGGGCGGGTGGCAGTTTTTTTTTTTTTTTTTAAATCTTTGCCATCGCGACGGTTCCTGCGAATGGGAATCCCACACTCGACCAAATCTCTGCGAGTGTTGGTTCCCTATTCGCAAGAACTGCCGTGAGGGACAAATTTGTTTGCCCTCGCACCGGTTCTTGCAAGCAAAGATTAAAAAAAAATAGGCCACCGCCACCCCCTCCTCCTCTCCTTCACCACCTCGCCATCGCCAATGAGAGAAAAAAATGGGACACTGCCACCTTTCCTCCTCCTCCCCTTCATCACAACCACCGCCACCTCACCAACTCCAGGGAGAAAAAACGGAGGGGAAGAAAAAAAAATGGGAGATGGGATACCGCCAACTCACCACCACTACCAAGGAGGAAAAAAAATGGGAAGAGGTGGTGGTGGTGAAGAAGAAGAGAGCTGGCGGTGGAGGAGGAAGAGGAGGTGGCGGCGATTGATGGAGAAGAGAGGGAGAAATGGAAAGTGGAAGAAGAGAGGAGTTAGAGTTTTTTTTATTTTTATTTTTTCATTTTATAGGTAGTGTCTTTCAGGTGTGATGTCTTTCAAAAATGTGATAGTGTACTTAAAAAAAGTAGCCTGATGATAATGTCTATCAAGGGAAGTGATGATGTTATTTAGCAGCTACCTTAAATAAAGTTGCAGCTGGGATGGAAGGTACCATACAAATCTTGAATCTACACAACTCCGATTTGTGTTTGCATCGTATGATCTCTTGTGCAATAAGAGAGGATTTAGAAAAGGTCGTTCGGCTTATCGCACAAGTTCTGGTAGTGCATAAAGTTTTACAGACACTACTAAGCAAAGTTTTTTTTTTTTTGTTTTTAACCCATCCATCCACCTGGTCAGGTTCAAGATCTAACCATGTGACATCGCAGTTTAAGCACAACAAAATGACAGCACAAACTCTCAACATTTTCAAGGAAATTATTTGAATGTGGTAAAAAACACTTGAATTACCTCTTGAAAAATTTCGAATACGTTTGTAATTAATAGCTCATTTTATATGACAAGGTATGGGTTTCAGTAATAAACTGTGAATAGCCTAGATGTGATCAAGGATTGTTATTTCACGAAATTTTACCAAATTTTTTGTTTTTTTTAAATTACAAAAAGAAAAATGGCAAAGTAAAAAATTACATTTTTTCGAGAGATTTTTCATAAATTTCAAGGGTTTTTTTTTTGTAAATTTTGAGGCTTTTTTTTTTTTTTTGTAAAAATACAAATATTAACTACTAAAATTTAAATATTTCGTAAATTTCAAATTATTTTCCTCCTAATTATCATTTATTCTAATTATTATTGATTTTTGAAACAACCCTCTAATTATCAATTCTTCTATTTATATATTAATTTTTAAACTACCCATTGATTTTCTAATTATAGGTATTTTAATTTCATTTAATGTGTTTAATACATTTATTACTTGCATGTTATTTTTTAACATATTTAATATACCTTCAAAATTCATTAAGTATTTCATTTATCTTTGAAATTTTTATATTTTTTCTTTACACACCAAAATATTTCTTAAAATCAGGAAACCAAAATTAACTCAAAAAACGAAATCACAATCCTTGGATGTAATAACCTAACCCAAATATTATCCTAATGGCAAACCCAAACCATCCCTAACTTTCTGCTCTGTTCACCATATCTAGAGGGCTGCACCATGTTGTACGATGAGAGTTTTTGAAAACAAATGATGATAGCAATGGATTACCAAATTGTATAGATAACATTTATGTAAGTGGGGAATATGAATGAGATTGACATGTCAAATTGGAGATGGAACCATCGACTTTATCACAGGCCCATGTAAAGCCCAACTCCTGGAAATTCATATTCTTTCTAATCTCCATGGGGCACATCACAATCTGAACAATAAATATCCTTCTGAAAAATCTAACGAAAATTAAAGCAATTAAAGAAAGATGATTGAACAATTTGTCAGTAACAATCGAAGCTATACTTTTCACAAGTTTTTCACAAGGGGGGTGTATTGTATATGAATTCTTATAAAATTGATAAATAATTTGAAAAGTCCACAGACTCTTTAAATTGTTCACGGACTTCTGTTGATTTCTTAAATTCATAGACTTTTGCTACAGACTTTTTAGAGATTTATGATAATCCACAAACTTTGTATGAACGACTTTTACAGATTTCTAATTATTTGCAAGATAAAAAAATAATTGGTAATGACATATCCTCCAACAAACCAAATTCTCAGATGTTTTAATCTGTCTAGTCACATGGAACAACATCTATCATTCTAAGACATTACTGTTAGTTTGACTTCAAACTAGAAGTATTCATCATTTAGCTGCTTCAGTAAGATGACTATCCATTGGGAAGGCTGAGGTGAAGTGTTTATAGTGTTTCTAGTCAAGTGTTTGAACCAATCACATATAGTAAGAATCTGTCACTTTGTAGGTATGAAAGGCATGTCTAATCGCTGAATTCCAAAATATGCAGAAAGGAGTCAGTGTGTGGATTAATGAATTCATTTTGAACCACATGAATGTAGCAAATCAAATTCCTTAAAAAATGCACACTAATGTGGCCTAGGTTTTGAACAGGTCATTTTAGTCTTTACTGTTTGAATCACATTTCATGCCATCTATTGCTCAGTTATTTTTTCTTTTCCACTTTCTCCTTATCAGGTTGAGCATGTTAGATCTGAGAGAAATTTGCTTATTGAAGTTGACAGCCGATGTATTGTAAAACTTTTCTACTCATTCCAAGATAATGATTTCTTGTACCTTATCATGGAGTATTTACCTGGTGGCGACTTTATGACTCTTTTAATGAGGGAGGATGTTCTCCCAGAAGATGTTTCTCGATTTTACATGGCAGAAAGCATTCTAGCTATCCATTCGATTCATCATCATAACTATGACATTAGAGAAATTCTACAAACAGTTGGTGGGCCTTATTGCTTTGATGGATTTTGTTTATTGTAGATGAAAGGAAACATCTGCAGATTGAAAATGAGTTATGAGTTGTTTCATCTTCGTCTCCCTTGACTCTTCTGAATCTCTTATATAGTAACACAAAGAGAAAGCATATAGACAAGAGAGAACAAGAAAGGAACACAAGGAGTAACATGGGTTCAACGATAGATGATAGAGATTGTAAGAAAGCCATAAAAATCGTTCATTTTTACAAAGAAGAAGAAGAAGATGTGATAAAAGAGATAGCTTTGATGGAGTGTTGTGTATTTTGTATAAACGTAAAGACAGGACAGTCATCGTCATATCTCTCTCTCTCTTGTGTTTATGCAAAGATAGAAAAAGAATCGAGAAAACAAGAGGATGGGAACCAACCTCTTCGCGACTGGCACAAGGAAGAACTTTGGGAGACTTTTTTTCACGTTGAAATCTTTGATATGAAGGCTGGCAAACTATTGAATTTTGTTATTTATACCTAACACTACAAAGTCCATGAGAATCCATGATTTTCCAAATTCATAAAAATGAATGATATTTTGAATACCCTAAAACTTTTGTGAACTTTCTGAAATCCATATTGAATACCCCTAAACTTTGTGAATTTCAGAAAGACTTTTTAAAATCCTGATTGAATACCCCCTGACTTTTGTGGACTTTTTAAAATCCAAATTGAATACACTTGAATTTTCAGAATCCATGAAATTTATTAAATTGCCCACAAAATCCAGATACAATACACCCCCCTAAGATTAGAGGTTTGAAGCATTCATTTTAATCAACTCTATAATGAGTTTTAGATCGATCCCACTCCCTAAAGAATTTCATTCCCCGCTACAATTATGTCATGCTTCTGCAACCAAAATGATATGGCTTCATGAGAAGAGTTTTTTACAACCTCAAAATACACACACTTTGGAGATTCCATCATTCTTTGAAAATCACATCACATCATCCTAATTACACGATTGCTAAAACCTAGTTTCCTAGTAATACACCACACTTTTCCCCACTACAGTCCATTTTATCACCGACTCAATAATTTTGCTAAAGCAAGGATAGGGACAGGAGAGGACATCAAATAAATGTGAGCTGTTAAGCCGCCCTTGAAATTCTGATTACAGAAGATCCACATAACCAGGACACTTGAGATAAAGCATTTCAAAGTAAATGACAGCAAATGGTGGCTAAGAAGTTTGATAAAGATGATTAACTTAGGATAATCAATGGTTAGTTGTACAGGAAGAAATGAATAATTTGACACCATGTCCAGGATTAGGGGTGGGTTCAAGGAACTCTACAAAGCCACTGAAAACTAAGTAAACCGTTGCACTAAGAATGTGGAAGGTAATGTCGACGGGTTCTGAGGCAGGTATTCAGCTGCAAGATGAATGAATGAACCTAACAGGTTTGATCAGAAGATCGAGGTAGCACCCACCATATAAAGTGACTGACAAACTTATAACAAACAAGCCGGGTAAATTTTATGTGGACATAGAAGAACGTCAAGATAGCACAATGAAGTATGAATATTACAAAGTAAATATAGGTCACATCAAAATCTATACTATACCTCGGTTATCAAAATCTTTAATAATCCAATATGTCTGAATCACCTCTAGCTTTAAGTGGAAAAGATACTTAAATACTGGTGAAAATTCTTGAGAGCCAGGCCTGGAGAAAAGTTCAAATACTGGAGATGAACAATACCTTCACAAACATACTAAGATGAATAACTTTCATACGATCACTGCATACAAGACAACAACAGCTGAAAAAAGGATGCCAATGCAAGGTGGCCAACTGGGCTTTGCAGTAAAACAGAGAAATGCTGGGGGCATATATGTTATTACTATAGATTTAATTGCCGCAATGCAACTGATAGGTTTTTTTTGTCCTCAGATATTTAAAATATCAAGAAACCCTAAGTAGGATAAGAATGGTATCTTCATACATAGCACTTAAAATCAATCACACAAATAATATACAACTTTTGTCTATATTTGTTTTAATGTTGCAGTGACGTACTCTGTACTCGACTATGATATCAGCTGATGACGTTCGGGTGATGCTAATATTTTAAGCTCAACCACATAAAGAAGATTGAACAAAGGCCTATACTTATTTAATTAGAGGTTAAATATTGCACTACTAAGGACCACACTCTGACAAGGTCTAGACCATTGGATGGCTATCTAAATCTGCAATAGACCAATCTCAAGAACAACCAAATGTATTGAATCTCCAATCATTATTGTCCTTAGTAATCACAGCAGCATTATTAACTCTAGTTAAAGCACATTTAACTGGAGATAGTCTGAATAAAGAAAATATTTTAATAAACAAGAAACAAAGACAAGACTATTATAAATACACCAGGTGTTCACCCACATGGAATACAAGATCTTATTATAGGAGAAGAAACACAGGAGGTTCACTACTCAGGAGAGATGACACCGGCAACCTAAAAATGCCGGTGTTATCTCTCTTGATTAAAGAACCTGGTGTGAGAAAAATGGCGAAAGATCCATCATCTAAAGAGCAAGGATTATGGAACTAAAGCATATGGTAATGGGAGAGAAAGTTCAAGGCGGTACCTCATCTGCTTTTGTTATTTGTCCTTATTTTCTAGTTACTAACTTGACTCTTTTAGCAGGTAAGCTGGGATTCGACTCTCAATCACAAGGTGGATACGCCTCAGCACCACAAAGTCAAAAGATTCAATTCACAGCACTGTGCTTACACTACTGTCAACCTGAAGCAGACGCAGCCTGCAGTATGTTTACAACTTACAATGTAGATGCAGTTTCAGTTTACAAACTTGCAAAATTCATTCTACAACTATTATAGCCTTGCAAATCATACAACTAACAAAACCAAGTTTCATTTCAAAAACAAACTACCAGCTTAAGGAGGTGGATGACATACATAGATGGGGCAAAGATGACAACTGCAGTTCAGTTACAGCCAAGAGGTCCCCCATAGTGCGCTCATTCTACTCATCGAGCCCGTAGTCCTCACCAAAGTACTTGTCAACCAAACCATTTGCCATGGTTCTCAAGTTTTCATTTTCATGAAATTGGAACCTTTCCATGGCATCAATCCCATCTTCCCTCTCGACAAGCTTTGGCCCCTCACCATCTGGCATCCCCCTCATGACCTGCATACAAATGAATTCGCATAATTTGAACCAGTCCAGCAGAGACACTAGATGGAATCTAGTAGGTTGGCAGTGTGGGACATTCATCAAAACTGTATCATTCCCCTTTGACCCCCATTAGATTTACCGTGACTTGACTTACACTTCTTTCATCTTCGTTATTCTATTCTTCATTTTATTTTTTATCAGAAGAATTTCTTCTTGTCATTTTTCCCTAATCATAACGAACAATGGCCATTACCTATACAGCTGTAATAATGCAGTATTACTTTTTTACGTGGCAGCGGTTTTCATTTTATTTTGTTTTCTATTAATTAATTGGGCTCAGGCAAAGGATGAATTTGAAACATTAACTCATCTTTACTAGACTCTGGACCCTGTATGTAAAATCCGTTACACCAAGTTAACCACACTTTAGCCTTCAGGGAGCCAGGGTTGAACTCTCACAGAATATCTTATAGAAATATGTAAGCAATATATAACCAGATACATGTAAAAGAAAACACCAGAGAGCAATGAGTTTGGTCTTTCCCTAGTGGGAACCACATACCATGCATCCAAGATACCCTAAGATGAGATCTGCTGCAGCCTTTATTTTAGACATATAATGATAACCAGAAATTCTAAATGGCAAGGAAAGGGGCGAGGAAACCAGCGAAGGGGAGGGGTTTTACCACTCACCCCCTCGAGATTCGAAGGTTCAATGATAACTCTTTTATGACACACTAGTTCAGAAATAATTGGCTTGTCCCCTGATGACAAAAGTTCAGCTGTTTGGATCTCTTTTTCTTTTTTGATAGTTCTGTTTTTCTTTCATTTTCTCCTTTCCATTTTTTACACTAATAAATAAATAAAAGGCTTCAGCTAACACTGCAATAACTTCTGAATGAGTATGCAAACTTACAGCATGGAAAGCATGCTTCTTTGAAAAATAATAAACAAAAAATGTAAGGTAACCTCCTCCCATCCCACTTCACCATGAAAAGCACGGCATGTGCAAGAGGATGAGAACTAAATCAACAGTTCATCTCCCTGCTGCCATACAGTATCTCACATAACGTGCATGCAAAGAAACAGCACACATCCATCCAACAGTATGAAAATAATTTAACATGGTAGGGCAGACAAAACAATAAAAGCAACACAATGTCTAGTCGCCCTCTGGTCCGGTCCTACAGCATAACTGACCTATTCTCGTGAAAGAAAAAAACACTGTTCATCACACTATGAAAGCAATGTGCGTGATCATTCCATCCTCCAAAAAGTGTAAGATGTATGGAGTTTGCAGGATGACAAGAATCCATGCGGGATAATGGAACTTATCTCGACTTCAATGGAAGTCCTTCATCGGGGAAGCACGAACTCTTCAAAAAACTTGTCCAATGCCGACACTCGCCTGACACGCCTCCAACATGTGTCAGACACGTGGTCAACATGTTGGCAGGTGTCAAACACATGGTCAGTGTAGTCAACGTGTCGGACACGCCTCCGACACACTTAAAACTTGGTTAGAACGCAATAAAGACTCAACAACCAACTTTATTTTATTTTTACTTTTAGATGGGTGCATATAACCACTTAAGTTGAAGGTTGTTAATCCATCTAAAGTAAAAAAAAATCTCAATTACGATGCAAAATAAAGAAGACGATAAAGTATAGAGATAGTCTATGTTTCTTCTTCTCTCTTTTGCTTCTGGATCTCCTCTAATCTACTTGGCTTTTTTTTTTTTTTTTTTTGCGACGGAGTGTCATCTTCTTCTCCACTTTTTTTACATCTTCCTATCTATGTTTTTCTTCATGTTTTTTTTTTTTTTTTTTTTAATCTCTTCCAACACAATTTGTACTACATTTTCATCTTCATCCTTCTTGTTCTTTTTTACTTAAATTCTTTCTTAGATTATTGTTTATGTTCATATGACTTATAAAAAAAAAGGTATGACGTCTTACCGTGTCCCCGAGTCCTAGTTTTTGAAAAATTACCAAGTCGGCGTGTCATGTCCAACACGACACGCGTGCCTGTATTTGTGCATCCTTGTTTTTCATGCTTGTTATCTTTCTAACATACTTATATTGACCATTGATGTTTATGTCAACTGTATAATCTGTTGTTTCACTATTATGTAAATGCTAATTCAGACCATCTCCTTTCAAAGATTTTAAATTTTGAAAGTTGCTTTTTTTTTTTTTTTTTTTTTACAAATTTAACTAATTGCACATAAGTTTGTTTCTGCAAATTTTCCCCAATCAAACTTTTTACTCGAATGCAACCTCATAAGTATTTTGGAAAAAAACAAAACAACAACAAATATCAAACTATAGTGAAGCAAAAGATAGATTGGGGTAACTTACCAGCTCCAAGAATTGAAGTCCTAGTCTGGCAGCCTCAATATCAGCAGATCTGACCAAGTTTATGAACCCCGGAAGGCATCCTCTACTAACAAGTGACAATAAATGCTCTAAAATCACATTTGGCTGCCCAGCACCTTCAGCTGGAGCAACACAAAGATTTCCCAGTACATATGCTACTTCCTTTCTTATGTCAAATGGAGCCGTAGAAAGAAGATGCAGTAATACAGCAACTGCTTCACTAGAATATATCAACTGCTTGTGAGCAAGGGAACCTGCTGCTACATTAGATAGAACCCAAGCTGACTCCTGCATTGTAAACAGAGTCGCAGAATGGGAGGTGGAACAGTAAGTAAATGAATTGACAGTCAAGAAATATACCTTTTTCAAAACACGATGCTCACATTTCAAACACTTTATCAGCGCCGATATGACATTTTCTGGATATTTCACAATAGTTATGGTATCTATTAATATCAGATGATAGAAGTTATAAATGCACATCTAATTATTGAAGTCGTTATCCAACCTGTAATATCATTGCCAGCAACAAGACCATTAGCTGTTTGATGGTCGCCAGCTACTAGATTGCCCAGACTTCGCAATACCTACATGAAAAGAACTCTCAATTAATCTGAACTTTTCCTATGTTTATGCATTCTCATCTAATAGACTTCTTTAACTTTTCAAATCTGACGTTGGAACTCGTCACTACGGGTATGAAAGAAATAAAGTCTCAGATGCTTCATTCATTAATCATAGCATAAGGTGTAACATCATCCCTTATTTAAGAACATACCTTACAGATTTTTATATATTATTTTTGTAGAATTTTCTTAAGCTCTAGATGGATATTCCAATAAATGGAATTTAAAATAATAAAATCAAAATTTCGAGAAAAAGGGTCAAGTAAACCATCTTGACATTAGTTGTCGAATTAGGTCACTGGTTTGGTTTTGTCCATGTGACAGTCCAGAAGTGCCTTTGAAGAGCTCCCATGCCTATCAAGAACTCTAACCCTGAGGACCAACCTTTTGAGTATTAAAAGTGCTCAATCAATGAGTCATTGAGCTCTTGTATCTTTGCCGGTTTTTGGACTCAGAAATTTTTCTTAGTGGGAAGAAAGGTCAATAATTTTGGTATCCCTCCATGAGTTCTTGACTAAAAACTCTTCAATTTTTTTTCTGCCCATTCCAATGCTATAAAACCATGCATAGTGCTATACATATCCCTATTTATAAACCAAAAAATCCAGGTTTTAGTCTTAGACATATTTATTCCAACACAATGAGAAGATTAATTTTTCATAACATGTGGCTCAAGAACGAAGTCCTTTCCTTGTTTTCAAGACCTTCAAGCTCATATATGTTGAATACCAAATAGAGATCTTTACCACTTT
The DNA here is from genome assembly GCA_963556465.1 of Berberis vulgaris. Classification (NCBI taxonomy): domain Eukaryota; kingdom Viridiplantae; phylum Streptophyta; class Magnoliopsida; order Ranunculales; family Berberidaceae; genus Berberis; species Berberis vulgaris. Next base: position 3,150,517 of record OY747133.1, read on the forward strand.
TTAAGACATTTAAAAACATTATTTGGGTTAAAGATTGCTCATCTTCTTTAAATGTTTAAGAATTGAAATCCTCCCTAACAGTGAGATATCTTAAGCATTCAGATTGCCTCAAGATTGTCACTAAGATTGTCACTGAGGCAATTCATTGTGAATCAGAGAGCTAACATGAAGAGCTTATGAAAATTTGAGTTGCAAGTAACTATAGATCTATGTAACAACAAATGAAACTATTTCTACAAAAAAAAAAAGTGTGTCAACACGTATTCTGTTGGATTTTCGTGTCAACACTCACTCCCATCAAACACTCCATGCTTATTTTTAGATCTATTTGAAAAGTTCAGTCATATACTAATGTTACAAGTATATCATAGCAAGTGAGTAGTACGTGCATAGCAATATTGACCTACAAGTGATCAAAACTTATTGTTGAAAAGTAAATAATACTTAAATGAACAAGCGTGTCCCCTAGCGTATCTCGTATCGTGTGTGATTTTTTTTAACGTGTAACATTTCGTTTATGTGTCGGACACCGATACCCATATCTGTGTCGTTGTTACATAACTATAGATAGATTCAGATGAAAATGAAATAACAATAAAAGTTTTGTTGATAAACTCAATGCAGCAACTTTTCTATTTGTTTTCGCTATTTACCGGAATGCGCATCTGTAAACTATCTGACGTTGCCAGTCTTTCTACAAGCAGTTGAATGGTATCACTCTTTATCAACATATCTGTAGCAATGTTTGAGAGAGCTGAAAGATACACAACAACCCATGCTACTTCAGTGGCCAACTCCTCGTCCCTGGATTTGATCCAATATGTCAATACTAGTCCATAAAATTAAAAATGCTATACGTTGCACGTTTAATTACTCATTGAGCACTAGATATAGTGTACACATTCAACAATCCATCTCAGAAACCAATAGTAGTGCCAACACAAAGCATCTAGATGACTCCATCTACTAATCCTTCAAACTGCTTATGTTTCTCAAGAAAATAAAAGGGAAGAAAAGTGGGAGCAAACCATTTAGAAATCACTAGCATATAATTAGAGTGAACCACATATATGCTGTGTTGTTTACTTTTCTCCACGTGAAAACAGTTACTATTCATCAAGCAACCAAAATCCATCAAAGCAATTTCACTTGTAACTGTAAGCTATGTTCAGTATTCATATTTCTGGGGGGTGGGGGAACCCACCAAGTATTTGAGTGAGAAACAGCTCAATATCCCCTAGCTCAGTATCCCTGCCAGAGATTGTCAAGAATAATATTAACCTTTTGTGTTGCAAAAAGACTCTTGAGGCTTTGAAGGGTAGAGGAGGAGTTCTATGTGTTCTAAAACTTTGAGAAGAAACATTTTACTTTTGGAGACTATTTTCTTGTTGAAGATCAATTGTTTAAGAACTTGATTCTAGAGCTGAACCAATTTATCATCCAGTTTTCTCAGAACTATCTCGAAGACATCAAGACATACAGGGTTCACAATTACCTTATACTGACCTTCGTCCTGTTAAACTAAGGCAAACTGTTTCCAAGAGCTGGAACTTTCACGTATAACATGCAGCAAAAGCAATTTGCAAATCATAGCCATCCTAATTCATGATTTATACGCAAAATATGCATATGCTTTATTCTAATCAAATTGATAGTAACTACTGTAACTAATTGAGATGTGAAAAAGATAAACTTGTATTTACGCTTTTCTCAGGTGCCACGTTATTGAATCTAATACCCCATCAAGCCTTATGAGTTCAGTTGCAGCCTTAGAACCAGGCCCCTACAAAAGAAAATAATAATAAAATAAAATAAAATAAAATAAAGAGTAGAAAGACTAACAGGAAAGAAATGTGTTTTAAGTTGATTCTAATAGATTAACTAAACACCACAAGGAGCTCATGACATGTAATGATATAACCGCATATATTTTTAGAAATGGACATTTATGAAAGTTTAAAAAATACGAAAAAAAATCGTAAAACATAGGCCTGACTTTTCTTGTTTGAGCAAGCACATGAGACTTGTGTAAGAGAGAGGGTATCAAGAAACTGGCCTTGTATGTAGCACATGCATCAGTTGTCACTTGTCACTTATTATTCTTAACCTAATAGAGATGACCTAAATGTATTGAACAACATTTGCTTATAACCAGACATAACCGTGCAATACCCATGTGAAACTGAACCTATGTTTTTAGGGGTTCTACCAAAGCTCCAGAGTCTCTATTTTTTTTCTTCAAAGCACTATATAGCCTTGGATTGCTACAGAACCAGACCTCGGTCAAGGTGGTTGCCAACCAAGGCTCATTGGACATACTTGGGTAATGTTTGAAAAAATAACCTAAACAAAGAGATAAAAGATAGAGACAAATTTTTGTATGCGCAACTAATATCACAAACTAATCTGTTTTGACACCTCAATACCCTTTAAAAAAGCTCTGTCGAGCCTCACCGCCGACGACATAGATCTGAAGTAACCCTCAGCAGTTGAATTGAAATATAGTTGGGAGAGTATATTTAAGATCTGCTTCAACCAACCAAGTTAGCTTCAGAGGTAAATATTTACATAGTTTTGCCAAAGACCTTAAACTCGCACATGACATTTTTCCTTTTACCATCTACTAGTTAAACTCTGCATGACCTAGCATGGCCTGCAAACTAATCTACACTTGCAACCACTCTGCCTTCTACATTAACAAGATAACATCCTCAGGATCAAGTATTCAAGTATAACCGAACTTATATGATAAGAGGTTGAACAAAGAGTTCGAGTCCTGAATTTAACTGAAGAAACTATACATACAACAGACTGTCATCACCATGGTAGGAATTGTTCGACAATGTGAAAATTTAATGTAAAAGGAAACGAAGAATATCATCATTTAAAATATGTTAACCAACACATGGGAATAACCGTTATAGTGGCAACAAGTAAAGCAGGTTTCATTGTATTTTTCTTTTGGAAAGGTTAGGTCCATATCAGTCACCTGTCACAAAGCCCATTTTTCCAAATGATAATGACCAGAACAGTGTGAAGGCTCTACATTATCTAGTGAAATTATCATAAGAGAAACTGTTTCACCTCCTGAAAACATATTATTTTCATAGTGGGACAAAGTCTCAACCAATTCCATTGCCATTACAACAGAATGATGTTAATGACCCTTAAGCATTTGGCCATTAAATGGCTCACTATTATTTTAGGCTGTCTAGTAGTTGGCAGAAACTAGATATCGCTATAGAATAGTAATAAAAATTGCATGTAGGAAATGTTGAATCCAGTAAATAAACTAGTTTTATTTTTCAACAATGGCTGTCAGTAGATTGATCATGAAAGAAAAGTGCATGAAATCATCATAAAGACAACGAATATAGCCCTATTTTGGTGAAAGATTTAGGACCTTGATAACGTTTGACAAGGCCCAAGCAGCTGTTCTTGCTGTTGAACCCTTATTTGATAGCATTCGAGCAAGAGGAGACAAGGCTCCTTGTGCCAGCAAAATATTTCTTTGTTCCTCTCCTTCACCAGCAACATTTCCCAGTGCCCATGCACACTGCTCTGCCACAGGCATTGAACTCTTCTCTACAGAAAGAAAAAAAAAAAAAAAAGCTATACATAACAACGGACATAATAACAAAAGTGCATTTAGTAAGCATTATTAGCCTGACAAAACTAGACAATGCCAAAACCAACGGAACAATGCAAAAGAAACACAATAAGAGTAACGAGTGATTTGTACATCTTAGACAAAAACCATAAGCATGCTAAACATCACTTGAATCATAATTATGCCTTCACCATTTTGATTAGTATTACAGCACATGATATTGTTCCCAGACAATGTCCTTGACCTGCCATCAGCATGTGCTGGTGGAAGTAATTGCAGCATTGCTCTAACTGGCGAACCTATATCAGCATCGTTAACAACTTTCAGACACTTTCCCAATATTATTTTTCTTATGTGATTTCTCTTAAGCACCTCTCTCATAAGTCACAATAAAAGGTTATTATAGCCTTCCAAAATCTGTTCTGGCCGTCACCTGCCACATGCCACCACTACGAATTCATGTTCCAGATACATACCAAGCTTATTTTGTTACATAATTTATCAAGGAAAGAAAACATAAAAACACAATGGGAAATTAAAGTTTTATTTTAATAAAAATAATATTAATAATAATAAATAATAATAATAATAACAATAATAATAATAATAATAATAAATAATAATAATAATAATAATAACAACCAACCACCTACCTCCTAGATGAGCAATAAGAAGAGGTAATGCAGGCAATAGAGCTTTCGTTTGTTCCGGTTCCCCTGCCGCTATGTTTGTCAAGCACCAGGCTGCCTCAAGCAACTGTGCTAAGAGACAGGAAAGACAAAAACAAAGAATAAGTCCCTTCCTGTTTATGAATTTGGTTAAGCTAGCAACCGGAGCAACTATAAGATTCAAAATGCAACAAAATATGAAGTTCCATCATTTTATTTCCCCTCCTAAATTATTATTTATCATCCAAACAAATAGAAAATATATCAATCAAGAGGCCACTGCGACTGATTGGGGCACAAGGCAAACCCAAGCAAAAGAGCTATTACAATCTAAACTTGTTATTCCATTCAACACAGAATTACAGAAACATGAAAATCAATGCCAGAATTTAATTGGGAAAATACAAGCCAGGTGAGATGACTACAGGTCATAAACTGATGTAATGTGAATCATACTGACCAAAAAAATCTAATGAAAATCATCAGAGTATATAAAAAAATTAGTTCAAGAAGCTTTGAAAAAGTATACACATAATTCTTAAATAGTAAAATATATATATATAAATTAAAAAAATGCACCTGCTCATCTGGTGATCCAAATAAAAGGTATTGTGTAAGAACAGGTACTGCCCCAGCTTTAACAGCCGCTTCAACTGGAGGGACATCAGACTTGGACAATAAGCGTCTCAGATTGCGTAATGCCTTAACCTTCTTCTGCATAGCACCTTTTCCCCTGACAGTTTCACAACAACCATGGGGTAAGATGAAATTCGAGCTTTTTGCTAGAGACTATACTGCACCCTTTCTGGAACAGTATACTTGTAGTAGACACGACCAAAATTACTGTAAAGTGTAAACCAAAAACAAGAACACAAGCATGAAAGACAAACATAATTTACCATTTAAAAGTAAAGCATGAACCAAATGAACTAAACAAACAATCAAACGCTTTAATTCTATCTGATCCAAAATCGAGAAGAAGAAAAACGTAAAAATGCGTGAAAAATGATGTTGAACTAAAGTAGCTACAACCTGTCAAAATGAATTAAATGGGAAAATCATGAGTAATCTGTCAGTGTTACAGGAGGGCAACTCCCCACCCCTTGCCCTAAACTGCGATAACTCATTACCCAACAAATTTCTCACATATTCATCCGACAAATCTGTTTTTTTAGAGAAAAAGGATTAAGACTTTTTTTTCCAACACTGATGATAAATTTTAGTATTTTACTGAAAAGACCTCTCATTATGGGGTTAAAGTTCACTTACATTTCACTAAGAGAGTATTTGGTTGCAAGGAATCCAATTCCGTAAAATCAATTCAAATTTGACCAAAATGTGGTGGACCACTTATCATGAATTCCTCATTTTGATCAAATGTGAGAACTGAACTCCACTCCCATGAAACATGAAAATCCCAACTCTTTAACCCCCTTAAAGAATTGGATTCTCATATTTAATGGCAATTGAACTCCCCACCTTTGATCACAATCTAGAATTCATAATAAAGTTGTACTTATACACTACATATTAATCAAATTTGTCTTAAACACAAGTGGTCCACCGCACTTTAACCAAATTTGTCTTAAACACAAACGATCCCCCATCAATTCAATTGGTCCCCCATGGATTCCATGCAACCAACCACACCCTAAAATTCAAATGCCCATAAGCAGCCACCCTTATAATCTACGGGAAAATCCAAATGCCCATTTGACACTAGCAATATGATCTCCATCCCGGGCTCTCATACTCACCATGGCACTTCCATTGACGAAGGTTTTCTCATTTAGATACGAAAGCATTTTTGTCATGCAATTATAATACAATCAAACAAGAAATCAAACCAATCACACCTCTTTACTACACAACTTAGAGAAGCAAACCCCCTACTTTCAAACCCCTAAATGAAATAATTACTTGCAAATAAAACTTAAATTGCGCCAATGGTGTTATAGCCTAGTGGTTAGGGCTGTGTGGGTTTGTTCCCCACGTCCTAGCTTCGAATCCCACCTGCGGCATGGTTCTAATGGGTGTTGACCTCTAGGTCGCCCCAGCTCGCCTTTCCAAAAAAAAAAAAAAAAAAAAAACTTAAATTGCATGAAATGAATCTAAAGCTTTCAAGATTCTATCAAAGAAACACATACTGGTACACAAGAGCAGACTTGATTTCCTCAACAGCTTCACAAGTCTGCGAATTTAAAACAGTCTGTTCTTTATCAACCATCATCTCTCTTTCCGCCGAATCGTCGGTGTTATCGCAACTCCCAGTCCCATCTCTACAGAGCCTCTTCGTCCTCATCAACGCCTCCCTTCTCTCCTTTCCCACTGTCACCGCAATCTGCCTTCTCCGGCTTGCTGCAACATTCCCAACTGACAATTAAACACAAAATCAGAGCTTTAACATCTTCAGAAAACAAATTTGACGCAAAAAAAAAAAACCTAACGAACTCAATCAAGGAAAACCTGAAGACTTGATGGGGTCTCGTCTCGGTTCCGACATGTTCGATTGAAATTTGGGGTTATAGGGTTTATCGAAGAAGAGTTGATTTTGGAACTAAAAATTTTGCCCGGGAATCGAAAACACTGTGTAGTGAGAATCTGTGGTCAGGTTTTGAATGAAATGAATGGGGAACGCTAGGGCAGCTTCAATTCTTGGCAGCCAGGCTTTATACTCATTTTTCTAAGGTAGGTTTTGGGTTTTTTTTTTTTTTTTTTTTAGATGATGTTTGTAGTTGTGTTTTTAAAAAAATTGATAAAAGCGTAAAAAAATCCTAAGCCTCAAAAAAAAAAATAGCTTTAAAGTTGACAAACTCACTTTTATCCAAATATAAACCCCTTTCTTTTATTTTTACTAATTTATTTCTCAAATTCCAAACCCTTTATATTCTCCAAATCCAAACTCATCTTTTACTACCTAGGGTTTTAAGAAGATGAAATTGAAGAGAGTAACTATCCAAGCCAATCAAATTGAAGCTCGCAACGTCCAATCGCAAGCGTATAGTGAAAGAAGTTTTGGCAAAGAAAACCTTTAGATCTAATGTAGTTGAAGAAGAAAATGGGGTTTAAAACCCTAAATCTAGCATAAATAGAAATAGCGGGGTTGAAGGTAACGAAAATAGTGGAGATAGTGGTGGTAAACATGGTGATGATGACAATGGTATTTTGAATGATAGTGGTCATAGATTCATTTGCAACTTTACAATGTTCTAACTGTCAGTTCTTTGCGACCGAGAGCTTTCCAAGTAAAATATTATATTCATATCAAAGTTGTGACTATCACAACTGTGTGACCGAGAGCATTCCAAGTACAAGGTTTGTTCATCGCAAAATGAACGAGAGCTTTTTATAGTTGTTAAGTATAATATTTGAAACACCGTGAGATTGTGACTAATACAAATTTGCGTCTGAGTGTTTGGTAGATTATCAAAACATTATTTTATCAATTACAACAATGTGACAATTACAAGCTCACAATACAAACTAAGACAAAAATATAAATGTTAACATCTACCCACTCAATAATGCTATAAGTATACTCATCTATATAGTACCAAAAGTACAAGATATGACATACTAGCCGCGAGTGATACAAAAAGTGTACCCACCAATGTCATGTATACCAAAATTACATAAACAAATTTTTTTTGTCTATGGACGCATATGTTCAATGTTTTTAAGAATTCAGTAAATTCATAATTGCAAGTTAAAATATTGGGGAATTTGGCTAGTATTTTTAAACATAAATTCTAGCTGGCCTGGGAAACCGACCTGGTTTGCTGCCTGAGAGAGACGAAAATACATTTTTGCCCCTCCTTAAACAGAGCTCCAAAAAGTGTTTCAGCAAACCAGGCCAGCTAGAATTTCTCGTTTTAAAATTTAAAGATATGAAAGTGGATTGATTTGTATTTTTTGATATTGAGAGGGTAAATTTGAGGACCTCATAGTAATAATAAAATATTGCTAGGGCCAACTCATAATTTTGAGGATCATGCAGACTATCCAATAGGTCTGTATCAGAGTTCTACTCCGGGAACCTCCAAATTTTCAAGGTTCGGTTCCTTCAAATGAACAACAATGGCTATAAAATGAAAATACCAAATGCTGCGACTATGCATCATCGCTTATCTGAGACAAATCATGTGTTCTGCCTGACTTCCAAGTTTGTTTCACAGGTGTGCTTGAAAATTTTTCAAAAAATTAGAAAACCTTCTGCAAGGGTGAAGCATTGTTGCAACACTCGCATTAAGTAGCAGTTAAAGAGATATATAAGCAACAAAGGTAATAAACAACAAATTCACACTTCAACACACATTACTACAAAAACAAATCCGATAATAATATCAAACCACTTGGATAATGAAAACATTCTCCTTTCACAAACATGGCGAAAGTCGGAAATTTCATCCTATTACATCATTTTCATTTGATAAAAGAACAGAAGGTCTTGCTTGACGCATCTCAGAACTGCGAACAAGCTACTTCATAAATTACCATGATCCAACAGCACCCTTTGTAGGATTCTCGAAAGCTTGGAAGTCCCATTTGGTCTTCAGTGCATAAGGTTTTGAAATAGTGCACCCTTCTTCGGTAATGTTTGCTATCTGCAATTTTCAATCACAAAAATAGATTAATGAAAGCTCCTTTAACAGGCTAAATCAATGAATTTCAACAAGTGCTGACTAATTTATTGCATCAAAATAGCATATCTAGGATGCAAATATTGATCACCAAAACACAAGCCAATATCTGACACCAAACATTACTCTTAGAGCAGTCTCTGACAAATACAATGACAGGTACCTAGGATTTGGAAACACTGACATAGGTTACGGAACCAGGAGTCTGACCTTTATTACCTATTTTTCCCCATACCTGTAATGGAGATCTTTCCGTTTACTTGCTGAGCTGTAGTCAGAGCCACAGAATGGCCATGGCTATCGGCATCAGAGTGTGCCCATAATTCTTTACACCTTTTGCTTATTTTGTTTTTATTATTTTATTATTTTTTGGGTGGGGGCGGGGTCCAGGGGAATAGAGATATTGTTTTGATTACTTGTGTTCAGAAAGCTCTATATTATTCATGCAATCCATGTTAGATGGTAGTGGATTTTTAAGGTCAGGGAACAGTACTGAACCGCAATAATCACAATTATATAAGGAGCACCATTATCGAGTAAAGAACCATACCTGAAGCTTGTTGATAGCAGACCTATCACGATATAGAAGTACCAGCATACATTTCTCCAATAGCCTAACACCATCTTCAAAGCTCATGTCTGACTTCCATTCATCACGAAGGATTGGCCGTGAAAGGTGATTACCGAATCCAGTAGCAATGTGATCATCCTCAAAATGCACACCTATCATATTGACCTGTGAAGCATTCAGATGTTCATGATAAGAATCAAGCAATGATGAAAGACCAAAGAAGAAAAATACAAGGTTGACGCAAGATTTCAACTGCATAAAATTACCGTGCCAAGATACTTCTGTCCATTCTTCACACCACCTAGAACAAGTGAATTCCAAAGAGGATTGAATTTGTTACGCCTATTGTACATGATCCTGGTCAAATAGTTGTGCACCTCTTTAGGCCCCAAAGAGTTCCCATCATCCCACATATCATCGTATATACTGGAAATACCAGACACCCAATAAATCAATAAAATCAGAAAACACCCTGAATTTTATTTTTTTCAAAGAATACAGAAGAGTTCAGTGAGGATTGCTTAAAATACCATAAACCGTCAGCGCTAGCTAATAATGCTATTGCATACTTACATCAGCTCGTCAAGGTAGCGCAAGATCTCTTGAAAATCACTTATTTCCCCACTTGCACCAAGAATAGAATGCTTCCCGATAGGTTTCATCCGCTCCACACTTTTGTAGCGCAGAGTTGATCCATAAGAACCTGTCAATTGATTAAAAAATTTAGATAGCAACATGAAATTCGGTGAAAGAGATTCCCATAATGAAAATATAATTCGAAATCATTGTTTTATCTAAGTAGTCAACATTGGTGCCTATAGCACTGTAGCACTTGTTAGTTTCCCCGATCATACTAGTATGCCTACCATCCATATCCCTATCTCTTGTTAACATATCTACCTGAGGCTCTTAGCTCGTGTTAATTAGATTTAAAAACAACAAGCAATGATGATGTTTGCAATCAAACTAGCCTCAACAAGAAAATAAAGATGATACTGTTTATGCAGATAAAATGTAACCAGCAAGCATAAAAAGATATCAACTGCCATTAAGTACCACTATGCAAAAGCAATTAGCAAAGTATACAGCTTGAAAAAGGACAACACCATAGTTGCACTTTATCCAGCTTCAGACAGCATGATACAACCTAGAAACTTAAAATCTAACCTCTATAGCTTTCCAATCTCTTTTATACTAATACATGTATGTTACATAATCTACAGTTAAAATCAGAAAATTAGAAAGATCCAGTGAATTCTACAACTGCTGCAGAAAAATTCATGTAGGCAATTTCCAATAATGGTTTAGCTGCTGACCCGCCATATCAGCAGCCATGAGAATCCCGTCCTTGTATTTTATGGCAATAACTGAAGTTCCCGTAACATATGGGTACCTACAAACATTCAGGTAGATTAAAATTGGATATCTGGTAAAACAACCATATCTACAAAAAATGTAAAGCCAACTCAACCTCAAAATGAATCCTCGGAAAAAAAACTGCAAGTGTTAAGGTTCAAGGTCTTAAATGTTAGAATTTGGGCTTATGGCAATAAGATGTGGTAGGATAAGAATCTAAAAACATTAAGAATTAAGAAATATAAACTGGAGAGACCTTTTTAGAATACTAATATTGGGTTAAGCAACGGACGTGACATTGTACAACGTCAGTATTAATATGGAGTTAACATTTAAAAGCCTAAAAGGTAATCAATTTTAGCCATCATGTAATCTCTTTGGTTTCTCGGATTGACATGGTAAGGGTGCATTTTGTCGAGTAACAGGATTCATCGTAACTACTGACGATTATCAATGAAATTCAACCTACCATTATACTTGGTACAGCAAAAAGTTCTAAAAAAATTTGTATATGCATAGAATCTAGAATACTAGCCTTGAGCAGAAATGTTAAAGGAATATAAAAATTAATAAATAAATAAATAAAAAGGAAAAAAAAAAAATTCAAGTCAATGAAAGGGGAAAACTGAAGAACAATGTATAAGGAAAAATCTACTTCATAACACCATATGTCAGCAAGATTCACCGTAGATATATCAACAATACATAACAGAAAACATAGACTGAAGTAAATACAGAAGACGGCCGAAGCCTATTATTTAAACAACTCACAACCTAGATTTCAAGTTTCCACTACACTGTAAACAACAATCAACTAGCTTTCAACAAGCAGAATGTCTAATGGAGTGTGAGGACTTACAGTGTTCTTTGAGAATCCATTTCAGAACCCAACAAACCCTCAGTCTGCTGCATAAAAACATGGACAAGTTCAACTGACTAAGGTTCTAAGATTAGAAGAAGTCATGAAAATAAAAATCAATGAAGATGTGATACTCACACTCATTGTTTGAAGAGCGCTGGAACAGATCGCAATAAACCCTTTTAACCTGTCTACAAGTAACCGCACAAATAAGTAACTCGTCCAAGCAAACCACAACATGTTCAGAGTACTCTTAACAGGCATAACAAGCTCAGAATTCATCATGAAACAAATTTTGTGCTACTATTCTGTTTGCAATATGATCAATCATCATCATGAAAAAACCAGCTAGATATTCTTATTTCAAGATGTTTGTTTTGAGTTTTTGATAAACAAAGGGGGAGGGGATTATTGTTTACAAAAAGTCATAAACAAGAGCTTTATTTGTTCTCTTTAAAATATTTATGTCATAAAGAGTTTGTTTTAGTACCGGGTAAATTTTATTTCATGCATATACTTTTTTCGAATAGATAATGATGATTAATCCCCCCCACCACCACCACACACACACACAAAAATAAAATTAAAAATAATATATAATGATAATAATAATAATGTTTTTGTAGTCCCTATATATGAAAGCAGGGCACGTGTACCCTTTCTTCTTCCTCATCCTTCATCTTCTTCAACCCTTCTTCTTATACTTTTCCTCACAGCCACCACAACCACCGTTAACAATCACCAACAGCACCCACCGCCCTTGATTCAGCTACAATTGACAACCACCGCCACTCCAAACCCCTATGAAGCTAGCCAGCTAGGTCCACACAAGCAGACCACCTCAGATTACTGCCACTACCATCAGGGCGTGAGATACCACTATCACCAACCAGAAAAATCCAGAAACCCAAAATTTTTTGGGGTTGCGCGTGCTGGACTAAAAAAGACAATTAGATTTTATCATTGCTTGTTTTCAGTTCATACCCTTGCTAGTCATCAATTGTTTTTTCATTCTTTTTGCTTTCCCTGCTACTCTGCTAGTGAAGACAGCCTGAAATTGGGCTAAAACTGCAACAAGACCGACATTTTTACATGTACTGTTTGCTAAATAAATAGATCGAAACAAACCCAAATTGTAAGATAGAAATCACGGGCATTGCCAATACAAAACAATAGTGCCCGTAGCAAAATCAATAGAACAAAAGTTGGAACCTTTACTAATCTTACTTCTAGTTCATCATGTAATCTACAAATCATGGAAATCCCCCCACATTGAATTTTCAGGAAAAGTGAAGATCAGACCTAATTTACAGTATTTAAACAAACAGACGGATACAACTGTATGTACAATCAAAACTAAGATGTGCACGCAGTGCTATAGTGTTGAGAGATTACCGGTCGATCAAGAAGACGAACGACCAGAGGTTCTGTGATTGATCGCTTGGTGAGTGATGAAGACGAGAGAGATTAGCAGAGTAACCAACTGAGCCCTAAAAATAACTCTTTTACAGAACGGAGAGATTAGTAGTCAAGAGTTGCCCTTTGCACAAGAAAGAGAGTTGGAAGATGGGTGGGTTAATGGATCGGGTCTTCATCCTGATCCATATATCTAGCACCAAGGAAGTTTACTTAAGCACCGCATACAAATATTAGGGCACCCCACTCCTTTTCCACCTCAGGCAAACTTTTGGCCTCCGTCGATCATAGATCCTGAAGATCGTATTGTGAGTACCTAATCTTTCGTGACAGGTGGCCCTAGTGGCCATCAGAATCATTGCGATATAGTGATAACAGGTATTGCTTCGAGATTTGAATTAAAATCTCTACCTCGAGATTTGTACCATCTTGTCACATTATTGTTACGTGCACTACACAAATATTGTTTATGTGCTAATATGCAGATCTCCTAAAAGACCTTCCAGGCATGGGTCAAAGGTATGATGGTGGTTGAGCAGTGGCGAATGGTATCACTAGATGGTCAGGGTCGAACTCAGCCGGTGGCATCTGAGGTGAGAGGGGTTAAAGGATTAAAAATAATTAATTTATATAATTAATTAATTAATATTAATATTATTATTATTATTATTATTATTATTATTATTATTATTATTATTATTATGCCACTCGTGAATCAATATGATTGATTGGTGTGAATATCATATGAGAGGGATCACCAATATGATTGGAATCGAAAATTCTAGGGGTCGAGGGCCCATCCCTCGCTCCCTATAAGGGCTCGATTGGAATATATGTTTGAGCCAAATGAGGTAAGTGTAAATCAAACCTAGAAGGGATAGTTGATGGCTTATATGGATTTGAACCCGTCTAAATGGCGAGAAAATCAGCGAGGGGGAGGGATGCAACCCTCCATCCCCTCGAGATGCGTGAATTAGAATTCCCGTATGGATTTTCAGGATGTCATATTTTTATACAATAAGATTTTAAGTTAATAAATAATAATAACTATTAAATAACTAAGTTAGGGACGAGATGGAATGGGTGAGATTGAAAATCTCAATTCCGATCTCATCCACTCTAGATCGGGACAAGATGGTTTGATCAATCCCAAAAGGCCCCAGAAAAAATAGAGACGACATCAAGATCGCGGGATAGGATGCCCACCCCTATGAAGTGTTGAGAATGAGTAAATAATAGGTGTTTCCAACAAGACACGCTGAGCTTGATTTGATTTGGCAAGTAGGGTGCAGAATCACTCGAGCATGTATAAGAGGCAAATGTTTTGGAAATGTGCAGCTTCGTCAAAGCCAGTTGAATGAACACAGGAGATTTTATTTGAGCATGTATGTCAAAGCCAGTCTCCAATGAACACACGAAGCTCGATTTGAGCTTGCATTTATGTTAACATTGCAGCAAACAACACAACATTACTTATCAACCAGGGCACAACATTAAACCTATGCCGATATTGTTTTTTTTTTCCCCATAACAGTCAATAACTTAGCATCCATGCATCACTCACCCATCTCATCCCACACACTACAAGAAGAAATTCGTAAGCAATTTGTTTATTGTTCTGGGATCTCATACATGCAGTTGTAAAGTCATTTTGGAGATCGCAGTTCAATTCTCTACATTTTGGCCCATGTACAGCTAACACAAAATTCAGCTGCGAAGACGATGTACGGGATGACAGCAGCAGGTATGCAAGGGTCGTGGTGCATTGTTTCAGTCACAGATTTCGAAGAGGGTGCTTCAAGCAGCACATGAAAACTAGAGGCGCATGGCGTAATTCTTAAATGAGTTTGATTTTTGCTTTTGACATTGATATTGTATTATGCCTACTGTAAGAAAAGAAATTCAGCAAACTAGGAACCGATGGAAATATCAGGAATTATAAGGCCTAAGCAAGGGATTGAGGGAACAATAAATCAGAGATTACAGGCTTAAGGGATAGAGTCAAAGACAGGGCGCAATTGTTAGAGTTTTCTGAAGGAGCTAAGCAATCAAGAGCATAAACTGCGACATGTAATCTGCAATTCAGTTCATAACAACAGTTCTGATGCAACATCACTCGAGTTTCAGTTTACAGATGCACAAATCATACTTTTAGAATAATCTTTTCCCGGATTAAATTACATCCATCAACCCCCGCTCAAGTGCTCTCTACATGCATTGGCTCCGGATTATTAGCTGCAGCCAGTATATCGAGCAGCGAGTTGTGGGGCTCCAACTCTTCGTGCCACAATGGAAGGTCATTACCAGGATAGAAGTTCCTTGTCACTCCCTCAGAGTTGATCTGCAAAACAGATGGCCCAGGACCCAACAACAAGAAACAGGTGATCAGTAAGGAAATTGGAATAGCTAAAAATGTATTTCTAGAAGTTGATAGCCACATTAAGCATTCTTGGCTATCATAAAAAATAAAAAAAATAAAAATAAATAAAAAATTTGAAGGTCAAAGGCAAATTTGCTAACACATTCAGTCATTCTATGCATCTCAAAGATCATTCTATTTACTCTCTTTGGTCACAACTCTATGCATCTCAAAGATCATTCTATTTACTCTCTTTGGTCACAACGTGCTAGAACTACAAAAAAAAAATAGGATACAGATAGTTGCTAAAAAAAGTAATGGGTAGAAATCAAGTTTAGTATGATATGGAAGGACAAATGTCCAAAGAAAAGAAATTTGAGGGTTTCTTTTAGCCTCAAAAGCAGATTATTATGGTCAGATCAATACACCTTTATAATAACACTTTTGCAGAAAGAAACAATAAAATTGAGAGAAACAGGGACTCACAATAACAGTGCGAACAACACCTCCACTTGCACCATCTCTAGCGATGGCAAGGGACACTGCCTTCACGACCAGTTTCTGCAAATAAACCCGAAGTGTTAATGACACTTAAATAAATCTACAAGTAGAACAAGGAAGTAATAGCTGCAAATTGTGTCATCCAAACAAAGAGTTGTTTCACGTCACCAAGAATAATTGATTAGTTAGCAAACATAGCATCAGTATAAATTAGGATTCCAAGCATATGAATTTGAAGAACTTTATTAAAGTTCAGGGTGGGACATTACAAAAACAAGTAGATAATTAGATATGACTTAATCAAACCATACCAAGCTTCATACAAAGTCAATTAATATGGCTTTTGTATCCAAAAGATTTCTTATAGTTGCAACTATATTGTTTACACACCTCAGCTTCATCTTTAGTCATTCCTTCTTTCCATGCTTGATCAAAGAATCCATATAGGTAGCTAGAGCCAGACCCTGAAAAACAAATACTTCATATCAAATACAATTCCACTTTGTGGATGTTCAATTGTTCATGCATTTGAACACGTCTTATCAGAAATCTAGCAAGAATATGTAAAGTCACTTTTTTTCTTCCTTTAGGTGTATAAATTGGATGTGTAACATGTCAATAACAAACCTCCAATGGCAAAAGGGCTCTCCAGAATTGTCCCTCCAAGAGGCACTGAATATATTTTGCCTCCTTCATACTTGTCCCACCCCCCAACTATCATGCCCGTCTGAAGCATATTCTGCAAAGATTAACAAACATAACGGTAGTGAATTGGTTAAAAAGACATATGTAATGGATTGAGAAAAGGAACATCTTTTACTCTTATGAAAAATAAATAAAATGAAATAAAACAAAAAAATCGTCGCATATGGCATGGCAAAAAAGCATCCCACAGCCTCGGAAATAGGATTGGCATAGAACACATGTAGTACTTTTTAGACAGTCAAATAGTTTAAACATCGGGTAGAAGTACAACAATAGTCTCCATGATTTTGGTTGGTTGCATACCTGCATTATACATAAAAATCCAGCAAGATAACCTTTGTGAATGGAAAATAATAGCTCCCTCACTTACTTTTGCAACATACATTCTCAAGACGTGCATAAAGGCCTGTTTAATTATACCTTGTTGCTGTATGACAACAGCCTAA
This sequence comes from Berberis vulgaris, assembly GCA_963556465.1. NCBI lineage: Eukaryota > Viridiplantae > Streptophyta > Magnoliopsida > Ranunculales > Berberidaceae > Berberis > Berberis vulgaris. The sequence continues at coordinate 3,167,648 of OY747133.1, forward strand.
TCAGGTTGGCAGCAACTTTGACAGTGGCTGGCTGGCCTAACTGTATCCTGTGTAAAGAAAGAAATATGCACAAAGTCAGCAGATGAATAATAAATGAAGGATACAATATATCATAATTAACTTAGTTGGATCTTCTAGTAATTCCGTATTTTTTTAATTTTTTTTATCAGCAAAACACAAGATCAAGGATAAATTGATAATAAAGGTGTTGAGTAAGACACTTGCACAAAAGAGAAAGAAACGTAAAACCAAGAACAATATTTGATCATATATAAAGCCACACTAAAAGAAGAACAAAGAATATTGATAAATGCTAATCATCCATCACATGATCAAGCCCTAAAAATTCATAAAACAAGGTAACAAAGGCAAAAGATAGATGAGGAATGAAAATTCAGTAATATCACAGAATTGTTGCAAGGCAAACATAGAATCACTCACGTGTGCTGATTAAGAAAGTAGCGCACATAATCCGAGACAACTTGAGAATCAGCAGCCTGAAATAAGAAACAAAAGAGCTAAGAAAAGAACGAAAATAAAAATCATGGCTTTTCTTAGCCAGCATTCAAAGTATTGCGATATACCATCTATATGAATCTGATCCTAAAAGATATTTGATCAAATGTCGTGTTTATCCAAAATCACAGTTTGATCTTTTGATCCAGACAAAACTATGATATGAGAACTAGAGGCATACAAATCTTTTTTAGAGAAGATTACAAATCTTGTCAAAAGGAAGAAGTACTGGGATAAAAGGCTCCAGGATACACAACAACTAGTCACTAATAATATTCTACCAAAAAAAAATTTCTTGAAATCGAATTCCCAAAGCTATGGGAAGAACATATAAGAGGTAGGCAAATAATATGACTAAAAGAGGACACACATATGTTCACTGAAACATTTAGATTTTGTTAAAAGGATCATACTTTAGCAAACATGGGATACAAGTAGAAGTTAAAATTATAATAAAATTGAAGTAAAACAAAAGATTACCGATCCGGATCGACACAAGTAAACATTATCAGTCAGCTGAGTGATCTTATCTGAAGCGCGATTAGCTACGTACATCCCTGACAATGTGAACAAAATAAAAATCAAATCTTGCGACAAATTGGTAAAAAATAGGTATGTTAGAATCAGAACATCTGAAACTGTATAAATCTGATGGCAGAGAATCAGAATAGGGTGTAATCAAAGAGAGTACCTGTGCTGGTTCTGGAATCAGCGCCCAGGATGACACCATCCTTATAGGTGACACCGATGATGGTAGTTCCCATTGAGTGAGGAGCATTCAGATTGAGATCCATGGCTTCAAATGGGAGATATAAATGCGACAAAAGATATCTGTAAGGCAAATAAATTGCATAAACCAAGTAGTAGTCAACAAAATGACAGTGCAAAAGTGCTCCTTGCTTCCTTTGAAGTTCAACTCTACACAAATAAGCAACCCATCTAAACGAACCATAAATGTGTTTTGGGGTACTTTTAACAGACATAATCAGTAGCTCAGAATTCATCACAAAACCAAACTTTTGCTATCCCAATTTGATCAATCGTCGCAATGAAAAAGTGAAGACAGTTTCAAAACGGTTGCAACAAATAAAAAGGATCGTTGCTACTTATCTACAAAAAGACCTACAAAAAAAAAAGGCTGTTTCTCTTTGCAATATTTTTGGAATTTACATCTATAGAGTTTGACAATCAATTAATCATCAAACTTTTGCATTTCCAGCTAGTGAAAGACAGTGGAAATTGGGCTGAAACTGTGACAAGACGACATTTTCATCCATTGTCTGTGTGGGAACATGTGTTCCTGATCCAAACAAACCAAATTATAAGATAACAATAATGAGCATTGCCAAAACAAAACAGTGGTTCCCATTGCAAAATTGATAGAACAAAAGTTGGAAACTTTACTACTTCTACTTCATCAAAGTTCAAACTTTTACAACGACTTCATCATGTAATCTAATCAACCACATACCCCCAGATTGAACTAGTATACCGCTTGCAACATCGCAACACCTACAAGGAAAATCTATGCAAAATCTGACGAAAAATCTTTGAATGTATAAGGGGAAAAAAATAGGTCAGTTAGCCAGCCAAATTGTTGATGTCAGAAATCTCATATGACCTATGGGCCATGCTAACGAAGTTGGGTCTCCTTTGTCTAAAGTAATGAAGCCTCAAAACCAAAGCACCTATAGATTGCTAAATCAATTGATAGACTGGATTGGATTCAAATCCGTTTGAATCACCCAGTAGATTGGCTGCTTGAGTGCTCGACTAAGATGGGTACATAACCCTAGACAAAAACAGACGAAGAAGAGAGAGATGGGTTGCAGGAAAACGAGGGCAGTGGAGGAGAAAATTATAGACGTCGAAGGGGGGACAGGGTGATGGTTCGCTTGGAGCTCTGTGTAGTCTCTGCAATGGAGTTATCGATTTGAAATCAGACTAATTTGGGACGGTCGGACAGGAGAGAAGGGGGGATCACTTTAGGGAACGACTGAGCTTCTCCTTCGGTTGCTCAGTTTTGATTATTACGAAAAGTGCGACTTAATTTACAGTATTGAAACAAATAGACAGATAGAACGAACTGTATAATCGAAACTAAGATGTGCATTGCTATATTGTTGAAGAAACGAACATAGATGAGCTTACCAGATGAGTTGATGAAGACGACGAGAATGCAGAATCGCTTAGTGAGTGAGGAAGACGAGAGATTTGTAGAAACAATTGAGACCTAAAAAAAAAAAAACTCTATTTTTAGAGAGTTGCCCTTTTGCGCAAGAAAACTTATACGGGTCAATCAATGGGTCGGGTTTTCCGGCCTCTACTATTTAGCACCATGTAATATACTAGAACACCACAAACAAAAATAAAGGCATGGAAAAGTACATTGGTCGAGTTGCCAAGCTAAAAGGTTCGTCTCTCAAAATAATTTGTCAAAAGTGAGAAGGGAGAAGGAGAGAGGAAGAGTGGATGAAGAACACATATACGTTTTGTGATGTGATATTGTCTGAAAAATATTTTCTTATGGATGAGCCAAGAAAAAAAATTTCCGAAAAAATTTGCAAAATCATAGTCATTTTCAACCTCAAGTTGGAGAAAGTTTTCCCACTTCCTCTACTACTTCTTTCTTTTGTGATTTTCCAATGACAATTTTTCTTTTGAATCAAATACACCAAGGATTTGTTTGATAGCCTATAAAATTTGGCTGAAATTTATTTTTTCAATAAAATCTTGTTTTCAAGTGTTTGATTAGACACATAGTTTGTGCACCCCCCACGTGATACACTTTTAGCAAAGCGAACTGTATTTTGTAAAAGGTACTTCCGAAGGCAATGTGGTGCACTTATGACCAACAATATGGATCTAACCAAGCAATCCCGATTTGCTGAATTTTTTGAAAATTTCTCGAAATATTTTCTTAATACCAAATTTTCGCGAAAAAAAAAAAAAAAAACCTGAATTTCTTATGCCATTTAATACTCATTGCTTACATAACTAGTCTATCATTTGAGTTATTATAAAGTATAGGTGATAAAATATATAATATGAAAGCGCCAAATTTTATGATATAATTTCAACCAAAAACTTATTAAGTGGTGTAAATTCATGTTAATAATATTTTACATTTGATTTGAAGATGTTTATAAGTTAGACAAATCAAAGTAGTACATATTTAAACTAAATTTACAACATTTGAACTTTCATATAAAACTCAAAGATATTAATAAAATGAACAATGCTTTACTAGGCTTAAACAAATTTTGTTCTTTACTTTGCGGGGCAATACCTTGTGGGGATTAGACATTGCGGAGTTATATTTCATGTGAGGTTGATAGTACTTGAGGGGTAAAGTTCTTGTGGATTGTTTAAGAGGAAGCGATTTATTGCATTCCTTAAATGCTATTGGATATTATTTTATTCACAATATATTCCTTGATTTCTATTGGATATTTACTCATCGTGCCTCAGCTTTTAGGGTATAAGTACGTGACCCCATGTCACATATTTCACACATCTCCTACCCAAGTGTTTTCAAGAATTGTGCTCTGAAAGCTTAAGAATGGACATTTGTAAAAACTTTTCTCGAATGTTTGATTAAATCTCCCAAACAAATTTAGAACTCTCTTTACAAGCCTGAGAGTCTTGTGTATATGCAATGGGTGAAGTGAAAAGTCTTATGCACATGCAAGCAGTGAAGTGGCAGATCAAGTGAGACTACGATCAAATCGTTGAGATAACCATTGTTGGAGCAAAGCTATGTATGGAGTGTTAACAATAATTGATATGTGAAACCAGTGTGGGAATGTTGTATGTAGTTCTTGTACTCGTGATATTTGTTTCATAGTGGATATGTCTCTCCTGTGGACGTAGCCCTTGTTAGTAGTGATGTGACAAGTTAGTTAACCACATTATATCATTGCCTCATTCACTTTTCCTACACATTTTTACATTGTTCGCGTATCATTGCTAAGGAAATTAAACGTTTCCATAGATTATCACGACCAATCAATTGTAAATAACAATTTCATAATATTAATAATAAAGTATAAACGGCGGTTTCGTAATTCCAGGTGCTACATCAACTTGACATTGTGTAGTGGGCTTTTTCTGTTAAAGTAGGAGATTAAGAAAAATAACACAATTGTGAAAAAAAGTATTGCGTATTAGTTTCATGTCAAATAATTATAAATCAGTTCAACATTTACCTTAATTGTGTATTAATGACTAAATGAGACCACCAATTCAGTTGAATACCGTTGTCATATTTTCTGAAGGACACCACCACCTGTCGAATGACACCACCAGTATAAACAAAAGAAAATCTGATCGCCTCTATTTTTTTCTCTCTATTTTCCATCAAGCGCCACCACCACCTCTCTTTTCCATCAAACACCACCACCACCCGCCACTGCCACGTCTATTATCCATCAAACACCACCAAGAAAAAAAATAAAAAGATGAAGAAATGAGAAGTGGTGTGGCCGGTAGTGGACGTGGCGTGGTGATGCAGTCGGAGGCAATAGCAATGTTGCTCCTGTGAGATAAGAGAAGGAAAGGGGCCGTGTCCTCAGTAGATAAACAAAGTTTGGTGGTGGTGTTCTTCAGTAGAAGTAGTGGTGTCACATATAAATAAAGAACGATTTTATGGTTTTTATGAAAAAAAGTAAACGTGTTTATTCTATTATTTCCCTTTTTCCTTTATCTTTTTGTTTTTCCCTTCACATCTCTTGTTCTAATTGTGTTGCTCACTAATTCGACTTGTTTGATTGCCTCTCGTTGTCTAGGGCCTCTATACTACGAGTTGACTGGTTGGTGATGGATTTGGTCTTTCATTTGGGTTTCTTTGATCACGCAAATCCTCTGTTCTCTCTTCCAAATGGTAAGCTAAAAACTCACTCGTTGCGATTCAAAATCTCACCCATTGGTTTGCATTCAAAATATTTCATGGATTTTTCATTATGATTTGGTATATTTTTTACAACACCCTTTGATATGTTTATTCATTTTTGTTGGTTTGGGGTGGGGATTTTGTGTTGGAGGTATTGATTGATGAGCTTGGGTTGTTTTGGGATTTGGGTGTTGAGTTTTGGCTGATTTTGTTAGTGGGGTTTTGATATCTGTGGATTGGGTAGTTCTATGGAGTGGAAAAGAAAGAGAAGATTTAGAAAGGGTAGAGGTTTGAAGGGAAAGGTATAAGAGATTCTCAAAGAGAAATGACAGTTAACTGATATTAATAATGGAAATAGTGGCCTATTACAGGCATCCACAAATATCATAAAGGAGAATAAGAATTGAGTTTTATTCTGCCCCACCCATATTGTGGATTTTTTTATATTATTATTTATAAGGTTTTTGTGCATATAAACAAAAGTTTAGGAAATCCATTCTAAGAAAAATCTATTGCTCAAATGTGGAGATTCATAACTAGTTAATGCTTAAATCTCATGCTTGTTCCTACTCATGGTAGTTGGTCCACACTTCCTCAATATGTGTTTCATGACTCCACTTCATAGTTGTTCATAGTGTCATAGGAGGTGTCAAATAGTGTTAGTCTTATACCATTTAGAGAGTGATTGGCTACTAGGTTTCTTACATATGGTGGCATGTGCAATCAAGGCGGTCGCTAGGCACGTCTGAGGCGTGCCTCGAGGCATTTTTACAAAAAATTCGCCTCAAGATGAGGCAATGTGATGCAATAAAATGAGGCATTTGCCTCGATGTGCCTTTTGCGCCACGAGCGTGAGTCAACGCCTCACTATTTTTACATGGCTATTTTATAATTTTTTTTACATACTTGTAAATTAGTTCAAGATAAAAGCTCAAAGTCCACTACTTGCAGTTAGCCCTTGAGTTGATTGACAAATAAAGTAATAAATAGTGTTGGTGTCAAGGGTTAAGGGAGATACAACTTCGAATCTTCTCTTCTTCCATCAAATCCTCAAATCTAGCCTAGCTACTAACTTCTTATCATCTTCTTTCGCTATCATATCTCTATGATAAATGAAAAGTTTTATAACTAGTATCTGATATTTTGATGTTTCATTACTGGTTTATTTTTTTTTTAAAAAAATGGTGTATGATTTAGTGGATTCTATGTAATTGTGCGACATTTGTAACTTTTTAATACTTGGTTTTTTTTTTTTACACACACGCACACACCCATATATATATTGTGGTAATATGAGGTGTGCCATCATTATGAATCAAACTAAGCACCAACTAATTTGCTTAAATTGAAAGGTGTAAGACATGAAGAGGTAATGGTTGGTCAAAAGTGTGTAACGAAACTGATGAACAAACTGTCTCATGTGCTGCACAAAGGGACTACAGACATAGGGGATCTTTTTCCAAATAATTTTAGTGTGTGTGTATATATATTTGCTAGTAACTATGATTTATTAAGAAAATAAATCTAAAACATATTGTTTATGAACTATGTATGCTAGCATGCTATTGTGATTTATGAAAAAAATAAAAAAAAATAAAAAAAATAAGCTACTTAACCCTCATGCACTGATGCACATGCATCGCCTTGCGCCTCATGCATCAGGCGTTTTCAACCATGTGTGCCTCGCCTTCGCCTCAACACCTTAACTACACTGGGTGGTATGTCTATAAATAGTTGGATTTTTGTTTTATCAATTGTTGTTGTGGCTTTGCTGAGGGTGACCAAGGCTCGTAAGACTTCCCTATGTAGGAAAAAAAAATCAAGTACAGACAACTTAAGTAACAACCTAATTTATTTTTACTCAACATGATAAAAATCTAAAATGAGTAAATATCTAATAGTTTTACCCTGTAAAAAATAAATAACAACAATAACATTCCACCGCACCTCGCTTTTGACAACATAACCATGGGCAAATTTTGTGGATTCTCTTATCTAGAAATTTGGTTGTGGCTAAAGGATTTTAGTATAGTAGACCATCATGCTTCTGATCTAAATCCTTGGGAAGCCTCATACTTTTTTAAGAAGCCATCTACAAGTGCCAAATAACAAATGATGCTTGATTGAAAGCTTGTATTTTTAAAAACAAAGATTAATGATGGATGCATTACAAATGGATGGATTTAACAAATATTGCACAAACTGCTCACTCGACATTCGCTTGTAGAATATTATCAATCCAGGGTAACAATGCCTCACATTTTTTGCATGTATGTCATGGTGTCCCTGTATGATAACCTTGTAACAATGTTATCTACTTCGACCATGCCAATTTGGTGGTCTAAGCATGTCCTGAACCAAGTCACTTATTTATAAACTTTGGACCTTGAACACCACAAAGAAATTAGTTAGAATTCGTTTTCTTTTGTTTGAGGGTTCAAGTAAAGCTATTTTCTTCCTCAATGAACTCCTACATCATTGTCAAACAAAGTAGTTGATAAGTGTGGACACCCCTCGATCCCTCTCACATATTCATTGTTTCTGGTTCTTTTGTTGGAGATGGGGTTAGTTATCTTTACTACATGACTAGTTATTTGCTTGAGTTGTTGATTTCGTAATCATGGGTAGATTTATTATAAAGATATTTCCATCTTTCAAGCTACTTCAAACTGAAAGAAATCCATAGTTTTTTCTCGGTTTCATCCTAATAGTAAGTGGGTATAAGAGAGATATTTGAAGGCATAGACGGTGTGTAGGATTCGCGAGATTCTTGGGTTTTTTTTTTTCACTACCAAGTAGCATCCTTATTGTATTTCTTTGACTAATTATCCAAATTAAGGGTCCTAAAATTTTGTTTTGTCATGATGAAATTCATATTCAAGCCTTTAAAGGTTAATAAATGTGAACTTCAACTTAAAATGTTGTAGTTTAGGCGTTTGACAAAATTCTCTAAAGAAGTTGTACGCTTGGAGTGATGCCAAACTCATACTTTAGTGTAATTATATTTATTGCATTAGTTGTATTTGAACTTAATTGAGGTGACCTTAAGATGAAAATTTGTTCCTATTTAAATGACTCATAAAATAAGGTGTTTTGTGCCTCTAACTTGGATATTTGATATACATAGTCATGACTTGGGAATAAAAGATTGTGCATAACCATGAAGGCCGAATGGCTTTTGAGTTTTGTGTAATGGTTCTATGTTAGTACTTGTATATTATGAAATTAATCTTTGGAATAGGGTTTCAAAAAATAGGTTATAATAGAAAAGGAGATGCAATGTATTTAAAGCCATCAACTGTAGGAATTAAATCATGGATACAACATTTTAGTGAGAAAAGGACAAGAAAAAAAAACTGGAAAAAGGAACAAAAGCGACTTAGCTGTTTTGTTTGTCGGTCTGACTTGAGTATAGCCTTTAAAAAGGATAAATTTTGGTAACGTAGCTTAGTGGCAGTTGATGAAGATTGTGGACCACAATATTATATTGTTTTCTTTGAAATTGAGTTCTTCAGTTATTGTTACTTTGCAATGGTTGAGTTAAAGCTTAAAAGCATAATGTTAGGGCCTCGTGTAACATTCGTTTGAGATCTCAATTTGTATGCATAAGCCTCATGACTACTCTCATATACAGTTTTGTTAGATATCTAAATGGAAGTGGTCAAAACAATATTTGTACGTTGTGCAGGGGTTATTTGTATTTTGGAGAACCAAAATATATGTAGCCGTCCTATAGAGTATCGGGAATAGGCTTTGATAATGATGATGATGATGATGCAGGGGTTATTTGTCTTTTAAAGTTTTAGTATGAGTTAATTATGCCTCGCTAAGAATGTACGTTGTGTGGGTCGTGCCTCAGCGCATTTGTCTAAACAGTATGTGCTGTGTGACAAGTTTTATGCTTCACATTCCTTTTAAACATGTTGTTGAAGAAGGAAGTAAGCTTTTGCTTGGTTGAATTATTTATTTTTCTTGTATTAATTGGATAATGATGGTATTTTTTCTTTTCTTTTTTCATTTTTTACTCAATGACCCAACTGAGTACCTGGAAGGATAATTTATGGGAGGAAAAACAGTAAAATTAGTAGCAAAGCGATTGGTGGGTATCAATACCCATGGAAAGAAAAATTGGCCAAGTACAACGACAAATTGTCCAAGGGGGTCTGGGGTTACTGGGAGTTGGGTGCGTGAAAGCCCCTGTGCAGCAGTGCTCGTCTCCGCGATTAAGTCCTTCTTGTTGGACAAGATTGGCCGTATGATCCTGCAATGAAAGAGATGAGAAGCAAAAGGAAAGGGCATAAGGTTGACAGAATAGCAACTGAGAAGCTAGCTAATACAACTGAATTAATGAAGAAGATGCCTGATATACTTCTGGATTACAGGAAGTGCAAATGGGAAAAGAATATGAAAAAGGAGGATGCAAAGGACTAAGTTTGCAAGACATATCTGCAAAAACCTCTGTTCATTTTCTGTTCAAAACTTCTGCAGTCAGACTTTATTTGTCAAAGTTTTATGACATTTTCATACACTCGTGTTGTGAGGTGTAACTTTTGACTATGCTTCCAGAAGAACTCTTTTTGACAATTTATAATGGTTGAAATATTACATTTGCAATATATTATCATGTTTACATGCCTAAAAACATCATGTGTTGGTAGATCTTCTCTGATCTAACACTTCCAAAAGTGGATGCGAAGGCTATGTCAAGCATGAAAGTTCCCATTGGGGTATTACCAAATTCTGCTTTGCTGAAGGCAAATCCACTACACAGGGGAACTGAGATTTAGTTCATTTTTAAGTAAAAATGTCAATTGGCAGTGTCAAGTAGGTGTAATAGCTAAGTAGGTGCAATTTATAAAATCTCTTCCAATCCAACCATCCTTCCAAACTAAGCAAAACAAGTAAACAAAGAGACCCAGTAACACAATTTTAATACACTGTTAAACAATGATTCTCAAGATCTACAACTATACCCACATTGTCCACAACAACAATAAATTGGTGAGCTTCATGGCCTTCATCTTGCACTTGGTCAGTCTAAGGAGAAGATATCTATTGCAAATAAGCATCTCCATGTGAGGAGATCGAGTCCAATGTTCTTGATATCAAAGGGGTATGTCTGCTTCCCCGAGTCATGAAGAAGAGTGAAAACAATGTTGTGTTTGTCTATCGAGGTAACAAATGGAGATGAAACAAGAAAGCTTCCTTGTTTGCATGTGTTCCATAAGGTTTGTGTTGATAGGTGGTCGAAGTTGTCTCACAAAATTTGCATGTTGTGTCGTTATTCAGTAGAAGGGGGTGAATCGTCTGACCAAAAGGAAGAACTGACTGATGAAATAGTGATTTGGTTTTCTTCCTAGCAGGGTTTTGATTATACGTCTAGATTAGTTTCAAATAAATGATTTGCACCAATGGACCTTAAAAGAAAAAGGAAATGTCAAAGTGTATAGTTGTTGTTGTTGTGCTCAGAAGTGCTACAAATACCTAAATGTGAAGTTACAAAGCAAAAGACTAATACTGGAGACAACAAATTTATGTGGTTCAACAATATTGCATATGCTTGACTAGTGAGATCGAAAAATACAAATGGAGAGAGTCTTCTACACAATGTTTAAATGACACCACACATATACGCGAGGTGCATATATAACTCACATACTCTTTCCTTTATTCTCTCACAGATACTCAAAACCCTAATTCAAGATAATTGATCTCAACTTGAGGATCTGAGGGCGATCTCTCAAACAAGGGACCTTGGTCCTTTTTATAGGTGAAAGAGACGGTGGAAATGAGGCGGTGATGGATTCCATCACCTTCTCTCCTTCCACAATCTTCTTCATTTTTTACGTCCAACTCCTGATCCAACTCATACACCGAGTCAACAAATTCGGCTGAGCCATCGATTTGATTTCTCGCATCTTTTTCCATCTTATATAAGCTACTACCAGCTGCTACGAGTTGTTGTTGATTGTTGCCGACAAATCGATTTCTTGCAGCTTCAAATTGAGATGTATTCTTCTATATGCTTACACTTATTTGTTCTTATCTCTGTTTATCCACAATTCTCCACCTCGGTGGAGATTCACAAATCTGAGCCAGCCACAACAAATACGAACAAACATATGTCAATTGTTCAAACGCATACTTCAACTCTTCAAACACGCTCATATGCGCCATACACCAAAATGTGCTCAAGCTAACAAACCAACTCCACCTTTGATAGGATAGAGTTTCAAATCAAAACATCTAGAAACACAATGTTTATAAGCATCCATGTTGCAATCTTCATATCTTCTACCAAATGTTTCTTTAGCAATTCGTACAAAACCTTTTTACCTTTACTACCTGTACGCAAATGCCAAATCCTCAAGGTATCCGTACAAAGATCCTTAAAACTATCAATAACTCCACCAGAAGCAACATCCACAAGGCCATCAATAATATAAATTGTTCAACCAAATTCAACTTTTCGATTACCTGTAACCATACTCTCCTGCAAGAAATACATGTTACCCTTTCGAACAACCTTTGTCAACAAAAGTGCACCAGAAATGACCTTTAGAGTTCTACCATTTACCATAACATTGTAACCTTTGGACTCCAAAACACTGATAGATATGAGATTTTTCTTTAAATCGGGTACACACCGAACATCATTCAAAACTTGAATAAGTCCATTATGCAGCTTCAACTTGATTTTACTTGTCCCTACAATTTTACATTTTTTATTGTTGTCTATACATACAACTTTGCCATCGACTTCTCTAAAGTTAAATAACCAGTCCCTACGGGGACACATGTTAAGTAGAACCATAATCAATAAGTCATTCATCAGAATGACTCACCAATGCTAAAGTTGCAGACGATGAATAAGCATCTTCATCATTTTCATCGAAATTGTGCACCACATTCTCATGATTTTTCTTTCCATTTTCTATTGTAACTTTCTATTCCTCACAGTCAATCTTCCGGTGGTCCTTCTTATGACAAAATACACGTTCATCATTCGGCAAAAACCTTATGTCCACAGATTTTCCTCATGACTTTGATCTTCCTCTATCACCAACATTCTTATTTTTAGATATTTTCCTTGTTACCAATACTTCTGACATTACATTCTGATGGATCTTGAGGTCTATCATCCTAAATTCATAAGTGAGCAACGCCGTTGCGACCTCAACATAATTCAACTCATTTTTTTTTTGTTTGGTTAACAAATTTGTAACGAGATGTTCATAATCTTCAGTAAGGAAATTTAAAAGGCATAAAACCTTGTAATTTTCTGAAACAACTTCTTCCAAATTCAACAGGTCGGCAATAAGCTTATTGGACTCATCAAAGTGCTCAGACAGAGTAATCTCGGGTTTCATATTCATCTGAAAAAGTTGTTTCGTGAGAAATAATTTATTTTGCATGTTTTTTTTCATATGCTTATCTTTCCATTTTTCCCATAACACTTTAGCTGAGCTCTCATTCATAATGAAGTATTTTTGCTCATTCGCTAAACACAACCGTATTGACTCGCATGCTTGCCGATTCAATTTGTTACATTATTATTCTCTCATGGTCTCTGACTTATCTCCTCAAGCATCCTCCAAATTCTTTTGCCAACACATCAAAATTTCGCATTGCCCCATGCCAAAATTCTTCTTCTCATGCACCGACTGTAGCGATGACCATTTTTTTTTTATCAAAAACTTGACGGATCTGTCATGTTTTTCACTAACCACCTATTCAAAAACCTTAAAACGAGCCTAAAGAACTAATCATCGACTTTGATACCAATTTGTTGTGGAAAGCACCGCTCTGATACTAATTTGTTGTACGTGAATAAGATTACAAATACTTAAATGTGAATTACAAAACAAAATACTAATACCAGAGATAATAAATTTACACGGTTTGACAATATTGCATATGTCCACGGGGCAAAGAATAAAACTTAACTAATGAGATCAAATAATAAAAATGAAGAGAGTCTCCTACACAACGTCAATGACATTAAACACACACGTGTCTAAATTACACCACATATATGCGGGATGCGTATATAACTCACGCACTCTCTTATTTTCTCTCTTATCTCTCGCGAATACACAAAACCCTAGCTCAACGGAATTGATCTCGACTTGAGGATTTGTGGATGATCTCTCAAACATGGGACCTTAATCCCTTTTATAGGTGAAAGAGGTGTTGGGTGTGAGGCGGTGATGGAATCTTCTTAATCCCTTAATCCCTCATTTCCACAATCTTCTTCAGTTTTCACGTTCAACTCCTTATCCAAATGATACACTCAGTCCGCAAGTTCGGTTAAGCCATAAATTTGATTTCTCACAACTTCTTCCATCTTCTATGAGCTGCTATCAGCTACTACGAGTTGTTGCCGACAAATCGATTTCTTATAGCTTAAAATTGAGATGTATTATTATATTTGTTTACACTTCTTTGTTTTATCTCTATTCTTCAATAATTAAGAGCTTATTTTGGATTCAACGAGTGGTATCAGAGCCGCTTGAGATGTGGTTCTAAGGGATTTCACCATATTCACCCCAGACTCAACAAGTGGTATTAGAGTCAATGGTTTGATTTTGGGCTTGTCGAGTTGAAAGTGAAGGATAACACATTGAGGTAGAGCTTACCCCGAGTCAGGTTAGGCCTAAGTCTCGCCAAAGTGGAGAAGCGACATCATGTGAAGTTAATAAAGGATTTGACATTAACTCAATGGTAACGAGGCCTTTGGGGAACAATATCATTGTTTGAGACATGTTCGGGGGACTTCATTATATTCACCCTTGGACTCAACAATTGCAGAGTGTATTGTGTTGACGCATCCCTATTGGAATAGGAAAACTCATCAACTCACAACTGCTTATCATTGCACATAACAATCTTACTGGTGAAATTCCCAAATTAATCATAATGTTACAAAAATGGTAAGTCTATGTTTGAGTAACAATAAATTGTTGGAAAATATTTTTGATTCTTTTGGAAATTCATCTCTATTGGAGATCCTTGATTTATTAAAAAACATTTAACTGAGAGCATACTTTTGAGTCTTTGTGGGTATAAAAATGTGTTTGCTTTGGAGCTTTAAAAAAAAACCTTACTAGTCTCGTTCCAAAAATCCTTATTGGTTTTTTTTTCATTAAACGTGTTTTAAACTTATCTAGTAATACTTTAAGTAGCCCCTTACCACCAGAAGTGGTAACTCAATATACCTTAAATTATTCGACATTTCAAAAAATTATCTGGTGCATTATCTTAGAAACTTGGCAAGTATTTGAACTTAGAGTGTCTATCCATCGAGCACAAATTTTTTTAGCAAGTAATCCTCTTTCATTCGGTGCTTTAAAATGTCTTAAATATTATTTATTTATTACAATAAATTGACTAGGGAAGTTTCAAAGTATCTGCAAAACTTTAGTTCAATAATTCTTATAGATTTGTCTTATAACAACCTCGAAGGTCCAGTCCCAATCTATAGATGTTGGGATAGTGTTGGCTTGAATAGTTTCACATCAAGTAAGTATGAACAGTCACAAAGGTTTAGAAAGAGATGGATCACTCCTTAATATCAACGATACTTTTTAGATAAAACCTCACACCACAGAAGCCCGTGATGGGGACCAAACATGGTGATGTTTAAGTTGAGAACAATATCGTTGCTATATATTATATACCAAGGGGCGCACGCAGGTGCGCGACATCTTAAAAATTGGTATGAGAGCTGTCGGTAGTATCACATCAAGTAAGAAGAACTTGTTACAAAGGTTTATAAGGAGGTGACCTGCTCCTTAAGGAGTGCAACTTCAATTGTAAAAAATAGTAAGCTTTGTAAAGACATAGTTCAATTGGAGTTGCTTCCATGTCACCTTAAGTAAGACTCGTTAGCTAATGGTATCAGAGCCAACGATAGTCTCACATTAAAGGGAGTCATCACAAAGGTTTATAAGGTAGTGAATTGGAGTTGCTTTCATATCACCTTACGAATAAGACATCTAACAAGATGTATTAGAGCCGACAGTAGTCTCATAGCAAGTAAGGAGTTGTCACAAATGTTATAAGAAGTTGGCCCGCACCCTGATGAGTGTAGTCTCAACAGTAGGAAATAATATGCTTTATAAATGCATAATTCAACTGTAGTTGCTTTCATGCTTCCTTACGTAAAACGCCTTAACTAGTGGTATCAGAGCCAACAGTAGTCTCACATCAAATAATGAGTTATCACAAATGGAGTTGTTATAAAACTTTATAAGGAGGTGAATCACTCCTTATGAACAGTGGCGGATCTAGGATTGCAGACAAGGGGGGAATTATAGATAATTTAATTCCTAAAATAAATAGATAAATATGATTGACTTACGTAATCCAGGATCTGCTGGAAGAGTTTTTGGATCAAACTTAGTCTCAATACAACTCCTTTTGGAACTAGGAAGCTCCTTTTAAAGTATCTATCCATCACTTGTCAGCACAAGTGCACAAATATTTAACTACACAAATACAACAACACAATCCCAATATTCATATTAAAAAATGCTATCCCAGATTCCCAAATTCTCAAATTATCAAATTTGTAATGTAAATCAATAATTAATACATGAAATAGAAGAAACCTTACCAAATATTAAGAACTTGAGATAATGGCATTTTCAGCAAATGAAATTAAATACTCACTTAAACTTTAAGGATCAAATAACCACTTTGTCAAAGCCTAAACAAATAAACAAATTAAATTAAATTAAAAATCAAATATTAAATATCCCTGTATAAAGATAAGATAATAAATTAGATGCTTAAACAAATATGAAATACCTCATTAAAGTTTAAACAAATATGGAACAAAAGAAAGGAATTTACCCTTTGTTTGATTGATTAAAATAATATTTTGAATAATTTTAAAAATAACAATCCTTTCATTCATCTCTCTCTCATTTCTATTTTTTTTTATCAAACCCAACCCCATACATTACGGCCAAACCAAACCCACACTCAAGCCTCACTCCACTCTTCATCTCACATTCTCACTCAAGCCTCACTCTGCATCTCAGAAAGCTCAAGCTCCCTCACACAGTACACTCAAGCTCTCTCAGAAAGCTCAAAGAAGGGGATTTTTCATCTCTTCATCTCACTCAAGCTCATTCTTCATATTTGAGAAAGCTCAAAGCAGACTTTTCATCTCACTCAACTTCGTCTCTGAGAAAGCTCAAAGCAGACTCTTCATCTCACTCAAACTCAGTCAAGCTCACTCTTCTTCATCTCTGAGTTTGCTTTCATCAGATTCAGAGAGATCAAGAGATCGAGGAGTTTGCTTTCTTCTTCATCAGACTCAGTGAGATCAAGATATCAGACTCAGGGAAATCAAGAGATCGAGGAGTTTGTTTTCTTCTTCATCAGACTCAGTGAGATCGAGAGATCAAGTTTTTATCAGATATTTTTTGTTCATCAGACTCTGAGGCGGATCCAGGAGAGATCGAGCTCGGTTTCATCATAGAGAGATCGAGTTTATGATCTCTTTCGATTTTCTGATCAGATCCCTCTTTGATCTCTCTGAGATCTCTCTCTAATCTCGCTCTGATATCTCTGATCTTGCTTTGATCTCTCTGAGATCCTGCTAAGATCTCTCTGATCTCGCTCTGATCTCTCTCGGATATTTCTCTGATCTCTCAAAGTTGATTCCTTGTTTCAATTTTGGATCGCCAAAGAGGGAGACAAAAACCAAGGTATGAAGAGATGTTAAAGCTTAAGGTTATTTTGTTGTTGTCCTGTTGATTTCATTTAGAATCCATAATCAAACAAACTCACCTTGTTTTGCAGGGATGGAGAAGAAACTATTGTTGAGGACCGAAGGCGTGGAGGCGGAAATTAGAGGCGGCAACTCAATTTTTTTCGTTCAATTGTGATACGAGATCTGTTATCTGTTATTGTAATTCTTAGTTTTATAGGAGGGGCAAGATGAAATTTTTAAGGGGGGCAAGAATGAAATTGTATATGCTCTGATAGAGTTTTTTCAAAACCTAAGGTGGTTGACCCCCTTACCCAAGCTGTAGATCCGCCCCTGCTTATGAAGTGTCATCTTAACCTTCAAAAATAGTAAGCTTTGTAGAAGCATAGTTCAATTGGAGTTGTTTCCATGTCACCTTACTTAAAACGCTATAACAACTGGTATCCGAGCCGACGGTAGTCCCACATCAAGTAATGATGAGTTGTTAAAAAGGTGTATAAGGAGGTGGTCCACCGGGGACGGATCCAGGATTGCAGGCAAAGAGGGGCAAAGAGTACACAACTATTTGACTATACAACTATTTAACTATACAGTATACATGGCATGATTAATTCAGTTGTAGCTAGCTAATTAATAACTTACATTTTTTACTTTGATAAAAAGAAACAGGCATGGTGGTAAGATGAGAGTTGGCAAGGAGCACACTTCTAGCTTTCTTTCTGACTTTGAGACATTCAAGACTGTACAGTCCAAGTCCAAGTAGTAGTAGCAGCAGTAGCCTAGGTAGTGTCTTTTTTCTACACTGGACTGGATGGAGAGCTTTATCCTTTTGGGCTTAGCTGAATCGATCTACGACCACCGTGTTTTCCAAATGCCCAATCCCAAACCCAAATGATTGCTTTTGATTTTGAGATATTAAAAATAAAGCAAAACATATCACACCCCAACTCCCCAATCATATTATTTAATCTAAAATAGAGAGATTAAAAAATAAAAAATAAAAAGTCTTTGAAATGTATAATTTTCCTTCCCTCGGTCCCCAACCCAATTAAAATTTTTAATATGAATATGGTGGGAGTTAAAACAAAAGATATTAAAAAATGAAAAATGAAAAAAAAAAATGGTCCCTAACCCAATTAAATTTTTTAACATGAATATGGTCAAAGTTAAATTAGAGAGATATATTGAAAAAAAAAATAGAGTATAAAGAGGTGGTATACTCTAGGGGTGGGCATCCCATCCCGCGATCCCGTTCCCGTCCCGATCCCGTCCCGTCCCGTCCCAATTTTTTCGGGTTTTAATGGGATTGAATAATTTCATCCCGATCCCGTCCCGTCCCGATCTAGAATGGGATGGGATGGGATGAAGATTTTCAATCCCGCCAATCTCGTCCCGTCCCGAACTAATTTTTTAATATTAATTATTAATATTTTTATTTACTTATTTATTTATTTTATGAACATTTGCATAAAATGTTCAGGCTTTCAGGCTTCCAGCAGCAAGCTTCCAGCATTCCAGCAGTCCAACATTCCAGGCATTCGCATTCCAGCATTCCAGCAGGCCTTCCAGCATTTCAGCAGTCCAACATTCCAGCATTCCAGCAGGCCTTCCAGCATTCCAGCATTCCAGCAGGCCTTTCAGCATTCCAGCATGCTTTCAGTAGCAGGCTTCCAGCAGTCCAGGCTTCTATTTGATATGTCCAGATTAGTACGCTGATCCCGTCCCGTCCCATCCCGAACCCGTTTGGGATGGGACGAGGTCGGGATGAGGTTTTTCCCATCCCGTCCCGTCCCGATCCCGTATGAACGGGATGGGATAGGGATGGACATATCTCGTCCCATCCCGTCCCGTGCCCACCCCTAGTATACTCCCTGAGAAGTATAGTCTCAATTGTTAATATTGTCATGACCTGATCCACATGATATAATAATGTTCGCTTTGGGCCCAACCAAACTACTCGCACAACTTTAAAATGTGTTGTGTCATGTAGATTCAAACTCGTACATATATAGTACATCTCCATCTCTCACCCAGGCGATGTAGGATTATAACACCGATGTAGCCTGCCAGTCTCTGAGTCTGCCCACACTTGATAGCCTGCCTCAGAGTCCGCCCACACATGGAGCTGCCAACCTCAAAGCCCCCCTCACAAGGTAGCCCGTCAGCCTCAGAGCTCGCCCGCTCAGGATATTACAATCCACCCCTTTAGGGCCCAACGTCCTCGTTGGCACATTTTCGACTGGGTTAGGCTCTGATACCATTCTGTCACGACCCGATCCACATGATACAATATTATCCGCTCTGAGCCCAACCTAACTACCCGCACGACTTTAAAACGCGTTGTGTCATGTATTTCTAAACTCGTACATATATAGTATATTTCTATCCCTCACCCAGGCGATGTAGGACTATAACACTGAGGTAGCCTGTCATTATCTCATTTTACTTTATTTAAAGCATTCAGGTAAAACCCATCTATTTTTTATTTTTTACCCTCCCGCAAGTTCAATAAAAATCGAACCTTTAGTCTATTCATTGTTTAAATTATTATTATTTTTTTATATTTAAGTTCAAAATGTAGATTTGATTTGATGGGTGTGATTAATCTGTACTATATTAATGACTATAAGGTGAAAAAACAGTAATGTGTCTTCAACCTGATATTCATTTTTCCAATCATACCCTTACAATATTCTCAATTTATACATTTTACATAAAAAAATGTGTTGAGTTTTTTAATTTATTTCATGGTACAATTGTAAATAGAGATTCAAAAATGCTAGAAAACCATGTTTTTGCAACCATGTTTTGTAACCAGAGCGACGTGTCGTGATCTCGAATGAATGATGAAATCCCCAAGGATTTTATATTTATCTCAAGGTTGTAAAAACTCTTCTAACGATACCACATCATTCTGGTTGTAAAACATGGTTACAAAACCTACTTTCCTAGCCTCACTCATAAAGATTTATGCTATTTTCTTTTTTCAATTCCAATTTTGAACACACGTGGTTGATGGGTCCACCCCTATCCACAAAAATCTTAAATATGGTACACCATTACAATGACACAAATGTCGTAAAACATTATCAAATGTTTTTTTTTCTTGGTTGTAACTAAATGTTTGTAATTTTACTGTCGTGAAAACTATGTACAATTAAATTTTTTTAAAGCTAATGCTCTTAAAATTGTATGGTTTTGAATGAAAACGAAAAATGTTGAATATGAGAAATCGATAATGTTTATTATATTTCGTGTAGTATTAGTATGGGAAATCGTGTGGTACTAGTATGGAAAATCGATAATGTTTATTCTCTTTCGTGTTGAATATGGAAAATCGTGTGGTACTAATATCTATAATGTTTATTCTCTTTCAACGATCGATACCCATTGTAGAAACCATCGTCTTCAATAGTAGAAAATCGAGGTGGGATTCGTAATACCCATAACAACAACTTTTGAATAATGCTTTGAAAAAAAAAAACTTTTGAAGAAGAAGACGACAAATAAAGTTTTGGTATAACAACATTTATTCGACACCATTTGAGGAAGTTTTCTCCCTATCAATCTATTTTTCCTTTTGAGGTAATTCAATTCAAGCCCATTGATGATTTTTTGTTTTTAATTTTCTTATTTAGCTTTGCTTGGTTATTATTTTCACACAGAAGTTACAATATATTATTGATTGAGAACTACTTCCATATGCATGGGGTTACACAAGATCATCTTATAAATACATGGTCTGAACCCTCGAGACAAACAATTTCTATTTGTATTTACACCATATTTGAGTTCTACATTGAGCATATGAGTGTTGTTTTGCATGTACACTCCACATTGTTCCAGTGTTCTCAGTTCCTGGGATGATTCCATCGTTTGATCCATATCGCTCGCTTTCCTGTAGTACTCCATCCTATTTCAGTGCATGCAAATCTCGAGAAAATTTTGTTGTTTATTCAATCTAAATCATCTGACTTTTTTTTTTTGTTATCATGAGATGTCGTGTGTACAAATTGCCCCGACAATAATATTAAGGAATCGTTCAATGACACATCCCTTATTATTCACATAGCTCAAGACAATAACAATTTACTCATTACTTGATATATCACGAAATTCATAATCAAAATGACAAATAATGCATCTCCAAGATCGTTAAAGGATAGTAATAGTGATATTAATTACAAATGCACTTGTAATATCTTTTTAATATTATGTACAACAAGTTTGTGATTATTTGTAACATTTTTTCTTTATTTATTTAAAATCACACTTTCGATGTCATTGTGATCGACTGTAAATTGTAAGTCACAAAAATTTCACGGTTAATTGAGTTATCGATTTATCATCAATATTGAAAGTCGATCAATGTCGCAGATTAGACCAAATGGAATTACTAAAATCCCATAAATAGATATGATGTTCCATTTAATCTAAATTAAACTACTTGAAAAAATAATTCGACAATATGATATTTTTATTCATTAAACTCTGTTGAGATTTGATTTGATTGGATATTCAACATATTATGTGAAGATCTCAGCATATTTTGTTGAGATTTGATACTCAACATATTCTGTGAATATCTCATAATATTCTGTAAATATCTCAGCTTTACCGGCACAAAATAATTTTCTCCTATGTATAGCTCCTTAGAATAATCTCCTTCTATGCAGACCTTATTCTATACATGTATATATATCATATTTGTAATGATCAACATGAAAAAAAACATAAATACATTTTTTCATCTTTAAGTTTTCATGGTATCAGAGCTCTTGGTGAAAATTTGGCCAAACGTTGCAAGTTTGTGGCATAACAAAGACAACCGAATGCGCGTAAGTGTGTATATGTGGGAGGTTTGCCATATAAGAGCTCATATGGTGATTTATGGTTTAAAACTGGGGTAGGAAGTCGATTTATGATATAAGTGGCAGTGAGTAAGCTTTCACCCCAAATTTTCAATGGTAAATTTGCTTGAAATCTCAAAGCACAATCGACGTTGCTTTCTTTCGACAACACCATTTTGCTAAGGTGTGTGTGGACATGACAGTATGCCAATAGTAGAGAGAAATGGCTTTAAATAAGTAAATTCTAGACCATTATCACTCCATATGCTTTTAACTTGACAATTAAATTGAGTGTTGACAAAAGTGATGAATGTTTTTAACAAACATTGTGTTTCAAATTTGAATCTCATAAGAAAAATCCACGTAAAACGGGTATAGTCATCCACAATAGTTAAGAAATAGTGTGCACTAGCGTATTTTCAATTTTAGGTGAACCCCAAATATCACAGTATATAAGATCAAAAGAATGAGTACTTTGAATAAAGCTTATAGGAAAAGATAACCTTGTTTGTTTTGCCAAAAGACAAACATCACATTAATGTTGAGGATCGTGAAGAAAATATGAAATTATTTTGGACAGAAACTGAGAAGGCAATTTGGATGGATGTCCTAATATTTTATGCCAAATAGCTACTGATGGGAGAGAGACTTGATAAGAGGTTGGTGAAGGGAGATGCAATTCTGATTATGATATAAGATAATACACTTCCTTACTCTGCTTCCCAGACTAATCATCATCTTCGTAACTGGGTCCTGCAATATACAAAAGTAGGAAAATAGTGAATGGAACAATTGAGAGAAGATGTGAGTTGACTGACAAAAATAAGGTTCACATGAAATAAGGGTGCACGTGAAAATATCATGAACACGCAATTTTGGTGTAATATGTGCAGAACCAACACTTGTGATTTTTTCATAAGAACCATTTGGTAAAGTGGCTTGAGGAAACATAGGAACATTGACTTTATTTATGACTGAAGTAGCTATATGATTTGTAGCACCACTATCAATGATCCAATGAAGATACTTGAAATTTTGAGATGTGGATGATGAACAAAATGAAGTAGAGTTACCTGTATAATTGGTTGAGACAATAAATATTTATTTTCGGAAAAAAGTTTTGATTTGTGAGAATTCTTCAAGAGTGAATTGAATAGGTTGATCATAAGTTTGGGCGACCTTGATGACTGTGTGAGGTGATTCAACTCCCGTTTGATTTGCATAAACCTTTCGAGCTCGATTTAGAGGTTGTACATCTTTGCCATGAAGTTTGTGTCAAATGGAAAATCCAATCAAATAAAAGCATCTCTCCACTGTATGTGTAGCTCCATCACAATGGGTACAATGAAGCAATTTCTTAAACCCTTGTGTCTTTGATGAGCCAGGCGTCAAAGTCTGAGAAGAATTTTGTCGCTGTGAAGCAAAATTTGATTGTCTGACATTCATGGCATTAAACTGTTCAGTAATTTTGTGTTCAGCTAGTCCTATTTGTTTTTCTTCCTCACATAAAAGCAAATATGTTTTTTAACAATTGGTAAATTGTGCATAAGCATGATTTGCCCTCTAACAGCTGAATATCTCTCATTCAAGCCCATAAAAAACTGTCCAAGGTTCACCATTTCTTCTTTGTCTGACAATTGATTGAGTCCTCCACAAGTGTATGGAATAGTTGGACCACACATTTTCAATCCATCCCATAGCATTTTTATATTGGTATAATATGTGAAGATGGAATCTTGATTCTGCTAACTCCACAATGGAACGTTGAATCTAATAGTGATGAGAAAAATCACATTGTGAGAATCGTTCTTGCAGATCCAACCAGATTTCAGAAGGAGTTTCCACATAGAGGACACTGTTGGCAAGATTTTGATTTAAAGAGTTAGGAATCCAAAAAAGAACCATATCATTACATCGTTGCCATAGTGAATATTTATGATCAGATTCACTTGGTGTAGGTATAGTCCCTTTGATGAATCCTAATTTGTTTTTGGCACTAAGATTCACCAACATGGAACGTCTCCACATAGCATAGTTGGTTCCATCAAGAACCTTTGACACAAGAATCATATTTGGATGATCTGAAGCATGGATAGAAATATGATAAGATGGGTCAATGGTGAAAAAATACATGGTTTGATGAGTAGTATTTTGTTTTTCTTGGTTGATGGTTTTGTTGGTGTTGAGAGTGTTTTGGATGACGCTTATTGAATCAGTATCCTCCATAAAAATTTGCGGAAGCTTGGTAGAGACGTTAGGATCAACGCTCTGATACCACGAAAACTTAAAGATGAGAAAATGTATTTATGTTTTTTATGTTAATCATTACAAATATGATATTTATACATGTATAGAATAAAGTCTACGTAAAAGGAGATTATTTTAAGGAATTATACATACGAGCATATTATTTTGTGGCTGTAAAACTGAGATTTTTACAAAATATTATGAGATGTTCACATAATATGATGAGTATCAAATAAAATCAAATTTCAATAAAATATGCTGAGATCTTGATGATGTTGGAGTTCTTGAAGCTAAACCTGTTGACTTTCCCATGAAAAAAATTTTGCGGCTTACAAATGATCAAGGTGAATTATTGAACGATGCTTCACGCTACAGAATATTAGTGGGACGATTAATTTATCTTACAGTTACTCGACCGAATATCATGTATTCTGTGAACATCTTAAATCAATTTATGCACGCACCAAGGAAACCTCATTGGGATGCTGCTATTCGTGTTGTGAGATATTTAAAGAACAATTCAGGGCTCGGTTTACTATTTTCTTCCAACAACTCTCTACAACTAAGAGCTTATTGTGATGCAAATTGGACAAATTGTCCTATGACAAGAAGATCTACATCAGGTTACTGTGTATTTATTGGAGATTATCTAATTTCATGGAAGACAAGAAAACTAAAACAGTCTCCAGGTCATCTGCTGAAGCTGAGTACAGGTCCATGGTTGCTGCAACATGTGAATTTACTTGACTTAGATATTTGTTTAAAGATCAGTGGGTTCGTTTGAAACCGGTTACTTTGTTCTGCGATAATCAAGCAGCACTCCACATTGCTGCAAATTTTGTCTATCATGAATGTACTAAGCATATCGAATTTGATTGCCATGTTGTGAGAGAAAAGATCCAAGCAGGTGAAAATGTTACCAAATTTGTTCCCTCATATCTTCAGTTGGCCGATGTCTTCACTAAGGCTTTTAGGAGGAAATATTTTTACGAAGTTAATAAGCAAGTTGAACATTCCCGATATTCATGCTCCAACTTGAGGGGGAGTGTTGAGATTTGATTTGATTGGATATTTAACATATTCCGTGAAGATCTCAGCATATTCTGTAAAGATCTCAGCTTTACATGCACAAAATAATCTCCTCTTGCCTTTCAAAAATAAAAAATAAAATCTCCATCTATGTATAGCTCCTTAGAATAATCTCTCTCTATGTAGACTTTATTTTATACACACACTAGTGTAATACCCGTGCCGTTGGCACTACTATAGAGTACATCGTACTTTCACCGAATTGTCGAATAATCGCAATTGGGTTTTTCTTTCATTTTTTTTAAATACTTGCAATGAAAACCAAAGCAAATTACTTGCAACAATTTCATGCATATACACAAAAGCATAAAGTTAAAAACTTTAAACCCAAACAATCAAATTTCAGCAAAATGAAAAGAATTGCATCCATTTCACACAAATACAAAATCAAAATTGGAACATGAACTATAAACTTCAACAAAGTTTGCTAGAGACAAACCTGCCAAATAGAGAAACCAGCCTCATGAAGCCAATCCAAGAACCGAAACGCGCTTTCTCCGAGATCCTCGTGCACCTCGCATACCTGAAACATAAAACCTAGTGGCTATTTGATCAAAATTTGAAGAATCTCCCACTCCCTATAGATGAATAATCTCCCACTCCCTAATTGGGTTTCACAACTTCAAAAAAAAAAAAAAAAAAAAAAAAAACATAGAGATGCTAGCGAAATCAGAAGTCCACACAAAAAGCATCCTAGCGAAATCTCCCACTCCCTAATTGGGTTTTCCCTCATCGATTTTCCAGACATCGAAACCCTAGAAGTCCACATAGAAAACATCCTAGCGAAATCAGAAGGGCTAGAACTCCTACCGCTGGGCAGCGTCGACGTCGACCACCGAACCACATCCGTGCTTTGCTGTCCCGCCGCCGCTGAAGACTTGGGGATGCGACGCTGAAGACGGATCTAGGGTTTTCCTTCCCCATAGGGATGCGACTCTGTCCCGTCGAATAGGGCTTCGACGCCATCACTTTGCCTCTTGAGCCGCCCCTCTTTTTCACTCGACAAATTTTTTTTTTTTTTTGGGTTCTGAAGGGAGGGAGAAAGAAGTGAAGGGAGAGAGGTGGGGAGTGAGTGAGGAAAGTATCGGGGTGGAAGTTTTAACTTAAGTATTGCCAAAAGACAAAACTTCATGCCACGTAGGACAAATAGACTCAGATCACTCTTCATGAAAAGTAAAAACCCTATCTGAATTGTAAGGAAGATATATATATCATCTATGTAATGATCAATATAAAAAAACAGAAATACATTTTCTCATCAAACTCTAAGTCTTCACATTCTATGATATTTTTATTCATTAAACTCCGAGTCTTCGTATAAGCTTGAATGTGTACAATTGAGATGTAATATATATCCTCAACATCCAGTCCATGTTCTTCCAGATGTGCAAAGACTTGACCAACATATTTTTCGGACACAAACACCCTTTGAAAAAACAAGATAATTAAGTTTCTCTCAATCAATATGTTTTGGTCAATAAATTACTAAACCAATAGACAAATGGCTGACTGGAAAGACCACTTCACCCATGCACACACTCTGATACGTCACTCTCAACCCAATCAACGGTTCAAAATCCACCCCACGGACTCATGTGGACTAGTTAACTCAATTTAAGTGCCGTTATACGTCCGTACCCTGTAAAGCTTTTTCGTGGTTCCCCCTATATATATGTCTCTGGTCAAAAGGCAAAAAAAATAAAAAAAGAAACGCGGAGGGATAGAGCTAAGTGAAGAAGAGGAACGAAGTCGGCGTGTCGAATTGAAGAGAGATTAGAGATACGAAGAAAACGAAACCCTCGCAAATTTGATCTTCGTTTCGTTTCTTCTTCTTATCCTTTGTGAATTCGATCTCTTCTGATTCGGTTCGATTTCTCTCATTCATTTGAACTTGAGTTTTCTGTGTCCAAATGAACTTGTTGTTTCTCACATCTGTATTATTGTTGTTTTTGGTGGTTTTAGGGTTTGTATCGATGTTCTTCTTGATGAGTTGTTAGGTTTTCTTATATGTTTTCTTGAACTGATTTTGTTGCGGAACTTAGGCGCGTTTTTTTCACTATTTGATGTTTGTTGAAACTGATTTTGTGTTCATTTGGAGCAGATCGTGAGTTGTTCGGGCTTTAGGGCGTGGAAGTGGAAGCTACTGCTTGATTGATTGAATTGGTTAGGTTTTTGGTCGAGTAAAGACTGCTGCAGTGTGGAGAGTGGAGAGTGGAGATTGGATTGCAATCGAAGGTGGATTGGTGAGTTTATTTTGATTGATTCATCATTTCTGGTTCTGTGTGTGGAACTGTTGATTGTTATGGAATTTGCAATGTAGCTAGTTTGAATTCACATTGATTTTGCTTGATCGAAAGTTGAAACAATGTAGTACTTCAAGTTATTCAGTTGGAAGTTGTGATTAGGCATGTTTAAGCTGTTCAATCAAATGTCGATAATTGGGCTTGTTTTGAGATGGGGAGTTGCGTAATTGCCGGAGCGTGTTTTGCGGTTTGCCCTAAAAGTTTTTGTCCCCAACCAAGGTCATTTAATTGCGTTGATGCTTAAAGTATTTCCGTGATTTTTGCGTTAGGGTTTTAAATTAATTTATATCCATTTCCGAATATTTTTCATGTTCGAAAGCTCCTAGGAAGGATCCATGACGTTGGAAACTGGACGGAATATGGATTTGTTGTTGAGTTTTCAATGCACAATATTTGTAAAGGTTTTCTACAGAAATATATAACAATGTTAACTCATATTTTTTTTGTTGTTGTTGAAATTCCATTATGTTGATTCTTTTTTCTTTGGAGAATGTCAGCATTTTATAACTAGTAAAGAGGATATAGGATATGATGGTATGAAGGAAGGCATTGTTAAACATTAAGGAGTTCATGACCTACTACCAACATCCTCAATTGTAATCATTTTTTAAGTTAAAATGAACTGCAATGTCCACACAAAGTCGACCAGGTCATTGTCTTAACCTCAGTTTTTTGAAGATACTATCATTACGCTCAAGTTATGTTTTGCCTCGCTTCATTTACTTTTGTGTCATTTTGTGTATTTGTTACAGGATTTGAAAATTTGTAGATAGCATTTAGTTGTTACTGTATTTAGACCTCATTTATTACAGGATGGAGGGCTTGAAATTGGGTGTTTAATACGGTTTTGTCACAGTTTCGTCAACTTGGAACAAATCCGGCTGTAACTATTTTGGCACAGAATGCGGAAGATGGACTTGGTATCTCGATGCAAGGTACTTACTAGAACTTTTATGTTCAGTTTGCAATTTAGGATATAATAGGTTTGATTACTTCACTAATCTGGGGTGGTCAAGATATATTCCAACTAGCTAATAAGGATCCATACATGCATCTAATAGATGCTCACTTACTAATATTGGTTGAAACAACGTGATTGTTGAATTAATTGTTTACTAGTCACGGTGGAGGCATTGGAGATTAGACATATGTGCCACACCCTACACGAATATTAATAGAAGAATTTATTGCTTAAATTCTTTGGGTATATTCTTAGAAGAAATTCTTATTTTTCTGCAAGTCCCGCTTAAAAAATCCATGATTCTGTGAACATTAGAAGGAACCATGAAGGCTTACTGGTTTTAGTGTTATGGATTTGTGGAAATTGGTTTTGTGAGATTCCCCCTATACAGGAATATACTATTTTGGAAACTTTGGGAATTTGGGGTTTGGGGCGGAGCCCCGACATGAGGGGTTGAGTTGTTCGGGGCAATGCCTTGGCAGAGATTAGGAAAGTTCTCCTTACGAGAAAAAACAAAACATGAATCACTTTCTATTAGGATTAAGTTTTCCTTGTTTGATTTGGAATTGTTTACTATATATTGGATCTTTATATGGAGCTTTAGGCATTCATGAAATTAGTATCTGGAGAGTTTGTTCTCGAGAGAGTGTTGTAATCTTTTTAGTTAATAAGATAACAAAGGTTTGAATAAAACTATCTTTTTCTATTTTATTGTTTTCGCATATAATCTGAATCGGCTGTTATCACCCCTCCCCCGAAATCGAGGAGGTGAAAGTATAGGACTAATTGAACCCTCATAGGAATTTATACAAAGATTTATAGTTCGAAACAATTGTTAAATGAGTCTATTGCCAAGGTTTGAGATTTCAAATGGTTTTGGGAAGTTAAGCAGTGTATTGAAAAAAGTCTCAAAGTAGAGTGCTATTATCTAGTTGATCGTTATGGAGTGATTTCATCTTCCGTTGATTATATATATATATAAAGCGGAAACTATAGAAGGCTGAATTTGTTGTTATGTTTCACCATCTTATAGACATGCGGGTTTAGTCGTGACATGAGTAACAACAAATAAGTTTTCAAATGCTCACAATGTTTACTATTTTATTACTTAGCTTTTGTTATTATAAATATTTTTGCTACTATTATATTGTTGAACTATTAGTGTTATCATCATGGTATCATCATTAATTATTTATTATAGCCTTTCTTACGTGCACATTGTTTCCTCATTTCATTTTTTCTAGCAATCAAACAAATCTTAAGAATTGGGCAATGCTGTCCTTAAAATTGTTATAAGTGTTCTAAAAATCGGCCTAGGCGGCGCCTAGGCGCTAGAAGGTGGAAAATCGCCCAGATTAATGGCTGGGCGGGCAGTCTGGGCGGTTCTGGGCAGTCTGGGCGGGATCTAGGCGGCTTAGGCGGGGTCTAGGCGAGGTCTAGGCGGTCTGGGCGATTTTTTTTTTATTTTTTATTTTTTATTTTTATTATTTTTTATTTGGTAATAAGGCTGATTGTGTTCTTATTTTATTTTTCTTTCCTATTTTTTAGAAATAAACTATTTAATTATTTTTTATTCAGTATATGTCTAAATGTAGCAAAGAATGATTACTTAATGGAATTCTCAAATGATCCGCCGGTACCAATTTTACTAATGTAGATTTTATCAAACATAACTGAGATTATTCATGCAATTTGAAGAAAAATAAAAGAGTACACAAATTCAAATTTATATAAAGTACCCATCATGACCAACTTCAGTCATTTGAGTTTTAATAAATTTTGTTCACGATTGTTAATTTTTCATGTTTTAAAATTTGCATATGTATATTGGCATTAAATTGGATGTAATTGATAAGGTATTATGCTTAACTTTTGTAAATTATTAAAGTTATAATACAAAACCTAAGACCGCCTAGGCCCCTGGGCGCTAGGCATCTGCTCGCCGCCCGCCTAGCGCCTAGCGATTTTTAGAACACTAAATATGTATGCTTCCTAAAAATAGAAAGGGATCACAACCTATTTTGCTCAGCTTGAATAGGATTATTTTGAGGTTAGCCTGACTCGCACCATTAATCTTTCACGTTTTCACTTATTCAAGTGGAATGGGTTCATGTGCAGGATAAATTGGCGTACTTTCGAATTAAAGAGCTTAAGGATGTCCTTTCTGAGCTTGGTTTTGCAAAGCAAGGAAAAAAACAGGTTCTTGCAAGTGAAAAATACTTTCTTTTGTTTAAAGTTATCATCCATTCTTTCATTTTCCCATCCCCACCCACAAAAAAAAATCTTAGTTAAATACCCCTCTTGAAATAAAAAACTCCTAGTCAACTCATCATTATTAGGAGTTGTTTTACTTTTTGCACCTTCGACACAATGCATGGATTTTTATATGATTGTAAGATCAATTAAATGCCATCCCTTATCTATCCATTGAGTGTATAAGGTGCTAATGGACCATTCTCCTGGTAATAAAATGCCTTGTCCACTTAGGGTTCTTCAGGTTTTGTAGAAATTTTTTCTTTATTTATCAGCTGAAGATTTTCTTTTGTGATTTAATATAGAATCACACTTTTTTTCCTTTATGCAGGACCTTGTGGACAGAATTTTATCAGCGCTCTCTGACGAGCAAGGTAAATAATATGCTCTTATCACATTTATCTGTCCATTCATTGCTCTGCTAATTTGTGGACAACTGCAAGTTGCTATTCTAGAACAAAGTTTTCACATGTTTTCACCTTTCATACCCTCATTTGCAAGCTCTGGGGTACATTTATATGTTTTATCCAATCAGGAAATTTTCAAGCACTTCAACTTAACGTGTCATCATGGAGAGGATATGGTCCTAATCACGAGTTAATATTTTTGTCATCAGCAATATTTTATTCAATGACACAGGGCTTTAGATTACTTGAGGACAACCCATGTAAACTGACCATTTTTTACTGGTTAAGTGGTTAGTGTTAAATTATGGAAAGATGGGGATGCTGATTAGGGGTGCCACCCTACCCTTTCTATGGAGACTAGGATGCTAATGTAGTGTTTTGCCTTTTTTTGGGGGGGGGGGGGGGGGGGGGGGGGGGGATTCCTTTGGGAGCTATAAGTCAAAGAAACTATTTGTGAAACCAGGGTATTGAAGCCATGGGCAAGAGATAGCTCTATGAAAGTAGTTGTTGTTCAAGGGGAGCTCTTGTTCGCATTGCTTATCTATGATAATTGGAAATTGCTTATAATGTGTCGAAGAACACAAAGGCTTGCATGCCTTGAGCTTGGAGCTTGTGTGCATGACAAAAAGTTCGGGTGGCCTTGGCATTATTCCTTTATTAGCAAATTGTTGTGGAGGTTTGGTTTTGGTTCTAAGGAAAATGTTTTTTGAAAAGATGTCATTGGCAAAGATTTCATTAGAGCTAAGAATTATCCCCTGGTGGGGTTAGTTAGCTTATGATGTAGGCTAGAACTTGGAAGATTTTATTTATTTAAATTAGAAAACAAAGTATGTAAATTGATGGAGTGTAAAAAGTATGGGAGATGGTGGTAACAAGGTAAAAGCTGCCAAGAGTCCCAAGAAATTATACATCATGTGGAATTTGGGAAACTATACATCCCCAATTAGACATACAAAAAGCAAAATTGATGTCTTTAAAAACTATCCCAATTAGTACCCATAATCAAAGAGTGACTTTGGTATCCATCCATCCACTGACTTTGGCACCCCATTGAAAATTCTATTGTTCAACCAAACTAGAGCATGACTTAATCTATTCCAGGCCCAATTGCCAAAGAGTAAGAGATGACATATTTCTGGTTACTGGTTGCTGCTTGAAGCTGCTCAATCCATTCTAAGGAGCGACCAAGAGTAAACTTGGATGTGAAATTCACACAGGGCAGCAGACCATAGTTGTGCAACAAAAGGGCAGACAATGAGCAAGAAATTCTCACTTTGGACAATTTCATAAATACGTGAAACTATGGTAATCTAGCTTAGTGAAGGGTGGGATTGTGGTTGTTTAATTGATTAGAGGTTGGTGCTGGTATGTCATAAAGAGAATATGAGGACTTATTTAGAGGAATGGTTAGGATTTGTTAGAGGAGTTTCCTTGAGCACTTGGTGGGTGAGTTGGGTGAAAGTTTTGGAAACAAGAAATGGAGAATGTTTCAGAAAATTTTTCACCCTTTTGGAAGTGGAAGAAGTAGGAACTAGAGGCTAGATGGATGAGAAACAAACACAAATGCTGGAAGAGAAGGATAGATTAAGCTATCTTGGATATGGAGGGAAGAAGGCAAGATTGAAGCAATTGAGTTATTGAATACCTTGCACTCCTCTATTCTTCCTTTATGAGTAAGCAAAATTACATAAAAGAGTAGGAATAGACCTTGATTATAACACAAATTAAGCCTCAAACATTAGCGTTTACAAGAGGAAGATTAGAACAAGACAAAGCAAGAGAAAACTCTATCCTTTGTCAAGAAATAAAAAAGCTGAAACTGCCCACATCCTCAATTCACTTTGTTGCCATGAAGGTAAAAGGGACAAAAAGTGCAATGTCAGCTCAAGTCAAAATCAAGAAAAATTCGCTTAAAAGGGATTTTATGTTAGTGCAAAGATGGCAAAGATATTCTTTCAATATGGAGATAACCAGTAAAATTTCTTACCTCAGTACAAGGATTATTTGCATCAATTGAGACATTTTTAGTAGCTTTGCTCGTGAGGTTAAACCTTCCTTTTGCCTTCCCTTTTGGATTTTTTGCTTTTTATGTATTTTTTCTTCCTCATCAGAAGATTGTGATCACATCAATTTCCCAAGCATCATAGTTCTTCTCATGGCACTAATTCTTGGTGAAGTATTTCCAACCTTATGGATTCCTTTTCGAAGGGCATTTGTCCTAATGTTTGGGTGGATTAAGTAAGCATTAAATTCTATTTTCCTAGACCTTATGCTCCTTGCTCTCTAAAGCATGTTTTGGTAGAATTACATTTCTTGAGACATCCACTTTATTAGAGTGAGACTCTCAATGGGTGAATGAGGCTTTGGCACTGTCGAACTTGTTAGATGATGTCTTTGCTTGACTGGGATAAAATTACGTTGTAATTGGATAAGGGCAAAATATTTTCAACGAGTTTTATGTTTTCAAAGCTTGTGGTGGATTGTCTTCTTATTGGGTGATTCTCGACTTTCTGGCGAGGCGGTTTTGTAGTCGAGAGATTCTGCCTGGTCTCATTTTTTTGTTTTGGGCCTAGAACCAATTACCTACCAAAAGATGTAGACATGTAAACCAACACTTGTGTTTTTTGTGGGTTTGATGTTTTGTTGGTTGAAGTTAATTATGTTTCACACCTTTCCATCAATTGTGAGATTTGGTTACCATCTTATTTCTTGGGCATCTCCCCATAATTGATACTGCTGAATCACTTAGCCAAATCATTCTCTCTGGAAACTGCTACATGGGCATACAACTCAGAGATGCATTTTTGGAGGGGAAAATGGAAAGACCATTGAGAGAAGGTGGATTATGCATGGCATTGCAATCACAAAGATTATTTAAGAGCGAGGTTGAGGATGGCCATTTATCAAGATGGAGTGAGATGGGTGGCTAATGCCCTGATGAAAAACAAGATTTCCCGTGAGGAGATGGAATTGGTTGAATCAATATATTCGGATTCTTATGGAAAAGTAAGTTAATTGTGAAGGATAATTAATGAAGCCGGGTTTGATATACATCAAAGGATTGCTTATTGTGGGAACTTTAGAAAGAGGTGTAGTCGAAGGGGAAGAAAATATATGTTAAGGTTTTAATGGCTAATGAAAGGACCAAGAACATGTGAGGAAGTCTAAAAATAACCACATTGATGCAAAAAAAAAAAAAAAAAAAAACTTTGCAATGGTGAAGAAAAATTAATTGAAATGTCCACATTGATGCAAACATCTCTTCAACTATTTTTCTCGACTTTGAGTTGAGTTGAACTTTGTGTATTTTTTGGCCCTTTAGCCTTAGAGTCTGGTGTAAGGCTACATTTGTAGCCGACGATTTGTTTTGAGTGGCATAAAGTAGACGCTATTAAAGTGGAAAAGTATTTGATGGAAAGGAGTTTGGTCACCTCAAATGGCGATTGTAGAAAATTAATAAATTTTCAAAATATCTCCGAGATTCTCAACATTAATTACTGAAGTTTAAGCAATTTGTTTCTTGTGTCAGGGCAAAGGTGATTTTTCGGATGAGAAGGGTTTATTGGGATATTTTGAAAATTTGTAATGGAAATGACAAATATACTAAAATGTTTATAAAATTTATAAAAGAAAATGTTTGAATAAGATAATTGGTTTTCTGTAGAAGCCGCATGTTTTAGCGTGAGTTGAGTCGGCGAAACAAAGGCTTATTTAAAGCTTTTGAAGCCTTAACACTTTTTTAGGAGTCAAAAATGTTTCTTGAGCTTTTAAAAGTAAAAAGTAAAAATGGAAGCCTTAAAATAAGTTGTCCCAAACACAACTTATTAAGGATGAAGGTACTTTAGGCTTATTTCTCTTATATTTTTCAAGTTGTAAATAAGTCCTTGTGAACTTCAGGGTTCTTATGGACCCCAAGTTTGAGGCTTCATTTAGCTTTAGTTCTAATTGGGGGAAGTGAGAGAAGAAGATGAGATGTGCTCAATGTTGTCCAAGATTCATTTGTTCCACTACGACCTTTACATCAAGGTAACTCCATCTATCCATGTTTCATCAATGATTTTCTTTTATTTCATTTTTACACCTTATAATTTAAGCTTCGTATCCCAAAAATTCCCAATTTCTTTTTATTTCAATACACCTACCAAGTGTCTTTCAATTCATCTACTAATCATTTGAGTAAAATTCCGCGAACAACCCCATAACCATCCATTACCATGAATTATCATCTAGATCCATTTCTACCATCTTCTAATCATCCAATCCTCCTCAAATGGTA
This sequence comes from Berberis vulgaris, assembly GCA_963556465.1. Lineage (NCBI taxonomy): Eukaryota > Viridiplantae > Streptophyta > Magnoliopsida > Ranunculales > Berberidaceae > Berberis > Berberis vulgaris. The sequence goes on from OY747133.1 coordinate 3,203,163, forward strand.
TCACTTCCAATACCAAGTGTTTGAGAAATTAAATTGTCTCATCAACAATTTCTCAAATTCTTGATTACATCAGGAATTTATGTGACTTGGATATCAGCCATTTTGGTGAAGCAAATTTGGGTTTGATTCATGCATGGCCCATCCCTGGCTGATTGAAAAAGAGGTTTTAGTTTGAGAAGTCCAAGCTAAGAGTGGGTTGGATTTCTCACTGGTAACCACTAGACACCATTGTTGTCTCGATTTCTAGGTCAATGAAGGAGAGACTTCCAACTCGAGGTGGAAGGTACAACCAACACACAAAATGATTCTTATTAGGTTCAAGCTTAGTGGTACATGCAATGATACACAACCAACACATAAAATGTTGAATGATGCACAAATCCGAGTAGGGATGTGATGAGGACATAGTGTGATTGTATTAACGATGATAGGAATTTTTTTAGAAAGGATTAGGAGGATTAAGGAAAGACAGATTATAAAATACTTAATGTCGCACAAGATTAATGCTTCTTTGTTGGGGTTACATAGCTAAGGTACTGAATTTGGAACATAGGTATTCACTTTATTTATTGGGGTCTCTAGAAAGAACGAAATAGAAGGATTTTTGAAGAAATTGCTCAAACCTCGGATGAATGCTTTTTGGCCTCAAAGAGTACATTTATCTGTGGGTCATTGTCACTAGTCAGACAATAAGACCATCAACAATCCTATGAACAACTTCATGTTCAGCTGGGAGAATCTCCTAGATTTGTACTTTATCTTTGTTCTGGCTTAGCTCTAGCTCTTTTATTTTATTTTTGGTAAGCTCTTGTTGTGAGCCTCTCACTTTATATCTCTTTCATTTTTTCAATAAAATTTTGGTGTGTGTTTGACCTAAAAAAATTATATATGGCATTGGTAGAAAAGTCATAATCTTTATTTATTTTAAATATTTTTCAAAGTTCAAAGTATGAAAGAAGGATAATCCTTTATTTTCTTCCATTTTAAAGATCCAAAATGGAAACTACATTTTCTTTTGTTTTGAAGCTTTTTTTTTTTTTTTTCTATCGCACTAACTAAACCTAGATTGAATGAAGAAGGAAGCAAACTAATAATTTGGAGGTTTGAAAACAAGTGGTAATCATTGAATTTTTTTTTTTTGTGATTTGAAGCAAAGAGAGTAAGGAATATTTGTAGAATGGTGAACAAGCTAGCATAGCAACCATATCTCAAAATTTCCCCAAAAAATTTGCATTTTTTGTTTTTTTATAGTGGTGGTTGCATGTAACAATGTTTGTTCTGTAATTTTTTTATTAATTTATTTTGGAGGTACAACAATTCAGAAACTGTGGGAGCACATAGTTGCTTAGATCCTTTCAAGTTAAATATTTCGACCAATATCATAGGCTATCAAGCTCCAAACTAGTCTAGTGCCATGGCATATCCTATGTTGCACAGGGCGCTAAGAGGCGTGTCCTACATAGGAAAAATAATTTTCCCCTCCATTTTAATGTTGACCTAAATATATGTGTATGCACAATTATACAACATAACAAGTAAGTTCTAAAAAATGAAATTTAGAGCATTGCATAGTTATAATCTATATAGTAAATGCGGATAATGGACTCTTTGCGGTTCAAGATCGATTTAAGATTAAGCGGATTAATATTTAATCGGGAATTAATCAGATTTATTGGTCTACTTTTTGCAAAGTATACAATTTATACCCTCACTAATGTAATTATAATAAATAACATAACTTGACAATAAAGATTAATAATACGTGAACAACAAAAATCATACCATAGAACAAATTATATAATCATGTCCAAGACATCAAAGATTATAGAGCAACAACCACCCCCACCCAACAGAACAATCTCGATTTTTCACCATTTATCACCGATTAATCGGTGACCACTAAACCTAACCGCTAATACCTAGTTCGGATTGGTCTATCCCCAATTTACACTAAATCGTCGATTAGCCGCATAAATAACCCAAGTCATAATCAAACTTTAAAAGACAATATACCAACAACAATCATAAGAAATCAAAGAATAAGAAGAGTTGAGAATGAGGGCTGGTGCCGTCATTTGGTGAGTTGGAGAAGAGTACGTGGCCAACAATGTGGCTGATCGATTGGCGGTTGGAGAGGAGTGTCTCTGCTGCTGCATTTGTCTCGCATTCTCTGTTGCTGTGCTATTGGGGAAGGGGGGGGGGGGGGGGGGGGGGGGGGGGGGTTAGGGTTGCAGAGGAGCCTGTTTGCTGCTTTGTCTTGCTTTTGTAGCTGTCCTGCTCTCTCTAACGCTATTCGATTGGGGATCGGGGGGGGGGGGGATTACTTTGACCCGGTTAAAAAAATTGTCCCCATCGCCTAGGCCAGCGCGCAATACTACACACTCATGCTGGCTCGCCTATGCTCCTGGCAGATCCTCTTGCTTTTTCAAGCAAAGATATTACTAAATAGTGTAGGGTACCATGCAACTTTTGCACAGGTGGATGAGATTACGAGAGGAACCCCAAGAAATTCAAGATATCCAAAGCAACGAGTTTCACTTAATTTCTTTTCAAATTATTCTATACTGAAATTTGCAGTGAATGTCAAATTCATGATGCCTGAGAAGATAATGAATGATGTCCCAAAAGAAAGCAAAAGAATGAAACTATGCAGAACATTAGAAGAAAAAGATTTCAGTCATGAAAATGGGTTAATAGTGTACTTCACATCACTAATTAAAAAATAATACAAATTAGAAAAATTTCATGGCAGAGTATCTTCACAAAACAATTTTAGGAGTTCCCTGAAAAAATCTTTAGCAGCTAGGAGGAGATCCTCCATAAGAATTTCTTGGCATGGCTGAGGAAAAGGAGATGGTTCAACCTTAAAAAAATTGAAAAAGAGATTTATGCTTTCATCATATGCCTAACTGTTTATAAAGGAGAGGGAGAAGAAGAGCAGCAATCAGGATTAAGTCACAAGTGAGAATCTCTAAGGGTCCTCATCTTCCCGAAAGTTAATTGACCCATGAAACTTTTAAGTTGAACTTTAGAGAAATAGAGATAAATACTTGTATTTTCCCCGATGTCCTAAAACTTCCAAAACTTAGTAGTTCATGAATGAAGTTTTTCCATTTAACTTTGGAGAAATGGTGATCATGGTTAATAGAAATTCTTTAAATTGGAGGAATGTAGAAATTGCTCGTTTTGACCTTGTATATGCTGCAAAACTGTTGATCAGTTGAAGCTAATATTAATTATATGTGCCTTTACTATTCTGTGCAGTTTCGATGATGCCTGGCAGTTCAAAGCAAAATACCGCTGAGAAAGAAGAAATAGCCAAGATAGTTGATGATACTTACAGGTAACTTATTATTCATCTTGCAGATATGCAGTGTAATATGTATATATAGTGTACGTAGCCTATTGCATTTTTTTGGTGGCAACAAGTCTGGTTCAAATCGTGCAATGTGAACATTAACTTCTTTGTGTTTAACTAGATCTGCTGAATTTCCTATTTTTTGTTTGCTTTCCTTTGTCATTACTTATTTATTACCCTTCCAATTGTATAGCTGTGTATAATGTCCATATTTATCCTGTTTGTCATTGTCAATTACAAGCCAGTTGTTGTTTTCACTTTTGCCAGGAAAATGCAGATTCATATTCATGGTTCCAATGAATTTACATCAAAGGGGCAGAGTAGTTCTGATGTCAACAATGGAAAGCTTAAAGAGGAAGAAGTGAGCTCGTTACACTTAGGTATGAAGGTTCGGTGTCCATGCGGAAGTTCTTTGCTAACGGAGTCCATGGTTAAGGTACTGATGTTCGTTATACCTTACTTTCTCGTAAATTACATTTTTTTCATTTGCACGTGGCTTGAAATGTGAGTTTCACATGTTACCTTGGGACTCCTTAGCTATCTGGTTGCTTTTCATTCATGTGAGTGGTATGTTCCGTTTTTTCCTTTCATGTTTCATCTTCCATCACTTGTATCTGAATGCTATAAACCTCCTTTCTGCATCACTGCATTAGTATAATTGTTTGGTTTGCCTCTTTTCTTGGGAAAGTAGTTTATTTGCTTCAAGTACCTATTTTTTTTTTTTTTTTTTTTTTTGCTTCTCTAGTTATTGATAATAATTTTCATTTTGCAGTGTGAGGGTCCGTGGTGTCATGTTTGGCAACACATAGGTTGTGTCATTGTTCCAGAGACACCCATGGAGGCCATTCCACCTGTTCCACCTCAGTTTTATTGTGAAGTTTGTCGAATTAGTCGGGCAGATCCGTATGTTATGTTCATATTCTTATCTATTCTTAAAAGATCTTCATTCCTTTTCTTTTAGGTCAAAAAGTCTGACATACTTGTATTGTTCCTATCTGCACACATTTGTTCTGATGGGTTGCATAACATTTAAACAAACAGTACACTTCATTGAAAAGTTAGCCAGGAGGCTTTGAGTTTAGTGCTACTTATTTATTAATTTTAGTTTTATTAAGAAATCAAAGAGAGAAAATAGAAAGTCGAAGTCTATTCTGTGTCTCTCTACCTATCACTCCCACTCTTCTCTGGCATCCTCTCTGGAAGTGTGATGAGGCGTCCCAATGCAACATTTTAATTTAAAAAAAGAGTTTAAAGGGGAGTGAATGAGTGTAGTGTCTGTTATGCGATGCAGGATAGCTTTTATGCTTTTATTTTCTTGATCTTCTACTTCATTCGGAAGGGTGTGTTGCTTTTAGTTCCTCGACTCAGTCCCCCTTGGTTGGAACCTGGGAGTACTCATGGAGCCTAGGAATAAGAACTACCTAAGTGATTGGGAACTTGCCCTGTGCCTGGTTCACTCTATTTGAGAGGATGGGTAGATCCTCTATAATTTTTGTTGACAAGACACACATTTGGATTGCTACACTGGTGATCTTGCAAAATAACAAATACAATGTTTCTGAGCCTTGCTATATATGTGTATTATGTTTTGCTTCTTTTCTTTGTATTTTGATTATATGATTGTAAGAGAGGTGCTTTAATTGTTTTCAACATGTTAAGATTTTTTTTTTTTTTTTGCCAATATTCAGTTTTTGGGTGACAGTAACACAGCTGTTACAACCTACAAAGTTGACTCCGTCAAATTTTCCAACTGATGGGTGAGTGTATCTTTCTTGTCTCACTTTTGTTTTATCAACTGCTTTAGCCGCCTTGCATGTTGAAGTAGTATAGATCTTAGAAATTGATTTCCTCCTTTCGCATCTTTCTTATATTTCACACCCCCCACCCCCTCCCAAAAAAAAAAAAAGAAAGAAAGAGGTAAATGAATATTTTTATTGGTAAAACAAGCATTCCATTCGTGAGCTTGGAACTTGAAATGACAAGAAACTAACATGGAAAAAACAAACAAAATACTAATTACAAAAACTGCCCCAATCAAAGAAACAAAATGCATTGGAGTGTTTCAAAGCGCTTCGGAATTCACCATAGCTTTGATATTATAGACAAGGAGTGAATTCATGCATATTCCATAAAAAATGCTCGTGTTCCTCTCTTTCGAAGTGCAAAGTTGTTGCAATCCGAATTCTATTAAATCCAATTCCCTCTTGCACCAAAAAATCAGCTTCCCTGAGCTCCTTTACATGTCCGTGTTGAACACCGTGTCAAATTTGACACTTGTCGCGGGGTTGCCATGCCTAGATACTTCTCTAAACCATTTTCCAAGCTTTTTATTAATTCGTATGTTGATGAAAAAGGGGAAACTGAAGCATTATCACTTAATAATTGACACATTAATTTTTTTACTTGTATAATATTTGGATGAAGGGTTTCATACTATGCATAGGTCGTTATGTGCATTTTTTAGATGAATGTGTCAAAATAGTAAGAATCCAAATGATTTAATATTTATGTTCATATTATTGATATACGCAGTGTTGCTCAAATCGTTGAAAAATTGCGATTTGAATCGAATTGGACAACAAACGATTCAAATATGTTTTTAAATCGCATCTTACCCAAATCGTTAAAAATCGCATGCGATTGAAGGAAAGGTGGGTGCAATTTATGGTTGAGAATAAAAAACAAAACCTAATTTGTTTTTGTTTTTGTTTCTGTCTGTGTTGCAACTCAATGATGATGAAGAAGAAAAACCTTTAACAAAAAGAAAAAGAAGTTGTGTCAGTCTGTGCAGTCGACAGTTGATTCGTGCACTCATTTCAGTGTTGAAGAAGAAGAAGAAATGGAAGAAGAAGAAGGGGAAGAAGAGGAAATTGTTGTTTATGAGTCTTGATGCCTTGAAAAAACAAACAACATTTTTGAGAAAACAAATCCCTTTGACCGACTTTCTTGGTTTTCTCTCTGAGCTATCCATCTGCATCTTTATCTGTGCAAAATTAAAGCATGCAATATCTCTTGTTTTGGGTTCATTTGAATGTATACAGACTTTGCACTTTGGATGTGTTTAAAGATTTTGGGCCCAGATAAGCATTTTGTGATTGTTGGCCCAATGAAAGGAAGTACTCATGAAATTTCATTTATTGATACTCAAATTCATATACAGGTTAAGTATGATACACAATTAGAAAATGTAAAAATCCTTCAACCTTCAAGTTTGTATAAAAAAATAAAATAACAACTAAAACCCTCGAAATAAGTATGCATATTTATTAATCGAAATATATATTTATAATATTGTGAATCTTACGATTTACGATTAAATTGAAATCTTATACCTTCCGATTTACTACATGATTCACGATTCACTAACACTGGATATACATACGTAATCCAAATGATTTAATATTTATGTTCATATTATTGACATACATACATACATATATTATTGATATATATGTGTGTGTAGTGTTGTATCCTATATTTTTAGATTTTGTTGTGTTGCCATGTCAGACACCATGTCCGTATCCCATACAACATCCATACTACATAGTTCCTATCCATTGGCTCTCGATGCTAAAGGCAATAGTGGGGACTCTACCATGCTGGGTAATAAATGACTCACAATGATGTTGCAGTTGTGTTATGTGGGACACAACATTGTGGTGTTTGCCCCCTAATTTCTATTGTCCTGAGTAATAGTTGGAATCCTTTAACACTTTGTTCTGTTCGCTGCGAGTTAAGTTAGGTGGAATGTCGCATTTTTCATAACAATGTTCCCCCCATATCCTTGTTTGACTTCTATGCATGACAAGCTTGGTCCTATTTATTACAGGTCAAACCCCATGCAGAAGTTAGAAAAAACATTTCAATTGACAAGGGCAGATAGTGATATGTTGCAGAAGCCGGATTATGTCGTGCAGGTTGTTGTTGGTTTCTATTTGTTCTAATTATTATTATTATTATTATTATTATTATCATTATTATCATCATTATTATTATTATTATTATAAGGTTTGGGATCCTCAAATCCCCTGCTCGTTTTCAAATAAATAAATAAAATGAAATTCATATTTTCAGCCAAGGAAGTCCCCTTGATATTTTGTGGAATAAAAAGCTTTTAATTGGAATTAACTCTCAAATAAAAAAGGTTTAAGGTTTACATATCAACCTAAAAACAACAAAATTCTTTCAAGCACTTGAGGGTTTTTCATCAAACTCAGTATGTAGTCAAGACCTTTACTCACAAAAATCTAAAGAATTAAACTAATCCAACAGTAGAGTTAAATTCTCAAGCTAAATCTGACGGTTCTGCCTTTTCGTTCAGGTATGGTGCATTCTTCTGAATGATAAGGTTCCTTTCAGGATGCAGTGGCCACTGTTTGCTGATCTGCAGGTCAATGGTATGTTGTCTCCCATTTACTTTTGATCGATTATCGTGGTTAAATTACTATACTCCAATCACAGACTTATTAGATTGTGGAAAGAACACTAAAATATTGATTTGAATTGTAGCAATATCCACTAAGCGTGTGTTTGGTTGTGTGTCCATTTGTGTGTGTGTGGGGGTGGGTGACTTGTAAGGCTTTGAGGTTGCAAATTGTCATCAACATCAAGATTTGTAATCATATGGGAATCATGTTCTTTGTGGAAGTAAGGAATGTGATTCCCATGTCCTTCGGAGTTTCATTTGAAATTGCGATTTTTTTTAGATTTTACTACTCAAGGATCTAAGTGATTGAATCTTGGGTTGCCCAAAATAATCTTTGGCAATACGTTTTGCTATGGGCGCATGGTAGCAAAATCTTTTTGCTAACGTGTACCTTGGTTTTTCAGAAACTGAGTTTGCATTTGTGTGTTGGTTTTTATGAGGAAAACATGACCATACTAAGGGTTTACCATTTTCCGCATTCCCCCTGTTTTATCACTTCCATTTACAGGAAAAAAATGCACCACAAAAGGGTTTACATTTTTCTCCATATTCTTTTCCAAAACCAGCAAAAACTCTTCATCTTCAACTTTCTTCCACCTTCTCCACTGGCCTCCTTGGGTGTCTTTACTTGTTGAATCAGTCTTCAGTGTTGTTGCCATCACTATAGTGCATGTCTCCGTCCTCGTCCTCCCCCCATGTTCCAAATGAAGAGGAACCAAAGCTCTGTTCCCCATAACCTGATAGGTCTTCGCCATTGGTCTCATCATCAACACTCAAGCCCTCCTTATCGCTCTCTGGGTCACCCATTAAGTCTTCACTATACTCATCTTCAGTAACCAATGACAATATGGCTAGAAGCTCGCTGGCCTGAATTTGGAGTGCATCAACTTTGTCTTTGCTGAAGATTCAACGCCTTGTCCTTGTGCCAACGCTTACACACCAAAAGGAACATTAGAGCATCAAGCATTGTCACTCGATTGGTGATATCTTGAAGCAATTCAAAGGGAAGCTCTGCCCAAGGACAAAATTGATGGGGATCCACTGGTTCATCTGTTGAACAATGATCTACTCAGTTTTGAAAGAAAAATGTTTTGGGTAAAAAAAGTTGATGATAAATTGTTCGAACTAACGGAGCAAACCACCCCTCCAACAACGGGTATGTTTGCCTCTAGCGTAATAGCTCGCTTCTTGTTTGAGTTGAATATGGACTTTCCCCAACGTGTTCTTCAACCTTTCAGGAAAAATCTGCTAGAAAGTACAAAACACTCTGATTTATGCAATGAAAGACTTTTCTCGATCCACTTTTTCAACCAGTTTTCGAAAACCAAGATGTCCTGCCTTCCTTTAATTGAGTGAAGCCAGTAGTTTCATGAATAAAAAGAATCTTTTTTTTGGCATAGTGAGTAGTTGACTCATTGCGGTTAGCTACAAAAGCAAACAATGAATTCATGGAGACATGGAAATCATTGGGCACTAATGCAAATATGCAAAAACAAAGGTGGGAGATGTGCCAAAATTTGGTTTCATTGGAATCAAGCTTCTAGATTGCTGAGCTTTCCAGCAGGAAAGCTAGACGAGGTATGGGAATCCACAGCCAAGTTACTGGAACGTGCTTTCTCCAAAGGGTTTCAGCAATGCAAAGCCACATTGTCATACCCAAACAATATCACCATTTATAACCCAAATTTTTTCAAGCAAGCGGTGATCAGCCTACGACCCAACTATAGCCTCTTGACACTGCCATCACCACTGCCCAAAACCAACCACCACCACTTCAGACCCATCACTGCTCACCACCAGTTGGGGACACTGCCACCGCTCAATACCAACACCCATACCCACCGCCCAACACCACCACACACCACACACCAACCCCCAACAACCACCACCTGCCACCACTCACCATCATCATCACCACCACCACCACCATCCAATTCCACACAGGCTTGCTGATGTGGATACATCGACGGGCCCACAAGTATCACCTATTTCCAAACCTCATCCACACTACCAGAAACGAACCCCTACAGTTGATCCTCACTGCTCTTTTTGGTCGTCAGGTTTTGGTAGATCAGAGCCACTTGGGTTGTGGATCCGAGTGGGTGATGCTAAGAGTGCCATTAGCAGCAACAATGGACTGGCTACTTTGGCTATTCCAAACAATGGATGAAGTGTGATTATCTTTGCCAACAACAACTTTGTCAATGGCCCTATGCTGCTACATAGAAACAACCCTTTCCATACTCCAAGACAACGACATTACTTTGTAGGGACAGTCAACACGAGAGGTGCCTAGAAGCCTACCTCTAGTTGGCAATATACGAAGTACGCATGGGAAATAGACCATGCAGGTTGGAAAACCTACACCAGCAATAAGAAGAACAAGCTAATTTCTTTGTCCACGGTGGAAACTAATGGACCTCCTGTTAGGATCTGACCTGTTTTGATGAGTCTCTGCAGCAATCTTTGGAAATCCCTGCAATCTGGAATCAACTCAAGCAAGAAGTATAATCGGAACCAATAGAGAAATGGCTGATAAACTGGAAGATCACACAAGCATCTGATGAAGTATGGATTGTATTGATGTTCTGAGATTGTAATTACAAACTGGACTCTGACATACAGAGATACATTGTAATAGGAAAGAAATAGGAAGGCTGTTCGAGAAGCCTGGGTCTCCTTAATGAGCAATTGCTCAGTTGTACATTAGCTGAATCAATGAATGACCCTTTCTTATTGACATTCTCTATTTATACTGACTTCACAAACTAACAGAGCATTTTTACATCTTAACAGAGCAATCTATTTACTAACAGATCTTCTAACAGAATATCCTAACTGACATCATTGGAACTCTTCTAACTCCTTCTCTGACAGCCTTTCTGTTTCTGGCTGACAGACATGCTGCAACCACTTTAGCAACTGCCTTCTTCACCATCTGATAGTTTGGCCCTTTTCATTCCTTTGCATCCTATATCCACAACAACAGGAACTCAACAGCATGCATTCCTCTACATTAATAACAACAGAAACTCAGCATAACAGGAACTCAATCAGCATGCATTCTGTTTCTTCCTTCTAGTATACGTAAACCGTATCGGGGGCCTATCATTACTCCCTCCCCAAAAACGCACCTTGTCCGCAAGGTGAAAATCTGGAAACTGTAATTGAATCTGATCAAAAGCTTCCCAAGTGGCCTCATGGGCAGGCAGTCCCCTCCACTTTATCAACACTTCAAGCTCACCAATTCTACCATGAGCAATCTGTCTAACATCCAAAAGTGACTCAGGTAAGACTCTTAGTTCCAGCTCATCAGTTAGCTGGGAAGGAAGAGGAATCATATGGGAGCAAGGGCCTTTAGCACGCCGTAACAGGGAAACATGGAACACAGGATGGATCAAAGAAGAGTCAGGTAAATCCAATTTATAAGCTACGGCTCCCACTTTGCTCAAAACAGTATAAGGCCCATAGAATTTGGAGGATAACTTCTGATTAACCCGTCTTGCCAAGGATTTCTGACGATAAGGTCTAATTTTTAAAAATACCTTGTCACCAACCTCAAAACTCTCTTCCCTTCTGGATTTATCAGCAAAGTGCTTCATGCGCTGTTGAGCACGGTGTAAGTTCAACCGAAGAACTTCCAAAATACTGTCCCTATCAGAAAGAATCTGCTCCACTGCTGATACTGCAGTCTGCCCAGCCGTATACCGAATCAAAGGAGGAGGATCACGCCCATACAAAACTTTAAAAGGAGTAAAACCCGTAGAAGAGTGACATGACGTATTATACCAATACTCCGCCCAACACAGCCACTTATACCATTGTCGAGGTCTGTCAGAAATAAAGCACCTGAGATATGTCTCCAAACCCCGATTTACCACCTCAGATTGCCCGTCCGTTTGAGGATGATAGGCGGTGCTATACTTCAAATGAGTACCTTGTAAGCGAAACAATTCGCGCCAAAATTGACTCAGAAAAATGCGATCACGATCAGAGATGATGGACCTAGGAATCCCATGAAGTCTGATTATATCCGAAGAAAACACTTTGGCGACTCCTTCAGCAGTAAATGGATGTTTCAGTCCAGAGAAGTGAGCATATTTGCTGAGGCGATCTACCACGACCATGATCGTATTCATGCATCCGGAATTGGGCAACCCTTCAATAAAGTCCATTGTAACCTCATCCCAAACGTGAGCAGGCAAGGGAATGGGTTGAAGGAGCCCAGCTGGACTGATGGCCATATTCTTATTCCGTTGGCAGATTTCACATTCACTGACTAGCTTTCTGATAACAGCCTTCATTCCAACCCAATAAATCTCCTTGGCAATCCTCTGATAGGTCTTATTTTCCCCAGAATGCCCTCCCACTGAAGTTTCATGAAACTCCTTAAAAATGGTAGGAATAAAAGAAGAATTTCTGGGAAGAACTAACCTGTTGTGGTAATACAATAATCCTTCTATCATCCGAAAACCAGGACGACCATCACCATCACGCACAGACTGACTGAGAATTTGTAAATCCGGATCATCCAAAATTTCGGCCTTCAAAGCCTCCCAATGTTGCCATGAAACCATACTGATTTGAGAACAAGAGAAGTTGGGAGAAATCCTGGATAATGCATCTGCGGCTCCATTAGCAGTCCCCGGCTTGTATTGAATCTCGAACTGATATCCCAAGAGCTTGCTCACCCACTTTTGGTACTCTGGGCCAATAACATTCTGTTCCAACAAATATTTAAGGCTCTTCTGGTCAGTTCTCACAATAAACCGACGCCCTAACAGATAAGCCCGCCACCGAGTGATCGCAAACACTATTGCCATCAGCTCCTTCTCATATATTGGCTTAAGCCTAGCCCTTTGCCCCAACACCTGACTGAAGAAGGCGATAGGTCGTTGTAATTGCATCAGTACGGCCCCCATAGCAAACCCGGATGCATCGGTTTCGACGACAAACTCCTTGGAGAAATCCGGCATAGCTAATACCGGTGCCTTGGTCATGATCAACTTGAGATTCTGAAATGCCAACTCAGAGTCTTGATTCCAAGCAAAACAATCCTTCTTCAATTGGGACATTAATGGCCAAGATACTCGACTGTAATCTTTGATGAACTTTCGATAGTAGCCTGTAAGGCCCAGAAAACCTCTTAGCTCAGTAACATTTTTCGGCTGAGGCCAATCCAACATAGCTTGGATTTTTGATTGATCCACTGAAACTCCTTCACTGGATATCACATGACCCAAGTATTGTAGGCTGGAACACCCAAACTCACACTTTTTCTTATTCGCATACAATGTCTGTGTGTTTAGAATACCCAACACCACTTCCAAATGCTCCACATGCTCTTCCAACCCTTTACTATATATCAAAATGTCGTCGAAGAAAACCAATACGAACTTACGAAGATACGGTCGGAAGATGGAGTTCATCAGTGACTGAAAAGTGGCCGGCGCGTTCGTGAGCCCAAATGGCATCACCAAGAACTCATAGTGTCCCTCATGAGTGCGGAACGCGGTTTTAGAGACATCCCCTTCCCGTACCCGAATCTGATGATAGCCGGCCTTAAGATCTATCTTCGAAAAAATGACCGATCCGTGAAGCTCATCCAGAAGTTCTTCTATAATCGGAATGGGAAAACGATCAGGGACAGTGTGCTTGTTCAGAGCTCTATAATCTATACAGAACCGCCATCCACCGTCCTTCTTCTTCACTAGCAATACCGGACTTGAAAATGGAGATACACTCGGCCTTATAATCCCAGCCTCTAACATCTCTGCAACTAACTTCTCGATCTCATTTTTCTGAATTTGAGGGTAGCGATACGGCCTGACATTCACCGGATTGGAGCCTTCATGTAGGACTATGGAATGTTCATAACCCCTTATGGGAGGCAAACCTGATGGATTCTGAAACACTTCTGAGTATCTTTCTAACATTGCTGAAATCTCTGATGGAGCTTTTACCTCTTCGTTCACTTCTGAGTATCTTTCTAACAATCCCAATTCTACCAAAAATCCCTGGCCCTCCTGTTTGATAGTATGTAGCATGGTCTTCAGTGAAACTAAACTCCTTCCTAAGGATGGATTGCCCTTTAGAATGATTGTTTCTGACCCCAACCTGAACCGCAGAATTTGATCTCTCCAATTAACAGAGGTCGTTCCCAAAGTTTCAAGCCATTGAATTCCTAAGATAACGTCTGAACTTCCCAGCCCTAATGGAAGAAAGTCTTCCACTATCTCGACTCCTTGTACCACCAGCTGCACTTTTTGACAAATTCCACTTCCTTGAACTGACTCACCCGATCCCATTGTTACCCCATACACTCCTGTAGACGTAATAGGCAACTTGACTTGATCTACTAACTTTTGAGAGATGAAGTTATGAGTCGCACCGCTGTCTACCAACACCACTACGGCCTGACCAGAGATCTCCCCTTCCATCCTCATGGTCTTTGGGCTTGTGAGTCCCATAACCGAACTCAAAGAAACCTCAATAACTTGGCTGATTTCAGCCATGTCTAGCTCTTTTTGTTCTTCGACTGCTTGAGTCTCTTCTTCCTCAGATTCCTCTCCTTCTTGAGCAATAAGGATACTCACCTCCTTCCTCTTACATAGATGACCTGGAGAGTATTTCTCGTCACATTTGAAGCACAAACCTTTGTCTCGTTTGGCTTGATACTCGGCATCAGACATCTTCTTGAAATCTCGGTTTGAAGACGAAGATCTCTCAAAATTTTTAGAGAAGAACGGTCTGGAGAAGCGATGATTTGATTCATTTGGGAAATTTTTCTCGAAGTCTCTTGAAGGTGCGTGTTTTTGAAGCCCTAGCGAATCAGACCCCATTGTTTTCTGTCCTCCCATGGGCCGATTTGAGTGGTTTTGAAAGCCCAACTTATAAGGGTTTAATAAAAACTGTTTTTCCTCCACCCGATGGGCCAAATCCATCGCCCTACTCAAAGAACCCGGTTCCAGCATCCTCACTTCTGCCCGAATTGTGGGTTTTAAGCCATTAATGAATTTGCTCAAATAGAGATCTTCACTGAGTGTCTCTAATGGTGCTGCCAAGGTGACAAATTGCCTTCTGTACTCAGCTACTGATCCATCTTGCCTAAGAGCAAGAAATTGTTCACAAAGAGATCCTTCTTGAGTGGGTCGAAATTGCTTTAACAACAAACCCTTAAGCTCTTCCCAAAACAAGATGGGACGTCTTTTATTTTCCCATTGATACCATAGGAGTGCATCCGATTCGAAAGATATAACCGCGGCTTCAATCTTTTCTTCATTCGAGTATCGATGTAGATTGAAAAATCTTTCCGCTTTGAGGATCCAACCATCAGGGTTTGAACCTTCAAAAATAGGCATATCTAATCTTCTTGGCTTCCTTTCAAACTGTCCTCCTTGTAATGAAGACCCTCCAATTCCACCATTGGGACTTTGATTTTCCACATTAATGGATGGAACTTGCTCTCTTACTGTAGTAGAGGATGTTTTTTGGTTATCTTGTTGTGCCTTTATGAGTTGATCTAATCTATTCATGACTTCTTGAAAACCCCCATCTAAAGAATCTAATTTTGTTTGCATACTTACCATTGTTTCTTCCATAATTTCTATTCTAGCATTAGCACCTTTTCCAGCCATCAAGCCTAGGATTCGTAGTGCTCTGATACCAAGTTGTTAGGATCTGACCTGTTTTGATGAGTCTCTGCAGCAATCTTTGGAAATCCCTGCAATCTGGAATCAACTCAAGCAAGAAGTATAATCGGAACCAATAGAGAAATGGCTGATAAACTGGAAGATCACACAAGCATCTGATGAAGTATGGATTGTATTGATGTTCTGAGATTGTAATTACAAACTGGACTCTGACATACAGAGATACATTGTAATAGGAAAGAAATAGGAAGGCTGTTCGAGAAGCCTGGGTCTCCTTAATGAGCAATTGCTCAGTTGTACATTAGCTGAATCAATGAATGACCCTTTCTTATTGACATTCTCTATTTATACTGACTTCACAAACTAACAGAGCATTTTTACATCTTAACAGAGCAATCTATTTACTAACAGATCTTCTAACAGAATATCCTAACTGACATCATTGGAACTCTTCTAACTCCTTCTCTGACAGCCTTTCTGTTTCTGGCTGACAGACATGCTGCAACCACTTTAGCAACTGCCTTCTTCACCATCTGATAGTTTGGCCCTTTTCATTCCTTTGCATCCTATATCCACAACAACAGGAACTCAACAGCATGCATTCCTCTACATTAATAACAACAGAAACTCAGCATAACAGGAACTCAATCAGCATGCATTCTGTTTCTTCCTTCTAGTATACGTAAACCGTATCGGGGGCCTATCACCTCCTCCACCTAAACGAACACCAATCCCACAACCAATCCACAATTTAGGGGAGCTTGGGAACCAAACACGAGGAATTGGGCTATAATGTTAAACCCCAAGGTCAGGTTGAGGCTCAGATTGAGATGGACATAAACGGTGCAACCCAAATTAATAGAAGCCCAACCATCTACAAACCATGCCTTCTTAGGAAGTTCCGGGCCATCAAACTGGTAGCCCGTGCCATGCAGCATGGAGCAGAGCCCACTAGTTTATTGAAAAACAGGTCAAGCCTGATGTCATGCAACGGTTTCACCAACCAGAATGGGTCAACCTTTTATCTAACACTAGGTCCAACGTAAACTTGGAAAGGGCACACTGCATATCATGTGCAAGTCAAGGACCAAGCAACACGTGTGTCTTTCCTAAGAGGTCTTCTCATGAATGTCAACCAGGAGCAACAACAAAGCTTAGTGACCTCTCATAACAAAGGAGATACAAAGATAGAACACACAGGGAGGCAGATCGACCCGAATTAGTTTTTCAGTTTTTCACTTGCAGGTAGGGTTGCTTATGGGAGTTTCATTAGAAGTTAGACGCAAGGAAGTGCTTGATATCTTATATAAAACGAAGGCACTGGGGAAAGAGGGGTCAAAGGATCAACACGACAATACAAGGGCCATGGTTGTATACAATGGCGATTAAAATCTTATCTTAGAACCCAAGGGGTTTGAGGCCTATTGATAGAATGATTAGTCTCAAAAAGTTGTTGAAGGTGTGCCCTAACACCTCTCTCATTCAAGAAACAAAAACCAAGAGGTTGATTATGAGTTTATTAGATTCATTTTTGGAAGAGACGATACGATTGGGAGTTTATTCCAGCTATGGGGTCTGCAGGTGGTATCCTTACAGTTTGGAGAAAGGAAGCCTTTCAACTGGTAGATTGTCTCAAATGGGTTTTTCCCATGGTGAAATTATAAGGGGTTGATGCCAATTCACCTTGGGTCCTTTCTAACTATATGGCCCAGTTGATGAAGTTTTTTCAGGTAACAATTTTAGGAATAGCTTCAGTCAATTCAGGGTTTGTGGGAAGCCCCATGGATATTGGGAGGTGATTTCAATGTGATCAAGTCGATGTATGACAGAAATGGAACCTTTAGAATGTCCACACACATTAGGAAATTTGTCCAATTCATTAGTGATTTCGCTCTTGTTGATTTTGTGCTAAAGTGGGAATTTTCACTTGGTCAAACCATTAGATCCTTCTTACTCTTTATAGATTGGACACATTTCTTGTCAATTCTGAATGGGTGGAAATGTTTGGAATCCATAAAGAAACCCTCTTCGATTTATAGGCTCTAACCACCATGTCATCCTTCTAATGGAACATCCTTCTAGTCACAAACCTTCCCCTTTCAGGTTGGAAATGATGTGGTTAGAAGATTCAAAGTTCACAAACACTGTGAAAGATGCATGACAATCTCTACATTCTACCGGCCACCCTGGGTTTATTTTTGGAACAAGCTAAAGCAATTGAAAAGTCATTTGAAATCCTGGAACGAAGATCACTTTGGGAAGATTGACATTTATTGACCATTGTAGTTAAGGCGGAGGCGAAGCGGACGGGTCTGAAAACGCCCGAGGCATGAGGCGGTCTTAAATTAATTTTTTTTTATAATAATAAGTATTATAATCATTAATATGTACAAAAAATGACAACTACCTAGAATAGAAATGAAAATATGATAAAGTTGTATACAAGGATGCACAGACATGAGCGCGTTGTGTCAGACACGGATACGACACGCCGATTCGACAATTTTTGAAAAACTAGGACTTGACAACACGATGACACGTCATACCTTTTTTCAATAAAACCAAATGAAGATAACCAACAATTCAATAAAAAAAGATTTTAAATAGAAAACATACAATGCATCCATCTTTCTACTGCAAGTAGGGAAAATAAATAGAAAAGAATGAGGAAAAACATTAGAAAAAAAGAAGAGGTATAAAAGTGGAGAACAAAATAACGTTTTGTCAAAAGAAAATTAATATAAAGAAGTAGAGGAGAGAAGAATCAAAGGAGAAAATAATAAACAAAGATTAAGAAGCATAGACTACTATGCTTTAATGGCTTTTCATAGTGGCTTTTCATCGTCTTTTCTATCTTGACTCCTAAATCCTAATTGAAAGTTTCTCATTCTGATGGACTAATAACCTTCAAATTAGGTGGTTATATGAGTTCAATTAAAAATAAAAATAAAATAAATTTGGCTGTTTAGTCTTGACTGTGTCTTGACCGTTTGGGTGTGTCAGAGGCGTGTCCGATACGTTGATCATGTGTCTGACCCCGTTGACACGTTGACCAAGTGTCTAATACGTGTAGAAGGGGTGTCGAGCGAGTGTCAGTGTCGGATACGTGTCGGACGCGGGTGCGACAAGTTTTTCGAAGTGTCCGTGCATCCTTGGTTGTATAGCATATCGAAAAGATGCACTACATAAGTGTTAAGTAACTTGCAAACATCCACTAAATTATTAAAAATCAATAATCTTGAAAGAATAGAAATTTGAGAATATTGAGCATTTGTTGGAAGAAATTGTTGGAACGGCTGGTCAAAATTCACAAGTATGATCACTATTGGTATTCTAGAAGCATAAAAATCATTGAATTATGATATGAAAAATCAAGATTGATAAAACATGATGTATTTTCTAAAAAAAAAAAAAAAGTATGACAAATTTATCAAATATTACATCAAAAAACATAAAACCCTATTATATAGTTAGTTGCAACCTCTTTATGCTGCCGTTGGGTTGCAAATGGGTTGTAAATGGGCTACAATTGAGCTGGCTGCATCCATTTTTGGGGTGAGGCGATTGAGGCGGGGCGAGGCGGTTTAAAGTGCTAGAGGATTTCAGCTTATTCTTTTCTTGATTGGAGGCTTAACACTATACTCATCACTCTATCCGAGAGATCACAGGTGATTCCAGGCTTATCAGCCTTATCTCTTCTGTAGTCAAAATTATCTCCAAAGTGTTAGCCATGAAAGTGAGAGTGTCATGGAAAAGCTGGTTTCTCCCAAACAACCAGCAACAGTCAAGGGTATACAACTAATTGATGGCCCTCTTATCGCAAATAAGCTGAAAGATGCAAGTTTGAAGTCAAGAGTTCCAGGCATAGTGTGTAAGCTGGATTTCTCCAAAGCTTTTGACACCATCAGTTGGGGATTCATATGTTACATGCTCACTAGGATGGATTTTGGCCTGGAATAGAGGAGTTGGGTAAGCACTGTTCTTAGAACTGCAACCTTCTCTTTAAAGTTAAAGTTAATGGAACTTCGGAAGGTCTCTTTAAAGCTGCAAGGGGTTTAGGCAAGGAGACCCCTTCCCCTCTCATCTTCTCCTTAGTTGTCGAAGCTCTAACTCAAATGATGTTGAGAGCTGATCACTTCAACCTAGTTAAAGGTTTTAGAGCTACAGAAGGATGCACACCTGTTCCTATTTTTCTAATATGCAGATGATACCATCTTATTTATGGACCCAAGCGTTGACCAACTTCAAGCAACTAGATCCATTTTCCTTTAGTTTGAAACTGTCTCAGGGTTAGGGATCAATTTCGACAAATCCACCTTATTTGCTGTAGGAGAAGTTCAATAGTTTGAAGATCTAGTGGATATCCTGAATTGCAAAGTAAGTCATTTCCCTACGAAATACTTAGGGCTTCCATTAGAGGCTAGATTCAAGAGCAGAACAATCGGGCAACCAACAGTGGAGAGAATAAAAAGTAGATTGGCAGTTTGGAAAAGAAAATTCATCTTAAAAGCAAGGAGATTGACTCTGATAAAAAAACACCATTCCAAGTATTCATATTTTTATGATGTCTACCTGCATCATGCCTAGCACAGTGGTAAAAGACATTGAGAGAATTTGCAAAAATTTCCTTTGGGGAGCAGATGATGAGAAGAAAAAGATTCATTGGGTGAGCTGACGGAACATTTGCAAGCCAAAACATTAGGGAGGCCTGGGTATCAGAAAACTAGTGGAGTTCAACAAAGGCCTCCTTGCTAAACGGTTATGGATATTTGGCAAAGAAGAAAGCACTCTACGGAAAATTGTAATACAAGAGAAATATGGCCTAACAAATGGGGGATGATACACGGGTCGTCTACTGCCCCTTATGGATGGGTGTGCCTGTTGGGGAATTATGAGCTTGAAACCACATTTAACTATCCAACCATCTCTTATCAGCTAGGAATTAGAAATAAAATCAGCTTCTAGCATGACACTTGGGCAGGAAACTCAACTCTCCAACAATCCTTCCCCATCATCTATGGCTTTTCTCTTCACAAATACAAGTCAGAGATGTTTGTTCGCCCTGAAGGAGGCACAACCACTTAGAACTTGGGTCTAAGAAGAGCTATCAGGGATACCGAGGTTCCTCAGCTCTTGCCTCTCATACAACAGTTGCAACTCTACATTCCCTCAGACCACCCTTACAAATGGAAATGGGACAATCATCCAGGCCTCTTATCTGTCCAGGATATGCATAACAGATTATCACTTCACTCCCAAGCTTCCTTAGTCATCAATGCTACTCCTGCCCTTTTGGTCACCACTTCAAGCAAATTACACCTAAAATTAACTCCCTAATTGGATGATTGGGCATGGTAAACTCCAAATAGTGGATAACCTTATAAGCAGGGGCATGATGTTCCCCAACATGTGCAACTTATCTGAAAAGAAAGAAGAGAGTGTTGACCACCTTTTCTTCAGCTGTGACTTCTCTTGACAAATATGGAGAGTTCTCTGTCAGGAGTTAGTTCCATTTAGATGGTTACTAATTGGCATAGAAATGGAAACTCTCATATAAGCAGGTGGTTTTGGAAGAAAATATTATTTGCAGGAATTTGGGTGCTATGGAAGGAGAGACACAAGAATTTTCAAGGACAAAAAGAAGGCATAGACACAGATAGACAATGAAATTAGGCCTTGGTTGCAATGGGGTCATAGATGGCGAATCCTCAATATCATACCATTTCAACTTGTATTTTTTAGTGGGGAAGTCTTTTCCTTATGAAGTTTCAATCTTGCATTCCCTTTTTCTGGTGACTTTCTCAGGCTCTTGTATTCTCTCTTTTTTATTGCAATGATATAGACTCTGTTTTATTGATAAAAAATATTAATTAAATCTTGGGTTGCTGATTTAGGTAGGTATCAACTTTTTTGAATAAAAGATTTAAGAAGAGAATATAAGACACTAAATTTTCATTGTCAATTAAACTGTAGACAATTGGAGTAAAAAATATCTATAGCTATAAAGTTTTTCTTATGAGAGCAAATTTTTAGGAAAGCTTTGAGTTTTGCTGACCTAACTAGATTCATTTGATTAGAATTGTTATTTGAAATCGAGTATGTCCATGCCTGCTAACGTCTCTGCTTGTTACTATTATTATACTTTATAGACTCTTGATAATATATAATTGTTTAAAGCCCAAGCCAAGAAATAAAAGCTGGGAGAGCTGCACGGGAAGCCGTCGTGGTTCAGAATTTTAGCCAGGGCAAAGGATCCAACAAAATAGCTGCTTTCAAACTTAAATCCAATCGAAAGGTCAGAAATATCTCGAGAAAAATGACAATGATTTCTCTACAACTTATAAAGCACATCCACAGTTCCATCCGTGATATGCAACTTGTACGGGAGGAAGCAGAAGTCTCTCCGCAACTGCAAGCTGAGCGGCTCTTCACTGAGGAAAACAATTTGGTTACCATGACCAATCAACTATTTGTGGGTTCTCGCATGATGCGAATAGTGGTGCTAGTGTTGGTTTAGAAGGAATCAATACACTGGAACGTAACTTGCAGGTAGGATCTCTGGTGGGGGTTGATATTGAAACAAATGCAGAACAAGTTGTGGATATTCTAAGAATAGACAGGAGAAGCAATTTGGGAGGGAATCAGGTTGATATGGAACATGGGCTATGATTAACTCTAATGTCAATTAAGCTGTTAACTTTAAATGCTAGGGGTATGGGTTCTACGGATAGATTTATTAGCCTGAGGAAGATGTTGTTAAGGGTTGGAGGCTTTATATGGGGATATTATCAAGCTATTTTGGGGGAGAGATATCTTTGAATGAAATTATGTCCTTGCTCTAGGGACTGCTAGTGGTCTGCTCATTGTGTGGAAGAAAGATCAATTTGCTAGCATTGATGTGTTACCAAGTGCTTTCTCCATCTCTATCCTGTTTCAAAATATTGGGGTTAATTTCTTTTGGGTCCTTTCTAACATTTATGCTCCAACCTCTTCTACTCTCATAGAGCAATTTTGGGAAGAGTTGAATGCAATTCAGAGCTACTAGCAATACCTTTGGTGTTTGGATGGAGATTTTAATGTCATTAAAGATATGCATGAGAAGAATAATAGCTGTAGGAGAAATGCTCGTATTAGAAATTTCAACCCCTTTATTAGTGAATTTGCTCTACTTGATTTTGAACTCGAAGGTGGAGATTTACCTGGTCAAATAATAGATTCACCCTCATGTAGATTGGATAGATTATTAGCTGATTGGTTGTAATATTTTAGTTTTCATCATGAGCTTTTGTTGGAAATAACAGGTTTTGATCACCATGGAGTTCTACCCCATCTTAGTAAAAAAGCCTGGTCACTTCAGGTTGGAACTTATGTGGTTCGAGGACCAAAGTTTCTCAAATTAGTTGAAGACAAATGGCAGCCTAAGAACCATATCAAGGAGTTGAATAGAAACCATTGGTGAACTTGAAACCCTCATTGAAAGCAGCAAGCTAAGCTGTCTCTTTTGGATCTTCTTGAAGAGGAGAGAGGCCTGTGAGGAAGAATCGAATAGTAGGGTAGCAACTAAGGTAGTGCCTAATAAGCTTCTGAAAAGAGATTTCATCTTTTGGAAGATACAATTGGGTAAACATGGAGATTATCACTCTTCTTTATTTCACATCCTAGCTAATCACACAAGAATGGTCAAGTCTATCCCTGCCCTTCAGATTTCAGGTGGAAACCCAAAATGCTGTTATTGTTGACCACATTGTGCAACACTCGAAAAACATGTTTCAGGAACACGAGCAGTGAGACCCAAGCTCTCAGGAGTTGTGTTCAACGCTCTTGACCTACAGAATATGATGTTCTTGATTGTGATATCTCAGCACTTGAAGTAGTCACTGCTCTGAAAGGATTAGAAAGGAAGTTGCCTCAGGAATAGATGGGTACCCTATTGATTTCTTCAGAAAATGTTGGCACTTAGTCAGAACAAATTTCGTGGGGGTAATTGCATAATTCAATAGTAATCAATTCCTGGATTGGAGGCTTAACCTAACCCTGATCTTCCGCATTCCCAAAGTCAAAGGAGCAATGACCATTTATCAGTTTAGGCCTATCAGCTCCATTTCTTAGCATGCAAAACTATCTCCAAGGTGCTAGCTAGCAGGTTGAAAGCGCATATGCATACTCTGGTCTCTCCCTATGCTGCGCAGTAGTGGAAGGAATACAACTGATTGATGGGCCCCCATGGCTAATGAATTCATTAACTCTAGGCTTAAGTCTCACAGGTCTGGCTCAATCTGCAAGCTCGAGTTTCAAGAGCTTTTGACACTGTCAGATGGGAATTCTTAGAATGCATACTTTAGAGAATGGATTTGGGACTAAATGGAGGGTTGGATAAGGGTAATCCTCAAATTAGCCCAATTTTCTGTCAAAATTAATGGGGCTGTGGAAGGTTTTTCTTTAAACCTCCGGAGGAATCAGACAAGGTGATCCCCTCTCACTTTTACTTTTCTCCTTGGTAGCAGAAGGGCTCACCTAAATGATCCTAAGAGCTGAACATTATTACACTGTCATGGGCTTCCAAGTTAGAACTCATGGCACCTCCATTCCTGTCCTGCAATATGCTGATGACACACTACTCTTTCCAGAACCTAGTTTAGAGAGTATGATACACTTGCAGTCTATCCTCCTCTTGTTTGAAGTGGTTTATGGCCTCAACATCAACTTTCGGAAGTTTATTATTTACCTTATAGGAGAGGTGGAACAAATGGATACATTGGTGAATGTCCTTCAATGTTGGCTAGATTCACTCCCCACCACCTACCTTGGTCTTCCTTTGGGAGCTAAGTATAAAAGCAGAGCAACTTGGGAACCTACTATTGATAAAATAAGAAGCTGGTTGGCTTTGTGGAAAGCAAAGTACATCTCTAAGGCAGGCAACGTCACTTTGGTTAAAAGCACCCTTGCTAGTATTCCAATTTTCTTGCCGTCTTGTGTAGTAATACCCATCTACATTCAGCAAGATGTAGAGAAGATGAGACTTCCTTTGGGGACCAATCAGCAAAACAAGGGTTTGCACTGGGTGAGATGGAATGATGTTTGTAAAACTAGTGAACTTGGAAATGGAAGATTAACTCTTTTCAATAAAGCCTTATTGGCCAGATGGTTATGGAGAGGAGGACAATTATTCTAGAGAAATATGAGACTGAACAAGGGGGCTGGTAAATGGTTTCTCTTGGTGGAAGGGTGTTCTCAGCTTTAAACATTTCATTAAAGCTCGCACCTCCTTATAATTAGCTATGAAAATAAAACTCTCTTTTGGGAAGATAAATGGCGCACCAACCAACCCTTTAGTGAGTTATTCCCGCTCGTCTATAAACTGTCTTTGGCTAAACTGTTCCCTAGTCTACCAATGCATCAACTCGGACACTTCTAATTGGGACTTGAAGCTGAGGAGAAGGGTCAAAGACGATGAGTTCCCCACCCTGCTTATGTTGCTACAAGTTACTAAACACATTCAGTTGTTTGACAGAGAAGACATGTGGCAATAGGAGGACAAATCAGGCAACTTCACTGTCTGTGATGCTCACCAGAAACTCCCCACTCTTTCCACGACTGAGTCAAACTTGACCCTCTTTCGCTCCCCTTTTGGTCACAAGGTGTTTTGGCAGAAGGAAGTTCCCCAAGAGTTAATTTCATTGTTTGGGCAAGGGGACAGAGTAAAATTCCTACTATTGACTTGCTAATGAGCAAAGGTATCTCCAACCCAAACAGATGTGTTCTCTGTCAGCTCCACTCAAAATCCATGGAACATTTTATTCTCCTGTCCCTTCACTAGAAGTTTGTGTACCTCTATTTGTAATGAAGCCAATTGCAACCCTCCCAGGGCTTGGTCATTATTTCATTGGGTGGCTCATTGGAAAATGAGTGACTTGAATCTGAAAGGTACTTGGCTCTGGACAGAGTCCTTGCTTCCATCTGGTTTATTTGGAAAAGAGGAATAGTACAATCTTGAAAGGAAAATCTAAGGACACCACTGATCAAGTCCTTGCAGTGGCAATAGGGTATCACTGCGGAGTCATCACTCATCTGATCAACCTTTTCATCTTTGTAACCCTCTATTTTTCTTAATACATTTGCCTGTTTTGTTGATAAATTTTTTTTTTAACAACAAAAGACAATTGAATGCATTCTTTATAGCATTTTTCTAGAAAGGTCTTTGAAGAAAGAAGTTTATTCTGTTGTCTTGTTTAACATGCAATGCATTCCGACAGGCGCTCCAGTTCGAACATACAATCGGCCTGGATCACAATTATTAGGGGCTAATGGCCGTGATGACGGTCCAATGGTGAGCCTTTCGTTATCATCGCAGTTATGCTATTAATGCTTCTGCACACACAACTTCCTTGTTTCATTGTTCTGCTCTACTGCCTTCTTTAAATTTATCTATAACTGCAAAGGTCTTATAAATGATTTATCTAAGATTTTTGTTTCACACTAATTTCCTTATCTACTTATTTTCTTGTCAGATTACAACCTGTACCAGGGAGGGAACTTATAAGATTTCCTTATCAGGATGTGATGCTCGTATCTTTTGTTTAGGAGTGAGAATTGGAAGGGGGCGTACAGTTCAGCAGGTAACCCCTACCCTGAAGATAGTAACGCGTTTTACATGTTCAAAATCGATAGCTAAGACTTCTTGAATAATTAGGCAATTGCCTTTCTAGCTGAATGATAACAAGAAGTATAATATGTGCCAGAATGGTGAGATGACGTTACATTACCATTTTCAAATATTCATCAGGAGAACAGAACAAATTAATAGTCTTTTCTTTGTACTTCTCTCCCGTTTCTTCTTGCAGTTTTTTTGTCAAACCACTTGCGCTTGTGGTAGCCGTCTTGGCTACATCACAAGACATACTGAACATGAGACCATCAATAAAAAATGTATTTTTATCTTATTATTATTATTTTTTTACCTTTTTTCTTCTATTGTACATCCTTATGGTTTTTGTCATCATTAGTATTGCCCTTCTTGTTGTTGTTGTTGGGGCATGTCAACATAAGCACACAAAATTCCTTACTTTGGCCAGCCTTTAGAACTCTAGATATATCTGAGGATTTGATGTTTTTGCTGTTGAAAAACCATAAAAACCATACTTATGCTGGTGCTGATGATATACTATAACTGATTCCATATGGTGACAAAATCTGACATGATTTGGTAATCGCCACACTGAAAAGACAGAACAAATAACTATCTAAGGATGCTAGCTGCTCAGTCAAACATGAAGATCTCAAAGATAGACCATATAATTTCCTGTGCTGATCCCCCCTCCCTCTTTCTACATAATTTTTAAATTTATCCTTACATTTCTTTCCCTCTAAATCAACGACATAAGGGAGATCAAAGCAGAAGCCAGAAGGCATGAAGATGAAGCAATTGCGTTGTGTACGCGAAGACTTTGGGGAAGTTGGAGAAGTTTGATGTCATGGAGAGTAAGATAATCAAGTTGTGACCTATAAAGGAGAAGTGATCCCTTTCAAGCTATTCCAACCACCTGGCCTCCCGAGACCACTCTAAGGGGCTTGTCACACACGTGGACATCCCTGTGCAGGCGGCGTAAGCCCTCAGATCGTTTGGCATGTTGATTATGCTTCCAAGGCCATCGACAAAAGTTGGATCAAGCTCCTAGACATCAATCATGCATCAACCACTAAGGGTCTCACCCCTTGATGTGCAATCGTGTTCTATTTGATTCATTAGTTTGTCAAAAGCTATCCCCTTTGCCTATGGATCAGCATGCATTCACTTTCTTGTATGATTCACAATCATTTGGAGCCATCTTTTCAGATTTGGAACCCTTTTGTAGAGTAACAAATTTAGTTTGCTTCTTAACACTCTTGATGCACCCTATGGCGCATTATGATCTCGTCCTGCGACTCACTTTGTAGGGAAAATGTGTAATAATGGTCTTGATAGAGTTAAGGGGAGGGAATGGTTAATAATGGTCTCCACCAAATTTCAGGGGAGGAAGCCAGGTCCTGGTGAATGCTTTACAGACTACCATAATCGGCCTACAACACAGAGAAGAGAAGAGAGATGAAGGAAGCAACTGAGGGATCCCTGCAGTTGGATGATGGGTCTTCAGATTGATGTTTACATTTTAGTGAGGTTGTGGGAGTGCAGCGGGGGTTGTAAGTATTGTTGTCCCTATCTTCAAATGCAAGATGAATGGAGATTATGTTTGGACTTGAGTGACAGTTTAGAGAAAGTAATAAATAAAGTATAATAGTTATTCAAGTATTAAGGAGATTATGTTTGGAGATTATGTTTGTCATGTTGTTGCAAAGTTTGAAAATTGTGCTAAAATCTAATGGAATGAGACAGTTAAGGATAGGAAAGTTTTTCATATCTCTACATGGAAGAAAATGAATAAATACATTGCAGCAATTTTTTTTTATCCTACTAATTATGAGTGTGATCTATTCTATTTATGAGATTGTGCGAATAGAAGAAGCAATTACTTTCTATTATGGCCTACTGCCTGCCATGGAGCATTTTAGTTGATTTACCTTAGCATTAATTTTTTTTTCTAGTGCAATTACACTGGAGCTAAAAATTAGTAGTATATAGGTCGGTTATAGACTAAGATTAAGAATGGTTTGGTTATCAGGGACAATGGTTGTTTGTAGAGTAAGATTAAGCATATAACAGTAGGGCTACAAGTGGGCGGGGTGGACGGGTTGAAAGCAATGCCCAAGACCAACCCAATGTTTGAATGCTTTGCCCATTCCCAGCCAACCAAACTTTGGGTTGGCCTATATGTGCCCATGACCAACCCAATCTTGACATTTAGTATCCGGGTTGCCCATTTGCCCATGTAAGTCATGTACTTAACTAGGTGTTTGTCCTAAATGTTTTGAGTTTTAACAAACAGTTTCAACCAAAATTGATAGAATCAAGTAAATTGGGTTCTAAAAACTAAAAAGTGCAAAATTGACTTAAATATGTCAATTCTGTCAAGATCTTGAGATTGTTCATACAAAAAAGCTCAATTACAGAGAGGTTAAACTCCTAATATACTTAAAAAAAATGAGTATAAATAAAATCTAACAATAGATATGTCTTCAAACTTGTATTTTCCAATTTGTAATAAGTTGATTCCCATCTACTTAGCAACTACCAAAAAAAATATTACGGAAAATATTCAATATAGAAAAAGTAATTTGATGTCAAAAAATGATTATATAAGCCAAAATGTAATTGGATTCATTTTGGCACATTTTATAATACCGATATGAAATAGTCGAAATTTTCTAATTTGATATGTTTTAAAAAATTATTAAACGCGATAAATATAGATATCGGGCTCAGGTAGGGGTGTTAATCGGGTTATTCGATCAACTATTGCAGCAAAACCGAACCGAACTTGTGTTTCGGTTTGGTTTTCAAAAATTTCCAAACTCTAACCGAGACCGAACCAATCGGGTTCGGTTCAGTTCGGGTTTTTTTCGGTTTTTTTTAGATAGATGTAAAATTGCAAAAAAAGGCTTAAAACAGTTAGCTTGTTGAGTCATGTTTAAACAACAAGTATTCCTGACTTTGCTCAACAAACCATTTAACAGACAATTTAATAGAAACAATTATCATCAAATTAACACAACAACAAATTAACACCAACAACACTCATCATCATCAGCTAATAAACTTAACAAGTTCTCTATGCATTAATCAACATTCATATAATCAAGAAATTTCAATCCAAAATGCTAATCCAAAGCTAATAAACTTAACAAGTTATCTATGAAAAAAATTCATCTCTTAGTAGCATTCATCATCATCTGAACCTTGAGGCTTAAGCACATTTGAGAGATGGATGGAAATATGATCTGCAATAAAACAAATAATCATTTAGTGCCAAAACCCAGAAAACTTGTATATGTCAATATGAAGACTGTAATGCAGAGATTAATAAGTGTTGCAGAGCATTTCATGTGTAACAGGTTTGGATAAACTTCAGTATAACAGGTTTGGATGTTATGCTATTGTGAAAATGCTGGCAGAGTTCCAAGTACATAACTATTTTACAAGTACATAATTATTCACTTCATTATAACTTTGATTCACAATTCAATTAATGGATACAAATATTAAAATTGAGCACTTATTATAATTAGTTTGAGATGATCTGAAAGTTATAGCATAAATGAAATCTATAGATTATAGAACTAATAAAATAGAAGTTAATAGATGAAACAAACGATTATTTTGGTAAACTCAAGAAGTCTACAACAAAAATTGATCAAAACTATGGTTCAAACATGGAATAGAAAGCTGTGTTTAACTTGTAGATTTCAAACTTAATGAGAAATGGTTCTCAAACATGGAAGAATGTAAGCTATGTTTAGTAAAGAAATGGACTATTGCCAATGGCATGACAGCTCAACGGTTGGAGCTTGGCGGATGGTACCACTTGGTCATGGGTTCAAACCCAGCTTGCGGCATCTTTATAAATTTATGGTGTGTTGACCAGTTCTGGTCTTTAATGGGGGTTTTGGGATCCTATAAAAACCCTGCTCGCCTTCCAAAAAAAAAAGGACTATTTAGGAAAGCAATTACCTTTCAAGGCTTGGACTTTGGAGGCAACATCAGACCCTTTTCAACTTCTACATAGTACGTAATAGATAAAAGATATTAATCACTGTAAGATAAACAATATTAACTATTTAAATACTAAGTATAAAAAATAAAAACCAATTACCTTTTTCAATAGCTTCATAAAACTCCATCTCCTCATTAGAAGGCTCGTGATGCAAGACGACATTTGTACTCAAAAGTCAACTTTGAGTACAAATCAAAGCCTCTACCATCTTTGGACTCAACGAGCTACGGAATGAATTAATTATCCGTCCACTTGTGCTAAAACAAGACTCCGAAGCAGTCGTTGATACTGGAATGGCTAAGACCTCACGTGCAATCCGTGCCAAAATGGGGTATTTGGATGATCCATGAACTTTCCACCAACACAAAATATCAAATTTTGAATCTTCAACCTTTTCAATAGGATCCTGAAGATATCTATCCACATCATTAGTTATAACCTCTATTTTTTGGCTTTCCTCAACCTGAGCTTTGCTTCCAACTACTTTTCGGACTCCGTTGAGGCTATGCTTGGAGTACCACTATCATTTGATGATTGACTACTACCACTACTATCATCATTGTGACGTTCTTCCATTGGGTGAAAACGTTTGGATGCCTCCTCATAGATATTATAAAGATTCATAGATATTATAAAGATTAAGCAACAAATTTTTCACAATTTTTGTATGAGCTTCAACCTTGTCATTCTCCTCACCAAATATGATCTCCAAATAGTCACACTTTCTCCAACTTATGACGCAGATCAAGGACAATGGCTATGAAATAATACTTATTGACACTACCCATTGAACCCCAATACTTATCATATTTAGCTTTCATGCTAAGAGTAATGGATGACAGTTGATCACACTAATTTTCATGCAAGAGACTGTACACCTTAAACACATCCATAAAAGCATGGTGAATCGTCGGTGTATTCGAACAACAAGATCTTAGGGTGATATCATAAAAGAATTTCAAGAAAGAAGCAAACACATCCCCCAAATCCCACTCATCATCAACCGGTGGCCCTATCTTTCTCTCATTAGCAAAGTAGGCTTGATAGCTACTATCATCATCTAGTAATCTATCAAAAGCCCTACGAAATTTAATAGTCGATTGCAACATCAAATAGGTAGAATTCCACCTCGTTGGTACATCCAATATGACAAGACCTTTACCAACAATTTTGATCTGCACCACACAACTTTTAAATCATTCCAACCTAGAAGGAGATGACCTAGCATATCGAACTGCATTACGAATGCTTTGAATACAAGTATTCAACTCATTCAACCCATCACCGACAATCAAATTAAGAATATGTGCAATACACCTTACATGCAAATCTTCCCCACCTAACAAAACTGCATCCGGTCTTGGCCAATGCCCCAATCTTAATCAAATAACTCAACCCCGAGTCATTGGAAGAAACATTATCAACTATAACGGTGAGAAGTTTCTCAATGCCCCAACTATTTAGACATTCCTCCAAAAGTCTCCCAACAGAATCACCCTTGTGGTTTGGAATCAAACAAAAACTCAAAATCTTCTTATGCAACACCCAATCATCATCAATAAAATGTGCAGTAACAACCATGTAATTAATGTTTTGAAGAGATGTCTATGTATCGGTTGTTATGCACATCCTATATCCACGTATAAACTCCTTTAATGATTGCCTTTGGGAATAATACAAAGAAAGAACATCTCTAGCCACAGTTTGACGACATGGATTTTTCCATTTAGGACATGCTCTCAAGCAAAATTTCCTAAACCCTCCCCCCTCTACAAAATTAAAAGGTAACTCATCTATAATTTACCATCTCAACACATGCTTTGGTAATTTCTTTTTTACTAAACCCAATTGCAACTTCTGTAGGGTTACTATAAGACAAGACCTTTTGTTTTGCGGACATCTTTTCCTTATTTGGGGGGGGGTATTTCTTACATCTATCGTTATGACCAATTAAAGATTATGTGCCATTTTTTGAAGAAGCCGCAAAAGTTTTACTATAATATTTGCACTTAGCCCTAGTTCCTTCACTAGACATATACCTTTCATAGTGATCCCAAATGTCAGCCCGCTGCCTTTCTTGTTGTTCCACAAGAAGATCACGTACCTCAACAACTGACCCACTTCCGCCTTCAAGCACCTTTGGAGCTCCACCTTCTGCTTGATGGCTTGATTTTGAGTTGGACCGACCTTGAGGTAATGATAAATCACTTTCAATTTCCATCTACATAAATCAATAAAAAAATTTAGTTCACCTAAAATTTTACCATATACATATCCAAAAAATGTTAACTAATGTTTACCTGAGATTTTCTCTTCTTTGATGAACCATTTGAGTTCTTGGTGATCACCATCATGTAAAAAAAATTCATTGTTCAACATAATACACAGTTACAAACGGTCAGAATTGAGAAGAACCCATTAAAACAATTCCATGTTCATATACAAAAATCTCAACAATCATATACAATAAAAGCAACTGAAAATTTTCATGTTACACAGTAAAAAAAATAGGGTTGCAAATTTATGCTATAATACATAAGTTTAATCAACAATATTTTGCACTTATTAATAACATAAGTTGAAAATAGGGTGATGGGCGTTGACTTTATTAGTAATACCCTAATATTTTGCACTTATTAATAACCCAAACTCAAAACTGCCCTTATCAATTGAATGGTCTTAATCCAAAAATGACAGAGAGAATAAAAGATGATCCATCATGTGCATTGTGCAACACTCTTTGCCCAACATGGCCATCACTCCTTTCCCAACAAAAGTATCTTTGTTTCAAATCCTATAATATTCACTAGTTACTCTTTATAATATGGTCCACCATGTGAGATAAGGACTTTTAAACTTTTAGTTACAAACCCTACCAAATAAACATACCAAACCACACAAAAATGCAAAAAAGATAAACAGCCAACTCATTTTCCCCACATATCACCTCATCTAATAAAGTTCAAACCATTCTATAATTGTGGTTGGCACAGACATAATCCTCCTTCTACACTCTCATTGCAGCCTGCAAGCTCATTTATACAGATAAAAAATATAGTACAACATAAAAGAAACATCAACCAAACATACATGCATCATCAATGCAAGACAATACGTAAGAGAAACAATAAGTTCAACAAATGGTCAGATGTCTATTAAACAAGAATATCCTACAATTTCCTTTTTTTTTTTAAATGACTGAAAATAGGGATATGACAATTAATTTCCATGTTACACAGTCAGAATTGAGAAGAACCCATTGAGTTCTTTGATTCAGTGCTTGAGTTCTTTGAACAAGTAAACCCTCTAAATTCTTATTATGAACAGAAGATAGAAGAAAACAGGGCTGATTATGAACAAGTAAACCCTCTCTAAATGAAAGGACAATTGGTTGTTGTTGTTGATGACAGAAAAAGAAGAGGAAAAGAAGAGAAGAAGGTAGAGGGTCATACCTTTGAAAGAGAGGAGGTGGTTGATGTGCCTTGACGGTGGTCGATGGCAGTCGGAGGTGGCTTGGTGCTTAGATCTGCTCTTGGAAGTCTCTTGAGTTGAAAGTTCGATTGAGAGAGATGAGAAGTTAGCCTCAATGAGTGCTTTTATTGAGGAGGGGAGGCGGCCTGAAAAAGAGTGAAAGGAGGTGAGGAAGGGAGGCTTTGTTTAGGCCTATAGGGTTTGGGAGGAGAAAATATGTTTAGGGTTTGGTTTGGGACTTGGGAGTGTGTGTGTCACGTGAGGGAAGGAGAGGATTTTGAGGAATGATTTGTATATCCGGTTTGGTTCGGTTTTTTCGGTGCTGAAAAAACCTCAAACCGCAACCGAATAGTTCGGTTTTGGTGATTCAATTTCGGTTTTTATTCGGTTTTGGTTATTTTCAGCTCGGTTCGGTTAATTCAGGCGGTTTTCAGGGATGAATTAACACCCCTAGGCTCAGGTGGGTCCAGGTTGGGCAACTCAATTGCCCACGCCGAACCCATTTTTTTCATGTTGAATAAAATGATGACCATAACCAACCCTAGCCCTACCTAGGTATGGCCCATCCTACCCAACCCCCGGTTGGGCAGGTGAGCCTGTCCTAGTTGCAACCCTATATAGTAATAGAATATCATGCTTTCAAGATTTTCGCAGTGTAAACATGACTCTTCTTTCAAGACTTTTGCAATGTGTGGCCGGTTCTGGTTCGACTGGCACAGACCGGCTCGTATTACGGAGACCAAACCATGTAATATGTTAGGCATTAAGATACAGAGGGTACCAAGTTCAAGGCCACAATACAGTTAATTTCCTATAATTCCAGGATCTATTCTCTGCATAATGCTTAATGGTGCTTCTTGGTTGGAGTCTGAGCTCTTGTTTACAGTTAATTTCGTTATTGTGCAGGTACTCAACTTAATTCCAAAAGAGGCAGATGGTGAGCGTTTTGAAGATGCACTTGCACGCGTTTGTCGTTGCATTGGGGGTGGAAATGCCACAGAAAATGCAGATAGTGATGATGATATAGAACTTGTTGCAGAGTCGCTTACTATTAGTCTTCGCTGCCCTGTAAGTAACAGTATATATTTCTTTTTCCTGGGTATAGTGGGTATTAATTGTTCATACTGATCAGTCAACTAAGATGCTATGGATCAAAATTTATGCATAAGTCCGTATTTATTGTTTTTTCGGGTTTGTATCTAGTGTTTTAGCTTATATTATGGATTGGCTCTGACCTTTGGATCAAGACGTAGGCTAGTCATTCATTGTAGGTCAGGAAAGATACAGAATTACCAAATTAGCACAAAGCAGCAAATGAGACTTTCCTGATTGAGTACCCATCTTTCTTTGTCCTCTATTGTCAGCGCATGAGTTAAGTTAGATACCACTTGTTACTACACAAATTGGAGCTGATGAAATTTGCAAATCTCTAAGTTACTTTAAGGGAATTATTTTATTTGCTGCTCAGGATAAGAGTAGACTGAATGGTCAGTGCTGCTCCCAGGATTTGTAGATTTAAACCATTGAAGTCTCTTAACACTGAGAGACTTGAGATGATAAATGAAATGTCATCAGAATATGTTAGGTTGTTAGTCATGCAAAATATGTTTGCAAACCGCTGCCTCTAAGTAAATTATATTCCATTTATCAGATAGGCGTGCACCAATATCATTCTTAGTGGAATGTGTTCCCATGTTAGAGACTTTCTAAATCTACGAAAAGTCAATTCACCGTTTGTTTCAAATTAACCCTAGTAAAAAAATTTCCTTTTTGACTTGTCATGGTTAAAACTTCATTAGTATCAATGCCATTCTTCTACTTGGTGTAGAAGCTAGAACTATTATTTGGAAATCAGGTTTAGAGATATTTGTTCTTGCACTATAATACTCTTTATTGTGCATGGACTCTTTAGTTTACTTGTTCTGTCTCTACGCTTTTGAAGAAGCTCGGATTTCCAGTGAAATTTGTATCTTGGATGCAAGCTTGTCTCTCCAGGGCTATGTTCTTCGTCAAATTTTTAGGGGAAAAATGGTGGGAGATTTTGTTCTTACAAATCAGGAAAATGAATGAGTTTTGGCAGATTGTGTATCCTTGGTGCACTTCAAAATCGGGTTTGTTTGGGAAGCTATGAATTATGATCCACCAAAAAACTTATTATTGGACATACAGATTTATTAGTGGCTATGGTGCAGAACTACTTGGTACATATTTAAAAGTTAAATATTGAAGGCAAGTATATCATACTAGGGAGTAGTTTAGTTGATAGCATGTGATTGTGCAAGGTCAACAGTACTGAATTTTCTGTAACTTGTTATTAGATATACCCAAGTTGAATAAGATTTCTAATTTTTTTTTTTTGTATTTTTGTCCTGTGACAGATGACTGCTTCTAGAATAAAAATTGCTGGCAGATTTAAACCTTGTGCTCACATAGGCTGTTTCGACCTTGAATCTTTTGTGGAGCTTAACCAAAGGTCTAGGAAGGCAAGTGTGTAATATATCTGTACCATCAATTAGTTCGTCTTTAAAAAAATTTAATTTATTTATTTACATATTAAGAAGAAGATTGCTGTGTACTTTCGCTGCAGTGGCAGTGCCCGATATGTATCAAAAACTATTCCTTGGAGAATATCATCATTGACCCCTATTTCAACCGCATTGCGGCTATGGTACTACCTTCAGAAACTTCAATGACTTTACGTTCTTGATGCTAATTTTTCAATTCCATGAACTATTTTAATGTGGTGGAACAGATGCAAGATTGTGGTGAAGATGTAAAGGAGATAGATCTGAAGCCTGATGGCTGTTGGCGTGTCAGGAATGAACGAGAACATCAGGATCTTGCAAAATGGCACTTCCCTGATGGTTTACTCTGTGGAGAGATAGAGGAGGTAGTGGGACCAGACTTAGAAACCCCAAAGCAGGTCAAACAAGGAGTTTCTGGACATTCTAATCTGAAACTTGGGGTTAAGAAAACATTTGATGGTTTATGGGAAGTCAATAAGCCAGAAGATATGCCCTCCCTTTCTTCTGGAAGCCGTTTATTGGAATTTGAAAACCGGTGTCCAAAAATTATGCCTTTGAGCAGCAGTGCCACCGGAAGTGGTAGAGAAGGTGAGGATCCTAGTGTTAATCAGGATGCTGGTGAGCATTTTGATTTCTCTAGCAACAACGGCAATGAACTCAATTCTCTTCGTCATAGCTTTGATCCCACAGGCAGAATGTGCAACAAACTACCCTCTGCGCCATCACAGTGCCCGGACATAGTCATTCTGAGTGATTCCGATTCTGATGATGAGATTTTGGTTTCTCACCCAATATATGAATCTGGTCAAGCTGAAGCAGCAACTTTACCCCTTTCTGGAACACATGCCTCGTACCCTGAGCATCTCAATCAGGGTATGAGTAGGAACTTATTCCCAGGTCTATTTAATGGTGATACTGTTGATTCCATGGGACCTATGTGGCCATTGCATTCTGCTACTCCAGCAGGTTCCAGCCTTAGATTATTTGGCAGAGAAACCAATGTTGCAATTTCTCCAGTTGCTGTGCAACTTAACTCTGTTGCCTGTTCAACATCAATGAATGGTTTCCCAGTGGTGCCAGCAGCAAATGTTGGACCTGCTACACAAGCTCCAGGCTCTGTGTGTCGCCTCACTATTGACTTGAATAGTAATGTGGTTGAGAGTCCCTTGGGATTTAGTGGGGGTGAAACTTCTCTGCAAATTTCTGTTCCTTCTCTTCCAGCTGCAACAACAGTGCAGTCAGATCTAAGAAATCGACCAGATATGTCAAATGAGAACTGGATTTCTCTTAGGTTTGGAGCTGGTGATGGTGCCAGTGGCTCTGGTCATGTTGAATCGGCAGTTACAAATGGGATGAATTTGAGTTCCCCAACCACATCCAAGTATGGTAGGTGGATTTTTTTTTTTCCACTGCCCATGTTCTCTTTTCCAGTACATTCTTATTTTCTATTGTCGTGCAGTTGAATTGAATTCATAGTCATCTTCCTTTCTAATGTATTTTAATGCAAGCCATGTAGCAGTCTGCAGCTGGATTAGCATCACATGCAAGATGCAATCCTATTTAATATGGAATAATGCGTTTAATTGACATTCTCATAAACCGTGTCAAGATCACATGGAGATTATAGTGTGATAGTTTTCTATTGTTGAGGTCCCTTTAGGGTAGGAAGTAAGAGCAAACCTCACTTCTCTTTTGTCTTCAATCTCTTATTCCATCACCATCAAACGAACATGTATTATACACACTGTTATGACCTTTACATCTCACAATCACATAACGCATATTTACGAGATAAAATTACTCTGTATAACTGTATGGCACTTGCACCACACTGCAGAGCACTTCTATCCATGTTGTCCCATGCATGAAAGATTGTCTTGCATGAAATTCAATTGGCTACATGCTTTGGC
This sequence comes from Berberis vulgaris, assembly GCA_963556465.1. Classification (NCBI taxonomy): domain Eukaryota; kingdom Viridiplantae; phylum Streptophyta; class Magnoliopsida; order Ranunculales; family Berberidaceae; genus Berberis; species Berberis vulgaris. The sequence goes on from OY747133.1 coordinate 3,241,150, forward strand.
TTGTGTTTGGGTGCCATTCGTGGCCTATCTTTTTGATACTATGAAACAAATTTTTTTTTTTTTTTTCTGAATCCAGACACTTTCTTCGTTTTATATTCTTTGGACTGATATTTTATTTGTGTGCTCCATTCGTCAGCTGTTTTGCATCCGAGGGCGCCTGCTGATGATTCAGCTGAGAAGATACCAAAAAGGCCAATCTCTAACGGTCCTTTCTCATTTCCTCGCCAACCAAGGTCTGTTCGGCCAAGACCATTTGCCATAGAGTCAGACTAGGAGTGGTTACAGCAGACCAACAAGCATCAAATCTGAGCAGTTCTTTTGATAGCAGACGATTGTGGAAGGTGTGAAAATCAAAGTAGTAGAAACCCCAGAAGGAAATAACTTGGAGAATAAGGGAAGTAGATGTAGAAATATGAACAATTGCTGATAGGGTATGAGACCATATAGGAGCTACAAAATTTCCATCAATTCCATATTAGTCTTGATATCCCACATAACAGAATGATATGAAAAGAAATAATTTTTGTCTCCCGAGAGGGACCTGTTAGGTGTAGTGTAGATCTGGTTGGGTTTCAGGAATGATTACCCTGATGACAAACAGCAGTGCTATGCAGCAAGTTAATGGGACTTGGGTGGTTGCATTATTCAATGGTGAGCTTAAAAGTTGCACTGATGTCTTCTTTCAATCGCAACATGTATATTGTTGTTCTTTTCTAAATCTTCTTATGTGCAGATCCAGGTCCCATATGTGAGAATTGTTCAAAGGAGTATAGATATACAAAAGATGACAGATAGAATTGACGTTGCAGCAATGTAAGTTTTAAATTATAGTGACGGGGTGCTCCCTTGTTACAGAGGAACTGAGTTGTTCATATATTCACATCTTTTTCTTGCTGAGCTTCTTCAGTGGACGGATAACTTTCATTAACTGGTGGTTTCGCTCTTGGTAGCTTTGTTGACATTTTGGGTTTTAGTTGTTACTTAGCTGTCAAAAGGTTTTCTTTTAACCAATGTCTGCCTGTTGTTTGTCATGGTGACAATGGAGTGTTTTATAGAAGGTTTGGGATATAGAAGAATTGATCTATTGATAAAGTCTTAGAACTTATGAAGCATTTTGAATAGGTATAATACTTTTTATAGTTGAAAGGTTGGCAGAATGAGAAAATTGAAGTCGATTGAGACTTCAAATCCAGTGAATTGCAATGTTAAAGGGGGTGTATAGTTCGAGCTATACTCGAGCAGGTCACGCACCCACCCATCCAAAAAATTTTTAATTCAATTTTGTTTTACCTTGTAAACATATATTGATGTTTGTGGCACTTCTATTTAATCTATACAAGTTCAAGTGTGCAGTGAGGCATTCGATTGGCTATTGTATAGTAGGTAATATTGATTGAGCAACATTGCAATTTGATGGCTGTAACTACTTAACTGAGATGTAAAGTGGTACACGCTGATCTACATTCAGGATAGTATGCAAGTTAGGTTTATAATTTTACCATATATGTATATTGGTCATGTATTGTGATGACATCACAATTGTGAAAATTGTCCATTTTTCTTATTTTTGTCATTCCCTTCATTTGAAATTGCCTTACAAGATGTTGTAATGATGTCATATTCATTGTAAGGTATGAGAATTTTGCATAAATTTAGGGAATGTGAGATGCAAATAAGGGATCTCTTGGAAGAGGTTTTCACGGGGTTCATCCCTTGAAAAACATGGACCTCATAAATATAAGGAATCTCTTAGAGATGCTCTCAGTGCGGTGGCACCAAAGCCTGGTGTTTGGTGCTCCAACAGATGGCCCAAAGCTCAACATGCTTGAACTTTGCCAAAGAAGAGTATGATTTGGACAGAGATGCGGGTACATTTTTGGACTAGTCTCGGTGTAGTCTTTTTTTTTTCTTTAAGCGGTCAATTGGAGTGCACCCACTCTCAACTTCCGATGCTCAATTGGAGAGCACCCTAAACCCCATCAAAACATTAAACTAGAAACACAAGAAAAAAAAAAATTCTGTTAGTAAAAGAAAAAATAAGTTTTTTTTTTTTTTTTGGGTTTTGAGTTTTGAGACTGAGCTCCTCAATGGAGAAGCTCTTAACAAATTGTTGACTCTAGTGTATTCCATTTCCAATAAAAGGCAGCGCCTATTTGGCATGGATGCACTCTTTAACCATTGGCATGAGATTGAAAGAATCATCAATCTCGGCGAGTGAGCTAGGTTTTTTTTGGTATTCCTCGTCCACAACATCCCATTTTATTATTATTATTATTATTATTATTATTATTTTTTAATACTTTTTCTCATAAAAATCATTATTCATCTTCTCAAAGAACAAGAACAACATGGAAGTGGGTAGGGACGAAGGGGGCGATCTATCGCGAGGGACAGTGATAGACGATCGGTGACGGCGAGAGATAGAGGAGATGGAGTGACAACCACTGTCGTTCCTTCTCCATCTTCTTCTCCTCCTTTCCCTCTCCCAGTTCTCCCACTCTCTTCTTTTCCCACTCTCTCTCAGTTTCCCTCTCTTATTCTCCTATTCTCTCTTCTTCCCGCACAGACTGTCACCTCTCTCCCTTTCCTTCTTCTCTTCTTCCCGCACAGAGAATCCGAGGAGAAGGAGAAGAAGAGGGAGACGGACGACGACAAAATTGTGGTCAACATCCTTGTGAAGGCTCCAAATATTATGCTTCTTCGACTTCCTCTTCAATATTGATTTGAGAAAATGAAGAGGATATGCGAGGTGATGGGTGTCCTCGGATGGCGAGGGAAGGGAAGAAAATAAGAGAAATTAGATAAAAAGAAGAAGATTAGAGAGAATGAGAAGAATATCATAAAAGAAGAAGGGTGGTGGTGAAAAGAGAGGAAGTTGGGAAGGGAGAAAGAATTCTCTATCGTATTAAATTTATGAGGGGAGAAAGATTTATGTTTTTCTTTTATAGGAGTGTGGAAGAGAACAATGGTGTGGGACAGAAAGTACATGATGTGGAAAAGTAAAAATTAGATGGATGGTGATTGTGATTGTAAGGTTTGTCTACACAGCGAGGAAATGGGCGAGGGAGGGGTGCAGCCGTTCACTCCCTTGAGATGCGTGAAAAGACATCAAAATACGCACTTTCAAGCATCTCGAAGGGGACTAACGGCTTCACCCCCTCCCTCGCCCGTTTCCTCGCTCCTTTCCTCGTCATTTAGAAATTTCCGTGATTGTAAGATGTGGTGCCAAATAATTGCTGCCCTAAGATGGTGCATTAATTGCATGTTTATATTAAAAAAAAAATGTCTTAGAATCTATATTGAGCATCTCTGAAGTAGTTTTTTCAAATCAGTGTTCTCCAACTATTAATCGTATTCGACTCTATTTCACCCTGCTTTCATTAAACGCGATCATCTCTCTCTTCTGTTGGCGGAAACCAAACCCCTCATTTGGAAACAAAATCAAAATCCCTGACTTGGCTTTCTTCCTTGTTTCCAAGTTTCGATCGTGCTCAGATCTCTCCCTCCTGTGGTACGATCTCCTCCTCCTCCATTCACAAATTCTCTTCGACTTTTGAATCATTTCTTGATTAGGGTTTATGAACTTTCTTTGTTTGATGCAGGTGAAATGGAGAACCAAGCCTTGAACCATCTACCAGAAGCGCATTCCTTACCCGACGGATTCGTCGAGAGCTCGCTCGAGCCATTGGAGGAGCAAGAGAAGCCTCCCCAGACTGATTACAAGGAGGAGACCTTAGCTGAAATCGAAACTTGTACTGAATCCCAACATGATTTGCCTGCTGCTTCTTCTTCTTCTTCCGATTCTGCGGTGGTCGAGGTTCGAGCCGAGAAGCTCAGGACATTTCCTGTACCGCTGGCCGAGAAGGATGGTTCGGGGGAGAAGGAGGAAGTGGCCACTAGTGTCGGTCGTGAAAATGCAGAGGAAGTTAGTGTCAGTATAATTTCGGAGGTTTCTTTGCCTGTGTCTTCTTATGATGAGCCATGGACTGGTGCTGAAGGTAGCTCCCGGGTTTCGGAGGAAGGTGATAATCATCTTTGCCTTGAGTTATAGGTCTGCATTAGCATATGTAATTTTTCTATTCTGGGGATTGAATTTTGCGCATTGTTGATTTGGTTTCAAAGTGTTTTGGGAAAAGATATTCAAATTGGAGGGAGGGAGTAACCAATCCTGTGTTATAATTCTATTAGAAAGGCTTAAAGGGTATACCACTTGATTCCGAGCTAGTTATTACCCAATACCATATAAGCACCTTAAATTCTATTATTGTTAAATGTTTTCACTTTCTAGGACACACTTGTTTCTCTCACTCAAATTCCCCAATATAGTGTGTGGGATGAAAAATCATACGATATTACTAGCTTCCTTTTCGGAAGGGATACTTTTCTGACTCGATTGATGGCTGACTGGCTGTTTATATTCAATACACATTTTCATACACTCGATATGTATCATGCATACTCGATCAAAATTTGAATTTATCGATCAATAGTGTGAATTGTGTTATTCGATGCGACACACCCGATACACCATATAGTATTTTGAAAAAGTATATATTTTAAACCTTACACTTCAGATCATATTCAGATCTATGTTCAATTCAAATTAAATTAAGCTCTGTGTGCTAATTGGGATGTGGATTCAAGTCGGACTATAGATAAACTCTGAACTATTTATGTCCTGCTGTAGCATGCATTCTTCCATGTACATCTAGTCTAGGAGGTCTTTGCGTGTTCAATGTTTTTATTCCCTGAATTACACTATCTATATAAATCATTTTGTTCTAGAACATTTCATGGAATCTGTCATCTGACTGGCTATTGTTCTTTTCTGCCATGCCCTTTGCAGCAACTGGAGGGTGCTCCATGCAACAGGCCAGTAATTCCAAGGAAAAATCTACAGCGGAGAGTACTGAACTTTTGAAGAACACAAAGCTAGTCAGTAATATCCTATTGCCTCCATTTTGATGAATATTAATAGTTTTTACTTTGTCTATTAGTGGTTCCTAGCTAATGCATATATGAGTTATCCAAATAAAACATTGGAATACGTTATCAAAATAAACATTTTTTTATTAGTTGGCCTCTTTGACAGTAAGGATATGTGGTGTTGGAATGACAAGTCAAGTAAGTTCTCTGTCATTGATTCCCATCTTAAGCTACAAACTCAAGATATAGTTGTTGCTCATCGTCCCCTTTTCTTCCCCTTTTAGGCATAAAATCTTCTGGATAAAGGAAATTTCCCCTAGAGTTAATTTCTTTGTTTGGGCCATGGCGCAGGGAAAAATCCCAATTGTAGATAACCTTGCTAAAAGGTGTCTCACAATCACCAATAAATATATTCTCTTTCAACAACATTCAGAATCCCTAGATCACATCTTCTCTTGTCCTTTCTCTAGCAGCCTTTGGACCTCTATTTGCAATTAGGAAAGTTGCTGACCACCTATTACCTGAAATCTATGTCAGTGGATTAAGGATTGGGGAAGGAATGGCCTTTCAATGAAAGGAGTGTGGTAATGGGACTGGTCGCTCTTTTGCTACCATCTGGATCATATGGAAGAAATCAGAGAATCTTCGGGGTAGCTAGAGATGTCTCTCACTTAACCAAGGCAATCAAATCCTTGGTATGGCAATGGGGGGTTAGTTGGGGAGTCATTACAGAGCAGCCCTATCATATAATTAGGATATCATTTTTACTTTGTAATTGAGCTATTTGATGTGTATCCCGTATCCTTTCTGCTTCTGTTTTCTCCTTTATGTGTAGCGCTATTCCTTTGCTACATACATATATATAATAAAAAATAACCTACAATTTTATTAGGTATCTGAAAAACTGTGTTGTTGGAGATTTGATTGATTTGTGGTGTTTCAGGGTTGGGCTGCTTCATTTTGTTGTTATACTTAAAAGTAATGATGACTAATGATCACTCTAGCTTATGAAAAGTTGATACTTCAATGTTCCAGGAAACGTCTGAAGTAAAACGTAAAAATGTGAAACGTGGCTTCAAATCAGAAAAGGAATTTCTGGAGTTAATGCTGAAATATCAACAAGTTATTGCTGAAAGAGACGCAGGCAAGTTACAAAAATTATTAAATTCCAATTATATTTATTTATTTATTTATATATTTTATTTTATTTTTTCTTTTACTTCTAGCCTAAAGATTACAGGATTGCTGTATGTTATTCTTAAAAATAGTCCCCAAGCGGAAAAAAGGTTTACTCTTGTTTATGATTGCTTAAAATTTTTGTTTTTCAATAGAAAGAAAAGAGGGAAGATTCTCAATGGTTTGCCTTTAGCAATAGTTGCAATACTAATAGCATGATGTTATTTTTGTATATTTCAATAATTTATTATTTGTTTGGCATAAAAAATGTGGTTTATAGTCCAGCATGATAGCATCAGAAAAGGGTCATACTTAAAATTGGGGAAGTGCAAGTTAAGCAAGAGTTGGGGTTGACAAGAATATGGTTAGATAATTAGGCAGACATTCATGACACCATAAGAAGATTTGGCAATATCCATTTGGTCACTGTCAATTTTGACTGTCTGATGGCTCAGTTAGTCTAGAGGTCCACTATCATCACACATGGTGATGCGACTAAAGGTCACTTTATCCGAATTTCACTCAACCACAAGTGTATGCATACAGTGTCAAGCTCAAGTGCTCAAATTAAAAATTAAAAAACACTTTATACAAATACAACTAGGGCAATTTGAGGGAAGATTGTTTCAATGGAAATGTCATGTTGGAATCTGTGTTCGATTACTGTTATGATTCCACATGAACTCATGTTAGGGAATGAGTCCCTGAGTCTAAATTTAGTAACAATGCCAGCGGGTTTGAGATTTGCTCCTATATGGCTGTATCGATCACTTTTGGAGTTCCGTCTTACACAGACGCGTACATACATTTATGATGTAACTCTTATAGCACAATTACATCTTAAACTCTTTGTTCTAAATCATTGTCATTTTTTATGCAGCGGCTTCTGTCCGAGATAAGCTTGAATCACTATGTAGAGAATTGCAGCGTCAAAACAAAATTTTGATGGTAGATCAGTCTTTCTAACCACAACTGAACAAATTATTAATCATCAGTTTTTAATTTTTGAGTGTTCCTTGCCCCCATTATTTTGCATCACGTCCACAAGTTTTTCATTTTGATGATACCATCTATGTGATTTTTTTTAAATCTCATTCTTCGGGTTCTTAGTGCTCGTTACTGATTCGATATTGAGCACTTGTGCTTGGTCCAGGTTCTATGGATTTTGATGACATAAAGTCTACCTTACTCTTTTTGCAGGATGAATGCAAGAGAGTTTCATCTGAGGGTCAAAACATGAGATTAGATCTATCAACCAGATTCCATGATGCAATCAAGGTTCGTAATGTCTTGCTAAACCCTTCTGACATTTATTACTATTAGAAATCTCATGGATGTGTTCCATAGTTTCAAGTAAGAAAGTAGGATAAAAACAATCTAGTAATTTGTATTCTACTGTACCCACCTGTAATTATAGTAATTGGGGGGGGGGGTTCTGATTGGAGGCAATGAGGGAAGATGGGATGAAGAATGACTGGTGTGCTTGCGTCTCTAGGGATGGGGATCGTCATTGGTGAGTATGCAGTATTGGCTTTTAAATTGGGTTAGGCTCAAGGGGTCGTCAAATTCTGTTTGATGAGCTTGTTGCTTAGGTGTATAAAAGAAGGCGATTTTAAAAAAGAAACCAGTACTTCGATTCTTGGAATGGGAATATTTACGGAATCCCCTTGGGTGTCTGTTGCACCTTCTCCTCTTTTCATGTTGGCATCCATTGTACATATGATTAGTCTATCTGTCCTTTTGAGCTTCATTGTTTTTCCTGAATTGCTATTTAATGTATAAACATAAACCGAAAAGCTTTGGTGAACATTTTAACTTTCTCCCAGGGCATGTTGCATTAGTTTTTGCAGTGTAATAAACAATAGTATAACATTTTTTTTCCTGTCCTAGGATGTAAGTCATAAACTTGAAGAGCAAAAGGATGAGTGTCTCACACAATTCCAGGAGAATGACATGTAAGGTCTTCTTTTAGAATAATTTGGATATTATCGTTTACAATGCATTCAGTACGACTATTTTGGATATTATTATTTACAATATAGTCACCACAACTCTTTTGTTTATTTGTTTTATTATGATATTTTCAATGGTGAAAAGTGCAGTGAAAAGTTCAGGTCCATTTGATACACTAAGTGGTCTTTTTTTTCTGTATCATTGATAAGAAACTTCGTAAAAGATTTGTTTGATTGCAATGGGAGCCGTTTTGTCATTTTAAACACTGGGTGGGGCACTAAATATGTTACTCGTTTTCTTACTCTAGTGAGAAAACCATTTCACCTGGTGAGAAATGAATTTCCCATGCAGATGAGAGAACAAGATTACAGTCATGGATCGCTTTGATAATTGACTTCCCATGAAAATTTTCTAATGCGCCCTAATACAGCCTAAGTGTTCCCTTGTTTCTGAAATTTTAAAATATTTTAGATTTTGCGATGTCACAATAATGTGGGATAGAACTTAAAAGCTTACCTTCACTTCATGATTAGTTTGTTCATTAGTCAAAGTTCTATAAATAGATACACTTTCTATACACAACTGAAAAAAATCAGTAATGAAATTGCACACCAAACCTCCAATACGACAGCATCACCAAAAGTTCCATTATTGCACCCACCCACCCAAAAAAATGAGAGATAGACTCAGTTCTTGGTTTTCAAACAAAAAATAATTAAGTTGTAATTTTTAACTATAATGATCCTCGCACTCTACTTTTTTTCTCTTTTTCAGTTTTATTTTTATTTTTACAAGGTACTTTGTTTTCTAGCCTGTTGCAAACACTTCAGTTAATTGGTTGCATGGCTCTTCAGGCTAAGAAACAAGTTGAAACATCTTGGTGAACAATATACAGTCTCTGAACAACAGTTCTCTCAGAAGGTACATGTCGTGCTTTTTCTATAAATCACTGGATGTAGTGTTTATGTGATTTTGAACTGATATTTCTTATGTTGTTATTTGAAACGTGAATATGCAGTTAAAACAGAAAGAACTGGAATTACAACTTGCTGATTTAAAAATTCAGCAACATCAAGAGAAGTTGACACAGGAACAGTCCCAAATGAAATTATATGCTGAACAAGTCTCTCAGCTATTGACAACTGAGAAGAATCTACGGATACAATTATCAGCTGATGGAGAAAAGTTTCAGCAATTTCAGGTATGAGAATATAAGATCACCACTAACTTTGTCAAGTCTTTAAGAAAAAAAATTTAAAAAAAAAAAAAAAAAAAATATTTTCAACAATCTCATCCTGTTGAGCTTTTGTGTTAGAAAAGGGATTTTCTTTTTGTCTTTGAAGAATATTGTCAGTGATGAATGAATTCACTTAGTAAAATTACATCAATAGGATTCAGGATCTGAGACATCTGGTCAAGTCCAGCCTTTTGGTTTTATCTTGAGCTTCGTGCGATAACATCTCCCTAGCAAGACAACGTAGACCCGCTTAAACATTCCAATGTTCAGTGATTTTTTGTATGTTGATCCCCTTCTAAATGCGAGTGTGATATAGTTTCAGATATTTGATATGATGGCTTTTTTGTCAATTCATTCTGAAACTCAAATTGCCATCCATATATCTAGGTACCATGTCTAGTCCATCTGTTCTTAGTTTGCTTGGTCTATGTATCAGATCTTTTTGTTTAGAAGATGGGCTCATTGCCGATCTGGCTTTCATTTAAATGCCTCTTTCTTTTCTTTCTTGATTTTGCTTTGATGACTAATATACTGTCTGTGCAGGATGCACTACTAAAAAGCAATGAAGTCTTTGAAACATTTAAGCAAGAGATTGAGAAGGTAAAGTATAAAATGCTTGAAGACTATATATCTTTAAGGTTTTTACTTTTTAGCATCTTGTATGCATCTTCCTTGAAAATTGGAGTAATTTGATGTATTTTTCTTTTTTCCATTTTTCAAAACTAGATGGCCAAATCCATAAAGGAACTCAAGAAGGAAAACACTTTCTTAAAAGGAAAATGTGATAAATCAGATTACACCCTGGTAGAACTTGTTGACGAGGTACGTTAGCTTGCATATTCATCGTTATTGTAGGACACCTTTTATCTTACAGTGCACTAGTTTTGCATGCTGTTTGCCTGCAATGTATTATTGTTTACTTACGTATTTATTAAATTTAATTATATTCTAAACGCTATCTTATTTATCTATTTCATATTTTTAAGTAATTCCTGCTCCAAATGTCAAACTTTACGCATTACCTTTTCGTAGAGGCAACTTTCAAGGACAGTGTTTCATTGCAAATAGGAGTATTAAGATCTATACTGTATCAGTACTCACAGAGCCCCAAAGCTTGCTATTGTGTGTAAAAGTGTTCTGACGTGTTAATGATGCATTGCTATACAATACCTATTGATCATATGTATCGTAGGTTTTTTTTTTTTTTGGTTCTTGGGTATTGGTTCAATTCACGTGGTGTACTACTACTGTTGGCACTAACTTGTATCTTCACATTGACCATTTTTTGTTTTTTGGTAATTACCATGTTTTAATCACCTGCAACTATACGTGTGGCACGTGGCTTAATCGTACTGCCAAACCTATTCCCGGTGCTTGATCAATAAATACCTCGATTATGCAAATGGTAATTGCACTATTATTAGAAATGGAAGCTGCTGTGAAGCTTGAAAAATCAGCAATGATCCTTTGACATTACAGAATACACCTTTTTGGTGTATAAGTCATAATACTTCAGAAGTTGAAACTTTGCATGGCATAGAATCGAATTCAAGGACAACCTGCTCAAAGAACGATTGTTCCTGTCTTTGTGTTTCCACCAGATAAATAATTAGCCCATACATGGGATGTGTACGTGTTAACCCATAGAGGTAATGTGAACTAAAGTAATGCCAGTGGCATGGAGAATTTCCAGGAATGCTAGATTTTGCTATAGTATCTGTATTCTGATTTTTGTTCTCTCAGGATGAAAAAGTGAAGTTTCAATTAACTTTGCACTAGTTTTGGGATGTTGTGGTGTGAAAATGAGCATGGACTGATATAGAATTCATGTCGATCATTCTGTTTTTGTTCGAGTACAATGGCTCACCCAAAATGTTGAGATATCATGGTGGATTGTGGTTTTGATGCAGTAGTATGCGTGCGCAAGGGCCCATATACATGTTGTACCCTCTGCTAGATGATTTTTGGCAACTTTTTATGTTTAACTAGTTTTAAGATGTCCATACTATTAAATGGAGAACACTGGTTTGTGGATTACTATTTATTTCATTTTTCTGGAGAAGATAAATCGTTTGTTTGTTTTGTTACCTACCATTCTCTTACAACTTTCTAATTTCCTTGCTATGAAACAGAGGGAGCTCATGAAGAAACAGATTGAGAAACTGAAGAATCAAAAGGAAAAGCTTGAATCTCTGTGTCGTTCACTTCAGGCAGAGAGGAAGCAAGTTTCTGCAGGAACCCACAGTGAGCCTGTTCCTCCTTAATGCAAATGACTTCTGCAGAGCAAATACTCTTGAGTGATGATTCAGATTTTCTTGTGCTCCTCATTCGGCAGAAACTCCACAAAATCCTGGAAAGCTGGAGAGTTGGAAATGTGCTTTTCTACATAGTATCGCGATTTTTTGTATTATTGATTCATATACAAGTTATACGACGTTACTGGGATTTGAAGGACTAGCATACATTCAGAAAAATAAAAATGTGTAACAAAACTGTTATGAGATTACTCTGAATGAAAGAACGTATGCCCTTTTGAGAACAGCCAGTTTGATATGTTGGGATTGACTTCAACTTTGGAAAAACTGGCACAGGCTTATCAAGGTTGTTAAGTCAGCCCCTGATCTCATGATCTCTCAATATCAACTGTGTAACAGTCAATAGAAAGATATTGCTGATGTTAAAGCTGTTCCTGAATTTGATCATGTCGCATGAATTGTGATTAGGGAATGAGAAAATATTGTTGTTAAAATGCCATTAATGAGATCCAATTTGTGAACAAACAAGGCAGTCAAAGGCCAAGTTCATGCCCCCAAATCTCCCTTGCTACAGTCAAATCCTACTTTTTACAGTCTTGCTTTGCTTAGCCCTTGCTATCCATGATTTTGTTAAAGTCAAGATGTGTAGAAATCCAGTTCTCAAGAGTTGTATTGCCTTCCTCATCTGTGCCATGCTGATGATGTAATCACTATTCACTGAATGCTCCTACTACCAGATATCATGATTCAGACTTAATACAGATTATGCTAATACCTACATTAGAACTGTGATCATTGCTTCATCTAACATTTTGTTGGTGCTTCTTAAATCCTTCATACTCACCTTGGTTTTCTTTACTTGCTTATTGGTTTGAATTTCCTAGGAATTAAATAACACAAAAAGCTATACCCAACTTAGGATTTGTTTGGATCCCCGAAGAATCCATTTAGTTGTTATATATTCCCTAATAAATAAAATGTTATGACAAAAATAACTTGTGATTGATGTTTGCTTAGTTTATTATATAAAAAGAGTAATTTTACGCTACCTTGTTTGGGTCTCTTTGGGGTTTTTTTTTTACACTTTTTACCCATTCTCTTTAAAACACAACTACAAACACCTTCTGTAAAAGTGTCAAAAAAAACCTCAAAGATACACAAAAAAAAGCACTCAAACAAGGCAGCGTAGAATTTTTCTATAAAAAAAAGGCCACCATACTTGCTAAATATTCTTGATGTACATTTTGTTAGGTAGGATATCAAATATCATATTCTCACCAATAAACGTGGATGATCAGTGACAAATGTTTCAAAGGCCATCAGCTGTGAAACCTATACACCGCAACTTTCAAAATCACAATTGCAAACTCACATTTTGTAGGTGTATGGGATATCTACAGTAACCCACTGGTTAAGACATCACCTTAAAACTAGTATATTTAAAATCTGTCGCGCCATCCGTTGGGGCAGTAAGACTGCAACAGAAACATGCAAGATTTAGAGCTCCCATCACTGAACTGGTAGATTTTGCAGAATCAAAGTAAAATATATCATCTATGGTTCTACTATTTGTATGTTCAGTTTAATAGATGCTCATGTATGTCTTTGCCAGAATTCCTCCACAGCTCCACCTTTTGAATTTAACGCTGTATTGGTGGTAAAAACTCGCAAGTTGCAATTTTCAGGCTAAAGGAAAGTGTGCAGTAGTTCCCTTGTGAACAAATCTAAGAAACCAAAATTATCCATCTAGTGTTACAGCCATGACAAATGTGTCATCTCATTGAAATTATGAATTCTGTGGGTGAAAACATCAAACCTCGGATCAAAACTTTGCCTTTGCAGCTGCTCCAGTTGCAGCTGGAAATGGTAAATCACAGAGACATGTTACAGTAGTCCAGAACCCTTTGAATGATATGAGCCTGTAGTATTTTATTCAAACCCCGGAGTATAACACTTCCAGCAAAAACATCTGTATGAAATTGAGCTGCTTAAGTAGAAAGTATGAACAAACTATTCATTCTTCACCAACTGGCTTGGACTGTCGGAGGCTCTCGCAACCAGGACAATTGTGCAAACTCTCATGGATATAAATGTCGCAGTCAAGGCAAAAGTGTTGGTTACATTTTGGGCAAGCAACGCGAATACTGGGCTTGCTTCCTGCATTGGTGAGCTTGCAAGGGTTAAAACACGCATATAAACAAAACCAAATCCTTCAAACAAGGTCTTTTACTGAATCCATCCATCTAATTGCTTATTTTCGTGTGATTACGGATAAACTTGTCACACAACTTTAACTGTTCAGTATAGAGAACAGCATTAGTGATTCTAAAGATAAAGCGGGACGAAAAGTATACCATAAACTTAGATCATGTCTGAAGAAACATCTATCTAATTTATTTAGTTTAGGATAAATTACTTACCAGGATTGTGAAGATTCTGCTGACAACCAAAACATTTTTTTGGTATTTGATGGGGCGGTTTATTCATAAACGAGGGAGGAACCTCGTTAAATGGGGTTATTGGAAACAGATGATGATATGATCTCGCCAAATGTGGAGAAGAAACAAGTGTCAACCCACAGATCTGACAATCAGTAGGTAATTCGCAGACACGAGCTTTGCATCTTGGACAAGTGTAACCTCCACCAAACTTAGCTTCCTTATGGCATGCACAAATTGAGATCACACCCTCAGCTGCTCTTTGTGGGAAGCCCATCTTAATCAAATTACTCACAGCAAATTCGGCTATTGCTGGTGGTGGGGGAGCATGCTCCAGTAATAACTCTTTAAAATGAGACTGTAAAAAGAGACGAAGTAAGATAACAATTTTTTACAGATAACATTAAGGTATTGCCTCTTAGCAATATTTATCTGCACTAACATATCCCATACAGGCAATAGTACAGAAAATCCCTCTGATATGACAAACATCAGGGAAATAATATTATATCATATAAATTTTTTAAGACAGAAAAAAAAATGCTATATCATGAAATTTGCAATGTGCCCAAGAAAGAGGTAAGAAGCAAAGCTTAGACGATTATCATCACCTCATATAGTATGTATAACTCAAATAACATAATATTCACTGTTTTGATAAAAATGGGAAATATCACAAGTATTGCAAAGCATCAAAACTTTTTGGAACCACAACTTAGGTCAGAAGAAAGCTAAGATACAGTGAACTCACCTCATCCATTGCCACGGTGTAGGATCCTCCAGTCTCTAGGCAGATATGTTTACATACATATATTTCTGCTGTGAGGCCAATTACGGAGCACCTTATTTTGGATTTCTTGCATTTTTGAACAGTTTCCATTATATCCCCTGGATCACAGGTACTGAGAGCAGAATATAAGATCAAGACTTCACGGTGACCATAGGATGGAATTTGGTCGAGATAGCCATGAACAAGATCGAGGGCATTCTGAAGGGAGGAATCACCTGAGCAACCCAGTTTACCCATCAAAGCCTTTATATGGGAATCAGGACTTCCGCCTAGATCAGTTAAGCATTGAGCAAACCCATCTTTTATGGTAATCAAACCAATATGACTAAGGGGGTTCTGATCAAAGAACTCCCTAATAAAGGCCTCCACGTGTCTTGCAACCATTGCCATTCGACTCGGTCGGAAATCCATCTCTGCAGCTGCCTGCTCATGGTTAAAAATACAGTGAGCAACTACAAACACATGATTAAGAAAAGTTAAATCAGTGCAAGCAAGGTGAGTAATTTGAGCAAACTGTTCAAAACTAGTGAATTTTAAGGAATTGTGTCATCCTTCATCAGTTGTAATCAAAACATAACCATTGATAAGGAAAAAAAATACTAAATTCAGGAAAACCTGAAAAGTGATGACATACCCTAGAGAAATCAATGACAATATAGAGGAAGCGTATAAGGCCTTTCTGGATTCTAACAGCAGATTTGGCTGTGAGAGAGCGGAGACGTCGACGGTACTGGGCATGCTGAATGACATCATTGTCAATGGGGCGAAGAAGTCCAGACTCGTCTTCTTGCAGGGATTCCCATGATCTCTCATCCGCATATGCTCTCTCCCAAGCTTCCATGCCCATCTCATTCCCCTCATCATCATCTTCCTCTTCTTCTCTTTCTCCATTCAGTCTTTTTTCTTCTATTATGTTGTAGCTCATCCTTCTGATACCTTAGCTGAGATGAAGAATATGGAATGCCTATGAGAATAGAGCATACAACAATCTGAAGTATCAACTTCATTGTGCTAATTCCTAAATCCAACATCTCAGTTAAGAATTGTATACCGTTTCTGTAGCAGTATCCTGGTATGCTGCCACACGCAGAAGACCGAAGCCCAATTGCAACAACTGTAAGGCAAACAAATGCAACAAAACCAAGTAATCAGTATCCTTGAAAACTAAACAAGAAAACATGTTTTTGAACTTATTAAACATCACTAATGCATTGCCTTTCCTTGCTCTAAAAAATGAAGAAGAGAATTGCACGTTCTTATTTCTCAATAGAATCAAAGTGCAAAATTACTCATTGCTCTCTCTAACCTATAAAACAATTAGTTAAAATGTGTGGAAAAGATTACGTGATTCAGCAAACTCTATTTTTATGCCAACAGGGTCAAAAGAAATATCGCATTTCATGACACGAGTGTTATCTCCAATGAACCTTGGAAAACTTTGGTGAGAAAACAAATCCAGCTCCGAAGAACTTCAGTTAAATAAGAAGATAATAGATAACAAAGAGGCAAAGTATCAAGGAGGCTAAGGAAAGAGGTGAAATGCAGTATGAAGAGTTGTTGAAGGATAGGGTTGTGTTTTCATTTATATTTTTTGGAAGGGTGAGCAGGATGAAGGACTAGGCTGTTGAAGAAGATATATAGAAAATCACCACAAATTTATCCCCAAGGTGACGAAGAATCAATAATTTCAATTGCTTTTTATTCTGTAGATAGCAATACTAAATATACAGATAAAAACACTTTTTTAACCCAACTTCTGCTTTTTTATTGTTCCTCCTCTTTGAGATCAGCATTCCTCACCAGAGAACACCCACCCACATCACAATTGGCCAAAAGGCTTCCTTGGCACCTTCCTTCTTAATAAAGCAACTAAGTTGGGATGCTTCAAATGGCTAGTGATGCTCTTTTGACTCTATTTGCTTAAAAGCCCAGGCGTGTCCTTCCTTTGTTTCTTGTGTTTTCATTAATATAAAGGTGGAGTCCCTTCAACCTACTTGCCTTGCGCAAAAAAAAAAAAAAAAAATAATAATAATATATATATATATATATATATATAAATAAATCGTGACCACAAGTCCTGCCTATTCTCAGCGAAACGAGAAATTGTGGAACATGCAGAACCACATGTTGGATCACTCCAGTGTAACATGACACTTCTGACACCAAGTCGGCTCCTATGCTGCTAGCTATGTCTCGCTGATTTTAATCACAGCATCTGGGAGCATCATGCAATATATGGTTGGGAACAAACTTCTCAATCTCAAATTCCATTCGATCTTCTCCCTAACCACAAATAAATTAAGCTCAGTTGATGAATTTCTGTCCAACATTAACCAAGGAACTCAATGCAAGCTTCATCTCCGCCGAGGTCTAAGAAATTGGGAACTCAGCCTTCATCGACCCATTACTCTTCAAGACTGGATAATGTAATCCACACACGACTTTTTTAAGTGCAAAGATGAACAGTGTTTCATCTTTTCATGAACCCATATGCTTATTAAGGTCTAGATGTTCAGTAAACAATTAATAAATGAAAGACAAGAAAAGCTATAAATAATCATATGATACGAGATCTAACAGTGAGAAACCATCCCAAGTTATTAGTTGAGCAACATCTTGTACAACAATTTCAAACGTAATTTACCAAATCCGCCTCACCTGCAATCATCTTCTCTTCCCCATTTTTTCAGGAAAAAAAAACAATGGTAATAATAATGATGGTAGTAAAATAAAAACCTTCAAATAAATAATAAGTCCCAACTCTCAAACATACACCAGTATCCCCATGACACCACCAATAACTATGTCACCACGACATTGTCAAAGCCTGCAATAAGCAACGCAAACATTCCTCTTAACAATAGGCATTGCCATAACGAGAAAGAGGAAGCAAAATCAGTTTGAAGGTTAGGGGTTGAACGAACTATGCCTTTGATGAGCTCGAGAACTAGAGAGATCCAGATTCAAAGAGTGAGAAGGGTCATGAATGAGAGACTGGAGACAGGAAGATGGGAAAGATGAATTACAATAAGAAGAGTTTGCAATGGAGAAGTAGAGAGTTTGCAATGGAGAAGTAGGCAGACATGCAGGCTTTTTATTTGTTCTGTGCCATTGATTTCAAAAAATCTGAGAGTTACATTCACCCGAAGTACAATGTTACACAAAAAGGAAGCTAATTGATTCGGTCAATAATATTAAAAAACTCATAACAAAAATAGATCTTATAATTGCACAATCATAAGAAGGTTCTGACTCTACAGAGTCCCATGTGAAGTGTATTGCTAAATTGAAATTAAAAAATGAATAAAATCTCCCCAAGTAGGATTCGAACCTATGACCAATAGTTAATAGCCGACCGCTCTACCTCTGAGCTACTGAGGAACAACGGGAAATTAGATTTCATAGAGTTCAATTCCCATTCTCAACCCATGACCACTATGAGCACGAAGCTTGTGTTTGACAGCTCCATATTCAGTGCTATGCATGGTAGGAGAAAGATTTCCCATTCCTTTGCCGGAAAGATATGTGGCCATGAAAGAGGGATTAAGTGGAACAGAATTGACTAGATGGTAGAGTCGTGGAAACACTTGTTTCTTCCATTAGTTCCATATTGTTCCATGGTTGTCAACACCGAATAAGGAAAGGCAAAACATAACTAGATGGTCGGATTCCTCAATCCTCGTACCTTTCCAAAATTTTAGACAGACTGATGGACGCACACTTGCTTTTAACCATTGCCACATTGAAGACCTTCGTAGCTAAGCTTGGTCAGTCTGATCGATAATTATACCTCCCTAGCTAAGCTTGATAGGTCCGACTAATAAGTATATATCTTCTTCACTGTTGTTGTTCCACTCCAAAAGTAATTGTGAAGAAAAGGATCATAGATTGACTACGTAAGTTAATCAGTACCCATTATCCGAACTAGTAAAATGCATTCAACCCGCATGGTAGAAACTACAATCACATAACATTAAACTACTAAGAAAACAAATATCAAAACATAAATTATTGTTGCTGCAGAGTCATTCACATCTCACACATACTCACAGAAAGACAAGTAAACCAAAATGCCAAGGAATAGAGCAAGAGACCTCATTCAGACATTTCAACAAACACAAAGAGGGGCACATCCATTTCATACTAAATTACAGAACTGTACCAAACCCAACATCTGAAACCAAGAGATGGGGTTTTTCAAAAACCTTCCCCTTAAACGTGGGCATGAAATTTGAAGAACCCCACATTCTAAAATTAAATTAGGTGATCAGAGAATTCGAAATTAAAAAAGATCAAATACCCATTACTCATATAGGCATGTAGATTGAAAATTGATCAAATATATAGTTGTAAACAACATAGAGATGTACAAGGTTGGAATCAAAACCTGCTGAAATTTGTGTACAAGTTTCTGTCTTTCTTTGCACGGTTGATTTGGAGAACCAAATGGGCGATTGGGTTTAGCTTTTCTGTGTTCAATAGTGATGTACAATGGGGGAGTGTGTGAGAAATTCTTCTACTGCTGAACAGAGAGTGATTTGGGAAGAGAGGGTTTTTAGAGCATTTTAAGGAAAGAGAAGTTGATGGGAGAGTACATACTCAAGTCATGTGGGCCCAATTGAAGCCCAAGATGGTGACTAGATTGAGCTTTTTAGGCTACAACTTGGGCTGGTTGAGCACGAACCCGTTGAACCCGAAATTCAAGCGGGATGGGCAAAGCCTAGTTCGGGTTTGAGTTCGAGTCGACCCGACTAATTTAGGCATTTGGAGAACCAGAAACCTTAGATAATGTGTGTTAAAACGTTTCAAGATCGGTTGACAAACCTTCCAACCTGCACAACTAATAGTTAACCCAACCTTGTTGTTGTTGTTGTTTGACTTTATCAAGTTCAACTACAACACGTGTGTGATCGTACCAGCACTAATATACCAGATCTCATCAGAACTCCGCATTTACATGTGTTTGGGTGAGAGTAGTACTAGGATGGGTGAGCTCCTGTGAAGTCCTCGTGTCGCACCTCTCATCCAGCCAATGAGGTACCAGCTTAGCTCTGGACTTGTGACTGATGGAATCACAAGTCTAGAATTCAAACCCTTCTGGCGTCATTTTGGGTGGGAGGGGGTTAAGGGATTTACTAAAAATTATTTAAAAAAAAAAACAAACTACAACACAAATGGTGCCTTGTGAAATTTGCTCCTTAAGACAATGTTAGAGTATATTGTGAAGTATTAAGAGTCTCAAGCCTCATTTATTGGGGAATTGTGGTAGTTTAGGCAAACAAATCTCAGTCTCTGACTTCTTAAAAATACATGAAAATGCAACACAATTGCTTACATGAAAAGAAAGCATCCTCGATAGGATAACTGAAGCCTCATTTTATTGGGGAATTGCTAGTTTAGGCAAACAAATCTCAGTCAGCGACTTCTTAAAAATACATGAAAATGCAACACAATTACTTACTTTATTTCTTTTCTTAAAACAATTTATTAAAAGTAGGGCCGGGCCGGTCTAGTTAATCGGTCCGAATTGCTAAAACCGAAAATTAGACCGGGCTTTAAAAATTTTGATTTTCAGGGACCGAGCTCGAACCGGATAAGACGGAGTCGGGCCGGTCTCTGTCTAATACCAATTTTTCAGCTTTTTCGGCCAAGTTTTTCAATGATTTGTACAGCCCAGTTTTTACTAACCAAACAAGCATTACAATTCTGCCCTACAATAGTCAGTAAGTACAACCCAACACAGTCATAAACATCAATTGGTTTTGTGTCAAATCATTTTTTTTTTCAAAATAATGGGTTGGTTTTGTTTTGATTAGTAGAGATGGGGTTGCTTGATTTTCTAAATATCTTTTGTGTTAGCTGATCTATTGTGACTGATTAGTAGAGATTGACTGCCATGGATTCATACCTCCCACAAAGAACAAACAATGACATAAAAAATTACTGGAACACCCATTTGAAGAAAAAGCTGAGGAAGCAAAAACATCTCTCGATTGCTCGAAGAATAGATGAGGACTTCATCAAAGCTAGGACATGCAACATCAGAGAGTACTTGGGTTTCTCTAAACAACATTGTTTTAACTGATTCCTCATCTAGTGAAGACACTATTTTAACTAAACCAGAGAAGAAAAAGAACAAGTAGAAGGAGAATAAGAATAAAGCAGCGCAGAGAGTTGTCGAGCAGAGCTGCAGATGAGACTATCAAGCAGTGGAGGAAGGTTGTCGGGCGAATGAGGCAGAAGATAAGAGGAAGTCTGTGAGAATGAATGGAAATTTGGGAATAAAAAAACGAGTAATACTACAGGGCACCGGGAGATTGCCTGGTGCTCTAAAAAAACCTATAAAGTTTTTTAAAATACCTGGGCCAGGCTGATTACCCGTGGGATCTCAAAAGTGGAATTGATGACCGAATCGAAAATGTCGGTTCGGGCCGGTTTTTAAGATCGGACATTAAAATAACATTTAAAAACTGTCTCGAACCGACCCGATCAGTCCGATTCTCGGTTCAGTATGGGTTTTCCGATTCTCGATTTAATCTGGGTTTTCAGTCTCAAATGCCCACTCTAATTAAAATTCACACTAAATGAATCACACAACGTTTCGTTGTTCATGCATCAACACACAATAAAAATCTAAAGTTTGGGGGAAGAATTGTAGGACAACCTTGGAGGTGCTATAACAAGAATTATTTCAATCATTGAGGTGTGTATTAACTCATGGTGTGGCCACTCCAATTACATCTCATGCAATTGCACCATACAATACAACCACTCAGTTATGTAGACTGTGATGGTTTTTAGCTTTAAATTGGCAAAAAAGTTGAAAACTGAAGCTTTGCTTTCATGCCTTTTTTGTGACTTCTAAATTGCTTAAAGGGCTCTTCTTCCTTTCCAAACTACAGCAAGAGGACTTGCTACTAAGAAAGTTCAAAAACTAGCTTAGGTATGGAGCTCAAGTTTGGCATCAATATAGCTATACTCATGTTCCTTGTCACAAGGTCTGGAAAAATTTTATAATCTATCAAATTTTCTTCAATCCATATCAAATTTTTTGTTGTATTTACTACTTATTCGAATGTTTAGCTTACATGTAAGATGAGAAATAACTTCAAAAATAAGAGTTTAATGTTTTTTTTTTTTTTTTTTTTTTTTTTGTTTAAATCCATGAAAACAAAAAAATACTATTTAATGTGAATATTATTTATGATATGTTGAAAAACAATTTCATCTTATAACGCGACATTGAAATAAACTTAGGGTGTCTTTGATAGCCCAGAAAGTCGTTTTCCAAGGCAGTTTATTATTTATTATTTAAAGCAGTTTTGTGTTTGTCATGGGTATGTTGATAACTTTATTGGTTTAAAAGTTTGTCTTAATTCATACTTTGTTGTATATGATTTTGAGAGTTTTTTAATAATATTTTTCATGCTTACTCAGAAAACAGTTTTCGTAGATGAGGTTGGAAAAAAATAATCAAGAAAAATAAGGTGGATCTGGAAAACTGTTTTCCTACTTATGTGGCTAGTCAAGCACTGGAAAGTGAAATTTTATCGGGAAAATGATTTTCTAGACTATCAAACATACCCTTATTTTTATTTTTATTTTAATATCAAATTGAAATAAACTTGTTTATATAGTATTGTTGAAAATCAATTACATATTTCTGTAATGTGCAAACAAAGTACTTAATTAGCAGGAATTCATATTAATTTATTGTAATTCAAAGGACCTAGTGAAGCTGCAGAGGATAAATGGATATACGTTGGTGATTATAAAGGTCTGCAAACTCATTCTTTTACTCCCCCACCAAATGAAGCAAGTCATAAATCACCAGGTGTTCATGGCAACAATGCACTTGATCGATTCAACAAAGTGAGATTTCATTCTTCTTTTGAATTATATTTCGTATATGGAGAAGTGCTTATTATTCAATTTAGTACGTTTGTTTTGTTTTTTCAGGGAAACGAATATCATGGATAGAGGAGAAATGATGGAAGTGCAAGATTTTTTTTTCTACATAGTA
This sequence comes from Berberis vulgaris, assembly GCA_963556465.1. NCBI lineage: Eukaryota > Viridiplantae > Streptophyta > Magnoliopsida > Ranunculales > Berberidaceae > Berberis > Berberis vulgaris. The sequence continues at coordinate 3,263,948 of OY747133.1, forward strand.
TTCGAAAGCCATTATTCTTTGTGGAGCTACTTGAATCTCCTTGTGTGGAATGAACAAACACAAGGATTTGGTAGTTCTTTTATTTTATAAGTTTACGGTAAACCGAATACAACAACCTCAACATTGGAAGAAAAAAAAAACATGTCAAACATGTAAACTCCTCGCCATAACTACTTGACTTGGTTACCTGTCAAAAGGAACATAAAAAAAAAATGTTATAGCTTGGATGATCATTAAGTTTAAAGTGCAAATCTTTAAACCAATGTGCTCAAACTATTCTGTAAGGTTGGTCAACTTTCAATTCAACCAAATTAGAATGATTTGATTAGTATCTTCATAATTATTTGCTACCTGTCAAGGTCCTCGAGGATCAATGAGCTTATTTCATGCCAAATACATGTTAGAATAAAAATTGCTCTCCCATGGATGGAACCCTTTTCTCTTCAACAAATACCAACCACTGAAATCAAACACAAATTGCTTAAACCAACCATGGAAGTAGAGAGGAAGACCCTAAAAAAAGATTATGGAGTGTTTCTGTTATTATAACTAATATCCGTAGACTATGGAATTGATGTGGTAAATGTAACTGGCAACTGGTTTATGTTAATAGAACAGTGAAAAAAGATAAATTTAGTGGGATTAACGTTGGACTTCACATTGAAGAAAGAGATTAAGGGTATCTGCCATCGAAGAAGCACTTGATCTCCATATGAAGGAGCCTATAACGATTTGTGAGAAATCAAAAAAGAAAGTTATACAAAAGAGAAAAAAATGGGAAAAAAAAAATACAAGTTCAACATGACAGTAAGACTTACTACAAATAATCAAAATATTGTGTACTAGCAATAACAAACTAAATGGAAAAATTTATGTGTGAGGTAAAAAAAAAAGATAAATGGAGAAAGTGAGATGTAATTTTGGTATCATATACCTTCGAAGTGAAAAAGAAAATTGAATTATTTACTTTTAGTCGGTATTTGATTGAAAGAACACTGTCCCGATCTTTAGATAACATAAAACAAAATGATGTGAAATACGCACAAATGAACGTTTGATACAATGTATCACAAATTAACAAGTTCGTTAGGTAAACTTGAACACTAAGGATAAATCCAAATAATTTGACACAAAATGATACGAAATAAAATATACACAAATGAAACGTTTGACACAAAACACACGAGAGAGCATGTCAAAAGGGTAAAAACCGAATACATCACCAACAAGGAAATGGAAGCCACGTCAGACCCGACCCTGCTATCACTTATCCTCTTATTGGATCTATCCTCCTATTCACACCTCTTTTCATCTCATCTGTCACGAGTCTTGGAGGATTGCTTGGCTTCATTATCGCTTCCCTTAATACACTTTGAGATTTTGTACTTTAGCTTCAACACTCATGAACTCATTTCGTAGTATTTTGACCATGTTGCCACATGATAACTAGTGAGTTCAGTCTCAAAATTTATAGTTACCTCAAATTTGCGATACACCTCAACATATTTTATATTTCTTTACTCAAACCGAATAAATACAAGAAAACATTGAATTATGTAAGTGTTCGACGAGGTCTTGGTAAGAGATGAATTGCATACTCACCAAAATGTGCAAGGACAACTTGGTAATATCTTCGTAAAATGTTAAAGGTAGTTTGAAGTTTGAAGTTTGAAGTTTGAAGTTGGAAATACGCAAAAAGTTTCTAATTCTATTATTAGGGGTATAAATATAGCACAACCAAACCGCGAGAGGGCCAGAGGAGGGAAAAGACATTTGAGTGAGTGAGTATCCATAAATGTTAGATTTTGAGCGGAGCAACACAAGCAGAGCAGAGAAGCGATGAAGAATGGAGAGGGCCAGAGAGGAGTAATTGGATTGAACGAACGAACGAACGAACGAACGAGTGAGAGCGCAAGCTGCTGTTAGGGTTTGGAGCTGTGGTGGTCAGGTAAAAACATCATCTTCCCATCTCTATTTCATTTCATGTAATTTAGGGTTTCATGTAACATTCTTGCACCGTCTCAATTTTTGATTCAAAGCCCGTGCCTACATTTTGAATTTATTGCTTTTGAATTCATTCTTGATTGATCACAGTTGTTAATTTTGTGAATCTTGAATTTTTTTTCTTCCATGATTGCTTTGGTCTTTGTTTTCATAGGCATTTTAGGGTTTATTCTTTAGGTTTCAATTCATTGAATAATGCCCATGCCATGCTATCTGCATCTATCTATAACTATTTCATTCAGAACAACAACAACCCAAGATTTTCAATTCTCTTTTAGCTAATGTCATTCTTTCTTTTCCATTTCATCGGCAAGTTAAGGATTGGGTTTTCTCATTTTAATTTATATATTTACCAGACTTGGGTTTTAACTATTCATTCTTTTTATATATATATATATCTGATTGCAGAGAAACAGGGTTCAGTTGGTTTATTTTGTTTGTAGGGCTTATTTAGTGATAGCATTAACATGATACTATTTTGTGGCAAATGTCTCGGAAATTTCATTCTATGTAACAACTAGTAGAATGAGTTACTTTTATCAGAGATAGGATAGGGGTGCAGGCGCAGTCGTCAGTGAAGTTCTATGAATTTCTTAGTTTATCTGATATATTCTTCTAATCAATCCTTTATGGAACTAATCCATCAATAATTTAGTAAATGGGCAAACCCCATGGTTTTGTTTCCTTACCTGTTTCTTCATTGCTAACCATTTTTTCTGTTTTATTTTTTTAATTATATATAATATAGGTGGGTAGATATGCACTTAATATTTAATTCTTGAATATTTCTTGAATGGAAGGATTGCCTTATGAGGGTTTGTCAAATCCATAAATTAGAAATACACAATTGATTACGCCAGCCATTGGCTTGACTACTACAATATTGATATATGATGTTTTGTGGTGTTCTGCTTTGATAGTTTCATGTCTCCATGTTGTCTGACCTGGAGTGCGTTCATTGTCCCACATTGTAATTGCTCCATTAGTTTTTTTTTTTTTTTTTTAAAATTTTTTTTTTATTATTTTGTTACATTACCAGGAGATAATTCATGATTTGTTGTATAGTCTATTGTACTAAGCTTGTCATTACTCAGCCTTTTTTCTGATTAGCATAAGCAACAATAATAAATAGACAGGAATATCCCATATCTATTCAACTTAATGTTTTTTGTTTTCATCGAAATTCAAACAATTTTAGTTACAAAAATAGTTAAAATTGGTTGTTTGGGGTTAGAGAAGAGTAACCTTTCTTAAGATGGTTGAAGAAATTGCAATGAATTATTCAATTATGTGAAAGATGTTCCATTGTAGAAATCTACCCTTGCTGTTTGGTGTTTTCTTATAAAATTTTTGTTCTCATTTCAGGACGAGGATATCGTTGGGAAAGGATACGAGGCAAGTGAAAAGTGGAGAAGTGAACTAGGTATGCAGTTGCTTTTTATTTTGCCTTGACCAAAAAACTTTAAACTAAATATTAAGTTTTCTCTTGCATTCTCAGTCATATGTCTTGGTGTTTTTCAGAAACCCCTCAGTGAAGAACCTGAGTTGGAGCGTATGCTCCAAGCAATCTTGATCACAAAAGAGAGTTGAAGAAGAAAAAGGATTGGTATCCCGATGAGGGTGATGCCAGGCTTCACGATTTCCTCACAACTAAAATAGAGTAAGTCTTCCTTTAGACGATGATTATTAAGTTTATATATTTGTTTATCAAATGCATGCATCCCTGGTTCCATGACTGGATAGTAAGGCTTCACGATTTCCTCACTGACTGTTGTTTTCTATGGTTTCTTTGCTTATTTTGTAATCAATTATCTTTGCTTAACTTTGAATCCTAATTTCCATTGGAAACCTACTGTGTATATTGCTGACGACTTTTTTCACTGTGAGGGCGATAATTAATTTGATAACTTTGTTTCAAGATAATCGAAAACTTTAACATCCATAATCCACACACCTTATGGCACCTTACTATTAGGTGACGCTTCTTTCTCTTTGGGCATTGTCACTGTAGAGAAGTTATTTGTGCATATGGGAAGTCCTATTAGTTAAATGTCATCATTTTAATTCTCTCTCTTTGGACTATTTTAATCTTAGTAGAAAATAAAAGCTGCTAGTAGTGTATAGTTAGCTTAAGATAAGATAATCATAGATACAAGAAAGGATGCTGGTATCATAAACGGATGTCTTTACTTAGCTGATAATGAGGATGCACACAACTTGATAATTTGTTGACTAAATAAGAAATATGTAGGATCAGATATCACCTGTTGACAAGTTAGTGAAAAGGAATTATTGAGGTTGAAAAGCCTAAAGGTCTAGTAGGCTTTTATATTGAGGTTGACAAGTTAGTGAAAAGGAATTATTGAGGTATCGAGGTCAAAACTGTACCAAATGAGTCCACGAGTGTTGATTGTTGAGGCTAAATTGCGAAATCCTAATAGTTTATTGGAATATCTATACGAAGATAGGAGTACCAAGAAATTTTGAGGTTTCAAATCTTTCATGGTGGAGGTTTAAAACAAGAAAAATTGGTGCATAAGTATTTGAGGCAACCAAATTCCTTGTGTATCAATTTTGACTATTTGTAGATGCCACATATTTAAGATGTTCAATCTGATGTGATTTTGACGTCAAACCTGTACCGTATGATGGTTAAATAGTAAGAAATGAGACCATGGGTTTTGAGGCTAAACTATAAAAACCTAAAGATTTATTGACGCATCTATATGCAATTAATGGTATTTTGCAATATTTAGGTTTCGAGTCCATCATGGCTTCAAGGCTTAAACACTAGAATTTTTGTGCACTAAGGGCAATGATCGATTAATTATCACATGGGTGATTAAGTATTGAGGTCACAAAATCCCTCGCGCATCAATTTTGAACATTTGTATATACCAAAAATTTGAGGTTTTTTTTATCCATTGTGGGTTTGAGGTCAAACCTGTATTGTATGATTTTATGAAAGGTAAGTCTAAACTGAATACTTGAAGTATTAGGGATGGCAACGGGGCGGATTGGGGCGGATTTGAGCAAATCCATCCCCGATCTGTCAGTAATATCGGATGCCCAATCCGCCCCGCAAATCCGTTTGCAATTTTAAATCAAAATCCATAACCGCCCCGTGCGGATGAGCGGATATCCGCCCCGCCCCGCAAATCCGCACAAAATTATAACAAAAAATTAAAAAATCAATCTCTGAATTCGTACAAATAAAAAATAATACAAAAAATTTTGAATTACAATTTACAATGAATTCGTACAAAAAAAATTACAAAAAATTATGAATTACAATTTACAAAGAATTCGTACAAAAAAAAAATTAAAAATACAAAAAAAAATCAATCTCTGGATCTGATTTCAGATTTTAGATCTGATGATCAGATCTGATCTTGAAATCGTATCAGATCTAAAATTGTATCAGATCTGATCGTATCAGATCTCAAAATCGCATCAGATAGATCAGATCAGAACTGATCGATCTTGATGTATCAGATCTCAAAATCGCATCAGATAGATCAGATCAGATCTGATCGATCTCGGATCAAGATCAGATCAGAACTGATCGATCTCTGGATCAAGATCAGATCAGATCTGATCGATCTCGGATCAAGATCAAGATCAAGATCAAGATCAGATCTGATCGATCTCGGATCAGGATCAAGATCAGATCAGATCTGATCGATCTCGGATCAGGATCAAGATCAGATCAGATCTGATCGATCTCGGATTAGGATCAAGATCAGATCTGAGCTAAGATCAGAGAAGGAGAAGGAGATCGATCAGATATGAGCTAAGATCAGAGAAGGAGAAGGAGAAGGAGATCGATCAGATGGAGATTCGGAGAAGGAGAAGGGGCGATCTCCAAGCTTCAACATCTCTGTGAGAGGGAGATCTCTCTGCGAGGGAGGAGTGACACGGCGTGAGGGATCTCTCGCGGTCGACGCGGTGTGAGGGAGCAGGGTCCAGGGAGGCAGATCTCGCGGCGTGAGGGAGGGCGAGGTGGTGTGCGGTGTGAGGGAGGGAGGGAGATCGCTGCTCTGTGGGAGGGAGAGCTTGTGCTCTGTGAGACTGCGAGGGAGAGTTCGGTGGTGAGGGTGAGGGAGCGATTGGTGTGAGGTAGCGAATGAGCGATTGTGATTTCTAAAAAAACAGTTAATCCTTTATATAGGCGAAGGGCACTTTTGTAAATTTGTTGGTTAAACGGATATCCGCGGGGCTTTCGGGGCGGATATGGCCAAATCCGTATCCGCCCCGAATAGTGAACGGATATTTTTTGGATACCCAAAACCACCCGAAAACCCATTCAGCCATATCCAAAACCGCCCCAAACGGATTGGGTGGGGCGGATATCCGTGAAAATCCGCCCCACTGCCATCCCTATGAAGTATCCAAGTTAAAAAGATATTAAATAAGTCCACGGCTGTTGACGTTGAACATAAAAATCCTAAATGTTTTTGGGGGCATTTATTTGAAAATAAAAGTACTATGCAATTTTGAGGTTTCAAATCCATCATGGCTTTAAGGTTAAAAAAAAAAACTAGAAAATTGGTGCACTAAGGGCAGTGGTCAATTAATTATCATATGGGTGCGTAAGTATGAGACCGTTTGTGGTTTCTAATCCATTGTAGGTTTGAGGTCAAACCTGTATTATATGATTTTATGAATGTCTAGTCTAAATTAAATATTTTTTTGGGTGGTATCAAGTTTGAAACAGTACCAAATGAGTCCATGGATGTTGAGGCTAAACTACGAAATCCTAAGGGTTTATTGGAGCATCTATACGAATATACGAGTACCATGCAATTTTGAGGTTTCGAATCTATCATGCTTTGAAGTTTAAAACTAGAAAATTGGTGCAATAAGGGAAATGGTCGATTAATTATCACATGGGTGCTCAAGTATTGAGGCTATGAAATTCCTCGTGCATCAATTTTGACTATTTATAGATACTCCAAATTTGAGGCTTCAAATCCATTGTGGGTTTGAGGTCAAACCTGTACCATATGATTTTAAGAATGTTGAATCTAAAATAAATATATTTTCCGGTGGTATCGAGGTCAAAACAGTACCAAATGAGTCTATGCGTGTTGAGGCTAAACTAAGAAATCCTAAGGGTTTATTGCAGCATTTATACGAAGATACGAGTATCATACTATTTTGAGGTTTCAAATCTTTCATGGCTTTGAGATTTAAAATTACAAAATTGGTGCACTAAGGGCAATGGCTGATCAATTATCACATGGGTGCATAAGTATCAAGGCTACGAAAATCTCTCGCACATCAATTTTGACTATTTGTTGATACCACAAATTTGATGTTTGTAATCTATTATGGTTTTGAGGTCAAATGAATAAAATGACTTTATGAACAATCAATATAAACTTCAATTTTTATGTGGCACCGAGGTGAAAACCATACCAAATGAGTGTATGGGTGTTGTGGCTAAACTATGAAATCTTAAAAGGATTTATTAGCGCATGCAACTTTGAGGTTAGAATTGATCATTGCTTTGAGGTTAGCTACTATAAATTGGATGGACTAAAGACAATTCCTAATTAGTTATCACATGAGTTTTGATGCTTTGAGTTTAAATAATTTTTTGCGCATCAATTTTGACCATTGTTGATACCCCATATTTGAGGTTTTTAATACAATAAGGTTTTGAAGTCAGACGTGTACCGTATGATATGATGAATGTTGAGGCTAAATAGTATAAAACGAGATCATGGGCATTGAGGCTAAACAACAAAATCCTAAAGGTTTATTGTCCCATCTACACATTGATAGGAGTATTTTGTAATTTCGAGATTTTAAAATTTGTCATGGCTTTGAGAGTTTGAGGTTAAAAACTTGAAGCATGATGCTCATTGTAGATTAACTATCAAATGTATTCTGACGTTTGGAGGCTATAGAATCTCTTACTCATCGATAATTACCATTTAGTGATACCACAATTTGACGTTTCTAATCGCTTGTGTTTGAGGTCAAAACCTGTACCATATTATTTTGTGAATGTTGAGTCTAAATTAAATATTATTTTTTCTGGTGGTATCAATGTCAAAATAGTACTAAATGAGTCCATGGATGTTGAGGCTAAACTACGAAATCCTACAAAATGAGACCATGGGTGTTGAAGCTATTAGGGCATGTAAACGAAGATAAGAGTTATGCAGTTTTGAGGTTCGAATCCATTGTTGCTTTGAGGTTAACAACTATAAAATGGATGGCCTAAGGATAATGCCTGATTAGTTATTACATGAGTTTTGAAGCTTTGAGTTTAAATAATCTATTGCCATCAATTTTGACCATTTGTTGATACCAAATATTTGAGATTTTTAATACATTATGGTTTTGACGTCTGACGTGTACCTTATGATTTGATAAATGTTGAGGCTAAATAGTACAAAATGAGACCACGGGTGTTGAGGTTAAACAACAAATCCTAAAGATTTATTGTCCCATGTACACGTTGTTAGTAGTATTTTTTTAATTTCGAGATTTCAAATTTGTCATGGTTTTAAGGTTAGAAACTTGAAACATGGTGCTCATAGTCATTGTAGATTAACTATCAAATAAATTATGAAGTCTGGAGGCTATAGAATCTCTTGCACATCGATAATTACCATTTAGAGGCACTACAATTTGACGTTTCTAATCGCTTTTGTGTTTGAGGTCAAAACTTATGAATGTTGAGTCTAAATTAAATAATGTTTCTAGAGGTATCATGTCAAAACAGTACCAAATGAACCCATGGGTGTTGAGGCTAAACTTCGAAATCCTACAAAATGAGACCATGGGTGTTGAGGCTTAACTTAAATTTTTTCATTTGGTACTGAGGTGAAAACAATATCACACGAGTCCGTAGGTGTTGTGGCTAAACTATGAAACCCTAAAAGTCTATTGGGGCATGTAAATGAAGATAGGAATACTATCCAATTTTGAAGTTCGAATCCATCTTTGCTTTGAGGTTAACAACCAGAAAATGGATGGCATAAGGGTAATGCCTGATTAGTTATTCGATGAGTTTTGATGCTCGAGTTAAAATAATCTATTGCAATCAATTTTGACCATTTGTTGATACCACATATTTGAAGTTTTTAATACATGGTGGTTTAGACGTCAGATGTGTACCATATGACTCGATGCATGTTAAGGCAAAATAACACAGAACAAGGCCATGGGTGTTGGTCTAAACAACAAAATCCAAAAGGTTTATTGTCCCATCACATGTGAACATTGATAGGAGTATTTTATTATTTCAAGATTTTAAATCTATAATAACTTTTAGTTTTAAAACTTGAAGCTTGTTGCTCATTGTAGATTAACTATCAAATAAATTATGAAGTTTGGAGGTTATAGAATCTCTTGCGCACCAGTAATTACCATTTAGAGATGCCACAATTTGATGTTTCAAATCGCTTTTGTGTTCGAGATCAAAACCTGAACCATATTATTTTATGAACGTTGAGTTCAAATTAATAATTTTTTTTGGTGGTATCGATGTCAAAACAATATCAAATGAGTCCATGGTTGTTGAGACTAAACTACGAAATCCTACAAAATGAGACCATGTGTGTTGAGGCTAAACTTAAATTTTTTTCTTGTGGTATCGAGGTGAAAACAATACCACATGAGTCCATGGGTTGTTGTGGCTAAACTATGAAACCCTAAAGGTGTATTAGGGCATGTAAACGAAGATAAGAGTATTATGCAATTTTGAGGTTCGAATCCATCGTTGCTTTGAGGTTAACAACTATAAAATTGATGGCCTAAGGGTAATGCCTGATTAGTTATCATATGAGTTTTGAAGAGTTGAGTTAAAAATAATCTATTGCCATCAATTTTTACCATTTGTTGATACCACATATTTGAGGGTTTTAATACATTGTGAATTTGATATCAAACGTGTACCATATGATTTGATGAATGTTGAGGCTAAACAGTACAAAACAAGACCACGGGTGTTGAGGCTAAACAAAAAAATCATGAAGGTTTATTGTCCCATGCTCACGTTGGTAGGAGTATTTTTTAATTTCGAGATTTCAAATCTGTCATGGCTTTGAGGTTAAAAACTAGAAACATGATGCTCATTTTTGATTAACTATCATATAAATTATGAAGTCCGAAGGCTATAGAATCTCTGCGCATCAATAATTACCATTTATAGATACCAAAGTTTGACGTTTCTAATCACTTTTGTGTTTGAGGTCAAATGTGTACCATATTATTTATGAATGTTGAGTCTAAATTAAATATATTTCTAATGGTATCTATATCAAAACAATACCAAATGTACCCATGGGTGTTATGGCTTAACTTTGAAATCATACAAACTGAGACCATGGGTGTTGAGGGTAAACTTAATTTTTTTTCCATGCGGTACATAGGTGAAAACAATGCCACATGAGTCCATGGACTGTTGTGGCTAAACTATTAAACCCTAAAGGTCTATTAGGGCATGTAAAAAATATATATAAAATATATGCAGTTTTGAGGTTCGAATCCATTGTTGCTTTGAGGTTAACAACTATAAAATGGATGGCCTAAGGATAATGCCTGATTAGTTATTACATGAGTTTTGAAGCTTTGAGTTTAAATAATCTATTGCCATCAATTTTGACCATTTGTTGATACCAAATATTTGAGATTTTTAATACATTATGGTTTTGACGTCTGACGTGTACCTTATGATTTGATAAATGTTGAGGCTAAATAGTACAAAATGAGACCACGGGTGTTGAGGTTAAACAACAAATCCTAAAGATTTATTGTCCCATGTACACGTTGTTAGTAGTATTTTTTTAATTTCGAGATTTCAAATTTGTCATGGTTTTAAGGTTAGAAACTTGAAACATGGTGCTCATAGTCATTGTAGATTAACTATCAAATAAATTATGAAGTCTGGAGGCTATAGAATCTCTTGCACATCGATAATTACCATTTAGAGGCACTACAATTTGACGTTTCTAATCGCCTTTGTGTTTGAGGTCAAAACTTATGAATGTTGAGTCTAAATTAAATAATGTTTCTAGAGGTATCATGTCAAAACAGTACCAAATGAACCCATGGGTGTTGAGGCTAAACTTCGAAATCCTACAAAATGAGACCATGGGTGTTGAGGCTTAACTTAAATTTTTTCATTTGGTACTGAGGTGAAAACAATATCACACGAGTCCGTAGGTGTTGTGGCTAAACTATGAAACCCTAAAAGTCTATTGGGGCATGTAAATGAAGATAGGAATACTATCCAATTTTGAAGTTCGAATCCATCTTTGCTTTGAGGTTAACAACCAGAAAATGGATGGCATAAGGGTAATGCCTGATTAGTTATTCGATGAGTTTTGATGCTCGAGTTAAAATAATCTATTGCAATCAATTTTGACCATTTGTTGATACCACATATTTGAAGTTTTTAATACATGGTGGTTTAGACGTCAGATGTGTACCATATGACTCGATGCATGTTAAGGCAAAATAACACAGAACAAGGCCATGGGTGTTGGTCTAAACAACAAAATCCAAAAGGTTTATTGTCCCATCACATGTGAACATTGATAGGAGTATTTTATTATTTCAAGATTTTAAATCTATAATAACTTTTAGTTTTAAAACTTGAAGCTTGTTGCTCATTGTAGATTAACTATCAAATAAATTATGAAGTTTGGAGGTTATAGAATCTCTTGCGCACCAGTAATTACCATTTAGAGATGCCACAATTTGATGTTTCAAATCGCTTTTGTGTTCGAGATCAAAACCTGAACCATATTATTTTATGAACGTTGAGTTCAAATTAATAATTTTTTTTGGTGGTATCGATGTCAAAACAATATCAAATGAGTCCATGGTTGTTGAGACTAAACTACGAAATCCTACAAAATGAGACCATGTGTGTTGAGGCTAAACTTAAATTTTTTTCTTGTGGTATCGAGGTGAAAACAATACCACATGAGTCCATGGGTTGTTGTGGCTAAACTATGAAACCCTAAAGGTGTATTAGGGCATGTAAACGAAGATAAGAGTATTATGCAATTTTGAGGTTCGAATCCATCGTTGCTTTGAGGTTAACAACTATAAAATTGATGGCCTAAGGGTAATGCCTGATTAGTTATCATATGAGTTTTGAAGAGTTGAGTTAAAAATAATCTATTGCCATCAATTTTTACCATTTGTTGATACCACATATTTGAGGGTTTTAATACATTGTGAATTTGATATCAAACGTGTACCATATGATTTGATGAATGTTGAGGCTAAACAGTACAAAACAAGACCACAGGTGTTGAGGCTAAACAAAAAAATCATGAAGGTTTATTGTCCCATGCTCACGTTGGTAGGAGTATTTTTTAATTTCGAGATTTCAAATCTGTCATGGCTTTGAGGTTAAAAACTAGAAACATGATGCTCATTTTTGATTAACTATCATATAAATTATGAAGTCCGAAGGCTATAGAATCTCTGCGCATCAATAATTACCATTTATAGATACCAAAGTTTGACGTTTCTAATCACTTTTGTGTTTGAGGTCAAATGTGTACCATATTATTTATGAATGTTGAGTCTAAATTAAATATATTTCTAATGGTATCTATATCAAAACAATACCAAATGTACCCATGGGTGTTATGGCTTAACTTTGAAATCATACAAACTGAGACCATGGGTGTTGAGGGTAAACTTAATTTTTTTTCCATGCGGTACATAGGTGAAAACAATGCCACATGAGTCCATGGACTGTTGTGGCTAAACTATTAAACCCTAAAGGTCTATTAGGGCATGTAAACGAAGATAGGAGTACTATCCAATTTTGAGGTTCAAATCGATTGTTGCTTTGAGGTTAACAAGATGGTTGGCCTACGAGTAATGCCTGATTAATTTTCTCACGAGTTTTGAAGCTTTGAGTTAAAATAATCTATTGCCATCAATTTTGACCATTTGTTGATACCGCATATTTGAGGCTTTTAATACATTGAGTTTTTGACGTCAGCTGTGTACAATATGATTTGATGAATGTTGAGGCTAAATAGTACTAAAAGAGATCACTGGTGTTGAGGCAAACAACAAAATTCTAAAGGTTTATTGTCCCATGTACACGATAGGCAAGGATGCACTGATACGGACACGTGCATTGTGTCGAAAATTGACACGACACGCCGGCTCAACAATTTTCCAAAAACTAGGATTCGAAGACACATCGACACGTTATATTATTTTTTTAATAAGTCATAAATATAAATAATAATCTAATAAAGTGTCTTCCTAAGTGTCTTGAAGAAGATGACGCTGTTGCAAGAAAAAATTAAAGTAGAGAAAAAGTATAGTAGAGAAAGTAGAGGAGAGAAGAAGCAAATGAGAGAAAAATAAGAAGCATAGACTATCTCTATGCTTTAGTGGCTTTTTGCCCTATTTGTTTTAAATCGCAATTAAAATAATCATTCACTTCAGATGGATCAACAACCATTATATTACGTGGTTATTTGCAAACATTTAAAAGTAAAAAATAAAACAAAGTTGGTTTTCGAGTCTTGAGTGTACCTTGACTAAGTTTCGAGTGTATCGGAGGTGTGTCTAACACGTTGACCACATTGACCATGTGTCTGATACCTGCCGACACGTTGACCAAGTGTCCGATGCGTGTTGAGCAAATGTCGTGTGTCGGACATGGATACAACAAGTTTTCGAAGAGCGTGCTTCCTTGATGATAGGAGTATTTTGTAATTTCGAGATCAAATTTGTCATGGCTTTGAGGTTATCAACTAGAAACATGGTGCTCACTGTAGATTAACTATCAAAGAAATTATTTTATGAATGTTGAGTCTAAATTAATTATTATTATTAATTTTTTCTGGTGATATCAATGTCAAAATAGTACCAAATGAGTCGTTGGTTGTTGAGGCTTAATTACGAAATCCTACAAAATGAGACCATGGGTGTTGAGGTTAAACTTAAATTTTTTTCATGTGCTATCGAGGTGAAAAAAATACCACGAGTCCATGGGTTGTTGTTGCTAAACTATGAAACCCGAAAGGTCTATTAGGGCATGTAATCGAAGATAATAGTACTATGCAATTTTTAGATTTGATTCCATTTTTGCTTGGAAGTTAACAACTATAAAATGGATGGGCTAAGGGTAATGCACGACTAGTTATCACATGTGTTTTGAAGCTGAGTTAAAATATTCTATTGCCATCACTTATGAACATTTGTTGATACCACCATATTTGTGATTTTTAATATACTGTGGTTTTGTCTTCAGACATGTACCATATGATTTGATGAATGTTGAGGCTAAATGGTACAGAACGAGAACACGGGCGTTGAGGCTAAACAATAAAATCCTAAAGGTTTATTGTCCGATGTACACATTAATAGGAGTATTTTTTTAATTTCGAGATTTCAAATATGTCATGACTTTGAGGTTAAAATCTAGAAACATGGTACTCATTGTAGATTAACTATCAAATAAATTATGAAGTTTGCAGGCTATATAATCTCTCGCTTATCGATAATTACCATTTAGAGATAACACAATTTGACGTTTCTAAACGTTTGTATTTGAGGTCAATTTTTCTTGCGGTACTGATGTCATATTAGTACCAAATGTACCCATGGGTGTTGAGGCTAAACTTCGAAATCCTACAAAATGAGACCATGGGTGTAGAGGTAAACTTAATTTTTTTTCATGTGGTACCGAAGTGAAAACATTACCGCATGAGTCCATGGGTTGTTGTGGCTAAACTATGAAACCTTAAAAGTCTATTAGGGCATGTTAACGAAGATAGGAGTATTATACAATTTTGAGGTTCGAATCCATCGTTGCTTTGAGGTTAACAACTATAAAATGGATGTCCTAACGGTAATACTTGATTAGTTATCACTTGAGATTTGAAGCTTTGAGTTAAAATAATCTATTGCCATCAATTTGACCATTTGCTTATACCACATATTTGAGGTTTTTAATACCTTGTGGTTTTGACGTCAGACATGTACCATGTGATTTGATGGATGTTGAGGCTAAATAGTACAGATTGAGACCACGAGTGTTGAGACTAAACAACAAAATGCTAAAGGTTTATTGTCCCATGTACACGTTGATTGGAGTATTTTGTAATTTAGAGATTTCAAATCTGTCATGACTTGGAGGTTAAAAACTTGAATCATGGTGCTCATTTTAGCTCAACTATCAAATAAATTATGAAGTTTGGAGGCTCTATAATCTCTCACGCATCGATAATTACCATTTAGAGATACCACAATTTGACGTTTCTAAACGCTTTTGTGTTTGAGGTCAAAACATGTACCATATTATTTAATGAATGTTGAGTCTAAATTAAATATATTTCTTGTGGTATCGATGTCAAAATAGTACCAAATGTACCCATGGGTGTTGAGGCTAAACTTTAAAATCTTATAAAATGAGACCATGGGTGCTGAGGCTAAACTTAATTTTTTTTTATGTGGTATCGAGGTGAAAATAATACCACATGAGTCCATGGGTTGTTGTGGCTAAAATATGAAACCCTAAAGGTCTATTAGGGCATGTAAACGAAAATATGAGTATTATCCAATTTTGAGGTTTGAGTCCCCGTTGGTTTGAGGTTAACAACTATAAATGGATGACATAAGGGTAATGCCTGATCACATGAGTTTGAAGCTTTGAGTTAAAATAATCTATTTGCCATCAATTTTGACCATTTGTTGATACCACATATTTGAGATTTTAAATACTTTGTGGTTTTGACATCAGACGTGTACCATATGATTTGATGAATGTTGAGGCTAAATAGTACAGACCGAGACCACGGGTGTTGAGGTTAAACAACAAAATGCTAAAGGTTTATTGTCCCATGTACATGTTGATAGGAGTATTTTGTAATTTAGAGATTTCAAATCTGTCATGACTTGGAGGTTAAAAACTTGAATCATGGTGCTCATTTTAGCTTAACTATCAAATAAATTTATGATGTTTGAAGGCTATAGAATCTCTCCCGCATTGATAATTACCATTTAGAGATACCACAATTTGACGTTTCTAATCACTTTTGTGCTTGAGGTCAAAATCTGTATCATATTATTTTATGAATGTTAGTTAAATTAAATATTTTTTTTCTAGCGGTATCAATGTCAAAATAGTACCAAATGAGTCCATGGGTGTTGAGGCTAAACTAAGAAATTCTACAAAATGAGTCCATGGTGTTGAGGCTAAACTTAGATTTTTTCATGTGGTGTTGGGGTGAAAACAATATCACATGAGTCCATGGGTGTTGTGGCTAAACTATGCAACCCTAAAGGTCTATTAGGACATGTAAACGAAGATAGAAATACTATGCAATTTTGAGGTTTGATTTCATCTTTGCTTGGAGGTTAACAACTATAAAATGGATGGCCCAAGTGTAATGCCTGATTAGTTATCACATGAGTTTTGAAGCTTTGAGTTAAAATAATCTATTGCCATCAATTTTGACCATTTGTTGATACCTCATATTTGAGGTTTTTAATACATTGTGGCTGTGCTATTAATGCGGCCGAAATTCGGATGAAAATCGGCCAAAAATCGCCATGCGGGCTGGACTGAACCGCACAGGGTCGATTCGGTCGGCTTTAAGCGGACCCAGCAAAAGCGGTCAAACGCGGTCAAAAAGCGGTTGAAATCGGTCAAAATCGGCGAGTTAGCGCTTAATCGGCCGACTTGACTCGCCGATTTTTTGGTCTTTATATATAAAGGAAAAAAAAAAAACCCTAATCGATTCTCGTGCTTACCCTTTTGCAGCTGAAACGAAGAAGGAGCGACAACTGCTGACTTGCTGAGCTGAAGAAAAAGAAGATCGACTTCATCAATCGACTTCAATCGACTTCATCGACAATCAATCGACTTCATCAATCGACTTCATCGACAATCAATCGACTTCATCAACCGACTTCAATCGACTTCATCACTGAAGAGACCGAGACCGAAGATCTGAACCTCTCTTCGTCCCTTCCTTCAATCGACTTGCTGAGCTGAAGAAAAAGAAGATCTGAACCTCTCTTTCTCCCTTCCTTCAATCGAAATGATCACTGAAGAGACCGTCGAAGACGTCGAAGAGATTACTTCCCAAATCAGGTAAGCTTTCCCTCTCCTCCCAGTCCCTCTTCCCTCTACTCCCAGTCGCTTTCTTCCATTTGCTTCTTCCCTCTGCTGAGAAGAGGGATTCAATTACAGAGACGATTAAATTCATGTTACAGAGAGTCAGAGACGAATTGAATTACAGAGAGACTGAGACGAATTTAGTATGATTAAAACTTTGGTTCAGGACACTTTTAGCTAGGTGTTTCTTTTTTTTCACTTGTAATCAGAATCAAGCAAATATCCTTAATAATAGGTTCCTTAATAATGCTAATCTGAGACGAATTTTTCTAGTGTTTCACTGTGTTAATTACAGAGAATTCAATTCTTTAGCACACATGAATTCAATACACATGATGCTAATCATGCTATACTTGTTTGAGGTTTCTTCTAGTGTGGATCAAGTGATGAGAAAAAAACTGCAACAATATGATGTAGATTTTTTCCAACAGATATGAAACACTCTCTGATTATGATTACTGATTAGATTTTTTTTCATCCCTGATTATTGTTGCTTTATTTTTTGTTGTTGTTACTTGCAAGTTGCAACTCTTGACTTCTTGCTTTTATTGCTTGCAGTTCTTGCTATGCCAGAATGCGTGTGAGTTGCTGCTGTTGCTTTCGTTGTATTGGTTGTTCGTAAACAAGTCTAGGTAACTATAAGTGTTCTAACCTGCAAAATTAAATTCATTTGATTAATTAGTAAAATAATATATGACTATGAATGATTACATATTTACACTCTTTTGATTAATTATTACTCTTTTGATTAATTATTTATTTTGTAATTTATGACTATGATTAAATTTTAAAAATATATACTTTGAAAAAATTGTCCGCATAATTCCGCTTAGTCCCGCATAATTATGAAAAATCGTAATGCGGTCCTGACCGCTTTTTGACCGCTTTCCGCATTAACTGCATAACATTGTGGTTTTGACGTCAGATTTGTACCATATGATTTGATGAATGTTGAGAGTAAATAGTTCAAAAACGAGACCACGGGTGTCGAGGCAAAAACAAAATCCTGGTCCCATGTATACGCTGGTAGGAGTATTTTGTAATTTCGGGATCAAATTTGTCATGGCTTTGAGGTTAACAACTAGAAGTATGGTGTTCATTGTAGATTAACTATCAAATGAATTATGAAGTTTAGAGGCTATAGAATCTCTCGCGCATCGATAATTACCATTTAGACAAATCAAAATTTGATGTTTCTTATCTCTTTTGTGTTTGAGGTCAAAACCTGTAACATTGTTTTATGAATGTTAGTCTAAATTAAATATTATTTCTGTTGGTATCGATGTCAAAATAGTACTAGATGAGTCCTTGGATGTTGAGGCTAAACTAAGAAATCCTACAAAATGAGATCATGGGTGGTGAGGCTAAACTGAATTTTTTTTCATGTGGTACTTAGGTGAATACAATACCACGAGTCCATGGGTTGTTGTTGCTAAACTATGAAACCCGAAAGGTCTATTAGGGCATATAAACGATGATTGAAGTACTATGCAATTTTGAGTTTCAAATCCATCATCAATTTGAAGTTAACAACTATAAAATGGATGGACTAAGGGTAATGCTTGATTATTTATCACATGAGTTTTGAAGCTTTGAGTTAAAATAATCTATTGCCATTAATTTTGACCATTTGTTTGATACCACATATTTGAGGTTTTTAATACATTGTGGTTTTGACATCAGACGTGTATCATATGATTTGATGAATGTTGAGGCTAAATAGCACAGAACGAGACTACGGGTGTCGAGGCTAAACAACAAAATCCTAAAGGTTTATTGTCCGAAGTGCACGTTGATAGGAGTATTTTTTAATTTCGAGTTTTCAAATATTTCATGACTTTGAGGTTAAAAACTAGAAACATGGTACTCATTGTAGATTGACTATCAAATAAATTATGAAGTTTTGAGGCTATATGATCTCTCGCGCATCGATTATTACTATTTAGAGGTACCACAATTTAACGTTTCTAAACGCTTTTGTGTGTTGAGGTCAAAACCTGTACCATATTATTTTATGAATGTTGAATCTAAATTAAATATTTTTCTTGTGGTATCGATGTCAAAATAGTACCAAATGTACTCATGGGTGTTGAGGCTAAACTTAAGATTTTTTTCATGTGATACCGAGGTGAAAACAATACCACATGAGTCCATGGGTTGTTGTGGCTAAACCATGAAACCCTAAAGGTCTATTAGGGCATGTAGACGAAGATAGGAAAATTATCCAATTTTGAGGTTCGAATCCATCGTTGCTTTGAGGTTAACACCTATAAAATAGATGATCGAAGGGTAATCCCTGATTAGTTATCACATGAGTTTTGATATTTGAGTTAAAATAATCTATTACCATTTATTTTGTTGATTTGTTGATACCATATATTTGATGTTTTTAATACATTGTGATTTTGATGTCAGACGTGTATTATATGATTTGATAAATGTTGAGTCTAAATAGTACAGACCGTGACAATGGTTGTTGAGGCTAAACAACAAAATTCTAAAGGTTTTTGTCCCATGTACACGTTGATAGTAGTACATTGTAATTTCGAGATTTTAAACTGTCATAGCTTTGAGGTTAAAAACTAGAATCATGGCGTTCATTATAGCTTAACTATCAAATAAATTATGAAGTTTGGAGGCTGTAGAATCTCTCACGCATCGATAATTACCATTTAGAGATGCCACAATTTGATGTTTCTAATCGCTTTTGTGTTGGAGGTCAAAACATGTACCATATTATTTTATGAATGTTGAGTCTAAATTAAATTTTTTTTTGTCGGTATTGGTGTCAAAATAGTACCAAATGAGTCCATGTGTGTTGACGCTAAACTACAAAATCCTACAAAATGAGACTATGGTGTTGAGGCTAAACTTAGATTTTTTCATGTGGTGCCGGGGTGAAAACAATATCACATGAGTCCATGGGTGTTGTGGCTAAACTACGAAACCCTAAAGGTCTATTAGGACATGTAAACGAAGATAGGAGTACTATGTAATTTTGAGGTTCGATTCCATCTTTGCTTGGAGGTTAACAACTATAAAATGGATGGCCTAAGAGTAATGCCTGATTAGTTATCACATGAGTTTTGAAGCTTTGAGTTAAAATAATCTATTGCCATCAATTTTGGCCATTTGTTGATACCATATGATTTGATGAATGTTGAGAGTAAATAGTTCAAAAAAGAGACCACGGGTGTTGAGGCAAACAACAAAATCCTGAAGGTTTGTTTACCATGTACACGTTGATAGGAGTATTTTGTAATTTCGAGATCAAATTTGTCATGTCTTTGAGGTTAACAACTAGAAGCATGGTACTCATTGTAGATTAACTATCAAATAAATTATGAAGTTTGGAGGCTATAGAATCAATGTTTTAAAAAGCGTTTTTAAGACTCGAGGCGGTCAAGCTTTTTCCGAGGCGAAGCGTAGCCTCGAGGCGTAGCGAGGCGTTTTTTTGTAAAAAATAGTGAAAAATTCACTATAGCATTATAGCATTATATTGAAAGTCTGAAAGAAATTAAATCACATCATTATCACCTTATGAGTTATGTATTTCAGTATTTTAGTATTTATAATTTATGTGCCTACATGTATTGTTTGTTGAGTTGAGACTATCAGACTAACCTTATTATTGTAATTCTATAAATGCAGAAATCAAAGAAAATTTTAAAGACTCGTAAGGATTGTAGTGAAGAACAAGAAGTGGAGGTCGAGGATTAAGATTTCACCTGATTTGGACACGGCTTGGACACGGTCCGGACACGGTCAGGTGCAAATAACCCCTTTTCCTCCTTTTCGATTGTTCGGTTCCTCCCTCCCACAAACCCTAATCAGAGAGCAGAGAGAACAGAGGCAGAGAGGGAGTCGACTCGAGGGTTCGATCGGAGGTAGAGAGATCGATTTCGACAGAGAGGGTTCGATCGACAGATTTCGACAGAGAGGGTTCATCGACAGAGAGGGTTCGTCGACAGAGAGGGTTCGATCGACAGAGAGGGTTCGTCGACTCGATGTCGTCCTAAGCATCACCATCAGTGAGAGATCGACTTCAATCGCACATCCTGGTTTGATCTTTTCTTCTTCCTCTCTGTTCTTCTTCTTCAGTTCTTCCTCTGTTCCCCTTTCGATCTTCTCTTCTTCCTCTGTGTTCTTCTCTTATTCAGTTCGTCTCGTCCTCTGTTCACCTCTTCTGTCTGCAAATGACACGAGGAAATCGATTAGGTTTTTGCAAATGCACTTATAATTTAAACCGTTGGATCTGCCTAAAGATCCGAACAGATCGGATGATCATCTAATTTCTTAAGTGTACGCCTCCTTGCGCCTTGAAGCGTACGCCTCGTCACAGTAAGGCAAACACCTCCAAATACCACCCCAACTCGTACGCTTAGAGGCGATTTCTGTGCGCCCCGCCTCGACTCGCGCCTCAAAGCGTACGCCTCAATCGCCTTTTAAAACATTGTATAGAATATCTCGCGCATCAATAAAAACCATTTAGAGATGCCACGAATTCGACGTTCTAATCGCTATTGTGTGAGGTCAAAACCTGTACCATATTGTTTTATGAATGTTGAGTCTAAATTAAATATTTTTTCTGGTGGGATCGATGTCAAAACAATACCAAATAAGTCCATGGTTGTTGAGGCTAAACTACGAAATCCTACAAAATGAGACCATGGTGTTGCGGTTAAACTTAAATTTTTTCATGTGGTATCAAGGTGAAAAAATATCACACGAGTCCATTGGTGTTGTGGCTAAACGTCTATTAGGGCTTGTAAACGAAGATAGGAATACTATGCAATTTTGAGGTTTGAATCCATCGTTGCATTGAGGTTAACAACTATAAACTGGATGGCCTAAGATTAATGCCTGGTTAGTTATTACTTGAGTTTTGAAGTTTTGAGATCAATTTTGACCATTTGTTGATATCACATATTTTAGGCTTTTAATACATTGTTACTTTGACGTTAGAAGTGTACCATATGATTTGATGAATGTACAAATGAGACCATGGGTATTGAGGCTAAACAACAAAATCTTAAAGGTTTATTGTCCCATATACACGTTGATAGGAGTATTTTGTAATTTTGAGATTCCAAATCTGTCATAGATTTGAGGTTAAAAATTGTAAACATGGTACTCATTTTAGATGAACTATTAAATTAATTATGAAGTTTGGAGGCTATAAAATCTCTCGCGCATCAATAATTACCATTTACAGATACCACAAATTTGATGTTTCTAATCGCTTGTGTTTGAAGTCAAAACATGTACTATATTATTTGTGAATGCTGAGTGTACAATAAATATTTTTTCTGGTGGTATCAATGTCAAAACAGTACCAAATGAGTCCATGGGTGTTGAGGCTAAACTACGAAATCCTACAAAATAAGGCCAGCGGTGTTGAGGCTAAACTTAATTTTTTTCATGTGGTATCGAGGTGAAAGTAATTCCACATGAATCAATGGGTGTAGTGGCTAAACTATGAAACCCTAAAGGTCTATTAGGGCATGTAAATGAAGATATGTGTACTATGCAATTTGGAGGTTCGAATCCATCATTGCTTTGAGGTTAACAATTATAAAATGGATGGCCCAAGGGTAATGCTATATTTGTTATCCCACAAGTTTTGAAGCTTTTAGTTTAAATAATTTATCGAGCATCAATTTTGACCAATTGTGGATGAAACTATTTGAGGTTTTTAATACATTCTGGTTGTACATAAGATGTGTACCATATGATTTGAAGAATGTTGAGGCTAAACCGTACGGAATGAAACCACGGGAGTTGAGGCTACACTACAAAATCCTAAAGGTTTATTGGCCCATGTATAACAAATATGAGTATTTTAGAATTTTGTGGTTCCAAATCTATTATGGCTTTTAGGATAAAAAATAGAAACATGGTGCTTATTATCGAATAACTATCAAATAAATGCTTCAATTACCATTTTGAGTAACTCAAATTGGAGGTTTCGAATCCGTTTTGCTTTTGAGGTCAAAACCTGTACCATATTATTTTATGAATGTTGCGTCAAAATTAAATATTTTTTCTAGTGGTATCGAGGTTAAAATTGTACCAAATGAGTCAATGGGTGTTGAGGCTAAACTACGAAGTCCTATTGGTTTATTGGAGCCATCTATACGAAGATAGGAGGAACATGCAATTTTTTTAATGTTTCAAATCTATCTTTTCTTTGTGGTTTAAGACTAGAATATTGGTTTTCACTAAGGGCAATGGTCTAACTATCACATGGGTGCTTATGTATTAAGGCTTCAAAATCCTTCGACTATCAATTTTGACTAGTTGTAGATACCACATATTTACGGTGTTTAATCCATTGTGGTTTTGACTTCAAATCTGTATGATGGCTAAGCAGTACATAAAGAGACCATGTGTGTTGAGGCTAAACTACAAAATCCTAAACATTTATTGGCACATCTATGAGTGATTAAGGGTATTTTGCAATTTGCAGTTTCGATTCCATCATGCCTTTGGGGAGATTAAAAAACTAGAAAATTTGTGTAGTAAGGGTAGTTGTTGATTAATCATCACTTGGGTGCTCTAGTATTGAGGCTACAAAATTCCTCGCACATCAATTTTGACCATTTGTAGGTACTACATATTTAAGGTGTTTAATCCATTGTGGTTTTGGCGTCAAACCTGGCCATATGATTTTTTAATGTTGAGGTTAAATACTACAAAATGAGACCATTGGTGTTGAGGCTAAACTACAAAATCCTAATGGTTTATTGGCCATCTATATCTAATTAAAAGTATTTTTCAAATTTGAGGTTTCAATTACATCAATGTTATGAGGTTAAACACTAAATTATGAAAACCTAAAGGTCTATTAGGGCATGTGAACAAAGATAGGAGTACTATGCAATTTTGAGGTTCGAATCCATCATCGCTTTGAGATTAACAACTATAAAATGGGTGGACTAAGGGTAATGTCTGATTAGTTATCTCATGAGATTTGAAGCTTTGAATTTAAATAATCTATTGCGCATCAATTTTAACCAATTGTTGATGCAAAAATTTGAGGTTTTTAATACATTGTGGTTTTGACATAAGACGTATACCATATGATTTGGTGAATGTTGAGGCTAAACAGTATGGAATGAGACCATTGGTGTTGAAGTTAAACTACTAAATCCTGAAGGTTAATTGGCCATGTATACGTAAATAAGAGTATTTTGCAAATTCGAGGTTGCAAATCTATCATGGCTTTGATGTTAAAAACTAGAAACATGGTGCTCATTGTGGAATAACT
This sequence comes from Berberis vulgaris, assembly GCA_963556465.1. Lineage (NCBI taxonomy): Eukaryota > Viridiplantae > Streptophyta > Magnoliopsida > Ranunculales > Berberidaceae > Berberis > Berberis vulgaris. The sequence continues at coordinate 3,288,349 of OY747133.1, forward strand.
ATCAAATAAATGCTTAAGTTTGGAGGCTATAGAATAGTTACAATTTAGAGATACCACAAATTTGAGGTTTTAATCCCTTTCGATTTTGAGGTCAAAACCTGTACCATATTATTTTATGCATGTTGCGTCTAAGTTAAATATTTTTGTTGGTGTTATCGAAGTCAAAACTATACCAAATGATTCCATGGTGTTGAGGTTAAACTACGAAATCCTTGGTTTATTGGAGCATCTATACGAAGATAGATGTTGCATGCAATTTTGAGGTTTGAAATTTATCTTAGCTTTGAGGTTTAAAACTATAATATTGGTTCACTAAGGGAAATGGTCTAATTATCACATAGGTGCTTAAGTAGTAATGTTACAAAATCCTTCGGCCATCAGTTTTGACAAGTTGTAGATACAACATTTAAGGTGTTTAATCCACTGTGGTTTTGACGTCAAACCTGTATCATATGATGGCTAAACACTAAGCAATGAGATCATGGGTGTTGAGGCTAAACTACAAAATCTTAAAGGTTAATTGGCGCACCTATACGGGATTAAGGGTATTTTGCAGTTTGAGATTTCGATTCCAACATGCCTTTGAGGTTAAAAAACTAGAAATTTTGTGCACTAAGGACAATTGTCGATTAATTATCAAATGAGTGCTCTAGTATTGTGGCTACAAAATTCCTCGCGAATCAATTTTGACCATTTGTATATACCCCATAATTGATGTGTCTAATCCATTGTGGTTTTGACGTTAAACATAGCCATATGATTTTTTAATGTTGAGGTTAAATACTACAAAATGAGACCATGATTTATGAGGTTAAACTTAAATTTTGAAAATCCATCATGCTTTGAGGTTAACATCTATAAAATGGATGCACTAAGGGCAATGCTCAATTAATTACAACGCTACAAAATCTCTTGCACATCAATTTTTACTGTTGTAGTTATAAAAAATTGGGTTTCTAATGAATTGTGGTTTTGAGGTCAAACCTCTATGATATAATTTTTTGAATACTGTACTTCAAGATAAAAAAAAATTCTTGTGATATCGAGGTCAAAACGGTACCGAGACCATGGGTGTTGAGGCAAAATTATGAAATCCTAAAGGTTTATTGGTGAATCTTTACGTAAATCAACCGGAACCCAAGGAATGTGATTTCGCGAAATTATACGAAATTTCGACGATAATTTCTTTTTTGAAATTATGAATAGAAAAAGTGCAAAAGATATAATTACATTTTTTAAGGGTTTTTTTGAAAATTTCGAGGTTTTTTCGTAAATTTCGAAATGTTTTCGTAAATGTCATTTTTTCGTGAAAATACAAAAATCAACTACCAAAAATTACATATTTTCGAGGATTTTGCGAAAATTTTTGGGGTTTTTTCGTAAATTGAGGTTTTTTTTTTTTCTAATTATCATTTCTTCTAAATATTTATTGATTTTTGAAACCACCCCCTAACTTTCTAATTATCATTTCTTTTGCGGTTTAATAAAATTTCTCAGAAAACACTTGTTTTATTAATCAGTGAAAGGTACCCTCTCTGCGAATCACACCACACGATATTTTGTTCGCAATATGACAATACTATTCCTCACACCACTCACAAAACGACGTCAGTCTTTGTACCCAGACCACACCCACACCTGATATTATTTGCGCTCACAACATAAAACCTTAGGTTTGTCTCAATTGCATACGACAGACATAAACTCTTGATTCTTAGCCTCAGACATAAACTCCAAGGTTTGAAAGTACTATGCTACATTAGTGGTGCTTTATTTCTTTCATATGGAATAGTAATCACTGGTCCAATGTTGTTGCTAGTATATTTGCCCAAAAAACAGTTGTGGTCTTTGGGTTGGTTAATTGACATACTTCCATTTAACTATATAACAGGGGCACTTCATTACATCCAAAACGTATTAGACACTTGGACACATGTTGGACACCCATAATTAGCATCAACAGTTAAAGAACTTGTCAAGTTTTTATTTTCTTGTATTGATGGGATATCGTCTGATATGAAATCAGCTCTAGACTAAAAACTCATCCTACTACGATGAACGTCAGCAAAATATTTGTGAGGATGATTTTTAGTGTAGCTTTTGTTAATTTATTAGGTACATTTGTAAATCGCAATTTTGTTGTACCATGCTAATACCGTTGTCTGGTAATGTTATGCCAGTTGATTGTGTTGCAGCCAGACCAGCTAATTGGTTTGCCGAACTCTTCAAATTAGCTACCATCCATCAAGTCTTTGGAACCTCATCTGAAACTGATTAAGAGATGTTTATCGTTATGATTTTCTGACTATAAGCAGAACTCTATTAATTCGTTTGAATGCTCATTTTGTTTAATCTGTAACTCAAGTTTTGATGCCAACTCGAAACAAGTTTTATTTGATTTTCTGACTATAACCTTCTTTTCTGTGGGATATTTTTCAGATCTGCTTTTTATGATAAACAAGTATGCCAACAACAGTATCAAACTAAATCATAATGTGGTTGTGCATGAAAAATTAAGGATGCGTAGTGACTGAAATAGTGAATCTTAACCACATTTGTGCTTTTGTTATTGACCCCCCTACTGTTCAAATGCCTTAATCCACAACTTAGGCGATTTTTTGCATTTCTTATTTTTGTCACTTTTTAGTAATTGATTTCTCCACTTGTTTATCCTTTCTATTGTTTTTCTATAAAAATACAATTTTATCAAAAAATGAGTTTGAAACTGAATTTACTGATTTTGGCATTATTTCAAAGGCTATATTCCACAATTTTGAAGGTTTTGTCGCTTTTATTGTTAGACCCCCTTATCCATTCATCCTTTTTATATTTCTTTTGATATATATTTTTTTGTGAATTTGTTACAATTTTACTCGTTTATCTTTTTAATACATATGTTTAACCTTTCTTTTTGTTGCTTTTATTCTTGATATCCCTTCCCATTTATCCAACTATTATTCTTTCCATGTGTTTAGTAGAAATAAGCAATTTTACCGAAAGAAAGAGTTTGAAACTGAATTAACCGATTGTCTAATTTCAATATCTATTATAAACGATTCCAACTACTCATTCATCCCTTTTTTAATCTGTATTTTTATTAGAAATAAATAATTTACTGAAAGAATGAGCAAGAAATTGAATTTAACAACTTTGTTGCAGCTTTTAAAGGTATAATCTATAGCTTCTTATTTTTGTCGCTTTTATTATTCATCCCCTTATCTATTCATCATTTCTATTGTTCCTTCTATGTTTTGGTAGAAATAAACAATATTACCAAAAGAATGAGCATGATATTGAATTTACCAATTTTGGCAACGATTTTATTATTCTACATTAATCTTTTTTCCTTTTATTCATCGTTAATCTTTTTTTTTATTATTATTCTTTCAATGTGTCCATGATTTTTGAGATTTTTTTTCTTCTTTTTGTTGGTTTTATTCTTGATATCCCGTCCCGTTTATCCAATTATTATTCTTTCCACGTGGTAGTAAAAATAAGCAATTTTACCGAAAGAATGAGTTTGAGACTTAATTTGCCGATTGTCTAAATCTCAAAAGTTGAACGACTTTTAGGTTTTTTTTTTTTTTTTTTTTTTTTTTTTTCCCATTTGCTCTTTTTGATGCTTTAAATTTTTATCCGCCTACCCATTAATCCTTTTTTTTCTATAATTTTTGGTAGAAATAAATAATTTTATCGCAAGAATGAAGCATTGAATTGATTTTACCAAATTTTGCATATTTTCTAAGGCTATAATACACGATTTTGGATGGTTTTTCATAATTTGTTTTTTCTACTTTTATTCTTGATCCCTGTAAACGTTCATCCCATGTATTGTGCTTTCCTTATTTTTGGTATAAATAAATTTTATTGAAAGAATGAGCTTGAAACTCAGTTTACCAATTTTGTCATAATATCAAAGGCTAATACATAATTTCATAGATTTTCTCGTTTCTTATTTTTATCGCTTTTATTATTGATCCCCTTACAAATTTATCCTTTATATTATTTTTTCCATTTTTCAGTAGAAATAAACAATTTTATCGAAAGAATGAGTTTTAATTTGAATTTACCGATTCTATCTTGATTTTAAAGGCTATAATTAGGGGTGGGCATCCCATTCCGCGATCCCGATCCCGTCCCGATTTTTTCGAGTCTTAATGGGATTGAATAATTTCATCCCGATCTCGTCCCGTCCCGATCTAGAATGGGATGAAGATTTTCAATCCCGAGCTAATTTTTTAATATTTATTATTAATATTTTTATTTATTTTTTTATTTTTTTATTTTTTTTATTCATATAAACTTACAGATGACTGGCATAAACTCATGGTGTTTGCAGTGGTAACAGAAATGTTACTTCACGAAATAAATATTCATTAAACAAGAGAAAGTTAGCAGACTGTTGCTTGGATTCCCAATAAAAGTGGCTCCAATTATTTAACTTTTAAATATTGATAATACTCAGGTGAAGATGAAAAATAACAATTAACTGAGTAATACATATTCAGAAGGGAACATTCAGGGGCAGAGCCAAGAATTTGAGATGCTCCGGGCTGTAAAAATAAATTTTTTTAATTACGATATATGTATTGATGGTAAACCATTATTAATATGTTAGAGCATCACCAATAGGTCTATATTTCTTCTCTAACAAAAGATGAAATGTCATTTTGTCAAGGAACCATGAAATGTCATAGTAATGAAATTGTAAAATCAGTTGGGAGGCCATCACAGCGACACAATACTCTTAGTGGGTCCCATTTATCATGTCATTTTCTAAAAGTCAACCCACTCGACTTCATTGTTAAGGGATTTAGTGGCTACCCTTATTTTTGCATGCCTCATCTATATCTAATTATAAGAAAGTTATTTTTCAATCTCTTATATGATGATAATCTTCGCAACAGTCACAGGTAGCACGTTGATTCCGTCCCGTCCCAATACCGTATGAACGGGATGGGTATATCTCGTCCCATCCCGTCCCGTGCCCACCCTTAGCTATAATCCATAATTTTAGGTGTTTTTTTTTTTTTTTTTTTTAAATTTTATCCCTTACCCGTTCATCATTTCTATTGTTCTTTCCACAATTTTGGTAGAAAGAAACAATTTTACGGAAAGATTGGGTTTTAAACTGAATTTATCGATTGTCATTATTTTGATGACTATAGAATCCATAATTTAGGAATTTTTTCCATTTCTAATTTTTAAGCTTTCATTATTGATCCGCCTACCTGTTCATTTATTTATTGATTTTTTTATACATTGATTATAAAAAAAAAACATTTTTGTCAAAAGAATGAGCATGAAACTAGGGGTGGGCATCCCATCCCGCGATCCCGTCCCGTCTCGTCCCGATTTTTTCGGGTCTTAATGGGATTGAATAATTTCATCCCGATCCCATCCCGTCCCGTCCCGATCTAGAATGGGATGGGATGGGATGAAGGCCAATCCCGTCCCGAGCTAATTTTTTAATATTTATTATTAATATTTTTATTTATTTATTTTAGGATTTCAATATTAGTGTAATTGAAGAAAAATGAATTTAGTTGAAATCAGTGTAATTGATAGTAGTCTATATCTGCAACCACTTGATATTGGTTTATTTCTAGATTTCTAAATGAATTATTTAATTGCAAACTCTTTAAAACTCAAAATGGGATTGCTAATTACATTGGAGATTTTATTTCGTGTCAAGACAATGAATTTAATGACTTTTTTTTAAAGAAATAACGAAACATTCTTCTTAGCACCCCAAATCTACTCATCATCTTGTTCACTATTCGAAACAGTAGAGCAGGTCCACCATTGCCATTATACTGTCCACATCTTAGCCATTCAAAACTCTGCAGAAATCTTAATTACAGGGTGAATTTTAGCTATCATTTATGGTAGTTTATTATGATGTTGCGTACTCAATCCAAGGCTATAATTTATGTGTAGTTCAACGAATTGCCTTTGCCTATTTTCAACTAAGCAAATTAGGTTTTGGATAAGCAGTAATTTGTCAAAAAATGAGAGCACGTTGATCCCGTCCCGATCCCGTATGAACGGGATGGGATAGGGATGGATCTATCTCGTTCCATCCCGTCCCGTGCACACCCCTACATGAGCAAGAAATAAATAATTTTATTGAAAAAATGAGCAAGAAATTAAATTTATCAATTTTGTCACAATTTTATAGGCCATAATTCATAATTTCATAAGGTTTTCCATTTTTTATTTTTGTCGCTTTTATTATTGATCCCCTACCCATTTATCATTTCTATTGTTATTTCCATGCTTTTGGTAGAAATAAGCAATTTTATCGAAATAATAAGTTTTAAGCATAATTTACCGATTTATTCATAATTTCAAAGGTTATAATCTGTAATTTCAGATTTTTCAATTTTATTATTGATCCCCTTTCCCGTTCATCATTTCTATTGTTCATCTCATGTTTTTTGTAGAAATAAACAATTTTATTGAAAGAATGAGATTAAATTGAATTTCCCGATTTTGTCATAATTTCAATGGCTATATAATCCACGATTTGGGAGTTTTTTTTTCAGTTATTTTTTGTTTTGTCGCCTTTATTATTGATTCGTCTACCCGTTCATCTTTTTGTTATTTTTTCTATGTGTTGAGTAGAAATAAATAATTTTATAGAAAGGTTGAAAAGGAAATTGAATTTACCGATTTTGTCATAATTTCATAGGTTTTTTCCATTTCTTATTTTGTCAATTTTATTATGGTCACCTTGTTCATCATTTCTATTTTCTTTTCATATTTTGGTAGAATTCGTAAGGATAAAATTATGAATGAAAGAATTAGGAGATACTTAGGTGTGGCGCCCATAGAGGACAAAATTAGAGAAATGCATTTAGCGTGGTTTTGTCACATGTGGAGGAGACCAAACACAACGCTAATTAGAAAATATCTAGATTGGCAAGTTAGTGGAGGGTGTAAACGGAGGGGACGACTGTTGAAAACTTGAATGAAAGCGGTGAAGGAAGACATCTTGAGGTTAGATTAGGTGAGGATATGTGAGAAGATCGCATTGCTTGGAGAACCAAAATACATGTGGCGACTCCGAGAGTATTGGGAATGCGCTTTGATGATGATGATACATTAAAAAAGATCGGTCATCACGATCGTACACGTGGCATGAAGACCCATCACGAGAATACAACGCCCGATCCATTGGGCTAGCTCATAAAACCCAAAAGGATTGTGGCTAATTATAGAGACCCAGACTAGGCCCACTACTAAGGAGGCGTAAGCATGATCCGAATCAAGGCCCAGACGAATCAAAGCCCAAATCCAAAGCCCTATGCGCGTTCTCTTATAAAGAAGAAAAACGTTGCACCAAGAAAAGTATGCAAAGAGTTAACTACGACCATTATAAAAGGTAAATGGAACATTATAAAAGGTATGCAATTTTAATTGAGTTTTGTCCAGATTTACTTCTTTCTTCCAACAAAGTTTTTGACTTAAGCATTGTAGTGCATTCGGCCACCAAAAAGGTGGTCCTTGACAGTCTAACAGTGGTTTTGCAGGTCAAGCTCAAAGGAGGACGATTTTTTGTCGCATCAGTTTGGTGCCGTCTGTGGGAAACGACAAGTTTCATTTTCTAAAACAAAACACACGTGACAAAGCTTACCACAACCTAGCGAAAGATAAAAAAAACCATCAGAAGGAATAATGCAGCCTACAGACCCCAATCCAGTAATAATCGCGACAACTCTACCACTGACACATCACTAATAGCTCAAGGAGAGGATGCAGTCCGAAACACTTAACCAATAGCATCTGAGAATGCGAATCTGCTACACACAATAGTCTAGACAGCTCATACGACCGTCGACGTTGCCACAGACCCTCGAGTAGACTTGCTCATGATCCAGATGAAATACATGACATAGATGCTGGAAAAAAATCACCCAGGAACGCATTCAGCCACCCGACCCTACTCCATCGCACCGCCTCAACAAAACTCCATTATCCAAACTCAAGGGAGTGACGAAGCCTTAGCGGAACCCCAATAGGGAAACATCGAGAACGGCGAAACGGTAGCTGAGATCCCGCTCAGGATCGGAGTCACGAACCCCAATGTACTATACGAGTTGGCCAAGCCACCATTCTCTGAGGAACTCATGAAGAAGGCAATGCCAAAGAAATTCACTTCGCCAAAGTTCGAAGTGTACGATGGTACCATGGACCCGACTTACCACCTAAGACATTTCCACCACATGATGGCTCTAAAAGAAATCGCAGAGTCGATCCTGTGTAAAACGTTCCCAACCAGCCTCACATCCACAACAATTAACTGGTTCAATAGTCTGCAACCAAGGTCAATAGATTCTTTCCAGGCCTTAGCTACTGCTTATATCACCAGATTCATCGGGAGCCAACGGATGAGGAAAGGACCCCACTACTTTCTGCACATCCGATAGAAGTAAGTAGAAATAATACGAGAATATGTTACTCGTTTCACCATCGAGCTAACAATGATTGATGGATGCAGCGACGACACGACCACTGCAACTTTCATCGCCGGTTGAAGATAGGTACCTTCTTCGACGCCCTCAACTTGGAACTTCCAAAAGGCATGGTGGTTCTACTGAAAATAACACAGAAACATAGCTCCGTTGAAGAAATGAAAGCTGCGAGAAGAAAGAATGACCAGGAGAGGGAAAACCATCCGAGAAAGCAAGAAAGAAAATATGAGAGAAAACGAGATAGCAGATCATGAAGGACATCAAACATTTAAAGAAACATCAAAGCGATGGACGCACGGAGCCCAACCAGCAGGAATCCAGGAAATCGCAATCGGCACGACCCAATCACGAACGAGTAACCAGCGTAGTGAGGAAAGATATCTTAAAACACATATTAAACTGGGAGAATGTCAACTGGCCAACCAGGATGAAAGGAGACCCGGAAGAACGATACAAGAGCATATACTGCTCTTTTCACAAGGATCACGGACATGATACCGATGACTGCTACAAGTTGAAAGAAGAAATTGAACATTGGATCCATAAGGGACGATGGGACGAGTTTGTCGGCACATCAGAAAAACAGTTCAAAGGCAAAGAAAAGGCAGACGCAACAACTACAAGATAAAAAAGGGAATTGATATATGCTCTACACTGCATCCGTTCTGGGAAAGAAACATCTCCCACCCGAACAGACCTATATCAAAGTCAAAAGATCAATGTTCCGATGATCTTAGCAGCAGAGACAAATTTGACCAAAGTCACTTATAAAGGAACTAACAAACTCCATCAGGCCCTAACAAGCAGTGCCAAACGAGGAGCGATAACGACCCAAGTAAATAAGGTCGTAAATTAAAAGGAATAGTGGAGGCATGGACGCCAACGCAAGGATAAACACTTGCAACGTAGAAATAAAAAAAGAAACGCTTTACAATGTAAATGAGCCATTCCAGGAGAACGATTGCTAAAATGGTCGAAGAATCAATAAAGTTTCATTTTAAGAACCGACATCTCACAAAAGCAAAACAATTTCATAGCATAGGTATGAAAAACAATCGGCGCGAAAAGCTTAAAAGGAATCAAGACGCAAGTCAAATATTCACAATGAACTTTTAGTCTGATTAACCAAAGAAGTAAATGTTAGAAACCCGAGTCAAACTAAAACAAAAACTTTGAATCGACCGAGGTGTCGAGTTAACGAAGTAAAAGTTGAACGAACGAGTCAACTAGAATGTCGCACAAAACGAAGCAAATGTTGGACACCTGAGTCAAACTTAAACATAAACTTCGAATCGACCGAGGTGTCGAGTTAACGAAGTAAAAGTTGGGCGAACGAGTCAACTAAATAAAATGACTTCGAGTCGACTAGAATGTCACATAAAACGAAGCAAATGTTGGACACTTGAGTCAAACTAAAATAAAAACTTTGAATTGATCGAGGTCTCGAGTTAACGAAGTAAGAGTTGGACGAACGAGTCAACTAAATAAAATGACTTCGAGTCGACTAAAATGTCTCACAAAACGAAGCAAATGTTGGACACCCGAGTCAAACTAAAACAGAAACTTCGAATCGACCGAGGTGTCGAGTTAACGAATTAAAAGTTGGACGAACGAATCAACTAAATAAAATGATGTCTAGTGGACTAGAATGTCACACAAAACGAAGCAAATGTTGGACACCCGAGCCAAACCAAAAACTTAAATTTCGGATCAACCGAGTCGTCGAATCGATGAAGTGAAAGTTAATAGGTAAAGTAACTTCAAGACGACTGAAGTATTACACCAACGAAACAGTTCGAACGGACGAATCAATAAAACAAAACAACTTCGTGTCATGACAAGATCGAACAGACAATTCAACAAAATAGAAAAGCGAGCAAAACAGCTTTCCACAAAAACTCAAAGACGACAAACACGAGATCAAGACATGCATACTGAAACATGGGGAAATTCAAATCTCCAAAAGATTGCTACTGACATATCTGTGGAACATCAAATATGAATTATCAAGACAACGATAGACGAACAAAGTCGATACAAAGGAAAATAAAGAAGCTAATTCCTGTTATTCAAAATCTATTCGATTACATTCAGCAGTAGCAATGGAAGACTAAGGGGAAAGATCTATAACGTTCTCAACACCACCTCCTGCAGGAGATGGATCACCAACATGAACTCTCTCTTTAGGAAAAGGAAACAGTTTTTCAACCATTGGAACACCCGGAGGATCTTCAGCGACACCTTCCACGTCCTCAAAAGTCTAATAGACCAGATGACGATACTGGGACAAATCGACACCAAGACCCTCAATAAAATCCAAAAGTTTATTCTGACCGTCAACAATGTGTTGCCAGTCTGCCACCTCCATGACACGGAGTCTATCCTTAACAGAAGCAAGCTCACTTCTTATAGTGATAACTTGGCCCTCAGCAGCAGTAAGCATCGCAGAGGAATCAGCCTTGACCTCACTAATCGAAGACAACAATTGCACCACCCTTTTCTCAGCTATATCGTGATTGTTAGAATGCTCTATCATGGCCCGCGCGACTTCATCATGAAACGCCTTCTCAGAAGAAAACTCCACATCAAGCAAACGTGTGCGGACCCCTTCTAGGTTAGCTCTCAGAGATTTGAGTGCGACCACAGATTGATCTCGTGCACCCTCCATCTCGGCCAATGACGCCTAAGCAACCTCAGCCGCCTTGGTTTGTTCAGAGCATCGTGTTTTTAACGCGTCATACTGGTAAATAACATGGGAGAACATCAGCAGCAACACAGAAAGCTTCCTCTCCAAAGAAACCATAAGACTGTGATTGACTTGATGACTCAAGCCCATCACTCCTGCATAGGCAAGATGAGTCATCTCCTCCATTACAAACCTAACACCATCCTCAAGATGAAGGTTCGGATTCAGTATGGACATCGAGGGCCTTTCCATCGACTACCTGTGCCATTCATTTATCAGTTTGCGTGCACCATCATGCACACCAATATGAGAAAACCAATAAAACTTCTCATCTGATTTAACTCGGATCTCCTCAGAAGTAGGTTCCTTCAAACTAACCAGCGAATGAAGAACGCGAGGATCGGGTAGTATGGAGGAACCACCACCTCCTATGGCTGGGAAAGACGAAGGAACAACAAGAGAACCTCCATCACCATCTCGTCGCTCGACAAAAACGGAACGAATGGCAGCAGAAGGATTCAAGTAAGCTGCAGAATGAGGAACCTCCATCCCTTCGTCAGCAAGAGGGGAACAAGGAAGACAAAACTGCAACTCGGGAACTCGGTCACAACTGACAGGTTCTTTAGATTGAACAACAACCAATTGGAGCATCTTGTCGTCCAAAGACCGGGATCCTCATCAGAATACTTAACAACATCAAAACCACCATAAGTGGAGATAAGCCTTTTTCCCCTTCATCCAACGGACGAACAATATCTTTCTCACTCCTCTCCAGAGCCAGCTTCATCTCTTTCGCCTCCTGCAGAGAGCACCAGTCCTCCCTCGAAGAATCTCTATCCATAGAATCCGAATAAAGAGCCGTGTGACGCACAAAATCAACAAGCCGTTTCTTTTTCGGCACGCGATTGGAAGACAAAACAACTGCTTCGACCGACTAACAAGCCTCGCCACTTTACTCTTTCTAGAAGGACCAGTAGCAATACGGATAGGAGCATTGAGATACAAAACATCAGAACTCACTTTTCGATCAACGATCGCTTTATCACCGACAGCACGGGCAGCGATCTCCACAGCCTGCCTCTCGGTCAACATAGCCCTTTCGGTCTCATTCATGATGTATAGGCCATTGCACCTCACCATAGCATCAGTAAATCCAATGGGACCACCGAAAGCTCCAAGAAGCGCTCACTGATAATCTGATATTCAACAGTCAATTTCATATTCTGATGCTTAAGAGGAACTCGGAAAGACCTTACTATCGAAAGACCATGCAAATTGAAGTGGCTATAACCAGCAGACGCATAAAACCAATCCCGCGACCACCCCCTGATGTCGTCATTAAGATTACCAAAACAAGCAGGAGAATACAGAAAACAGGTATGGTTGGGCCTCACGCTGAACCCCACCAAGGAATGCAATATTTGAGGGGTTAAAGAGATACCAAAGAGAATGGCCCTAACATACGTGGCAACCAGAACCCTCCAGCCATTTAGCCCCATTTGAGCAAGAGGAATACCCAAGAAGTCCAAATATGACCAGAACAACTCCGAAACAGGGAATCGAAGGCCGATGTAGAACATGCGAGGATAAAGGGCGATATATCCTTTCCTCGAGCAACAAGGATTGTCGGTTTCGCGAGGAATAATGATTTCAAGATCCTCAGGCAAAGAATAGTCGGAACAGATGCTATCCAGGGTAGCCCGAGAGGCTTTGTTTGGAGAAAAATGAGTTTCACAAGTGGAAAGCTGATCACCAACCAACATGTCGCCAGCAGACATTGTCAACAGGGAAGAACGAATGAGAAAAAAATGCAGTAGAAGAAAAGAAATAACACTAAAGATGGCGTAAAAAGAGGAGAGTAGCCACAACACCTTTTAAGCAGCTGAGAAACGAAGAGACCGTTCACGGAGCGACATATGGGACAAAATGGCGCATTTTAAGTAACCAAGACGATCAGGAAACTAAAAGTTATTAGGCATCAAGTTCAGTGCAAAAATACCAACCGCGCCACAGTCAATGGATATGCAAACATGCCCACTAACTAAGGGGGAGTCGCTGATGATACATAAAAAAATCGGTCATCACGGTCGTACACATGACACGAAGACTCATTACGAGAATACAATGCTCGATCCATTGGGTCAGCTCATAAAGCCCAGAAGGATTGAGGCCAATTATAGAGGCCCAGACTAGGCCCACCACTGAGGAGGCATAAGCAGGATCTAAATCCAGGCCCAGAGGAATCAAAGCCCAAATCCAAAGCCCGGTGTGCGTTCTCTCATAAAGAAGAAGAACGTTGCACCAAGAAAGTGTCGTGGAGGGACCTACGCCTCCACGAACACATTTTCATTAAGGAGGAGATTGTTATAGAAACATTTCCTTCTATTGCGCCTCACATGCCTAAGTCACATAGAGAGTTAACTACGATCATTATAAAAGGTAAATGAAACATTCGACAAAGTATGCAACTTTAACTGAGTTTTGTCCAGATTTACTTCCTTCTTCCATCAGAGTTACTGACTTCAGCATTGGAGTGCCTTCGGCCACAAAAAGGTGGTTTTTGGAAATCTAGCAGTGGTTTTGCAGGTCAAGCTCAAAGGAGGACAATTTTTGGACGCATCAATGATGATGATGATTTTGGTAGAAATAAACAACTTTACGGAAAGAATGAACATGGAACTAAATTTATCGATTTTGTCACAATTTCGAGTGCTATAATCCATATTTAAGAGGTTTTTTCCTTTTCATATATTTTATCGCTTTAATTATTGATCCACCTACCTGTCATCCTTTCTATTATTATTATTATTCCATATTTTAAGTAGAAATGCGCAATTTTACTGAAAGAATGAGCTTGAAACTAAATTCACCGATTTTGTCATAATTTTAAAGGCTATAATTCACAATTTCGAAGACTTTTTTCCATTTCTTATTTTTGCAGATTTTATTATTGATTTGCCTACATGTTCATCCTTTCTAATGTTCTTTCCATCTTTTTGGTAGAAATGAAAATTTTTATTGAAAAAAAATGAGCATAAAATTGAAATTACCAAATTTTGGCATAATTAAAATGCTATAATCCTTGTTTCGAAGGTTTTTAAAAAAAAATTTGTTTTTGTTTACCCCCTTACCCGTTCATCCTTGGTATTGTTCTTTTCATTTTTTTGTATAAATATGTTTTTTGAGTAGAAATTAAAAAAATTACAAAAAGATAAGTTTGACCGTTTGTTTTCCAAATTTGTTATAATTTTCTCGTTTATTTTTCTATTATTCTTTCTACGTGTCCATGATTTTTTAGGGTTTTTTTCTTTTTGTTGGTTTTATTCTTGATATCCCTTCCCGTTTGTCCCACTATTATTCTTTCCGTGTGTTTAGTAGAAGTAAACAATTTTACCGAAAGAACGAGTTTGAAACAAGATTTACCGATATTGTCTAAATCACAAAGGCTATAATGAACATTTTTTTTATAGATTTTATTCAATTTCCATTCATCCTTTCTTCTTCTTTTTTTCTTTCTAAATTTTTGGTAGAAATAAACCATTTTATAGAAAGAATGAGCATGAAATTGATTTTACCAATTTTGGCATAATTTGAAAGGCTATAATCCACAATTTCTTAGGGTTTTTTTTTTCAACTTTTATTCTTGATCCCCGTAAATGTACATCTTTATAAACTTTTTTCCTTGTTTTTGGTAGAAATAAATAAAAAAATTTTAAATAATGACCATGAAACTGAATTTAACGATTTTGTCATAATTCAAAAGACTATTATCTATATTTCAAAGGATTTTTCCATCTCTTATTTTTGTAGATTTTATTATTGATCTATCTACCCGTTCGTTTATCTATTTTGATTATAAACAAACAATTTTGTCAATAGAATAAGCATGAAATTAAATTTTTTTGATTTGTTATAATTTCAATGGCTATATACGATTTTGGAGGTTTTTTCGTTTTTTTTAAATTTCTTTTCATGACCATCATTTCTATTGTCATAATTTCAAAGGCCATAATCCATAATTTCAGAGGTTTTATTCCATTTCCTAATTTTGTCGCTTTTAGTATTGATCTCCCTACCCATTTATCTTTTCTATTGTTTTTTCCATGTTTTTGGTAGAAATAAACAATTTTATCGAAAAAATGAGTTTAAAATTGAATTTTCTGATTTTGTTTTAATTTCAAAGGCTATAATACATAATTTTAGAGGTTTTTTCTATTTCTAATTTTTGTCGATTTTATTGTTGATCCCCTTACCCGTTCGTCCTTTCTGTTGTTCTTTCCATGATTTTAGTAGAAATAAATAATTTTATTTAAAGAATGAATTTAAACTGAATTTATCGATTTGTCATGATTTTAATGGCTATAATCCACGATTACGAGTTTTTTTTCCATTTTTTTATTTGTCTCTTTTATTGTTGATTCCCCTACCCGTTTATTATTTCTATTATTCTTTCTATGTGTGTAGTAGAAATAAACAAAATTACCAAAAGAATAAGTTTAATTATTTGTTTTCTGAATTTGTCACAATATTACCCGTTTATCTTTGTATTATACTTTCTATTTGATTTTGGAGGCTTTTTTTCTTCTTCTTCTTTTTGTTGATTCTATTCTAGATATCCTTTCCCAATAGTCCAATTATTTTTCTTTCCAGTGTTTAGTAGATATAAGCAATTTTACCGAAAGAAAGAGTTTGAAACCTAATATTTTCCAAATTTTGTCTGTATCTCAAAAGCTATAATTAATGAACGATTTTTTATGGTTTCTTCCATTTGTTCTTTTTGCCCGCCGCTTTTATTTTTTATCCGCCTACCTGTTCATTCTATTTTTTTTTCCATAGCTTTAACAGAAATATACAACTTTACGGAAAGAATGAGCATGAAACTGAATTTATCGGTTTTACCACAATTTCAAAGGCTATAATCCAACAAATTCAGAGGTTTTTACCTTTTCAAATTTTTGTCATTTTGATTATTTATCCCCTACCCGTGTATCCTTTTTATTTTTTTTTCCATATTTTTAGCAGTAAGCAATTTTACTGGAAGAATGAGTTTGAAATTGAATTCACCGATTTTATCATAATTTTAAAGGCTATAATCCATAATTTTGAAGGTTTTCCATTTCTTATTTTTGTAGCTTTTATTATTGATCTGCCCACCTGTTCATCATTTATCTATTGTTCTTTCTATATTTTGATTATAAATAAACAACTTTATCAAAAGAATGAGCATGAAAATGAATTTACCGATTTTGTCATAATTTCAAAAGCTGTATAATCTTGAATTTCAGAGGTTTTTTCATTTCTTATTTTTGTCGCTTTTATTATTGACCCCCCTACCCATTCATCCTTTTATTTTATTTGTTTGCTTGTTTTTATTGAAATAAACAATTTTACTAAAAGAATGATTGAATTCACCTATTTTGTCATAAGTTTAAAGGCTATCCACAATTTCTGAGGCTTTTTCCATTTGTTCTTTTTGTTGCCTTTATTCTTGATCTGCCTACCTGTTTATCTTTTCTATTATTCTTTCTATGTGTTCAGTAGAAATAAACTACATTACCAAAAGAATAACTTTGAAATTGTGTTTTTCAAATTTGTCAAAATTTTATTGGCCATGTTCTACGATTTTGGAGGGTTTTTTTCTTCTTCTTTTTGTTGCTTTTATTCTTGATATTTCATCCTGTTTATCCAGACTATTATTCTTTTCTTGTGTCTAATAGAAATAAGCAATTTTATCGAAAGAACAAGTTTGTTGAATTTACCCATTTTGCATTAATATCAAAGACTATCCACCATATTGGCTTTAGATCTGACTTGACTATGCAAAACTGTAAAACTCCAACAGTTTTGAAAATATCTTTACCTCCAATGTTTGTCTAATTGTCTCTCGTTTTAGAAACAAAATTGAGTCAACAATCTCATTATCTAAATCTCTATCTTTCTTAATGCTTCAAACAAAATTTACATCTTTCAAGATCTCTTTGCAAACCCTCAAAGTTTCTCTCGAATCCCCCATTGTATGTTTGCTTCCACAAACATTTATTTTGTTACCATCTTAAGGCCGAAACCGTTACAAATGCTCAATGACATCAATAGGTTAGACGTGTATGAAAGCAAACCTTTGGATAGAGAATTATCACTTCATTGGTGTAAAATACATGTGAAAACATAAGTAGATTAAAATCCATGGCTTCAAATGCTCGTAGATTAACAACATTCCAATTCTCTAAATGCATCGCTTCTTCATCCTCGACACAAATCCAATGCTTCAAATGATTGGATCGATTTGGCTTTATAGCGGGACTTCCTCGGCCGGAACATTATCTTGCTCAACATTGTTATTGTTAGCTTGGGATCTGGTGCTGGTGACCATGTCTCGGGACTCTGCTGGTTCAACAGAGCTGATGCTTTTGTTTTAAGGAAAACATTAACGTTCCCCACAGACGGTGCCAAACTGTTGTGTCCAAATCCATCCCTATAGATCTCTAACCTTCAATACGAACATTGGTGAACCAAGGACCACCATTGTGGTCGCCGAAGGCACTCCGATGATAAAGTCGAGGGTGATTGAGCAAGGATGAATGTAGACTGTTTAGAATTGGGGTTGCATGTGCGTACATTTCTCATCCATTTTGTTCACCTTATATAGTGAGTATTTCATTCTTTTACTGACTCAACCATCGTGGACATGATGGAGGAAGGAGATCTCTCTATCTTACCCGTCCATGACTGAGTCTCTTTCGACACTTTGCTCTGTTTGGGACTCAATACTTAAATAGATCAAGAGTTGTACAAATGGATCTTGGGCTTATGACAACCCATATATTTGTTCGAGCCTTATTGTCCTGGGCCAAGCTCCAATATCCGCACCACGTTGAGCTTACGTAATTTGGGTTTGGGCGCCTGACTTACGGGTTGAACAATGATTAGGCTGAGCTTGGGTCGGATCTGGGTTGGGCCTGCTTTAGACCAGATTGAGGCCTTTCTGTACCAGGGTTGACATGTGCTACGTGTATGGCTACGATCGGGTGACTATTTGATGTCTTATCAAATTCTCAAAACGGAAATGGAAATACGAAATCATCCACGACTACTATATGAAGAGTGCGGCATTGTTGGACAAGGCAATCGTGGTGAATGAGTTGGTGAGTATGATTGTAAAGCAAGACCAATACATATTTCTTTAGGAAAAATAGTATAAGATGAAGGAGCAAGTTAAAGGACACATAGTTCAGATGATATCTTTATTGAAAAATTCTAGGTTGCCTTGTTTGGGTGCCTCTTTTGTGCCTTGTTTGGAGTTTTTTTTTTTACATTTCTATCCCTTCCGTAGATGGTTTTTGTGGTTGTGTTTTAAAGGAGTAAGTCTAGGGAGCCATGTTTGGTGGCCACTTTTGGTTTTATACACTTGTTTTCCATTCTCTTTAAAACACAACCACAAACACAATCCATAGAAATGCTACAATATTATTTTGATATCAAAAATTTATTATATCAATATGTAGTTTATATAACCGTATAAGTAACTTTTTATGTAATATTTAAGAGTTTAAAATACATAACTTATATTATTAAATTTTAAATTATAATCGAAATTTTTACATTTTCCTTTATTTTATAATTTGTAAAGGAAAATGTAAAAATTTTGAATATAATTTAAAATTTAATAATATAAGTTATGTATTTTAAACTCTTAAATATTACATAAAAAGTTACTTATACGGTTATATAAACTACATATTACATAAAAATCAATGATATAATAAATTTTTGATATCAAAATAATATTGTAGCAAGTAAAAATTATAAAAAGATTGAATTGTTTTTTCTAAGGGTAAATGACCCTTATTCCTTTTTCTTTTTTTTTCTTTTTTTTTTGCCAAACACAAAGATATTTATAGAAGATAGGAATGGAAAACAAGATATAAGGGGAACCATTCCTAGATCAAGTAATGTGAAGACACCATGAAGGTGTCAAAGAAACAACCTCTGAAAAGATTACAAATCGAACACATCCTCCACAATATTTCTCTAATCTCGATAAAGATAGATTGTTCCAATATGTTAAGCCCTTAAAAAACCTTCTATTTCTCCTTTTCCACACACACAACATCATAATTGTTTTCTTTCGATCAAACACAGCCTTAGAAAATTTGGGCAACCTGAGTTCAATCCAAGCTTGAAAATTCATACTCAGGCTGAGAGTAACTAGACTCAACTTCAGGAAAATCAACATGGGCTAAACTCAACCTTTTAGAGGCATTCTAAATTATTAAGGTTCCTTTGATTTAGTCATTATTAAGATATATTTCCACGAAATTATTAAGGCCCCTCAATGGATTCAAAAGTAATATAAGAGACTAATCACACCCACAAGGAGCTCCAAATAATTTTCTAGGGCTTGAGCACTACTTGAAAGAGATTGAGAGTACAACTTCAAATAGCGCATGGATTTTAAATGGCACGCTCATTCGACAGTGCACACTCTACTTGAAATGGCTCCTCAACCTAACTTACTAGAGCTTTAAGCCCACCTTCCCTCCTACAATGTTACTACCTCGGTTCTAAAAATTGGCCTAGCACGGTAAGCAAGGCCTAAATGCCTAGGTGGGCTAGGCTGGGCAGGTTTTTGAATTCTTTACTATTTATTATTTATTTTTAGTTAAAAAAATAAAAAAGTAAGACTATTTTAAATATATTTTGAATATTTATTTATACATAGATTTGAAAGTAATTTATATGCTACTATCTTAATTTTTATAAATTATAATAAATAAATAAATAAATAACTACTTATGCCTTTGTCTAGATTTCTAAGCGTTAGTCCTATGTTCGCTGCCCGCCTACCGCATAACGATTTTTATTACCTTGATTACTACAAACTTAAAAGTCACACAAACATCAAACAAACCCATATCATATTGATACAAGTGACTTATTTCCAAAGGTCGAAGTCATATCAAATAAGAGAAGAGAGAGGGAGAGAGGATGGGCCTGAATTTGAATGGTGAAGTTGTCATCATCTTACCTGGTGTGGAAGGGTAAAGGTGTGGGCTTCTCGGTGAAAGAATTTTCAGATATGTTGGCTGCATCTCATTATGAGACCCACTCTAACCCCTTCATTTCCTCCCACAAAAATCTGGTATGGGTGAAAAACCTTTTTCCTCGGATTAATTTCTTTAGTTGGTCAGTTTTGCATGAGAAGATCTTGACTAAAGATAGGTTAAGAAAAAGAGGAATCCTCACAGGGAGTCTTTGTGTGCTTTGCAATGAATTTGACGAGACATTGGACCATTTGATGCTTCACTGCAGTTTCTCCAAATCCATTTGGAGCAGTTTCTTGGCGGAATTCGGTTTGAGTTTGATGTTTGAAGGCTTCATTTTAGATTGGCTAAGTTGGTGGTCTCAAGCTAATCCTTCCCGTCGGAGGGAGTGGTTATGGCGTAGGGTCCCTCACGTTCTCATGTGGTGTGTGGAAAGAAAGAAATAAAAGGGTATTTGAAGGACTCAACAGATCAAAACACTCTATCTTTATCGAGATTAAAGAATTGCTGTGGAGGATGGGTACGACATGTAATTTGTTTAGGGATTTGGGTTTTGACACTTTCATATTGTCTTGGCATTCCTTGATATAGGAATGTTTCTCTTTGTATTTTGTTTCCCTTTTTTTCATTAATAAACATCTTCGTGTTTGAACAAAAAAAAAAAAAAATCATCTTCTTTCAAACATTTCACATTCCATGCTTAGAGGATGGATTTTGTTTAGGCATTTTGTGAGCACCCAATGAATCCTTCCCATTTGGAAGGAGATTGTATGTCACAGTCACACTCCCACTTTATTACTCCCAGTCAAAGGTTTCAACTTCAAAGATAAGGGACAAACCTCTCAATCTCTTTAACTGAGCTGGAAGACAACCCAGTCTCCAAAACTAGTAAAGGGATACCTTATCTCATCAACAACGCAACTACAAATCTATTCAATAAGGGTTTTCATGATTGATAAAGACTTAGTAAGGGCGGAGGGGCAAAAATGTAAATTTGCCTTCAGAAGAGAAAACCAGGCTGGTTTTCAGGCCAGCTAGAATTTTTGTTTTATAAATAATGTTTGTGGTTGTATTTTAAAGAGAATGGATAATAGTGTAAAAAAACCCAATCCTAATCAAAATATGATTGGTAGCCCTGATTGCCTAAACTTACTCTATATACATATATGGAGTTCAAAAACAAAATGAAAACTGTGGTTTTTTTTTTCTTTCGTTAAATAAATACTTGTGTACATGATATTTGTAAAGCGAACTTTGCTAGGAAACTAGGTTTTTGCAACCAGAATGATGTGGCATGATCAGAGGAGATTTTTATAACATCGAGATACGTATAAACACTTTGAAAATTTCATCATTCTTCCAAAATCACGCCATGTCACTCTGGTTGCAAAACTTGATTGTAAAAAACTGATTCCCTAGTATTTTTGTTGTGGAGCTTAAATGTTTTGTTGAAATTGTGGAGCTTAAGGGGTAATGCCATAAATTATTTTGTTTTGAACAAGTCTATAACCCAAAATCAGCCACCAATTTAAAAAATGTGTTTTGAACAAGTCCATAACCCAAAATCAACAAGTCCATGACCCAAAATCAGCCACCAATTTACAGTCTGTGTTTTGAACAAGTCCAAGTCACTATTTAGAAACTGAATGCCAAAGCACAATTAATCAGCGATGCACTTAAAAATAGTGACGGAATGACTTTTACTTGCTAGACTTGGAGTCTCAAGTAACTTGATTAGTTGAAAATGACAAAAAGTTCGGTTGGTATTTTTGTATATACTAGGGTGTTTGACGTGTTTTATGTGCGCGAATATTTAGTATTTTTCATTTTATTATAAAATTCTAAACAAAATAATTATTTATAATTTTAAGGGCCTATGTATAGTTTACAAATAAATAAGGGCTTCGAACAAGTGATGTTAGGAGCTTAGGTATAATTAACAGTATTTGAGAGGGGCATATTTTTTTATTGTAAATAATCTGAATTTGAGAGGGTAAAATGATACATATGTGTAATTTAAAATCACACAAACACCCTTTGTTACTTTTACCGCATTTTTTATTTGTTTTTGTAAATAGCATAAAGTTGAGAGGGCATTGTCGAAAGCCAAAAATTAGATTAAAGACAAATGTGTAATAGTTTTTTCAATTAAAAGACATAAATACCCTTGGCATTGTTCATTGGTATGTTGGCTTCACATGTAATTATTAAAAACATGAGAGGGCAAAATGGGAAAGAAAAAATTGAGTTGAAGACTTGCACATTTCACTATTCATTTGGGGAAGGGCAGTTATATATTCTAGATATCTCATTACAGTAGTGCGTGTGTGATTTTATATATAGAGTCGGGCTAGGCAAACAGGTTTGGTAAACATATTTAATAACCATGTTGATGTGGATGTCCACGTCACCGACCACTACGAACAATTGTTGTAGAAAAAAAGGTTTGTAATAAGAGGCGAGAAAAGAGAGAGGAAAAACGAAGAAGAAGGACCAACTTGGACAACTCGAAGATAGTTGTTGTTATCCAAACAAGATTGTCGTTTTATCTGAAGGAAATCTCAGCAAACAACCTTTCATGAACAAGCGGGAACCAAGAAAATGATTTTCTCGCTCTCGAACCACCTCCGCTCTCCTTGCTCGATTCCCTCAATTTCTTCTTCTCCTCCTCCTCCTTCTCCATCAGTTTGAGTACTACAATTTTCATGTTGTGATGAGCTTGAGAATTGGTCTCAATTAAGCACCCTAGGTCATTTTACGACAATCACTCAAAACTTTCCAGAAAACAAAATCAGGGTATTGTCCCTGACTTTTAGCCAATTGATACGCTCAATTGAAGCCAATTCTCAATCTCATCAAATAGGAAAAATGTAGTACTCTGAGTTACCTAATAAACACAATTTGAATCAATTGAAAATATCTTCAAGTGAGCAAGTTATGGTCATTTTAATGAAGTCACTCAAATCTATCCAGTAAAGAAAACATGATAGTGCCTCTGAGTTTCGACAAACTTATACACTCGATGGAGACCGATTCTCAAGCTCATAAAAAAACACAAAAATGTAGTACTCTGAGTTATCTAATGAACATAATTTGAATCACTTGAAAATGTTTTGAAATTAGCAAGTTATGGTATTTTTACTAAAGTCGCAAATCTATCCATAAAATAAGCAGTGTGTTTTCACCCATTCACACAAACCAATGCGAATGGAAGTCTCAACTCGCCCAGCCATATGCGAATGTGAGACTCCCACTCGCATTGTCCAATGCAAATGGGTGAAAATGCATACTCTGTCCAAATTTTTTTCTTCTGATTATGAGTTTTGAAGTTTGTTTAAATTTTACATTGAAGAATGTTGTTGTCATTGTTTGTTGTTTCACATTTTAGAGTTCGGTTTGGAATTCAATTTAGTGTTCGAAATTACATGTTGGAGAGATCGCACACAATCAATCTTTGGAGAGATCACACACGAACCCTTTGGGACAATGGAAACCTGTTGAGAGAATGGGGGAATATGGATGATTGTGGGAGGGAAGATGAAGACTGTGGGAGAGTGAGAGGGAATAAAATGTTCAGAATTTGGAGAAAACCCAGTTGAAAGAGTGGGGGAAAGATTGGCACGGAAGAAAATGATTTGGGAGAGTGAGTGGAGTGTGGGAAAGAGTCATGGTGGTGAGAGAGAATGTGAGAGTTTAGAGGGAAGACGTGAATTCGATTTGGGAGGGAAGAGGAAACACAAACAACTTTGATTGGTGGTGTGGGAGATAGGTGGTGGTGTGGAAGATGAAGGGGGTGGCATGGGAGATAAAAAAAAAAAAAAAAAAACTTGTATAGTGGTGTGAGACAACACTTTTGGTGATGTCATACAGGGCTTGCCTAAAAAGTATGTCTTCAACTCTAACTTTACTTTCCAATTTTGCCATCCTCTGTTATTAATAATTACATCTAAAACCAAAGACCAATAAATAGTTTCAGGGGTATTTGTGTCTTTTAATAAAAAATACTGTTACATTTTTTTTACACTTTTGCCCTCCAAATTTAGATTATTTATAATCAAACTCATCCCCTCTCAATATTCATTAATTACACCTAAGCCCCTAAATTTAATTATTTATAAATTATAAATAAGCCATTACAAATGAAAAATACTGTTACATGTTTTTAAAATGTACTGAATATCTGCGCACATAAAGCGTGTTGATACCTTAGTAAAGTATATAATGACTGATACCCTTAGGAACAATGAATTCGTTGTCTTCAACTCTAGTTTTTCTTTCCAATTCATAATAATTACAAATAAAACCAACATATCAATTAACAGTTCCAAAGATAAGTATGTCTTTCAATTGAAAATATTATTACACATTTGTCTTCAACCTAATTTTTGGGTTCTAAAAATACCCTCCCAACTTTATAATATTTATAATGAAAAAAACAAATATGGTAAAAGTGACAAAGGGTGTTTGTATTTAAATGAAAAACACTATTACATTTTTTTACACTTTTGCCCTCTCAAATTCATATTATTTATAGTCAAACTAAGTCTCTCTCAATATTAATTAATTATACCTAAGCCTCTAATATAATTTATTTGAAGCCTTCCAACTATCTATAAATTATAAATAGACCATTATATCCAACTTTTTGATTTTCCCACTTTACCAACTACATTTCATAATTTTTACAATCCAAACCAACACCTCTTAATCATTGCTATATTATACTTAAGTCCTTAACATAATTTATTTCAAACCCCCTAATTATCTATAAACCGTGTGGATGAAGACGAAGACTTGTGCACATACAACTAAGACTCAAAAGACTTTACTTGGTATACTTCGGGTCATGCTAAGCAATAACAATTGATGATCTATTACATGTTGGTTATCACCCACCTTATAATTAGGGAGCTACTCTTCCTCAAGAAATAGCTTAGCTTCCATTTCCCACAAACTCAGGTCATATCATCATGTCCTCTCCTTCTTATAATCCATCCTTTTCCACAAGCCAGTTGAGACAGCGCAAGGGCTTTCGACCCATTTTCTATCCAACTCCATCAGTTGATGCCCCCATTGCTCAAGAGAACGAGCAAGATTATGATGAGAGTTCAACCTTCAACCTCGATCACTGGAAGCTTGCAAATATAGTGAAGGATAAGAATGATGATATTGAGAATATTCTCATGATTATGCTATTGAATATGGCATTGAGAATATTCTCATGATTATGCTCTCAATTATGCTATGATTATGTTATTGAATATGGTCTTGATTATGTAATATAGTGCTTTAGGATGATTGCTATGTATAAAGAAGTTAGCAGATTGTTAGGGTGATTAGGAGTTGCCTATAATGGCAGAATAACTTGTATATAAACATCATAGATCAATGAAAAAGGCAGAGCATCATTCTCACTATTATTTGTCATGGTATCAGAGCCAAAGGTGAGAAGGTATTTCAAACATACCTTGAGGCAACACGCCAATCGATCTGAAAAAAAGGAAAGGCGTCTTCTTCGTCTAAAGTAGCACTAAGCTTAGAAGAATTCTAAGCTTCAATCGATCTGAAGCAGCACCAACCACAATCGCCCCTTGCTCGACCGTCATCCCTGAATCGACCCTGAATCGACCAAAGATTGATTGACCTTGCCCCCAGATTGCTCGAAAACTCTTGAAACTCTTCAATACCCTGATAACCCTCTGGAACAACCCTCAAACAGATCCTGAATCAACCCCAAAGTAGATCTGAGCCAAAGTAGATGTTGTGGAGCGACGCTTGATAGTAGATCTGAAACAGAAAGATCTTGATTGCAGATTGCAGAATTACAGATCTTGATTGTAGATCTGAATCAACCCCAAATAAGAAGGGACAGATCTTGATAGTAGATCTTGATTGACGAAGACGAGAAGCTCTGTGAAAACCCATCTGAAAACCCTAACTCAGATCAAACCCATCTGGTTTGATTGACGAAGACGAGAAGCTCCTTGACTGCACTTGTTGTGCGATCTCTGTCTCTGGCCCTCTTTCTCCACCACCTTCATTTGGTCCACGAAGAACAATAACAGGATTAAAGGGGGATCGATCATTACCATTCCTTCTTCGACGAAATCCAAGAGTCCCAGACCCAGACCCACTGTTCTGATCCGAGCTCGGTCTGTTCCACAACGTGTACATAGCCGCCGCAGGAAACCTCCTGCTTCTTCGACCCTCCACAGGCGCAGTAGGTGTTGGTGCAACAACAACAGATCGAGATGGGGTTTCGACTTCTTCAACAAACCCTCCTTCACAATCTGAACAAATAGTTGTGGTGTCTTAGGGCGAGGAATGTGCGGAAGCTTGACAGAACCACTGAATTCATTCTTGTGAAAGACGGTGTAGGTGTTGTCCGTGAAACATTGGCTTTGTGACAGAACCAACAAGTAAACATTGTAGTCTCCTCAGTCGTGCCCTTCCGCACTACTCCACTGCTCCCTCTGCTTCATAAACATCGATCATGGCTAGTGGTGCCAACACTGCTCAGACAGGTTCTTCTGGGGCAGGAGTGACCGAGACAGATGCATCTCCATTGCCCGGGCTGAATACCAATCAGTGGCAGACACTTCTCCAAATGTTGGGCGGGTCAAAATCTGCAACGACCGATACGATGACTAGTAAGCCTTGGATTATTGACACGGGAGCTTCGAATCACATGACTGGCACGATCGGGGATCTTCGTGACTTAAGGGCGATTGCTCAATGTCCCGTGGGATTGCCAGATGGGAGTAGCGCTATCGCCACTAAAGAGGGGACGATCCTTCTTGACAGAAATTTCTGTTTGAAAAATGTTCTTTATGTGCCAGGGCTAACTTGCAATTTAATTTCTGTGTCGCAATTGACTGATCACTATAACTATTTTGTCCAATTCACTAATGATATGTGTGTTATACAGGACCGCACTTCGAGGATGCTGATTGATGCGGGTGAACGACGCGATGGACTCTATTACTTTCGGAGGCTGCCACAGGTTCACGCAATAAAGGCCACTAGTGTGGTGACTCTTGATCTATGGCACCAGCGACTGGGTCATCCATCTCTACAAGTAACAAAGTTAGTTCCCGAAGTAAGTTTTAGTGAAACGAAAAATCGCTTGAATAAAAATTGTGATGTCTGTCAGAGGGCAAAGCAAAGTAGAGATAAGTTTCCTGTTAGTGAAGATAAAGCTTCTACTATTTTTGAACTTATTCACACTGATTTATGGGGACCTTATAGAACAACTTCTTCTTGTGGTGCTTCTTACTTTCTGACCATTGTTGATGATTTTTCCCGTGCCGTATGGATTTATTTACTTATTGATAAGAAAGAGGTCTCACATACTCTTCAAATGTTTTTCTCGATGGTTAAGAGACAATTTGATAAAGAGGTAAAAATTTTGAGGAGTGATAACGGCACTGAATTCATTTGTCTGCGACAATATTTTCTTGATCATGGGATTGTTTTTCAAACGTCTTGTGTGGGAACACCTCAACAAAATGGGCGGGTTGAACGGAAACACCAACATATTTTGAACGTAGCTCGGGCGCTGCGTTTTCAGGGCTCTCTTCCTATTGAGTTTTGGGGAGAATGTGTGTTGACGGCTGGGTACTTGATAAATAGGACTCCCTCCTTGGTCTTGAATGGGAAAACACCTTATAGTGTCTTATATGGCGGCACACCCACTTACGATCACTTGCGCATTTTGGGGTCCTTGTGTTATGCACATGTACAGACGGGGGATAAGTTTGCCAGTAGAAGTCGAAGGTGCGTCTTTGTTGGGTATCCTTATGGAAAAAAGGGGTGGCGTTTGTATGACTTGGAGAAACGAGATTTCTTTGTTTCTCGTAATGTTGTATTCTCGAAAGGTGTTTTTCCTTTTGCAGATAATTTTAATTTAGACCACGATGGTCTACCTAATATCGAGGCTGTTCACGAGGAGTTTGAGGAAACATCTACGCCTGTTTTGAGGGGGGGTGTCGAGGAGTTTGTACAGCCGGATGGGGCTGCTGGGCAGTCGGCATGTGCCGAGGAGTTTGTTCAGCCGGATGGGGCTGCTGGGCAGTCGGCGTGTGTCGAGGATGGGGCAAATGCTGGTGTCGAGGCGGTTGTACAGCCAGATGAGGCTGCTGGACAGCCGGTTTGCGCAAACCAGGAGGACAACCCGGACGCAAGTCAGGAAGATGTGTTGGGCAGGGGTCAACGCAGAAGGCAAGCCTCGGTACGACTCCGTGATTATGTTACTCATACCATTCGGAAAATGAGTCCATTCGTACCACCTTCACCCGTACCACGGCATTCCTCAGGTACACCCTATCCTATAGCACATTATGTGAATTGTGATAATTTTTCTATGCGACATAGACATTTTCTTGCAGCCTTGACAGCAAATCGGGAACCTGTGTGCTATTCTGAGGCCGTGAAAGACAGCCGCTGGAGGGATGCCATGCGACGAGAAATTGAGGCACTTGAGATTAATGAAACCTGGGTTGTAGCAGAATTGCCACCAGGAAAGAAAGCTCTAGGATGCAAGTGGGTATACAAGATCAAGTATAATTCTGATGGTACCATTGAGCGATTGAAGGCTCGACTGGTTATTCTTGGGAATCATCAAATTGAAGGAATTGATTATACAGAGACATTTGCTCCAGTAGCTAAGATGGTTACAGTGAGGGTCTTTCTTGCCGTTGCGGCTGCCATGAATTGGGAAGTCCATCAGATGGATGTTCATAATGCATTTCTCCATGGTGATCTTACGGAGGAGGTATACATGAAATTACCACCCGGTTTTCAGGTGGGGACTTTCGGGAAGGTGTGAAAGCTTAGGAAATCATTATATGGGCTGAAGCAGGCACCCCGGTGCTGGTTCGCTAAACTGTCAACTGCTTTGAAGAATTATGGTTTTCAGCAATCTTATTGAGATTATTTTTTGTTTACTCTACAGAGAGGTGCGGTTCAGCTCAGTGTTCTTGTTTATGTCGACGACCTTATCATCTCTGGGCGTAATCCGGTTGATATACAGAAATTCAAGGGTTACCTCAGTGCTTGTTTCTACATGAAAGATCTGGGTCCTTTAAAGTATTTCTTGGGGGTAGAAGTGGCACGCGGACCAGATGGGTTTGTACTTTGTCAACGCAAATACGCGCTTGACATCATTTCTGAGGCCGGATTGCTAGGGGCAAGGCCCGCGGCTGTGCCACTGGAACAGAATCATCGACTTGCCTTGTCTACGAGTCAAGAGCTCGCTGATCCCGAGCCTTATCGTCGCTTGGTGGGGCGGCTAATTTATTTGTGTTTTACTCGACCAGAATTATCTTATAGTGTTCATGTTTTATCTCAATTTATGCAACGTCCTCGGGCAGACCACTGGGAAGCTGCTTTGCGGGTGGTCCGGTACTTAAAAGGTAATCCGGGTCAAGGTATACATTTGAGTAGTAAGTGTGACATGCAGTTACATGGGTGGTGTGACGCTGACTGGGCCGGATGCCCATTGACTAGGCGATCCCTCACTGGGTGGTTAGTGTTTCTTGGGAACTCGCCAGTATCTTGGAAGACAAAGAAGCAACATACAGTATCCCGTTCCTCCGCAGAGGCAGAATACCGGTCTATATCTATGACTACATGTGAGTTGAAATGGCTAAAAGCTATTTTAGCTAGCCTCGGGATGTCCCACACACGTTCTATGTCTCTTCATTGTGATAGTCAGGCGGCTCTTCATATATCTCAAAATCCCGTATTTCATGAACGGACAAAACACATTGAAGTGGATTGTCACTTTGTCCGTGATGAGATTGTTGCCGGAAATATCAATCCCACCTATGTCCCGTCCAATGCGCAACTCGCTGACATTTTCACAAAAGCGTTGGGCAAACGACAATATGAGTTTCTACTTCGCAAGTTGGGCATACGGGATCTCCATGCACCAACTTGAGGGGGGGTATTGAGAATATTCTCATGATTATGCTATTGAATATGGCATTGAGAATATTCTCATGATTATGCTCTCAATTATGTTATGATTATGTTATTGAATATGGTCTTGATTATGTAATATAGTGCTTTAGGATGATTGCTATGTATAAAGAAGTTAGCAGATTGTTAGGGTGATTAGGAGTTGCCTATAATGGCAGAATAACTTGTATATAAACATCATAGATCAATGAAAAAGGCAGAGCATCATTCTCACTATTATTTGTCAGATGACTACCTTGAAGAAGTTGGAGGAATCAATGGCTTGGCTGAACTTCTTCATACTAACATCAAGAGTGGCATTCCAGGAGATGTCAGAGATCTCTGTCACCGCCGAAATGCATTTGGCTCTAATGTTTACTACATGCAAAACCAGTCACGTAAGCAAGTGAAAAAATCCTTCCTCCGTTTCTACTTGAGAGATAGCTGGTCCTGGGTGATCCTTCTTGTAACTATCTTTGACCTGTCCATTACTCGTGATCTTGTTATGTCAGTGATCTACACTTTCCTGAATATAGCTTGTTTCATGATTGCCTTTAAACGATACCCGCTTGCCAAAGAAATTGAGAAGCTACTGGATGAGAGGGATGAACTCAGAAGTAATGTTGTCAGAGATGGACAGCCTCTGCAAATTCCAGCATATGAAATCGTTGTTGGTGATGTAGTAAGGTTAAAAAGAGGGGATCGGGCTCCAGCTGATGGGCTTTCGCTGGGGACAGGAAAGAAATATTATTACATGGGTGCCGATCTTATTGAAGTTGAAGATACACGAATGCTTGTTACATCTGTAGGGGAAAGCACAGAATTGGGTCAGAGAATAAATGTTGCAAGCAATGAATTTCACGAGATGACAAGTACAGATGTAATAACGAAGTCACTCTTTTTTCTCTTGCAAATTCCTCTAAAGTCACAAAACAGGTGGTTCATTCAGAAAAAACAAAATAAAAGTGTATCTCACAGAGTTGAGATTGTTGTTCAAAATGATAATGATGCAAGATTCTCAGGATTTGACCTGGAAGGCCTACGAGAGCTTGTTATGGAAAAGAATTGTGATGCTTTAAGCAATCAATTTGGAGGAGTTGACAGTGTTGTCGATGCTCTAAAATCCCATAGGGAAAATGGAATCAGTGGAGATGTTTCAGATCTTCATCAAAGAATCAGCTTATTCGGCTCAAACACCTTTCAGTTGAGTCACAACCGAGTCTTCTTGCAGTACCTATTGAAAGCCTTGTTTGGTAACCCATGTTTCCCTATCTGGTGTCCTCATGCATTGAATTTATGCATAAAGTTCAAAGTTGATGGACTAAAGGAATGGTGGAG
Source organism: Berberis vulgaris (assembly GCA_963556465.1). Classification (NCBI taxonomy): domain Eukaryota; kingdom Viridiplantae; phylum Streptophyta; class Magnoliopsida; order Ranunculales; family Berberidaceae; genus Berberis; species Berberis vulgaris. The sequence goes on from OY747133.1 coordinate 3,319,851, forward strand.
TGTTCCGTTGGCGATTTTTCTCCTAATTTTATGTATATGTATTGCAATTGCACAAGCTGAGAGAGCGCGACATTGTCATCCTTCTTTCAAGTTGAAGGATTATATCAAAGCTCAAGTCGAAGTTGTGAGAAATGGGCAACAGAAATGCATCTCTATCTGTGACGTAGTCATGGGGGACATAGTGCGACTTAGAAAGGGCAGTTTGGTTCCAGTTGATGGTTTGTTCCTTGATGGTGGCTATTTGCAATTGGAGGGTATGAGTGCTCAAATCAACCAAGAAAATCCATTCATGTTGTTTGGTGAGAAGGTCTCTTATGGTTGGGCTTGCATGCTAATTACTTGTGTGGGCAAAAACTCATCCTGGGGCAAGAAAATAAACTCTGTGACATGTCCTGATATAGGTGCTAATAAGCCCCTCCAAATGAATTTCAAGACGTCAGTCTCTCTTAAAGAGAAGGTTGACTTGATCTCTGCAATTATAATTCCTTCAATCTTGCTGGTGAAAAGTCTACTTGGAAAACCGGGCAACAAGGATGGGTTAACTGATATACTACTAAATTTGTGGGCAACCCTAATGAAATATATGTTTCGGGCATCCATGGAGACATATTGGCTGATGCCTTTGCTCAAAGACAAGCGTATGAATGCCGTTCTAAGAAAAGAGAGTTCAAACATGTTTGACTGGATCACATCAGGGAGAGTCACTACCATTATCACCGACGAAAAAAGCATGTTGGTGCAGAAACACATGGAGGTTGTTGAGTTTAGGTTAAACGATGTTATCATAAATGTTTCCTCTGGCACTCCGCCAGACGCCCTTGAAGCATTACAGATAGGGTTGGCTTTGCGAAGCTCTAATAGTATGTCCATTGTTAGTCCAACTGATGAAACACTTTTTTCGTGGGGTGAGCTTGAGTTGGGCATAAACAAGGTAGAACTGTCGTCAACCTACACAATTGAAAATTGTGTTTCAACAGATGAGGAGAAACTGACTTGGACATCAATAAAGAAGGAAAATGGTGTCGGGAGAGCAAGGTATCTTCATTGCAAAGGAGATGCATGGAAGTTATTGTCCAAATGTGATTACTACCATGAGAAGGATGGAGCAAAGAAATCCTTGGACGAAGTCGGGAAAAGGGAAAAAATAAAGCAAGTCATTGGTGATATTAATAGAGACCTTGACCTTTTGATTGGAGATCAAACCACCTAGATCCTTTGATTGGGGATCAGCCACCAAATAAATTAAATAAAACTTGTATTGCTTGCCTAAACTCTATTACATCATATGTACTTATAATTGAAAGCAAAGAATAATACTTCCTAATTGAATTCAATCCTAATTCTAATCAAACAATAACTCCTAATTCAAAACAAGCTAATATTCCCTAATTAGAATATTGTTATAACTAAGACATTCTAATATCAAGTAAATACTAAATAGGATTGGTATCCTAACATCCCACGCCGCCTGAAACAAGGCTTGTCCTCAAGCCTGAAAATCCGGAAACGGACACAAAACTGCTCGTAGTCTTCCCAAGTAGCTTCCTCCACAGGACGGCCGGTCCCCTTGTTAAGCCAGCGTGTAATGGGCTTATTATTGCTTTCAAATAATCCTCAATCAAGTAGTGTCTCCAGGGCTTATTTGATTGGGAATTGTGTGACTTTTGCTTTGTCAAACAAGAGAGACTCCCAGTTCTAGGGTCAATAAAATCAGCAGTTTCAACATCAGATCTGATACGGAAGTTGGTATCGAACTTCCCAGCATGTTCCCGAGCAATTAAATTAGTTGAATCTTTGTCTAATGCATTGCTATTACTGTTGTCACTGTCATCATTGCACTCACTAAGCCTTTTCATAGTAGCATGTACATCGGCTTGCATCTTCTGATCATTTGAAGATGCAGGTTGTCCAGAAGCCAAAAGCCACTCCGACCAGCCATCACGCTTTCGAACTCTGTCATCCTGAACTTCTACCGTACTAGAACTATGCATTGCATCCAAAATTAAAGAAATGTCTGAAGTCATTCTCTTCACTCTATTAAAGTCAGCAATGTTGGTTATCGGAACCCATCCTTGGTCATCCATCAAAGAAATCAAGTGGTTGTCCTTTTGCAAATTCTCATTACTGAAATAATACTCAATTTGCTTAACAATATTAGCCCTCAAAGGCAACGTCTCCGAGGCAGTTGCAGGAATCCAAGGATGTTGAGGATGTTGAATAACGCGAAGAGGAGGACCTCCTACTGCATTTGGATGATGATACATAGGGGTAGGGCTAGAAAAACAAGGGCCCTCCATAAGCCCTGGACTAGGACCAAGATAGGGAGGGGGCCACACAAAAGGCCGTGGTCCACTGTGATGCATGCTAATATTTTCTCTCGGATTGAATGCTCGATGATGGCGCCGTAATTTATGTAAACGACCAGCATGTGCTTGTACAACTTGTCTCCGATTAGCAAAATTGGCAAGCATATGCATTGGTTTCTCTCGGTGGAGGTTGAAAGCTTCTATTGTAAACCATAGCACCAACATGACCAAGTGGTGCACCAAAAGTATGCACGGGGGTTCCATATGGAGATCTTAACATATGAGGATCGAAGTTTCCAGGATAATGTTGGTAAGCATATTCATGAACCGGAATGTGGGGAGTAGGTACAACTGGTTGAAAAACAGGCAGCATTGGTGGTAGGGGATAAGGTATGGTTACAGGAAAGGGCGGCACGCCAATTGAAGGATGGTTACACTTAATAATACCCGCTTTTGGATGATGGGGCGGTGGGTGTTTATGGTAAGGATTATGGCTACCAAACCCATCTGTTTTTTGTGGCACGAATGGTCTCTGCACAGGATTGCGCCTTGGAGTGGTGGCCATTGTTGGTGGTGCTTTGGAAACAACAATATCAGAATTTTTGGGTCTAGCGTCATCAAGGGCTTTGCCAGAAATTGGAATAATTGGTCGTTGTTGTTCCGGGTGAACGTATGGTGCCAGGCGATATGGCTGGAGATTCCTTAATGTCTCTAGAATAGTGGCATTAGTGGTCTCAAGTGTATGAAGGCGGGAAGAGATCCCGGTAACTTGAGTAGTAAGCGCATTGACCTGCTCTTGTAATTCAGCAATCGTCATTATAAAAAGGGTTGTTGGTGAGAATCTCGATGGTCCAAAATCCCGGTGTGAATATCTTTATGGGTGCAAATCGCGGTTTTGCTACTGTTGCTTCACTGAAATTCAGCAATAGTTTTTTTTTTTTTTTTTTCCGATTTCTGTTGCTACTTGTGAGGAAGGCGATTTCTGCTTCACTGAATATCTCTATGTGATGAAGGCGATGAAGAAGGTTTCGATGGAAGAGGACTGCGATTAAGGGACGGACTGCGATTGAAGATGGTGTCGAGGTTCCGATTAAGGGACGGACTGCGAGGAAGAAACAGACTGCGGTTGAAGATGAAGATGCTCGGAAACGAAGATGATGCTGATGATGTGCTGAATCGAAGAGGAAGATGATGCGCGGAATCGAAGATGATGCTGATGATGCGCTGGATCGAAGATGAAGAAGGAGTGACGGCGACGGCGGTTGCTGCGAAGGTTGTGCTATTACGAGGGCGGTGCTGTTGCGAAGGTTGGTGCGGCTGCGAAGGGCGGTGATGTTGCGAAGGGAGGTGCTGTGGCGAAGGCGGTGCTGTAGCGTCGGCGGTTGCTGCGAAGTTGATGCTGATGATGGCGACGGCGGTGCTGATGCGAGGTAATTTTTTTTTTTTTTTTTTTTTTTTTTTGGATAAAGATATGGGAGATCGGAGGTTGTTGCGGAGGGTGAAGAACGAAATAACAAGAAAAAAATTTGGCTCAGAATCGATGATGCTCTGATACCAGATAATAGAGACCTTGACCTTTTGATTGGAGATCAAACCACCTAGATCCTTTGATTGGGGATCAGCCACCAAATAAATTAAATAAAACTTGTATTGCTTGCCTAAACTCTATTACATCATATGTATTTATAATTGAAAGCAAAGAATAATACTTCCTAATTGAATTCAATCATAATTCTAATCAAACAATAACTCCTAATTCAAAACAAGCTAATATTCCCTAATTAGAATATTGTTATAACTAAGACATTCTAATATCAAGTAAATACTAAATAGGATTGGTATCCTAACAGATATGCAGGCTAATGGACTTACATGTGTTGCTCTGGCTCACAAGTGTACCACAGAAGGTGGTGGTCTGAATGAGGTAAATCAAGTTATAGAAGATGATGGCAGAGGATCCAGTGGAGAAACTGAATGTATAGAAGATGATGGAAGAGTGACTGGTGGAGAAGTTGTCATTGAAAAAGATGGAGAAGACAAAGACAATGGACCACCTGTAGAAGTTGGAGCCTCCAATGAAATAGTTGAAGCGAATGAAGAAGAGGGAATAGCATCCAGTGAAGAAGCAGAAGTTGAAGAAGATATTATGGGCAAAATAGGAAGAGGGGCGATAGATGTGGAGCAAAATGGTCTAACCTTGATAGGGTTGGTGGGCATACGTCAAAGCATGAGAGATAGTGTGGAATCTCTGCAGAAAATGGGAGTTAAGGTGAAAATGGTTTGGATGGGAGATGATAGATCAAATGCAGTAGAGACTGCAAGAGTATGTGGCATAGTTGCACCAAATCAGAATGAAGATGAAGTAATAGTTGAAGCTGAAACATTTAGAAACTGCTCTGATGAGGAGGAAAAAAGAGAGTTGGTAAGAAAAATGTGTGTGATTGTGTCCTCCTCATCCTTGGAAAAGAGTCAACTGGTAGAGTACCTAAAGAAGAACAATGAAGTTGTTGCAGTCGTTGGAAGCATAGAAGATGATGCTCGTGTATTGCAAGAAGCAGATATAGGATTCTCAATGCAAAGTGGAAGCGTCGAGGCAGTAAAAGATAGGGCTAACTTCTTGGTTCTGGATGATAGTTTCACTTCCATAGTTATGACACTCAAGATGACGAGGCGCTATTATTTCAATTTCATCAGGTTTACCAAAATTCAATTAGGTGTGATCTTCCCGTATTCATTCTGAATTTTGCCGCTGCAATTTTTACCGGTCAGACCCCTATAAGCGACTTCATGTTATACTCTATGGGCAATCCGATTTCATCACTAATTGTTGGGTTAACTGATTATCAATCACTTATTATAGATGAGCAACTGAAGAAATTGCCTAGTGGTCGCAATGAAGTCATGATACCAATCAAGGTCATGTATGTTGTCCAGGTTTCACTCGTAACACTCGTTCTTCTACTTGTAAATTTTCTGGATGGGGATACAGTTTTGGGTGTGAGGAAAAGACTCATTATAATTATGAGTTTATATCTCACTCAGATCTGCCCATGGAAGATCATTCACAGCTTTATAAGAGAGGTGATGTATCTCATTTTGCTATTCGTTCCTATTTAGGCATGTTAGAAATTGCGAGTTTGTTATGTATTTACTATTTAGTACACCCTTTATTGGCGAAAGAGAGCAAATTAAAAACATAATTCTCTATGTACTATTTGTGCTTGTTTACATTTGCAAAAGAGGTCTCCTACATGTTTTTAGTCCATTGAGACACACTTTGTACTTCATTGTTCAAATTCATGTATGAGTTTCACTATTTGGTAACAATTATCTAGACTGTAGGCTTCCCTAACTTCGCCATCCCACTTCTATTCATACAATTTTGATTGGTTTTTATTCAACAATCCTTAAACCTATTGCTCCAAGTATAACTCTTATGATGCCAACTCTTTTGTGAAGCTAGGAAAAGAGACGAGCAGTTTTTTTTTTTTTTTTCTTTCTTAGGGAGTTTGAAGTCAGTGTCAGTCCCTTGGGTGCTGAGGGGTAAGGCATTCTTGAACTTGTTTATTTATATGGATATTTGTTTGATTGAATTGGTTTATACCCATTGGTTGGTTTGGTTGATTGTTGTGTTCTAGATGATGGGGTCATTTGATTATCTTCTTCTTTTCACACTGGTTGATATGTATTGGGGAAATTTGATGTTCGTCACCATTGCAGTGTTTTCTCTGAATTGGTTAGATACCCATGGTTACTTATTGTCTTCTGCTTACTGTATATTATTAGGTAAGGTTTTCTTTTTCTCTGGTCATCGCATTTTGACTAAAATGGTTGAAATATTCATTATTGAGTAGTTTGTGTTATGGTGCAAAATCAAAGATGAGGGGAAATTCTATTTCTTCACTGTATAAATTTGATGGCATTAGCGAATTTTGAGGTTTTGTTTTTGCAGCTTTTCCGACCTCATTCGATCTTCACCACCATGCTAGTTTAAAATTGAACAAAATACAAAACCATGTCCAGACCATTTTTTTCATTATACCCTTAAGAACCTCTTCCTATTTGGTCTTCACCAAGATAACTACCTCATCAACACAATCTTGCACTCCAGCTTAGAGCCTGGAAACCACGCTAGTCTTGTTTTCGTTCAAACCCAACACCTGAATATCCACTAATGGAATACAATGATCCAAAGGCCTTGTTTCCAGTGACTGTCTAGGCAAATCTCTTGATTGTTATGATTGTATGAGAACACGAGGTTTATTTCCAAATAACTTCACTTTCCCATTTGTTGTAAAGGCGTGTGCGAAGGATCCATAGTGATTTGGTGAAAGTGGGTTTTGAGTTGGATGTGCTTTTGAAGACTATTTGGGTTTGTTTGTATGCGAAATGTGTGTGTTTGGACGATGCTACTGAGTTCTTTGATGAAATGGATGAGTGAAATGTTGTTTCTTGGACTGCCATTAGTAGTGAGGATATGGGGTTTGGGAGATTTGATGAGGCGATCAATATGTTTAGGAGGATGTTAGAGGTCGGCTTAAGGCCGGATATGTAGTTTTACTCTTGTTCGGATTTTGTCTGCTTGTTCTTATCTAGGTGATGTAAGAAGTGGTGAATGGATACATAGCTATATACTTATATAGTAGACATGGGGATGGGAAGGGATGTCTTTGTGGCTACTTCTTTGGTGGATTTATATGAAAAGTGTGGGAGTATGGAGAAGGTTTGTAACGTCTTTGATGAGATGGTTGAGAAGGATGTGGTGCCTTGGAATGCCATGATTGGGGACTGTGTCGAATGGACTTCCTTAACAGAGCTTTGGTGCTATTCTTTCAAATGCAAAGGGAGAAAGTTAAACCCGATTGTACGTTGCACTGTGGTTGGAATTCTTTCAGCTTGTGCAAGAATAGGATCTTTAGAATTAGGGGATCAGACCAGTAGTTTGATTGATAAAAATGAGTTTTTCTAGAATCTAGTCATAGGTGCCGCATTGATTGACATGTATACCAAATGTGGGAGCATGGTTCAAGCCTGGGAGGTCTTTAAAGGAATGATTGAAAGAGACCTCATTGTATGGAATGCAATAATCTTTGGGCTTGCTACTAATGGTCATGCTAAAGCTGTGTTTGGACTATTTGCTCAGATGTAGAAGATGGGAATCCAGCCAAACGGGAAACTTTTGTTGGTCTTCTATGAGGTTGCACTCATACTGGTCTAGTTGAGGAGGTCGTCAATATTTAATAATATGAAGGATATCTATCCCTTGGTCCCTAGGATTGAGCATTATGGGTGTATGGTGGATCTTCTATGCCGAGCTGGTTCATTAGATGAACCTCATCAGCTAATCATTGACATGCCTTTTGAGGCTAATGCTGTTGTTTGGGGTGCTCTCTTGGGAAGATGCAGGATACATAAAGACACCCAATTGGCAGAACGTGTATTAAGGCGCCTCATAGAGTTAGAACCTTGGAACACAGGAAACCACGTACTCTTATCCAATATTTTCTTGGTCAGTGGCAAATGGGGCTATGCAGAAAACCTCAGATTAATCATGAATGAGAAAGGGATCCAAAGGACACCTGGATAAAGTTGGACCGAAGTGGATGGGGTTGTTCATGAGTTCCTGGGAGACCAGTTACACCCACTGTAGGAAAGATCTATGTGAAACTTGATGAATTGACGGGGCAAATGAAGGCATTGGGTTATAGACCCACAACAGACTGTGTATTGTTTGATATAGAAGGCGAAGAAAAGGAGCGTTCACTTGTTTATCCCAGCGAGAAGTTGGCTACTGCATTCGCTCAAGTACTGCACCAGGAAAATTGATGTGTCATGAAGAACCTTCGTGTTTGTGGTGATTGTTATACAGCCATAAAACTTATCTCAAGAATTACAAGTAGAGAAAAAATTGTGCTGGATAATAATTGGTTCCATAGTTTTAAAGATGAGTCTTGTTCTTGTAGTGATTACTGGTATAATGAAAAAGAAATTATTTACATGACATCATCTTTTTGGTTCCTCATACTTCGTTTTTATTTTTATATATTCAATTCACTACCTCACCATTTACAGTCTTTTATATGCTCTCTTCAAATGCTTTTCTTGAATTTTCTGCTGTGTTTGAACTATGTTAGTCTGACAAAAAAACTTTTATGGCTTGTGAGATTCTCATAGAAATCCTGTCGTGCCACATTGACGTTCATGAGCTTCAGTGGTTTCATAGAGTGAAAAAACAGTATTTTCATGTAATGGTTGATAATTTCCATTTGTGCTTCCTATTCCCATCTCCTCTCCCTCACCAGTCTCACTTTCTCCTCCTCCATCCTCTTCCCTATAGAAATCTAGATCCTTTTCACCACATTCTGGTACGCTAGTTTTTATTATTTGTTATTTTATTTCATTTCACTCGTATGGATGAAAGTCTTTATGCTATAAATTGGGCCTTGAAAATTCCTAGCTGCATTTCAAAGAGCTTAGAACTGAAAGACTTATTCCCAACTTTGAATCAAAACCATCTGACCCATTCTATTCCTTCATCACTTGCAAGTCTCTGATGAGAGTGTCTTCTTGTTTGAAATGTCGACTCAAATTATGCTAAATGAAAAGGAGCCAACATACCCAACTTTTGGAATGCCATGGCCTCCTCTCAATGACGGTTTAACATACACAGACCTCATCAGCACCACCACAACTAGCAATGACAACAACGCTGGTATTTATTAGTTCTTCTCTCATCACTTCAATCTAAGTTTATTTCTTCGTTTTTCACTCTAACTCCACTTGATCAAATTTATTCAAACAGAGTGTTCCCTCATCAACTTCTACTCTACTAAGCATAAGAACTCAGCTCCCCTTCAAGGATTAGTGTTTATTTCCAAGTTTATTCCTTAACGCCTAAAAGGTTTCCCCTTTGATTCATTTCTATCACTCTCCCTCTCTCATGCAGTCAGTTGCAGCAAATTCGCAATGGTCCGGTTGGTTGCTCAATTTTTATTTACTTTTAAATTCTCCCCACTTTTTGGTCTGAATTCAGTGTCAAAATTATAGTAGAATGTTTGTTTATTCGGCAGATAACAGTAGATGGGCAAGTTGTAACAAACCCTGACACACTTCTCAGGTTTTTTTAAACAAAATTTTTTATGGAGTGTTGTTATTGAGTTTAATGCCTATGAGATTGTTGAATTTGTAAGACATTGTTGATTTGGTTGTGTAGAGTTGGTTCCGAGTTGGTTCCGAATTGGTCTACCACCGTCTTCCTTGGAAAAAGCTGGATGTGCCATACCTACTACAAGTACTATATGAAGACGATGATCTGATAAATACCATAAAACCATCGATACATTATTTCTAGTAAATACCATAAAACCATTGATAGATTATTTCTTAGCCTATGGATGTGTTTAAATTTGTAATATACTCTTTTACTTTGTTATTGATGAATGTTCCATGTTTGATGTGTTTGAAATACCTTGTAGTTTTTTTTTTTTTTTTTTGAAAGGTAAATACCCAGTAGTTAGTGTTATGGTGAATGCCCACAACGTGTGTTTCACACCACTTATAGGCCCAAATTCAAGGTGCATGGGTTTCACATTGCACATGTGAATTAACTTTTGTTTATAGAGTTGATTAGTTGTGAAAACTTTGGAGATGTTTGATTTTGAGAAGTTCATACTGCTAGATTTGTATCAATTTGAAAATTTGTGTTATGTTTGATCCAAACGTAATTATTGGCGTATCTCATGTGCAAGTTCGCTTAAACCAAAATTTACATTATTTTTTTCCATGTTTTTCTTATCTTAGTAATATTAATGGAAATTGATATTTTTGTATTGTCATTTATCAGGGGATCCTCTGTATGTTACTGGTGGGAATCCTAATTGCTTCGAATCTGAAATAATAGACGAGAATTATGTGACGGACGGGTATGAACCATAATCTTTTAAAGCCTATTGAGAGAGGATAACAGTCTCCTTGATCTTTCCATCGACTAAGTAGTTTTTTCATCATGGTTATTCTTTGATATATGAAGTCAATCATCTTACATTCACACTATCATGTATGCCTAGTATAATTCTTACATTCTCCGACACTGTTATGTAGAGGATATGAGAGGCCTGCAAAATCTGTTCCAGGAGACTGGTTACTACTTGCATGCTCATCAATTGATTCTTCAGCATCCAACCAAGAATGAGGTAATATTTTCTTTAGTGTCATTTTTTAGTCCAAGTTTTAAATACTCAGTTGTAGTTGTAAGCTTTGCTAGCCATACAACTTGATCAACACTAGTCCTGAGAACCCAGGTACTCGTACTAGACTGTATGACATCATGATATGCACAAATATATGTCTAAGCTAAAAGTATCTGTTATTCCTGCAGTACAGTCCTTGATTGATCAACTATCAATCCCTAAGATGATGCATCCTCGCTATGAGAATCTGAGCCTAAGAGTAATAAGAACCCCTGATCAAAGCGCACAGGTCAGATGACAATTGGAACTAGAGCATAATGTCACGGGCTTTCTTTTCACAAGGTACTTCCCGTGCGGCACTAGCAAACTTTGCCCCAAGTTATCAAAGAAAGCTAGTCAGCCTTGCCCACAAAAGATTTACTTAGACTTTGGAAAACTAAGCAAGCTAAGAACACACAAGAGAGCTAAAGAGAACTAGAACTTGTATTGCTTGAATTCTCTGAGGTGATTACAACAAATGAGGCCTTAGCCTATTTATACAACTCCACCTCCTCAATGGACGGTGGTGATCGTTTTAATCTAACGGTCTATATTGAGTTTCTACACACTTCCTAAGAAATATCTAAGGACTAGATTCTTATGGAACTTTATGGGAGGTTCTAGAGAACTCTCTCTAGAACAATGTGGAAAACTCTACATTATGTACACTTGCCAACCTCACTTGGCTAGGCAAGAAAATAGTTGTGACATTCTCCCCCACCTAATCAGGCGACGTCCTCGTTGCCTTCAAATCCTCGTACGCTTTGATTTGTTCCTTGAATTGCCACAAATGTTGGATTGGCTCCCAACTAGCTTCACTTTCTGGCAATCCCTTCCACTTGACGAGTAACTCATGTGTGGGAGGTTGGTTGGAATGACGCACCACACGATCCGACAAGATAATCTCTGGTTCCTTGTCATGTTGGATCCTCATGCCCATTGGTGCTCTTTGTGAAATTCCTCTGTTTGGATCATCCTGATCTTCCTTATACGGTTTCAGTAGGCTTACATGGAAGACTGGATGAAACTTGATCCTCGGCGGCAACTCGACCTTGTAGGCTTGCTTTCCCACTTTCTTGACTATGGGGAAAGGACCCTCATATCTCCTGATAAGGCCACGATGCAGTCCAGAAAGTCTGGCATGAGCATGCATCTTGACAAGCACAAGGTCTCCAACCTGGAACTCTCGAGGCCGTCTCTTCTTGTCGGCCCACTTCTTCATCCTCTTGGAGGCCTTTTCCAGGTAAGCTCGAGCCTCATCAGCTTGATCATTCCATCCTTTGGCAAACTTATAGGCTGATGGACTCACTCCTGTGTAGCCAGTGGCAATAGAACTCGGGGTCATAGGTTGTTGTCCCATGACAATCTCAAATGGACTACGACCCGTTGCTTCACTCTTCTGCAAGTTGAAAGAGAATTGGGCAACATCTAGCAACTTAGCCCAATCTCGCTGGTTGGCACTCACATAGTGCCTAAGATATAACTCTAGCAAGGCATTCATCCTTTCCGTTTGACCATCCGTTTGAGGATGAAAGCTAGTAGAGAAATTAAGGTCGGTACCCAATAACTTGAACAACTCAGTCCAAAATTTCCCCGTGAACCGAGTATCCCGATCACTGATGATAGATTTGGGAACACCCCAATACTTCACCACATGTTTGAGGAATAAATGTGCGGCTTGCTCGGCTGTGCACTCCTTTGGTGTGGGAATGAAGGTGGCATACTTCGAAAATCTGTCCACGACCACAAGGATCCAATTGCAACCCTCTGATGCAGGCAACCCAACTATGAAATCTAAGGAAACACTCTCCCAAGGTCTCTCTGGGATGGGGAGGGGTTCAAGTAAGCCGGCAGGTGATTGTTGCTCCACTTTGTCTTGTTGGCATACAAGACAAGTCTTCACATATGCTTCGATATCATCCCTCATATGTGGCCAGTAATAGGAATCTTCAACAAGAGCAAGAGTCCGATGTATACCTGGATGTCCCGCCCACTTGCTATCATGGCATTCTTTCAAGACTTCCTTCCTTAGGTTGTCATGAGGTGGAACATAGATTCGCCTTCCCTTAGAGTATATCAAGCCATTCTCCACCCAAAACCGCCTTGTCTTCCCATCTTTGACAAGAGCTATGATGGTTTGAGCCATGGAATCATGTGCCAATCCTTCCTTTATGCGTTCCTTCAAGTTGCTTTGAGGTTGACTTATGTCAGCAAGTTCTCCTTTTCTACTCAAAGCATCTGCAACCAGATTAGCTTTGCCAGGCTTGTACTCCAAAGTGTAATCGAACTCTGCCAAGAAATCTTGCCACCTAGCTTGTTTTGGTGTGAGCTTCTTCTGTGTCTGGAAGTAGCTAGTGGCAACATTGTCGGTCTTGACAACAAATTTGCTCCCAAGCAAGTAGTGTCGCCATGTTCGTAGGCAATGTACAACCGCAGTCATTTCCTTCTCTTGTACTGTGTACCGCCTCTCAGTGTCATTGAGCTTCCTACTTTCAAAGGCAATAGGATGCCCTTCTTGCATCAATACCCCACCAATAGCAAAGTCAGAAGCATCCGTGTGTACCTCAAAAGACATAGAATGGTTGGGAAGTGCCAACACCGGTTCTTCCACAATTGCCTTCTTCAATCCTTCGAAAGCTTGTTGGCATTTTGAACTCCAATCCCAACTTCGTCCCTTCTTGAGCAAGTCCGTCAATGGAGCGGCTATGGAAGAGTAGCCTTTGATGAACCTTCTGTAATAGTTCACCAAGCCAAGGAAGGATCTTAACTCGGTGACTTTGGTTGGTGGTTCCCAATCTTGGATGGCTTGTACCTTGGACTTGTCCATACGAAGCTTGCCCTTGCCAATGATATGACCCAAGAATGTCACCTCCTCTTGGGCAAATGAGCACTTCTCCTTTTTGACATAGAGCTCGTTCTCCTTCAAGGTTTGGAACACTTGTCTCAAGTGATCCACATGTTCCTCCAATGTCTTACTATAGATGACAATGTCATCAAGGTACACAACTACGAACCGATCAAGGTAAGGAGCTAGTACCTTATTCATTAGAGTGCAAAATGTGGCCGGCGCATTAGTTAAACCAAATGGCATGACTAAGAACTCGTAAGACCCGTACCTTGTAACACATGCCGTCTTTGGTTCATCTCCTTCGGCTATGCGGACTTGATAATATCCCGAGCGCAAGTCAAGCTTGGTAAAATACCTTGCATCACCAAGTTGATCAAAGAGATCCGCAATAAGTGGAATCGGGTACTTATTCTTGATAGTGACCTTGTTGAGTGCCCGATAGTCAATGCAAAGCCGTAGGGATCCATCATGTTTCTTTTGAAATAAGACCGGCGCACCATATGGAGCTTTGGAGGGTCGGATATAACCAGCATCTAGTAAATCCTTTAGTTGTCTTCTTAACTCCTCGAGCTCAGGAGGTGCCATACGATAAGGAGCGAATGCGGGTGGCTTTGCTCCAACTTCTAACTCAATAGCATGATCCACCTCTCTCCTTGGTGGAAGCTTCTTAGGCAACTCGGCAGGCATAACATCCTTATACTCCTTGAGAACATCCTGGACGACCTTAGGTGCATTCACCTCTCCATCCATGGGACCTTCATCTTCCTTGAGGGTAGCCAAGTAAGTAGGTTCATTCCTCTTTACTCCTTTAGAAAGTTGGAGAGCGGACACCATTCTCTCCTTACTTATCTCCCTTACTACGGGCACAACACAAGGTTGTCCCTTCTCCATGATGCACATGGTGTTGGCATATGGTACCAGAAAAGCCTTCACCATGTCCAAGAAATCTATACCCAAATAGAATTTGTGATCATCAATTGGGGCAATAGTTATGTCGACTTTACCTTGCCATTGTCCAAGCCGGATATCGGTGCCACGAGCTACTCCTTCAATTGGGAGACTTTTAGCATTGACTCCCTTGATATAACCTTTCTCCTTCGTATATGATAGGCCAATTTCTTCAGCAAGGTCTTTGGCCATGTAGACTGTGTCGGCTCCGGTATCCACCATGGCTTTCAAAGTCTTGTCCCCGATCTCGGTCTCCACGTACATCCTTCCACGTGGTTGTTCTTCGACCTTAGCTTGAATGGCACTTAGGAGATTCATTGAGGCGATCCTCCTTTCCTCCTTTGCTTCTTCCTCCATGACAAGCGCGGCAAGTTTTCCTCGGTTGGGACACTCAAATGCCCGATGGGGTCCACTACATAAGAAGCAAGACATCTTCTTGGGTGATCCATCTCTTTTCTCCTTCCCCTTGTCTTTGGAGTACTTGTGTTCCTTGGAGGACTTTTCTTTGTCTCCCCCACCTTTGCCATCATTACTCGACCTTTTCCCTTGTCCCTTGGATGAGTCCTTTCTTTTGAACTCAATCAAGGATTCGGCCGCAGCCATAGCCGTTGCAAGGTCTTGCACACCTCGCCTCTTCAATTCTAATTTGGCCCAACCCGTTAGGCCATCAAGGAAGCTAAACAAAGCATCCTTTTCTCCCATGTCAGGAATCTCCAAGAGCAACTCCGAGAACTCCTTCACATACTCCCTTATGTGGCCTTCCTTATGTTGAAGGCGACGAAGCTTGGCCCTAGCTTCGTTTTCGGCATCCTCCGGGTAGAATTGTCTCTTGAGTTCCTTCGTGAACTCTTCCCAAGAGTCGATGGTGCACAATCCTTTCTTGACATCTTCGGACCTTCTGCGCCACCAAACTGTAGCAACATCATTTAAATATAAGGAGACACTACGTACCTTTGATGCTTCATCTATTATGCCAACCGCATCAAAGTAGCGCTCCATGTTCCACAAGAAGTTGTCTATCTCCCTTGCACTCCTTGCCCCACCATAGGCCTTAGGTTTGGGAGCTTCGACTCTGTGGGTGACTGTTCCTGGCGTAGTCCCACCATTGGCTACCGCAGCCATGCACACCCTGAGTTGAGTTTCAAGTTTCTCAACTCTTTCTTTATAAGCTTCCATCTCCTCTTCTTTAGCAACAACTTTGGCTTCTAGGGACTCGATCTTTTTGGACACCATGTCCACTACTGTGTTTAAGGCTCCTTGCATCTCTTCCCGGAGCTCTTGGTCCTCCCCGTTGGACGTTTGCCCCTCGATGCGTAGGTCCATGTCTTCAACTTTTTCCCTTAAGTCGGACATGGTGGCACACAACTTGGCCAACCTTTCATCCATTGCAGCGATCATGTCCTTAGACTTGTCCTTGCGGACTTTCCCACCTTTGTCAGTGTTGCCAATTGCTGGGTTGTTGACCTCTGACGACATTCTCTTGTGTAGAATGATTTCACCAACCTTGCCAAACTTTGGCTCTGATACCAACTGTCACGGGCTTTCTTTTCACAAGGTACTTCCCGTGCGGCACTAGCAAACTTTGCCCCAAGTTATCAAAGAAAGCTAGTCAGCCTTGCCCACAAAAGATTTACTTAGACTTTGGAAAACTAAGCAAGCTAAGAACACACAAGAGAGCTAAAGAGAACTAGAACTTGTATTGCTTGAATTCTCTGAGGTGATTACAACAAATGAGGCCTTAGCCTATTTATACAACTCCACCTCCTCAATGGACGGTGGTGATCGTTTTAATCTAACGGTCTATATTGAGTTTCTACACACTTCCTAAGAAATATCTAAGGACTAGATTCTTATGGAACTTTATGGGAGGTTCTAGAGAACTCTCTCTAGAACAATGTGGAAAACTCTACATTATGTACACTTGCCAACCTCACTTGGCTAGGCAAGAAAATAGTTGTGACTCACACTATCATGTATGCCTAGTATAATTCTTACATTCTCCGACACTGTTATGTAGAGGATATGAGAGGCCTGCAAAATCTGTTCCAGGAGACTGGTTACTACTTGCATGCTCATCAATTGATTCTTCAGCATCCAACCAAGAATGAGGTAATATTTTCTTTAGTGTCATTTTTTAGTCCAAGTTTTAAATACTCAGTTGTAGTTGTAAGCTTTGCTAGCCATACAACTTGATCAACACTAGTCCTGAGAACCCAGGTACTCGTACTAGACTGTATGACATCATGATATGCACAAATATATGTCTAAGCTAAAAGTATCTGTTATTCCTGCAGTACAGTCCTTGATTGATCAACTATCAATCCCTAAGATGATGCATCCTCGCTATGAGAATCTGAGCCTAAGAGTAATAAGAACCCCTGATCAAAGCGCACAGGTCAGATGACAATTGGAACTAGAGCATAAGCAGTTCTCAACAATCAAACATGGAAGGCAAAATATATTGCCTCGATTTCCAAACTGTGGTTGTAGCTTAAATGTACTTGCTTAATTTTTACGCGCCCTTGGGATTTTTCCATTTCAGAAAGTTTGTTATGCAGGTCAGTCAAGGACAAATAACATGTATGCTAATCGATCCCCGCCCATGATCATTATTACAGTAAGCATCACAACTTGTTTGACAGTCTTTCATGAATCTAAGTTGATGGTAGCTTGTTGGAGACTTGTAGCCACAAAAAGCCATTTCGTTTTCATTCTTGCTTTCATAACTCTATTAACTGAAAAACAAAAAATATCCATGGTCCATGAATCCATTGAATGATCTTCATGCTGCCACATGGTTTAATTGCATTGTAAGATATATATTGCTCAACTACTGCCTAAAATCACACCTGAATCTGAACTAGTTCGATCTAAATTTCCATTCTCCTTACTTTTACCACCTTTTCATTCTGTTAAACTAAGTTCCCTGTTTTTCTTTCAGTTTCAAGCTAATAACATGCACTTATACGATCTCTGTCATGATTGCAGGTGCTTGAAATTACTGCACCTCTCCCTCCCATCCTTCAAACACAGGAAGAAGCCAGTTGAAGAAATAGGGTGGCACGGTATTTAATTCCACTGCATAATACTGTTGCATTGGATAGCTGAAAAGCAATAAGAACTTTCCTACCCTGCCTTAGCTCAGATTGATGGACTTGTGAGGGTATGCCCACCTTGATCGTCCAATGATTGATTCATTTGCCATATGTGAGGTCTCTATCTAATGTTCACTTGACTGCAAAAACTACATAAAAAGCATCGACATTTTGTAGAATTTACTCCCGAGCGTACCTTGTTTTCTCCATGAGAAATCACTTTCTCATTTAAATTATATAAATTAGATTGGTTGAGTTGATACCTTTTCATTCATTATTGTTGTCAATGTTACTCCTTTTGCATTCCAACCATCAGAGCCTTTTCTTATGTCTGTCTTGAAAAATTTGTTCATCTTGAGATCAGTTCTGATTGCAAAAGTTTTCCACCCGCCATGTAGAGAGCATCATTGTGATGTAGAGTGCTGACATAGGTGGTGGGTGGAACATGATGTTCTCTTAGGGACGGAGCCACATGGGGGGCACTTGCCCCCACTGATTTCAATTTTTTTAATTTTTAATTTTTTTAATTTTTATGGCCACCCTTGCCGACGAATCCATCCTGCCCCACTCCTTTCTCTTTATTTGTTCCCCCTCCCTGTTCTGCCCTTCTGTTCTCATTTGCTTTCTCTATATGTTTACTGCGACATCAGCAATCGCCCCTTTTTCTTGACTTAGTTGTTTTTCCCGTCATTGCCATCAACAACCAGCAACCACAACCTCTTTCCTTATTTGAGGAAGAAGGTTTTTTAAAAAAAATATATTTTCTCGATGAATTCGTATCTCGAGATCTAGTTTTGTATTTTATTCATAGAATTTTTCTAGAAATACATGAAAATTTTAATCCATTAAATTTTTTCTCAAGATACATGTTTGTATCTCGAGGTTGATCTGTGGGTTATTGTTTGAATAAGGACATTTCTCGAGATCTAGTTTTATAATTTATTCATAGGATTTTTCTGGAGATACGTGAAAATTTTAACCTATTAAATTTTTTCTCAAGATACATGTTTGTATCTCGAGGTTCATCTGTGGATTATTGTTTGAAAGACATTTTGGTAATCAATGTGAGTATTTTGACAGTCAATGCACGTTGATTGCTAGTCCTGGGGGAGACTGTAATAATGTTCAATGATAGGGTAACCTCTAATTAGCTATTTATGATAGGTGACAAATTGCAATAACCCAATTTTTTTTGTCCACATCTAATTTTACATTTGAAATTAATTTTTACCAATTAATTTTATATACCAATTTGATTTGTCTCTCATATATTTATCTTTTGTGTTCCTATAAAGTAGCTTGTTAGATTCATTCTTCCCCGTAGATTATATGAAGTTTTGTTTGGCAATTGATGTTTTTTTATAGTTATTTATGTATTGTTCAAATTAATTTTTTTGTTAAAGTAATTAATTATTATATTATCATTAATTAATTATGACTCATTACTCCGCCCCCATGCAACATAAATCCCGGCTCCGTCTACATCACAATGATTCTCAAGTTCTGGATGCATGTATATAGTTTCAGATTACCTTTACATATTGCACATTCCACATCAAGATAGAAGAGTTATGGAGGGAGACTGATTAGAACATCATACCTTACACCATTTATTTAGTGCTGTTATTTATAGACAGACTAGATCCTCATGGAGGTGAAAGGCGATCACTTTTATTATTGGATACGGCATGCATTTCCCACCAAACCCACAAGCATCATTATCGTTGGTGATTGCCATTGGTGTCCCGAGCATTGTGTAGGAATTTTGAGATCACTGAGAGGGGATATTCATCCATGCACGTTTATCATGAAGATCTCAAGGAATAACGAATGAAAAACATCTGATAGTAAACATCCCAACTACGTTAGCAGCCAAAAGAGAAACCATAGTGTGTTGGCTCTCGGAACACAACAACACCACAATACATTTAAAACTTATATTATACTTTCGAAAATGTTAGGAAACCATGTTTTTGCAATCAGATTTTGTAACTATGGTGACGTGGCGTGATCTTGAAAGAATGATGAAATCTCCAAAGTGTTTGTGTATCTCGAAGTAGTAAAAAAACCTCAACTAACAATGCCACATCATCCTGTTTATAAAACCTGATTGCAAAATCTGATTCCCTAGCCTCACTCTTTATACTTTAGTGTGTATTTTGTTCCACAGTTATGCTTTGTGTATCACATGATTTCATAATCTAGAATCTGTACTGCCTACCCTAATATTTGTAGGAAAGTGTCAACAAGTCCATCATGCAAAACAAAAGCCAAACATAATAATAATAATCATCAATTAGAATAACGAAATGGCATCAACTTCAGCAATTTGGCTTTGATTTTTCTTCCACACTTTACCAACTCTTTACTCTAAGTATTTGTTAAGACTTCACATTGCTACTTGTGAAAGCAACAAGTCACCTCCCTCAATCACAAAGCAAATTCACCAAACTCATAGGCACATATCACAAACTTGAATTTTCCTCTAACTTCAACCTTACTACTCTTTTTTAATCAAAACCCATAAGTCCCATTGAGCACGTACATAATCCAATTAGATGAGCTTAGAAACATGAATTTTTTAGTGCAAGTGTGGACAATATGAATCATATATGATTAAATACTAAGTCATCAAGATCAGACTTCCAAATTAGGATTTGGTATACAAACACATTAGTCCAAGAAAATAATGCTTTTAGAATTAGAAGTCTTGTTTTCGATTAGCTAAGGCTCCATCACATAGACTAATCATATTTCACTAAATTATATTAGAGAATGAAGAAAATATGCGTATCAGTCTCTTGCTTTCTGCTTAACAACGAATAGTTTGACGAAAACCTTTTTCTGTATATCATTTTTATCGGTCACAGTACTTATTTCTCCTGTACCCAAAAGTTTACGCATTATATTAGCTCAATAATATTCATTATATATTAAACCAAAATTTATGTGAGACCGAAAAGTTAAGTGTTAGGAATATATGACAAGAGCAGTTCTACATGGCGAGGAAACGAGCGAGGAAATGGGCGAGGGAAGTGAGGTGGCGGGGTGAGAGCCGTTCCTCGCCCTCGGGATGCGCGCGTGAAAAGTCAACGCACGCATTTCGAGGGCGAGGAACGGCTCTCACCCCCGCCACCTCACTTCCCTCGCCCACTTCCTCGACATTTAGAATTTCTGATATGACAAACTTCCATGATTGTTCATGTATGGATTCTTCGCACATTTACGTTGTCGTGGACCTGACATCAATCAAACTCGTTTAAGAATATGCGTATCAGTCTCTTCCAAAAATTTTGTTTTGATTTTTTTCCCTCTTTAAATCCACAAGATAATAAAAGTTGAGTAAAAGATGTGCATCTCCAATCCAATAAATTGTATAACTTATCAAAGGTTTTGAATTCACAGTTTCCTTTTTCATTCGAATTCTGATTTGTCTCTAAAGGCACCAAAACAAAATAGAGTAATTTTTCGACACATATTTGAAGTTCTTGTAGCCAAGTAAGCCGATGCTAATCAAATTATGGTACTGTAATTTAAAATCATGCACAATATCGCGCTTCTCTTGGTCATTATGCGAAAACTGTTTTCTTTCCTCTATTCCATATAAGTTACATACCTCATCAAAGAACAAAAACACAAGACTTGTTTCAAGTTCTCTCATTTCTAAGTTATTCTCTTATACATCATAAACAAATGAATAGATAACCCTAATATAATTAGATGAACTCTGTCGAACTAACCAATCAATCACACTTCGTAGCCAATGAAGCTGTTTGGCGATGAAGATGTGGTTGAGAGAGACACCATCTCATTACAATCAGATAAACTGTCCTTCAAGTTCAACAAAAGTTGTGAAGTAGTAAAATTCATGGAAGGCTTTGTTCTTTGAACAATGGGAACTTCAACCTCCCCTACAAGCATTTGCACCACACCCCTCATTGCAGGCCTAACCATGGGGTCAGGATGTGAGCAAATCAATCCAACCAAAATCACTCTCATCATCTCTCCTTCGTCGAGCTCTCCTTGAAGTCTCATGTCAGCTGCCTCTATTAATCTCGCTTCTCTATGCAAATTCCACACCCATTCAATCAAATTCCCAATGTTTTTTTCGACACCATTACTCTCCTTTGGAATTGGTCTTCTCCCACTTATCACTTCAAGGACAACAACTCCGAAGCTGAACACATCTGTCTTCTCGGTTGCTATTCCTGTTTGAAGGTATTCCGGAGCTAAGTACCCCATTGTTCCTGCAGTGACTGTTACCTCAGCCGACTTTTCATGATCAAGTTGCATTGCCAATCCGAAATCCCCTAACTTAGCATTGAAACCTTCATCAAGCATTATGTTACTAGCCTTGACATCTCTATGAATGACCTGGTTTTCGCATTCTTGATGCAAGTAGGCCAATGCAGAGGCAACACCCATTAGTATTTTTCTTCTATTAGGCCATGGCAATACCATTCTTGACTCAAACAGCACCTGATCGAGGCTGCCATTGGGCATGAAGTCATAAACAAGCAAAATTTCGCCTTTCTCGTGACACCAACCTTGGAGTGTAACAAGATTTCGATGCCTCAAACTTCCAATAATTGATAGTTCAGATAAAAATTCAGCCTTCCCTTGACCACCACTATGACTACATTTCTTAACAGCAATCAAATTACCAGTCTCAGGAATTATACCTTTGTAGACAGTACCAAATGCACCATGGCCTATAATCCTGACTGAATCGAAACATTTAGTCGCCGATTTAAGCTCTTTGTAACTGAACTCTTTCGGCATTTTGATAATTTCCGAAGTTAAATACTCCGGTTTCTTGATTGATTTGAATCTTTTCGAAAACACCCTGATTAGCAAACAAGCGAAAACTGCTAGAAAAAATGCTCCAGCTGTTGCAACACCAGCAACTGCACCAGGGCCTTGTTTGCAAAGCTGATTATGGCAAGAAGAAGAGCTCGAGACCTTCAAACTTGCTGGAGCCAATGAAGGTGAAGATGGAGATGGGTTGACTGAAGAAGTGGCTGAACTAGCCGCTGGATTGAAAGAACTAGCCATTGGTAAAGAAGAAGTAAAACTCCACCATTGAATACTATGAACCTCTGTACTCCCCTGAGTCGATCCCGAAAACCCAACAAACATGAAATCATTCACGAATTGATCCAAATCCAGATGAAATGACAAAAGGGGTTCCTTCGGAGGAACATTCGAATACGAAACGGAGACATTAAGCCATTGATTCGACCCGTCGTAATCAATCCAAGCTGAAATGAGATTCCCACTTCTAAGCTCAACATCAATGTCTCCCAAATCAGCCACTTGTGTGGAAACCAAGCTGTTCAGATCCAACCCCACATGGTTTCCATTAATGTCTTTGAACTCCGCATCCATTAACGTGTCAAATTCAATCGCAACGAACCCAGGAGACCCCGTCGAAGACGAAGAAGAAGAAGAAACAGAGGATGAGCTAGTTAAACCCAGAAACCCTCCAACATCACCTACTGTTTCATCATCCGAAGACAACACAAAGGCGAGACCTCCACCGGTGGACGATGGGTTCAGATTACTAACTACGAAGGTGAAGTACGTCGAGAAAGACACCGGAAACTGAGTCCCAGGTGTCCGGAATCTGACAGGCTTGCTATACAGAACCCGCCCAGAGCCAGAGTTCGGCACCCCGAGGTCTTTCGAGAGGTAAACGCTTCCGCCGTTCAAATGGGCATCGCCAATGAGCTTCAGACTGTTCAGTGTGAGCTTTCCGAAGTCGAATTGTGTGGTTTCAGTGTTAGCGCCATTAATGGCGGAAAGCTGCAGAAGAAACAGAGAGAGTGAGAGGACAGTGTAACACATCGGCATTGTTAGATTTTTTGAGAACCCATTGTAGATTTTGGAAGGATTGAGAGTGGGTTGTGATTATTTTGAGAGATTGAGCCATAATTTATGAGGGTAGAGAGGATTAAAAGGGAGGGAGAAACAGAGAATCCAAGAGGAAGACTAAATGTGGAAATGTACAACGGTAAAGTAATTTTTTGGGAGAGGTTTCTCTGGTTGTGGGAGTTGGACCGTTAACTTACATCTGGACAATCAAGCTCATTTTTAAAGGAGCATTACTATAATGCCTTGGTGGTGTGACCGGTGGCATTAGGCACAGTCCATATGTCTAGAGATATGAAATAATTTACATCTCGAGGCAGATGGACAGTGTCTGGTGGTCACCAAACACAATAGCAGGCACTTTAGAATTTTCCTTTTTAAAGATTTTCTTTTATTTTACCTTACACTCGTGTGGATAAATTATTGGGAAATTCTAACCGGTGAGGAAACACGTGAGGGAGGGGGGTGAAACCCTCCATTCCCTTCGAGATGCGTGAGGGCACACATCCGAGAATGTCATGCCTCAACTTATAATACATCCATCTATCACAAGTCTATCAATTGAGCTAGTATTTTGCGGGCTTGCAAGCGCTTAACTTATAATATATCGGTCACAAGTCTACCAACTAAACTAGTATCTTGCTTGCTTGTGTGCGATTTATTTCAAACAATACGAAACCTTTTACCATGAGTCTTTGGGTTCTCCTATAAGCATCTATAAATTTATCAAAGATCATTATATCATCGCAACCAAGTTGTCAACTTTTACTTTTAGAAATAAAATCGATGCTCTTAAAAAATCATCTAGGCGTTGCAATAGATCAAATTAGTTTGAGCTTTGCCAAAGCAGGTGAGTCAGTCACTGTACTTGAACAGTGTAATCTGTGCTGTGAGGAAGGGAGAGCTTCTACTGTACGCATACCCACCTCTCTTCTTCTTCTAGTTCTTCTGTCCATGTCAATCACTAGGACCACTATGGACTTAAGAGAGGTGATCATGTGCAATGGAATGGAGAGTTTTTGGTAAATTGCGATGGTCACTTAGCCTTTCCATTCAAGAAAGCTACATGCTATCTACTTGGGAGTAAATGAATAAAGGGACACCTCTAAAAAAAAAATTTGTTAGGAGGTGGTGGGGTTTGACTAGGGAAAGCTTTATATGATAATATGCTTAGTTTGTTAGCAATCTTAGTCTAATGATGTAATAATATTGTGCATCTTTAGACTAATTATGTTGTCATTTTTGTTTTGTACAAAAATCGATTTAGTGCATCGCTTGGTAGAGTGAGACGTAAGATATGAGTCAAGTTTGATGTCTTTGACACATCGATTAACCAATGCTAAAACTACGTCAATAGCAGTCAAATAGGGGGGCCAAGACCGTGATGATGAGCCCGACATGTGAACAATTAGTCGATTAACCAATGCTAAAACTATGTCTTTATTCATCGAAAATAAGCAACGGAATAACACAGGAAGGGGAACATAAGAACGGGTTTGAGATGAAATAGAATGACAGTGAACTTATAATAATGAGTAATTCTAGGTGTCGAGGAAACCAGCAAGGAAATGAGCGAGGAGAGGGAAGTGGCGGGGTGGGAACCGTTCACCTCCCTCAGGATACGTGCCATCTTTTTTGGTGCACGCATCCAGAGGGAGGTGAACGGTTCCCACCCCGCCACCTCCCTCCCCTCGCTCATTTCCTCGCTGGTTTCCTCGACACCTAGAATTTCTCATTAAGTTCACTGCCACCATTAATCTCCTGAATATACACCGTAGCCAGCCCTTGAAAGTGATCATGATAGTTAAGGAATTCCCCGAAAACTCAAATACTTAAGTAGACTATCATTATATACACAAAATTGGGAAACTTAGCTTCGTGTGGAATTGGAACTTTGTCCAGTTTGACACTGATACAAAAGCATTTTCTCCACGTCTTCTCTTTCCAAATCAGACTGCATTTAAAGTCCATTAAGCAAGCAGCCTTACTAGGGTTTCAAAGCAGAGTTGTTCAAAAGGAAACCTTGAACACTTAGGGTCTGTTTGGTTAGTCATTAATCTATTTGCATTGTTATACAGATTTCAGCTATTTTGTTGTCTATTTATCATCAGTAAATCGATTCTTCGTAAGACTTTTCCCATTACTCATGGGAATACTATTTCCCCAGTACACATGGGAATACAAGTCCCAAGAAAGAGGTCTCAGAATTGAATTCATGAAAACAGTTTCAATTTCCATTTCTATTTTCCGTGCAACCAAACAGACCCTAACAAATTTTAGAGACCGAATGCAGTTTTCCCTCACTTCCTTCCTGTTTTATGCAAGTCAACAATGGCAAGTGAACACCTTCACTAAAACTTGCGAAACAGGAGGCGGAGCACCAGTGCATTAGACACTGCACCAGTTCTCATTAGGATAAGATGCAAAAAAAGCCACTTGACAAGCTTGGTCAAATTCTGTAGATACTCACAGCTGGATCTAGCAGAAAACTTTGACAAAGATATCATTTGGCCTTTTGTATATCTGACTTACAACTCTATGAACACTGCCTGTCACTCTCATTTCCTAATACTAAACACTAAATTAGAAGGGCATTGCGATGCTAACAATGTATAACTTTGTCTCTATCTTCACAGCACAGTCACATTGAACTCCTTCCATACAAATATTCCTCTGCTGGAAACGAAAATGGACCCTTATCCGTCTGGCCCTTGATACATAAAAAATTTCAGAATACTACAAAACATTAAAATAGGAATCGTGCAGATACAAATCTGAAAGATATAAATTCATGCAAAATCAGAAACTTTGGGACAGACATAGGCAAACTACATCTGTTGCATAAAACTGCAAGCACCAGACTGTACAAAGAGTACTCTAAAAGGTTGTAATTAAGGCAGGGTTGTGAAATAAGAGTTCAAAAGATCAAAAATTACCAGCAAAGAAGCAAATTGAGGATGATAGCAATTGCAGCGTAATGTACCATCTTCAAAAGGCTGGGAACATATATCGACGAACTCTATCTTCACGCCTAGAAAATACCTCAAAAAGACGAGAAAGAAGACATATCCACAGATCAGATGTATAATAATAAGACAGCCAGCTAAAAAAAGAAAAAGATGAATGGTTCTGCTAAACTGCACCAAAAGAGCAAAAAGGGCACACATAATGCCAGTTATAAATGACTAACGACAGAGCAGCCAAGGTGAAGCTGCTCCTTTCCCTAACTTTCATCAACCTTTGCAGATTATTTGTGTTTCCATCAAATATAACAATAAAAGCTGCATACTAAAAACTCTAGATCCCCTACCAAAAAATGGACAGAAACGAGCCCATTTTCATTTTCATTTTCATCCCATTGAGGTTACAAAACGTCTATTATACAGAATGGCATATGGTACATGCCAAGAGGCCCCTGAAAAGGCACTCCCCACTACACACAGCCCCTGTGATCCTTCCATTTACTAACTGCTGCATGTACTACCTTCCAATGTCTCCTCTCCACGAGTCATCTTCCCTAATGCTCCCCGCCTGCCCGACAAACCGCTCAGTGGTAGCATAGTGCCTCTTAATGGCTGCTACCGGGTCAGAAACACCTGTACAAGGTCCACCAAGTAAGATACCTGCGCCCATGACATTCATTCCCATTACCCCTCTTGCTTGCTGTTGAAAACCGGATACATCAAACATATTTCGTTTCGGCAGCTCGCAGAATCCTTCATGGCGGTTAACATCTACTGAAAAAGGATGCACTTTTTCATGATCGTACCGTCTATACACGTGATAATCTGGCAAGCTCCCACTAACATCCTTGGTTGGATAAACAGACACAGAACCCAAGTTCCGATCATTCCTCTTGATCACCGCAGGCAATGACTGTTGATCTACATGTGAAGACGCTGTTGAGTTGAACGCGGTTGGATACTTTGCCAACAAAATAGCAGAATCTGGCAGTGATGAAAACCCAGTCTGTATTCTGTTCCCATCCCAAAAACCATAACTCCTCATAGGAAAATCCTGTGAACTTGCATACTTACTACAATCAAGCTTTGATGCCATTACTCCCCTGTCCACCCCATTATCAGAGGCATACTCCATAAACAATTGGCTGTGGCTGTTTGATTTAGGAAGGCACATCCCCCTTTTATCTGCTTCATTAGAGGCAGAAATCGACTTTTGTCCCCTTCCGTCTGCTTCATGAGAGGCAGAAATAAGCTTTTGCACCCTTTTGTCTGCTTCATGCGAGGCAGAACTTGGCTTTTGCACAGTAGATGGATTACTAAGAATCTGACCAAACAACTTCAACTCCCCACTTCCACGGGAATGCTCTTCTGTATCAGAGCTACCCTGAGAGTGAGATCTAGAATGGTAACAAGATGACTGCTCATGATTCTGGGACAGTAATTGGAGCTCAGAAACTGAAGGGGATGGCTTTAAGCCATTCCGCTTCTCATGACTAAAATGTTCCAATAACTGGCTGGATTTGAAGCTCCCATTCAACTTTGAGAAGTTTTGAAGCATTGAATGGTTTTCACTGCTAACTGCTTCCATATGCCCATTTGCATCTTTCTTGCTCAACACTTGCAGTGGATAACCCCTGAGAATCTGTGAAGAATCAACCGAACCAAGGGATTGATGAGACGATAAATACTGCTGATACATCTCTTTGCTTAAAATTTTCGGCTGCTGCTTAACCACCACACCTTCAAAATTTAGCGCTGAAGACGATGAAGCTTGCTGATGATGCTCCTCATAATTTAACAAAGACAAATCCTGTAACACCGAATCTGTGGATGCATGATTATTTTCCTTTTGCTTCCATGAGACTGTCTGAGCTTTCTGAACGGACGGGGGTAGATCTAGAGGAATCTCAGTGTTTGGTCTCAGATTAAAACTAGTCTCAGAAACCTGATTTGGAGAAGTTTTGACAGAATCACTTATGAAGCAACCTGAATTACTTCCACTACTACTGGTCTCTACACCATTCTTTAAATTCTGGGAACCGTCACACTTCCTGATCAAAGACAATGGTTTATCCTTTGATTCAGCCACAGTTCTCTCAGTAGAAGGAAAGGGTACAACTTTGTGTAATGTAGCATCATCAGACATAGACCCAGAAGGCACAGCCTTGGGTTCAATAAGATTATCTGATGAAGATCGAGAAGGCACAGCTTTCTCTCCAGAACAAAGGGCTTCTTGTTCTGTGGCAACAGTTTTTGCAGTAAAATCTGCATTTTCAGGAGGCAACAGGGGAATCTCAGAAATCAGTCCAGCACCCGTACTGCAACAATCATCTGAACCAACGCCTTTAGCAGAAACATCCTTTTCACATGAAACCGGATCCGGTTCGCCCACATCACAAGAGTCATGTAGAACAGACTCTTCCATAGCAGCCTCAACCTCATCAGGGTTGCAGTGCTCCATTGCATCATTTCCCTCTGATCTGCCAGGTTCAGTCTGCAAGTGGTCAGCCCTGGTATGTTCAAATGTTTCACAATTAGCGTCCATTGAAGACAATGGAAAATCTGAATACATCTTAGAGCAGGATTGAGTGCTGCAAATAGCTGATTCCATCTCTAAAACACAAGCATCATCTGTATCACCCTGCCCTCCATTGGCATCACTAACTGGTGTACCTTCATTTCCAGATCTAGGGTGAATCAGTTCTAGACCTAGAAACTTGTGTGATTTACTGAAGAAGATTTTGCATTGATCCCTCGATCTTGTCCTAACACATCGGGAAATTTTGGCAAAATCCTTGCCATAAGATCCAAATGCACCAATGAACTTAGACTTCTCCTCGTCTGTCCAATCTAAAGGATCCAATTCATCACAGCTCTCATCTGAACAAGCTTCTTCGTCATCAATTATCTGCATACCTTTAGGTGTCCATGGCCGATCACTCTTCCTCTGATACTTCCACTCCTGAGAACCCTCCCCAGGGTCAATCGAACTGGTAACACAAGAGCTTATTCCTTCAGATGATATAGCGCCAGAAATACCAGCCAAAGTGTCAGCTGCCGCAGCTTCCCTGTCATTTGCAAAACTGTATACAGCGCTCGATTTTTCATAGGAAGCATTCATTACCCAGCATCTGTCATCGACATAATGAACTTGATCTCCCAGATATGAACTATTCGCAGTAGCTTGCCGAGAGCTCAAGCTGTCATCAGCACAGGCAGCAATCTTGGAAGAAGTTCTCAAAAGATCATGAGGAGCGGCATTTACCTCGCGATTCCACCTTTTGCCCGATGTAACCAGATAAGTAGCATTTGCCAAAGTCCTTTCTTGCTTTGTCAGATCAGACTTTTTCTTTATCTTCTGAAAACTTTCAGATTTATGGTTCTTGTAGTAGAATTCAATACAATCCGCAGTTGTCTTGTGATCAAGAGAAAAGGAAATCTTTTTGAAGTCCTTCCCAAATTTTGCTAGCATCTCCAAGAATATTTCCTTCTCCTCAGGTGTCCATGGATTGATTGTCAACCTTTCCTTCTCAATAGCACAAGGATCTTCAACTAATCCATTACTTGTGATGAACCTTGAAAATTTCTTCTCCTTCTCATCTGTTATTAAGGATGGCATCCTCAGACTATTCCTGTGAAGCACGGTCTCTGAATCTGACAACAGCTTGCTGGTAAAATCTACTATTTCTGTGGTTGGAACTAGAGTCAAACTACCTGCTGAAGTAGACAAAAG
The DNA here is from genome assembly GCA_963556465.1 of Berberis vulgaris. Classification (NCBI taxonomy): domain Eukaryota; kingdom Viridiplantae; phylum Streptophyta; class Magnoliopsida; order Ranunculales; family Berberidaceae; genus Berberis; species Berberis vulgaris. The sequence goes on from OY747133.1 coordinate 3,349,843, forward strand.
AAAAATAAATTGAGATTAGAGAAAGGAGGCCAACAAATTGGAGTACAAGTAGACAATCATACATGCACCAAAGAAAATTGACGTACATAAAGAACATTTCGAAGAAGCATCTAAGTACTAGCAAGTAATAAATCCATTCAGATGAGTAAAATACAAGTCTATGTTTCAGTTTCAAGGAATAAAACCTAACAAAACAATTTCAAACAGAGAGGGAAGAGAAAATGACAGAACATGTGGAAACTGAGGTTACTGAGCATTTGAGGTTCAAAGAACATATGGTTTTTAGTTCTCAACGAGAAAATATTTCTTCGTCTATGTTTCAGTTTCAAGAAATAAAACCTAACAAAACAATTTCAAACAGAGAGGGAAGAGAAAATGACAGAACATGTGGAAACTGAGGTTACTGAGCATTTGAGGTTCAAAGAAGATATGGTTTTTAGTTCTCAACGAGAAAGTATTTCTTCTTCCAACCCCCTCCCCCACCCAAAAAAAAAATATATAAAGAAAATGATGTTGAAGGCCATCTTATAACCAAGGATTGTGACTTCATTTTTCAAGTTCATTTTGGTATCTTGATTTTAAGAAATATTTTGGTATGTAAAGAAAAAATGTAAAAATTTCGAGAATACATAAAAAAATAATAATAATAAATATTATATATATATATAATGAATTTCGAGGGTATATGAAAATGTGAAAAATAGATGCAAGTAAATAAATTTATTAAACATATTAAATGAGGCCTAAATACCAAAAAATGAATCAAACATGAAATCAATATATAATTAGAAAATCAGAGTTTCAAAGATCAATATATGCGTAGAAGAAATGACAATAAGAAAATAGGGGGGTGGTTTGAAAAATCAATAAATAATTAGAAAAAAAACCCCCAAAATTTACAAAAAAAACTCCAAAATTTTTTGAAAAAAAAAACCTTGAATGGTAGCTGGGTTTTGTATTTTTACGAAAAAAAAATGAAATTTACGAAAAAATTTCAAAATTAACTAAACAATCTCGAAATTTTTTGAAAAAAAATGTAACTTTTAATTTCGCCCTTTTTTCTTTTCGTAATTTAAAAAAACCAAATTTTCATTAAAATTTGGTGAGATTTCGCGAAATCACATTCCATGCTTATAACAAGCCTTAAGCATTTATGATGTTAGAGTAATGTGATAATAATTTATTACGTTGGATCGTTTCCTATCTTAGTGGTCACCCATCCGTAATACTTGTTTTCTATGACATTTGGATAACTCAGGTTAGTGTTCACCCATGGCTTCTACAATACTTGACCCTTGACATGGAAGAGCATGCTTCAACTTTCAGAGGCCATTTTGAATGAATGCAGATATGCATGGCAGCATGAGATGATGTTGATATTAGCTTACTTGCATCTATAGACTCCTTCAAAACATTACACCATGTTGGGATCTACGAAAGAAAAAATGATTAAGAATATTTTAAAAGCATCAGTAGGATCCTAATTACGGATGGTATCGCTTCTCTGTGCCAATTGATTCATTCCTCTTTTAATTACTTGTGTAAAATGCCCATCGTCTACCTCCCTGAGCAATAGAAATGGTGAAAACAAATGGATAATGCCTTTACAATTACCAACCACCAGATCACGACAAGGGTAACATTTATACTCCAGCAAAGACATTCCAATATAAATGGCGAATTTAATAGTTATTGCATACCTACGCACTCCTAAATAACTCGTCCACTATATTATGCATGCCTAGTCTCAATAAATGAAAATGCATATTCATAAGCATACTTGCCCACTTTTACCAGGTGAAACGTGTTTTTAGATAAAAAAAAAAAATTATATGATTTCAAACTAGCATCTGCACCAAATGGGTGGTATATAAACTAAAAAAAATTAAATATTTGCAACGATGTACCACAAGATCACTTGCTGATGTTGGGCTCAAGGACTCTGTTAGACCATGTGTCTCCATGAGTTGGATCTTGATTCCGCCTTGGAATCAGTTAATTAAGATGCAGGGTTTAGCAGTCTTGCTTTGGGTGATCCGTTTTGAAAGAAGTCACCAGCCATGGGGACACCTTGGGTCTCAGCGTAGACGTTTCAGACTTTCAGTATTGAATTAGACAATAATAAAGATAGGTACTCCAGAATCCAAGAAAGTTAGCGATACAAGTAGTTATCTTCCTTTTACAAGGTCTATTCATTCACTACTTACACCCAGACCTTTATTTATTTGATTAGTGCATGTTAATGATTAAGGAGAAAAACAACAAATGGGAAGAAAAAGATAACATGTATACAACATACCACCAACCTAAGGAGAAAAGCACTTACCAGGTGAGGTAAACCGGGAGCGAATATTAGATCGGTGCTTCTGATGGCCAATGTTTGATCTTGAAAGAAAATCGATCCGCTTCTGTGACTTTGCCTTATGCTTCCTTATAGAAAGTAACCGCATATCTTCCTTCCAAAGGTGTTGTAAGGACTGAAATTTGAGAGTAAGGACTTTTTCCTTGAATCTCTGAAAGCGCTTCCTGGCTGCAAGTTTTTCTTTCAAATGCGGATTCTTCTGCTGGCATGAGATAATACAGGATCTCCAAATATCTACCTGATGTTGATCAGTTGGAAATAATTTACTAAGTTCTTCAAAAGATTTTCTTGCCAATTCCCTATTGGAAGCCAATATATCGTTTAAGTTGCATTCAACAGTTTTTGCCTGGCTCAGATCTGTAGATGTATCACTTTCACGGTGGTAATTTCCATCTCTGCTACCAGATACACTTTCAGCCCTTCCCTCAATGTGATCATCAGAAGATGGCAACATCTCAGGCACAGAAGAATCAGGTTTCCCTGTATCAGATGCAGAGGCTGGCTTCTCAATTGATAGAGGTTCAACAAATTTCGACGTAGCCGTTCCTGGGCTATCGATATCATCATTCTTAACTTCATCCTTGTTACCATCCAAAGCACCATTACATACACCCGGCACATCCACAAGCATATCACTAGAAGATACTGACTGCAAAGGAATAGGTTTCTGAAATGCCTTGGAGGCACCACATACTTCTTCCTGAGATTTCAGCACAGATTCCATTGGTAAGGATTCAGATGCTACTGAACAAGGACCATTAGTTTCAGGTTGAGAACTCAACAGCTTGAGCTCATTTTCAAATAAATCAATATCAGACTCAGTTTTCTCCAGGACTTTTGAAAATTCACACTTCAAAATCAATAACTTATTCATTGCAGTAGATTTCACAAAATTTGAGTCCCCAGAACTAGCATCCTCAGGTTGCAGCAAATCACTAAGCAAAGAATTGAGGTTAGTAACTGAAGTTAACTCCAAGTGCTCTGGATTAATGGAAAACTCTTCAAGGCAGCTCCGAAACCCACGACCTGGTGAATCACTTACATTACATATATCAGTATCAGTATTTGCTGTCTTGGTGTGATGTTTGTCTTCAACACCTGTTGAAACAGAAATTTAACCACTGGTTATTGAAGGGAAAAAAAAATCTATACAGGCACATTTGACAATACATGGGACTAAGTGAATAGAACACACGGCCCCATCTTTGAAAAGCAGGAAAAATAATAGAAAGAATACACCACCAAACCTCACCATAACATTGGTTCATTGACAATAACTTTCAACTATCGTGATTCACTTTCAGGTATCAGAACAAAAACAAACTTATTTAAAACGAACAGGCCCTAGTTATTGATTTATTTAAGACTAGCCTACATGGAAGAAGAAAAAAAGGTCCGATGGAGGGTGGTTAAGCACATTAACACATTATACCAATAGAGCATTTAATGCATTATTCGTTTTTGTAAAACAAATGTTCAAATCTCGCGTCTTAGGTAGCCCACCATGTACAGCAATAGAGTAATTTACATTAGCAATCCGGACATTTTTAGGTCATTTCTTCAATTCTTCATTACTTCTAGAGTAGAGATTTATATGCACGATACAAAGATCACAAAAGAATATGAAGAAATAGTGGGAAAGGAGGGCAGATGGTCCAAGAAATTCGAGCAAACTGATAAAATCAGACAAACAATCCATTTAAGCAAGACGGGCCTAATCCATAATCTTAGGGTTGCAAGTCCATATTAAAGATGAGAAATATGTTAATACAAAAACGAGGCAAAAATGTTTATTTCAGTGATCGGAAACTAAAGATTTCTTCCCTAAGTTTGGTAACACAATTCTGACTCGCATCTATCCTGAATCTGAAACCTACAAATTCACAAAAGGTTGAAAAGAAGTGTCCATGCTAACAAGATAAGACCAAGGATGTCTAAGTTTGGAAACACAATTCTGACTCACATCTATCCTGAATCTGAAACCTACAAATTCACAAAAGGTTGAAAAGAAGTGTCCATGCTAACAAGATAAGACCAAGGATGTCGAGCTAATGGCAGCTAACTACTTCGCTGAGGTTTTAGCATGCCAACATAAAAACAACAGTAAAACTGAACACTTTCAATTAGATGACCCTGAGAACTCTGATAGAGATACAAAAATTGCGCATCAGCATTGCTACCGAAAAAAAAAATAAACATAACTACAACTAGTTGCAAAAGAAAAAACTTGAACCGAGAGAGCATCCAAATTTATACATGGGATGTACACAATTCTTGTTATAAAATTTGGAAAAAAGTTCAAACCATGTAGGGCTCCCAAGGAAGTATGTTAAGCTTCCCAACCAAAACTTAAATAGGGCAACTTCATTTCCAGTCAAACAGTAACTTAATGAGACACACCAATCTCAAAACAAAAGTAATTTGTTACTATTCGCATATGCACTTAAAACACAGAATTTCATACAAAAAACAATTCATTAACTCAACAGTGTTCATATGATTTAGACTAAAAACTAATTATTTTTTTCACCATACCATGAATATGTAATGGGATAATGGAATTCCTTCTAGTTTATCAGATGTATACATCTTATCATGTGTATCACATTGATGACAAGAACGACTCAACTGTATATTGCTATTGCAGTTGGAGCTTAAGATAGGATCTGAGCATCAATATGTTAATCATCTCTCTCAGCACGAGGACAGGAAGAATTAGACTTTTCTTTCAACTGAAAAGCATAGGAATGGATAAATAATCTACAAGTACAAATCAAACAATAAATATTATTAATAAAAAACGTATTTTTACCACAATGATAAAAATAAATTTACAACGTGTAATTAGAGCGAGCTAGTATCTGTGGTATAAACCCCCACCCTTCTAAGGGGAAAAAATATCACCTATGCATCCACCCCATTACCAATAAAGAGGCAACTTGTGATGCAAAGGAAAAACTAGATTAAGCCAAAAAAAAGAGGCTTAAATCTCAACATGATTTCACTAAGCATGAACTAGTCATGGGATACATTAAAGATACATAAAGGGCACATAAAATATAAATAAACAAACCAAACATGCTATCATGGTTCACAGGTCAACATTATAAATGAGCAATACAAAACCGAAAATAAACTTCAACATACCTGGTGATGAACTGCAACCAACTGAAGAAGTAGTCACAGGTGATGCACATTCTGATAAGCCTATAAGTCTGGGACTTTTATCAGGCAAGCTAGGAACGGCGATTTGAGGGGCCTTTGTGTTGGTAGAACATGGAACCAACCCACTTTTGGAAACAGTCTCATCAGACCCTTCAACCTTAGCTTTCTCATATTTTGCCAGTCCCTGGCCCCATCCAAGGCGTTGTTTCTTCCTGGAGCAATTCTCTTCAAAATGGGCCGAAGATGTCATAGCCCCTGCGGCTTCCCCGGAAGGAGATTGAATTGGAGTAACCCTTCCAGACTGGGAATCCTGCTTTTGTTCATCCGAATCAGCTCCCAGACTCCTTGAGCTGCTCGTATGACTGTAACCAGATCCGCGCGAGGACAAGCTGCTTGATCGGTTCCACTTCAAGGGTTTCCAGCCTATTATACCTCGCGATTGGTCTTTCTCGCTGCTCCTTTGGCCTGTTCCCAAGCCATTAACACTACCCATCTTATCATGCTGATGATCCCAGGACTTGTTTTCAATGTCAGAATGAGGGTGAGATGAGCATGTTAAGAGATCACTGACTGACCTCTTGACACTAATATCATTCGACCTGCTACCCGAGCTTACGGAAGCATCCCCATTCGCCACAGCCATCTGCTCCTCCCACGAATCCTTTCTGTTGTTCCTGCCATATTTTCCATCTCCACGACTCACTGAAGGTCTAATAAAGACCTCATCTCCCAGCATCCTTTCGCTAACCCGGAAAGGCGTTGACCCATAAACCGGCTCCTCTGAGCTTCCCTGCCTACCATAACCTTCAATAATTTCCCCAAAAAAATTACAAAATTAACAAAAGTTCCAATCTTTATACCAAAAACAAGTTCATAACAACAACAAAAAATCAGATCTGCTGAAACTCCAAACCAACACCAATCAATCAACTCTCCAGAGACCAGATCCATCTATGAAGAAGAACAAACACAAAGAAAAAGACACAAAAAACAAATTCTCCACAAGCAAAAAAAAAAGAGCCTATAGCTCTTTCTTCTCACCTTTTCCTTTGCTTGCCTCACACGGAGTTCATCAAAAACCCAGAAATTAGGTCAACAACCGCAACTTGTAAACCTAAAATTCTATAAAACAAAACAAGTTTTCTCTCCCTACAAAGCTAAAACCCATCAAAACATCATAAATCCATGGGGGATATAGGCAAAGCATGAAACGTACCTGAAGGCCTGCGAATGTCGTCTGCTCCCCAGCGAACAAATTCCTTCGATCCGTGATGATGAGAATCTCTCCATCTCGCCACAGATCCCACCGTCTCCACCCTCTTCTCCCTCACAATTTCCTTCCTCTCCCAAGGCAGTGGTTCCGGCGGCATGAAACCTCTCTCAATCGCATAGAAATATCTCCAAACTCTCACTTCTTCTTCAAACCTCCCTCTCTTTTTTTCCGTTTCTCTCTTTCCACAACTCCTCCCAACGGGTTTTCAAATCTCCTCCTACATATGAATCAAACAACAACAAAAAAACAAATCAGCAACCAAAATCATAATTTTACTAAATTCAAACCCACAAATAAATAAAATACAATAGTCACCGTTTATTTATTGGGCGGGCGTCTTTGTTATCTTTATCTTCTCTAGAAGAGGTGAAGTGAGGTGAGTCGATAAGAAGAGAACACAGGCTGGAGGATTGATTTTTTTTATTATTTTTTTTTTCAATATAGAGAGGAGGAGGAGGAATAGAGGAAGGTATCACACGGCGCCATTAACTCCAATTCAATCTCCTTTCACGTCCGCCAAATAAATCAATATAATATAGTATTTTTTTCTCTCTCTGTCTTTCTTTATTCCTTCTCCCCAGTCATTATTTGCTTTTCCTGAATCTACCCTCTTTATTGCCTTTTCTTCCCATAATGCCCCCAAAAGCTTTGATTATTTGCAAGGATCTAGTAGGTTCGCCCTAGTTTGGAGTGAAATTACGGGAAGAACCTTATGAGGGAGACAGAATTACGGGGATTTGCCTCGCCTTCATCACCGGTTGGGCCCCACCCAAAAACTAGGCCCAGTGGGTTTTGTTTTTTAATGACATGATTTAAAAAAGGGGGGTAATGGGCCATGAGAAAATGAAAAGGGAAAATGTAGTGCACAACACTCCCCTGGAAGTCTTTGTTTTGTCAAACCCTAGTTCTAGAGACTCTGCTCTTCCCATGGTGTTGTTTAGTGTACTCTGTCATGGACCTCCAGTCACCTCTTTGCTATGTAAGTAATCCCTAAGTAATGAACTTCAAATATTGTCCGGTGAACCGAATAAAATGTGAGTTTCTCAATCGAGCTGAGGGGATGAAGTTAGGGTTTTGTTGAATATTGGGTCGTCTAAGAAATTTATGGTTTGATCGATGATTGATCAACTTTTTTGATAGCAAGTCTTACGGTTTTAGCAACTGTTGATTATGTTGTAAATGTATTAGATTAGGTGTCGTATGCCTAAGTTTTAAACACGATTAGAGAGAGTTGAAATATACAATATCTCACAAGTCTGAATGTATGAGAAGTGAATCACCAAGCGAGTGCAACGAAGTAATGCTTGGTTTGGCCGAGAGCAAAGTTCCAATAACATCATATAACAGTTCAAGTCAAGGTTTTCCCTTTTCATGGATGGGACATACAAAAGATGGTAGTTTGTTTGAGCTTGTCCATAGAGCTGCCAACAGGCCCGACCCCATGCCGTTTATCATCTTTGAGATGCGCATTTTTAGGATGATGAATGACATGGGGCCAGGCCTGGCTCTTAAGAATTAGTGAGTTTGTTTTGATTGTCAATGATGTTATGGCCTAGTGGTTAGGGTTGTGTGAATTTGTCCCTCACATCCTAGGCTAATACAATTAGTGGGGTGAATTACCTAACACCCCAACACTAATGTGCGGTTTATAATCACACTACACATTTTTTATAATTGTTTGACATGATTCGCAAGTACATTTTCAATAGCACAATATTTGTACAATTGTTTTGACATGTTTTTTTTTTCTCTATAACCACCCACTCAACGACTCTATGCCAAGCCCATGTCCAAGTTAATAATTTTCAAGATTCATGCCCTAATTTTCCTTTTCTTCACTGCACCAACGCCAAAGACACTAGCTTTTTACTGATCTCAAGTATTACAAAGCCGAAATTCTAGCTGGCCTGGGTCAACCAGCAAGGTTGCTGCTTGGGGAGTGAATTTACACCTTTGCCCCCCCTTTTTAACAACCTTTTTGAAAAAGGTGTTTAAAAAGGGGGGGCAAAAGTGTAAATTTGCCCCCCAGACAGCAACCTCGCTGGTTGACCCAGGCCAGGAAGAATTACTCATTACAAAGACATTTACAACCACGTCTTAATTTATCAACAAACAAATTCCCACTCAATTCAATGTGATCTATTCAATCTTCGGCAATTTTTTTCTAATTTGTTTTATTTGGAATTATTTGTGATTAGGGGTTGCTTTATCATGTTAATGTCATTCAAGATCTTCAAATCATCTTGTTTAGAGAGATTGTAGAAGTTGGAGAGCAACTTTGGCATGTATATTCGTAAAACACGATGTCTAATTAGAACTATACTTTAGCTTCTTGAAGAAAAAATATACCACATTAAATATTCATGAATTGATTGAAATGATTTTGGGGAGTAAAATTTGACATTACCTATATATTTTTACCTATTAAATATCTCCAAAAGGAACAAGTCTAGGGAGCCAAGCCAGAGCCAGGCCGCTTACTACCCTTCATCATCTCAAAGATGGGGATTATGATCATCTTCAAAATGATGGAGGGTTGAGAGTTGAGCCTGGCGCACCTAGCCCGACTCTCTAGAATTTGGGCTCCAAAAGACTCCCCAAACATTTTCATTTTCACCCTTTTTTAATATTGTTCTAAGATAATGCACCACATCACAAACTTAATCATCAAGAATTTTATTTGATAGAATGTTAAAACAAAATTCAATATCATCATAATGAAAAAATGTTCTCAACCATGGTCATTATGTCTGGTTAGTGTTTGGGGAGGATGTCCACCAACTCTACCCCTCTCTGTGAGTTTGGAGAAGATAGAGAGAGAGAGAGAGGTAGAGTTGACACTCACATACTGAACATTCTCTCCAAACACTAATCGGTGCTCTCTCCCCATAATGCGTAAAAAAAAATTCTATCATAATTATTTTATTATTATAAATTTTATATAAAATGGTAATTCTACAGTATTTTTGTAGGCTTTTGCTAATTATTTCATTGTGATCTTAAACAGTAAAATGTGGCAAAATCCTACAAAAAATGCCAATTTAAACAATGATTTTTAACACGGCATAAAAGTGGTAGCTTGCACCATTTTAGTCAATGTGGTCCCCACTCCAGGAGCACTTTAAATTTCTTTTAAAAAAGAGAGGCCCACATACTGTCAGTCAGTCAAGCCCATCTGCATATTTTGACAATTGACACTGTTAAAAAGTTGCACTGTTTAACTGGGCCTGGACAAAGCCCAACTTCTTTCAATTTTTCGATTTATTTATTTAGGTTCGTTGAACATTTTTATTTTATTTATTAATTCACGTCCAAAAGCTACATATCAAATTAGGCTCGAAAATTACAACTACATTCAATACCTAAAGGTTCATGAAAACTTGCAAAAACTTACAAAATTTTAACTGTTGAGTCTCGAATTCACGACCTCATGTCTGACCAACTTAATTACAATTGGTGAACAAAAAAGTTTATACTTCATGATGTTATCGACGTGGTCACCATGATATATCCCAATTTTTTTCATTTTTTTTTCCTGATGTAAATATCGGGATAATCATTGAAAAGGTACACTAAAACTAATCATTTTGCTCAGTAAAAATAAAATGCTAAAGTGTGATTGCTATTACATAATGTAACAAAACTTAATAGACATTGGATGCGATTTTTCTGATCCTTGATTAGCTCAAGTCATAAAAATAGTTTTGAACATAATCTAATATATTCATATTAAATTATACCCGTTATAATTTCAAGTCATTTTTAAGGATAGTTGCAATAGAAAGTAATCATTCGAATCCGATTCTCATTAACTATTAGAACCGTTCCTGATTTCAAGCATTCTAGGCAATTAAGCATTTATTAAAGTCATAAACTACAACATTTTATAATGCTACAACTACAAGCTAGGGTTGTGTAGCCATCACTGGATAGATTTTATAATATTTTGTATTTAAGAATACATTATTGTTATACTATTGTGTATATTTAATTTCAAATATATATTAAATTTGTATACCCCGTCAAGATGTCTAACGTGTAGCGTTTAAATTTTAAGTCAATGTTGATCGTTCTCGCGCGTTATATTCATTTATTTAATTTTTTATAGCATAAGATGAGGATGCGGTCTTCCAACATGTCCTTACCAAGTGATGCCCTAACCCAAAGGGCATTTTTAAAGGGTTTTGATCCAATGTGACTCATTATCTTATGACAACAACTACTTCACACCATCTAAAGTATCGTCTCATACCATCATGTATTTTTATCTTTTTTTCGTACTAACACACACCACCCAAAAAACCGTTTTTGAAAAAAAAAAGTAATGTAAAATAGGGTAACTTTCGACCAATTTAAACCATCGATTGAGATCAATTATAAAGCTCATCAAAACACGAAAATTGTAGTACTCTGAGTTATCTAATAAACACAATTTGAATCACTTGAAAATGTTTTGAAATGAACAAGTTATAGTCATTTTACTAAAGTCGCGCAAATCTGTCTCGCAATGAAAACGGGATAGTGTCCCTGAATTTAAGCCAACTCATGTCTTATATGCTCGATCGAGACCGATTCTCAACCCCATCAAAACATGAAAATTGTAGTACTATGAGTTATCTAATAAACGCAATTTGAATAACTTGAAAATGTTTTGAAATTAGCAAGTTATGCTCATTTTACTAAAGTCACGCAAATTTATCTTGCAATGAAAACATGGTAGTGTCCCTAATTCTCGGCCAACTTATGTGCTTAATTGAAACTGGTTGTCAAGCTGATCAAAACACAAAATTTGTAGTACTTACAATTTGAATCACTTGAAAATGTTTTAGAATGAGAAAGTTATGGCCATTTTCCTAGAGTCGCGCAAATCTGTTAAAAAAAAAGTATGTTGGCATTGGGCAATGCGAGGATTGGACGAAACTTTGCCCGCCCAATCCTCAACATTGCTCAATGTCAACATACTTTTTTTCGGACATATTTGCATGACTTTAGTAAAATGGCTATAATTTTTTCATTTCAAAACATTTTCAAGTGATTCAAATTGTGTTTATTAGATAACTCAGAGTACTACAATGCTCGTGTTTTGATGAACTTGAGAATTAATCTCAATCAAGCATATAAGTTAGCATAAAGTTAGGGACACTATCTCATTTTCATTGCAAGACAGATTTGCGCAACTTTACTAAAATGATCATAACTTGTTCTTTTCAAAACATTTTAAAGTGATTCAAATTGTGTTTATTAGATAACTCATAGTACTACAGTGTTATTGTTTTGATGAGCCTGAGAATCGATCTTAATTGACACAAAAGTTGAACCAAAGTAAGGGATAATGCCCTGTTTTCAGAGACAAAGAAGGTGAGAGAGGGTGGCAGGGTGGTGGTGGTGTTTGAAGGAGAAAATATGGAAAAAGGTGGTGGTGGCGGAGAGAGAGGTAAGTGGCGGTGGCGAGGTGGTGGTGATGTATGCCGGGGTGATGGCGGTGTCTGATGGAGAAGAGAGGGAGTGAGGAGAATAAGAAAAGAAAAAAAAATGAAAATAGGGGAGGAAATAGACAAATTTTAAGTTTTGAGTTTTTATTGGTGATGTAAGAGATAAATGGTGGTATGAGAAATAAAGTAGGTTGTGTGGGAGAGAAAAAAACTGATTTGATGGTGTGAGACAGTACTTTAAGTGGTGTAGAGTATTCATTGCCTTATCTTATTAATGTTTCACATTTAGTCATATTAGAGCATCTCCAATCATCATCATAAAATAGCAAAAAAAACTATTTTAAAAGTTTTATAGAAAAAATTATTGCTCCAATCATCCCCCCTAAACAATCACCTATAATAACTCCATATATAACTTTTCATAAATTTATGAGAAAGTTAACCATCCCCTATATGTCATATAACAATAAAATATTTCTAATATTTAATTTTCTAAATTAAACACAAATCAAAAATAAAAACAAAATATCTAAATAATTGTGTAATTAAAAAGTAATTATTAATACTAATTTAAATAATAATAATAAAGTTAATTAAAAAGTATTAATAATATAATAAAAAACAAAATAATACTAATTTAAACAAAAATAATTATTAATACTAATTTAAATAATTTCTAAAAGTATTAATAGTAACTATTAATACTAATTTAAATAATAGTATAATTAAAAAAGTGATTATCTAAATAATGACATAAAAAAGTGGAAGATATATTTAATTAATGATAAGAAAATAACTATCAATAATATTTTTTTTAAAACTCCCAAATCTTTTAATTTAGTCAAATTTAAATTAAGTTGAATTTAATAATAGTATAATTAAAAAATATCTAAATAATAGTAGAATTGAAATTAATAATATTATATATTTAAGTTGAAATAAATAATAGTATATATTTAATAACATTACAATAATATAATTGAAACTAATAATAATATAATTATATTAAGTTTAAATTAATAATAGTATAATTAAAATTAAATTGAAAAGTTGGAGTGGTGAAGAAATAAGAGGATGTGATTGGAGTGGTGAATAAATAGGAGAACCCCTAAACTTAGCATCAATGAGTTTATAACAAAGACCGTGTCAATGAGATAGTTAGTGGACCTACAAAAACGAAATAAAATGTTCTTATAGTTAATTTGTTCACCATATTTGGCATAAAATGTTTCACAAGTACATCAATAGCATGTTAAGAAAATCTCTCAAGGAGTTCCAAACCAAATCAATCATATGTTGGATTTTCTATTTCAGTAAAATGTAGAAAAAAAAACCCATTGTAAATAAAATTTAGGGTATGTTTGATTACCATTTTCTTGGTATCAAATTTCCTTTTTATGTAGATTTCTATTGTTTGGTTATTTATTTACTGACAGGAAATTGATTCTTCATATAACTGTTTTCTCACTACTCATGAGAATTCAAATCCGAGAGAGATGCCTTAGAATCGGATTCACAGAAATGGTTTCTATTTCCATCTCTATATTCCGTGGAACCAAAGAGACCCTTAGTTCACAAAAATGCCTTAGAATCGGATTCACATAAATGATTTCAATTTCCATCTCTATATTCCGTGGAACCAAAGAGACCGTTAGTTCTTCATATCTCATGTCACCCTTACCCGATCCTAGGAGAAGATAGGGAGGAAAAAGAAAATCATGATTTAGAAATATGATTCGATCTCCAATTACAGCCATCGTAGGGAAAACATACCATTTGGAGAAGAAATCACGCATTCATTAAAGAGGAAGAGGTGATTCTCGTGAGGATCACATGAACAAATATCAAAGTGCACAGCTGCACCAGCTAGCTACAATACCATTAAAGGGTCATTAAAAATGAAAAAAAAAAAAAAAATTGAAGCAAGAAGAAGAAAATAATAGACACGTAACAATTTCTCACCCAAACTGTGAAGAAAATTGGGTTTGAATTGATGCACTATTGTGTTTTGGCACGATCAATTAAGTGATTTTTTGCAATGGCCTGATTGAGTGTCATAATATGATTCAGGGCCATCTTGCCGGACATGACGAGCCCTTCTAGCCGGCCTGGTATTGGCGCCTGAAGGGGCCTTTTTACATCTTTTGCCCCTCTATCTTTAAACACAACCACAACAAAGGAGGGGTAAAAGATGTAAAAAAGCCCACCAGGTGCCAATACCAGGCCGGCTAGAATTTCTGAGACATGACATGCCCATCTATAAACAGAATGTGCTTGGGTGGGTTGAGGCATATTGATATCAACTCAATTCTACGCAACACTACATGACCTTCGAAAGTTTGGGTTGGATCAGGTTAAATCTCAACACGACCTAACCAGCCCAAGTTGCGGCGTTGGCTCCTCAGGCCCATAGTGTTGAATTGTATCATGCCATGAACTCCAGACAACATCACAATCACACTCAGCATCAGAAAATATGTTAATTACCAAAATGTGTCAACAACCATTACAATGGCGAATGTTTTAGGAAGTCATTAAGGCTATACAGACACATGTACATGAACATTACAAACATTAAGATACACAAATAGTCAAATCCTATTCAAGTGTCTCAGCATATGTTGCGATTTGTAATACATTAGCAGCTAACGACGAAATACTTGGTAGTAGTAACATATCATGCACCAAATTTAGCTCTGAAGTCCAAACAATACGCAAATACTTGAGTTACAAGTCCTTAAACCTGCTAAGTGAAGATCTTGTTGGATATACTATTGCAGCGCTTCTTCCAAGCAACTTCGAGTGTCTTCACTGGCTACCCCAATTGTCTTCTCCACCTCCTCTAGAGTGTATATGTGAATCTTGGACACAATATTACAAAACTCACTGCCAAGTCCGTAAAAAAAAAAAAAAAAAAATCAAATTTTGCCCAAGAATGTACAATAAACAAGTTAGTTTATCAGAAACAGAACTCACTTCCATGGATCATCCCCAACAACAATCATATCATTCTCGCTATCAGAGTAAACCACTTGCCATCCTTTCTCAGGGTTCCGTAAGAGGCTTTCCATGTTAAATAGCCGCTCTAGCTCATCCAGCAAGTCGCCATAGCCATTCAGTTTAGAAAGGTCAATGGCTCTTCCAACCAAGTTTCCTTGCTTGTGAACCTTCACCATGAGTTCATTCGATGATCAATAGCATAATGCTAAACAGATTATAATGTTAACTGAACCATGACTCTAGCACTACTTACCTTGGTACAACTCCTAGAATTTGGAGAAATCGGAACTTGCCCAGTCAAGGAGAATCCGAACAACTTACACCCGGTTTTAGTCCCATCAAGATCGTTGCAGCCATGATTTTGCACATTTGTATTTAGGGAAGGCGAAGCTGGAGCAGATGGATTCTCTACAATTGGTTTGCACACTTCACCTCTAAGAGTACAGGGGAACCTTTGGATAGAAGAAAGGTCTGACTCGCCTCGCTCTCTCTGGAAACTAGTCATATTTGTTTTATATTGGTCATGAAAAGGCATGTGAATGGTTCCAATGTTGCCTGAAGTACGTGGGGAGAACTTTGAGTCAGGTCTTCGGTACATGTTGCAACCAAGACGACCGCTGTCTCCCCAAGCTATCTGGTTGAACTTGACTTCTCCATGCAGGGATCTCAAAGGAAATATTTCTTGACCTTGCAAGACCTTATCGAACCTCACAGGTTCCACACCCTTGTAATTGGGGGTTTGTGCTTGCATTAGGTCACTAATAACACTGTCATTTAATCTAGTTGCTGCAATGCTTCTATGTACTGAATTTGGCTTCTCAAAGGGCAATGGGTAGTTTATTGTGCGGTCACCACCATAACGAGGTGAGCTAAAACGAAATATTTCTTGACCTTGCAAAACCTTAGAGGATCTTATAGGTATGTTGAAGTCCGTAAACAGACCCCCACCTCCTGCAATGGTAAACAAAACCCATGCATAATGAAATTGGGCAAAACTATAATGTCAAAACTATGCATTTCTTGGTGAATATCGTACCAGTGACAGGGTTGTCGGGTGAGGTTGTACGTGTCTTCTTCAGCCTTGGGGCTGATGGCATGCTTGAGGATGGCAGAGAGGTGGTAGTCTCGATCTCCCATGGAGAAACTTGCTCTTGATGATTGCTTGCTAGATCCTTATCCAACCGGACCTGTTTTTGCCATGACAGGAAATATTAGAACAGAAATCAGACATCCAAAACATTTTCACAGTGGTAGGAAATAGAAAAGTTGCCTAAAGTATAATACAGAACAAAGTGTGCAACGTGAAGACTCCTACTAGTTCAACTAAATCATCATAAAAATGGCATATTATGTTGTGATATAAACAACAAAGCTCGTAAACCATGTAACAGTATATGCTGTATAAATATTCAATTGTCTTGTCTCACTGAACTGCGTAAAGTACATTAATAACAGTTTGACATTAAGATACTCCAATTTTAATTTAAAAGAAAATTCAAGGTGCATGTACCGTCAAGCATTTCCACTTGGAATTAGGCCATCTGTAGCAATCAAGATCACCAATCCCAGTTATGATACCACTGCATCTGCAAACAACATTTGTGTTCTGGATTCCGATTATGAAGATAAAATTAATATAGTTTACAAACTGGGGAGTTCAACTGATCTATACCAACCTTTTCTCGGCACTGTCTTCCATTTCAAAATGCATGTTAAATCTCATCCCAATGGATATCGGATTAGTGATGCTTTTCATATATTTTTTTACGGGAATGACGTACTCTGAAGGATTTCCCCTGCATTTCAGCATTAGACAAGTTTGTTAGAAACTTGCAAGAATTTGCAAGTACTGGTGTCTGGTCACAATGCATATAGACCAACTATAATGAACACTGATAGGCATAACATGGGAGGAGTATGGGATGGCTATATATATATATAATATTCTCAAAGAAAAGACTATGCATATGGACACATTTGACAGTTACAAATATAAAATCTGACATCTAACACTGAAACACTTCGATCCGTTTTAACATTCTCATGAAAGTCATTGTATAAAACAAACTCCTATAATCAAAATCCAGTTCCTATTTCACGTGCATAGATCTTCCATTACCTACAATTCTCCATTTTCCCACGCCTTTACCAACTAAATTCCACCTTAGGTGCACCTGAACTTCCCTCTGTTGCCTACTCCATGTGTTCGTAACACCCAATTCACTCCACATTCCTTCAACATTCAATTATGCTCTCCTACTTTAGTTAGATTCTCGCAAAATTAGGTCTGTCTAAATTAGTTCTAATTGTTCGTACGTACCATGGCATCCCATTCAAGGTGCCTTTGCCAGATGCCCATGCTTGCAAAGCTATTATCAGTTTCTGTATCTGACAAGCCCATTCCACAGGATTTGACACACCATAGATTCCTGCTCCACCAGCCTTTAATAGTCCATGTTGTTTGAAAGATCTTAGATAGATTTGGAACCTCAGCCCACCATCATATTCATAAAAATTCGCCTTACTGGGGACAATATATCTGTCCTTCACCATGCTTCCCATTTGCAAACACATGCTACCCAAGTTTATGTCTTCTAATCTTTGTCCCCTGAGTTTTGAACATTGTTGTTCCCTACCCTATATAAAAATGTTATCTTCAATGGATTGACAGACTTTTTGGAAAAAAAAACATCTTCTCATTGACAAGGTTAATTAACACCAAGATTCAGCCCGTTTATGAAATTGTAACCTAGGGACGCATTATCTATATTCTGTATAAACTTAGTATTAACAGTACAGGAAGAAACAATATGTAGAGAGTTAATTAGATAATCAATCATACCTTGGGCAGAAAACATGAAACATACTTTTGGTTGATACTGCATTAGCCACCAGGGAAAGAACATTGAGATGCATACCCTGGTTGCCAGTAATCAGATTCGGAATAATACTTTTAGCTTGACAAGCTCTTCTAATACCTATTCTCAGTTCCCCACATTCACCCCTACAAACAGATAATAGGAGATTTGAAACATACTAAGACAGCTGGATGTAGAATGTTTGAAAGATGTTCGAGTAAACATATACCTCAAGAAGAGCACTGCATCCCCTGAAGCAAGATTTTTTTGGCTAATGAAATTAGCCCATCCTGTTGTAAGGAGGTGCCGGCGTGGTTGACCTGATTCCATTTTAAAATTATGTAAATCCCTCTGAAGAAAACTGATTAGATGAAATTCTGTCAAAAATACCTCTATAAATGTGACGGAACCTCCATTCAGCTCCGTGCAAGTCCTTGGCGACAAGCTCTTGTGAGGGCCTTTGTTGCTTATAATCCTGCAATAGGGGAAGCAAGATGAAACCCGATTATCGCTCAAGCACTGAACTATACTTAACTATGCAAACTGACATCAGAAAAAAAGATAAAATCTCACCAAGGGTGGGAAACAGTCCTCTGCAGCTCTGCGAGGAACGGAGAAACCACCATGGGTACTGGTATCAGAGGCGGTAAGAGTTTTACAGAACATGTGGGGAGTTGAATTTAACGATGACACTTCATCAGCTCCCTCTTCTTCTGATATCTCTTCCTCATGCTCTTTTTCATTCCATTTCTCTTTTCCACACTACACAATAACCATAGACGAAAAATCACCAATTGAGCTACTCTGCAAAAGCCTAAACTATGTCCGGAGAGTACACTTATCCCAACTTCTAACTACGCAAAATTCAGATAAAAAATACATTAACAGCAACATTTTGGTTACTCTACCAAAAAAAAAGAAATCAAGAAATCCGAACATATTTTACTAGATTTTCTACAAGTTAACTCTCCTAATGCACAAAGTCCATTCACAGATCACCAAGAGAACATTATACTACTCTGCAAAAGCCTGAATGTAGTCTAACAAATACATCTAGAGTCTAAACCAAGCAGTCCCTCCAAATTCTTCTCTTCTTACTACAATAAAACTACAACACAAACATCACCCATAGAGTTGAAACCAAGCTAAGTATAATAAATACATTAAACCCCAAAGAAACCAGAACCTACTATATACATCAAGGCAGTAGTATGAATTCACCATGATTTTTAACACATTAATTATGAATACACCCAAAGGAGCATTTGAACAACATACCTCTGGTTGAGGCAACAATGTCACTTGTGTATAGACCTCATCATTCACTTTGTTAGCCTAACACCCAAAATTAAAATTCAAGTAAATAAACAAATAAGTAAGATACTAAACAAGAAGTAGCACAAAATGAATCATAACAATGAGAACCCAATACTTACTAGTAGTTGGACATCTATGACCTTGCAGAAAATTTGGGGTTGGAGATTAAAGGTAGGAAAATTCAAATTTTGGAAAGGTGATGAGGCAGAGGAAGCAGTTTGCTCCAAGTGACCTTGTGGGAAGTAAACAACTAAACTCTCTTTTTTTGGAAGTTTGGTAAGAGGACCAGCACAAGCATGCCATAACATGTAATAAACTGAGGAATGAAAGGATGAAGTTGAAGAAGTCACCAAACCACCACCACCACCACCACCACATGCAATCTCCTCCTCACTCAAAGCATGGTTTAGATCAAATTCCATGAATACCCACTTCTTGTCTTCTAAGAAACTAAGAAGAAACTCACTTTAATAAGGGGAACCCAGGAACACAAAACATGAGAAGAGTTGAAGGAAACATGGAAATTATAGCAAGGACTTGAAACTATTATTTCTACCCCATTTGGTGATTGTTTTAGTAGTAACAAGTAGGATGAGGCAATAGACAGTTCAAAGAAAAGAAATGAAATAGATACAAAACGCAGAGAAAAAGCCAGTACTTGTGGGGGGGTTGTGGTCAGTGACACTGTTAACTGACTAGTGAGAGTGAAGAGAGAAGAGAAAGACAATTGTGTGGACTGTGACACTGTTACCTAATCAGAGAGAGAGAGAGAGAGATTCAAAAGAAAGAGAGAAGGAAGAGACTGAGATAATTCAGAAACCCAGCCCCACTCCCATCTTTGTTTTGCTTTTCTTTCTTTCTTTCTTTTATTATTGCTTGCTTATTCTCTCTTTTTTTTCTTTCACTTTGGGAGACTGTACATGATGAGAGTCCTCCACCATGACAAGAAACAAAGATACATGCATTGTATGCAAAACATTACTGTCATAATCTTTTCTTTTCTTCTACAATACATCACAATGTTAACATCAAAAGATGAAAATTTGAACAACTAAATTGTGAAAAAATAAAATAAGTCAACATATACAGTAAAACTGTTAAATGCTTGCCCTATTGCCTATTGTGAGTCGTGTAGTGCGCATCATAATCATACGATAAAACTATTTCAGATATCATACTGAATACCAATAAAAAAATTTTGATTTGCTATGTGTACGGTAGAGATGCTCCCCGGACTATGTGGTGTTTGACTGTTTGTATAAGGGATGTTGGTTTTCTGAAATGAAATGTACGTCAAAATACGCCTCTTATTACCCACAACCTACTAAATTTTATTTATACTTTACAACGGGCAATTCTATAGAGACCCTAAAAGGGATTTGGGCGGTTGGATCTGCTTTGGCGGTCGGAGATGTTGGTTCGAGTTGAATATGCAAATTTAGCCCTATATCAGGTAATGAACAACATCATGTAAAGTTAATAAAAGATTGGATACGTACTAAATAGCGATGATGCTTTTTGAGGACAGTTGAGCTCAATTCGTAAAAACCTCACTCTCGGATGCGGCCCACTCTCAAATGCGGCGGGTGTCTAAGTTGGGGATAATATTGTTCATTGAGATGTCCGTTAGCCAGCAATCTCGTGTTAAAGAATTGGAGGTAGTTAGAGCAAAATTCATAAAAACCCCATATCCGACCAATCTCGTGTTAAAGGATCGGAGGCAATTGAGCCAAATTCATAAAAACCTCACACTCGGACGAGCCCAGATGTCTAAGTTGAAAACAATATTGTTCCTAGGTTTGTCTAAACAGCGAGGGAAGGGGGCGAGAAAACCAGCGAGGGAGGGGGTGAAGCCGTTCACCCCCTCGAGATGCATGAAATCGCATCAAGATACCCACTTTCATGCATCTCGAGGGGAATGAACGACTTCACCCCCCTCCCTCGCTGGTTTCCTCGCCATTTAGAATTTCCCATTGTTCCTTGAGTGGTTGGTCAGCAATTTTATAAGATGGTGACAAGGGGCTTCGCTCACTTTACCCCCGGACCCAACCCAACAATGACATAACTTTTATCGAACCATTATTGGAATACCATATGTGCATGGTGTCCATATGTATTTTAGAAAGAACATAGGGAAAAATGAGAGATTAGACACAACAATGAAGGGGAACAAGAACACAATAGTGATTAAAGGAGTAGATGAGAGGGACTGGACTTCTTTATTAAAAAAAAAAAAAAAAAAAAAAGGCTTTAGTGAGAGTTGTCAATGTTGATGTATCTTCTTCATCTTTGGCTGCAAGTAAATATTGGTTTTTTACATATGATGTTATGTTAGTTGGTAGGCTCCAGTTTTGTTTCAGTGACTGTTTTTTCTTTCAATGCAGGACTTGCGGATTTATTGCTGAATACTAGCAGCTGATGAGCTCCTTTGGCACCATACTGCTATGGGGGGTGAGCACTGCCTGTGCCTTTCCACGCCTCCACTCACATTATGTGCCAATTTCAATTTGACACATGACCTCGGTTGAAAATCCACTATCATTGTCCATGAACTTTTTCCAGTGTGGTCCAGTCGTTTGATATGTGATTAGATTCGCCTTCACCTTATATATATAAGTTCAAGTTTTTAGAAAAATTGATAATTTATCACTCCATTGTAACGCGGTGAAACCATTATTTATTTATTTATTTATTTCAAAATATAAGTTGGATTAATAAGTAAATGAAGATATTGGGTGACAACATATAGGTGGAGGAGGGTAAAGATAAGGCTAATACAACAGGAAAAGAAGGTAAAGAAATGAAGAAAAATAGATTCCTCTTGAGTCATCCATCCCATTCTCAGCCCCGCGTAGTCCTCGGGAGGATAGTTAATGTTTAAGGCTGCTCTCTGCATTCATTGACACATCCAGAGCTTTTCTGTTCTGTTGTTTCTCTTCCCCACTTTTATCGTGGGAGCAAAGCTAACACTCTGAGACGACCCCTTCCTTCTTGGGGGACCCCTTTTGTTTGTCTACTACTCTACACTGTTTTTACTAGTGTAGTGGCTTCATCAAACTGCTATGGAAAATTCTAAATGGCAAGGAAATGGGCGAGAGGGTGGGTGTGACCGGTGTATGTGCTATTTAGATGTGCAGTTTTGCAAATCTCGAGGGAGATGAGTAGTAATACCCACCCCTCGCCCCTTTCCTCGACGCCTAGAGGGGCTCAACTGCTATCTGTCATTCGAGCCCTTCTAGAGAGTGAGGGAACGCGCGAGGGAGAGAAGCGAGGGATGGGCGCATTCCCTCGCCCCCTAGAATTAACCCTATCATTCCTTTGTTATCACTAGTATTTGTCACAAACAAAACTTTGAATTCATTCAGTCATGAATGTGTTCATTTGATGGTACAACAAAGTCATGGGGAATCTCTTAGTTGATGTAGTTCATGTGAGGTTGATCGAATTTTTCATATAGTATGATGCATCCAAATCAGTTTCTGTTGATTTTTGATTTGCAAAATGAGCAACGGTGAGATATGGATCACTATTGTGGTGGCCGAATGCACTCAGATGCTAAAGTCAGGTGATGAACAATGATGGATGTAGATTGTAAATTAGATTCTAACTAGATACCTTTCTCATCCCTCTCGTTCATCTTATATAGCGAGTACTTCACTCCATCATTGACTCTACTGTCGAGGCGTGATGGAGGGAGAAAATCCCTCAAGATCTTACCCATCCATAACTGAGTTTCGTTTGACACTTGGCTCTGTTTGAGACCCAATACTTGATTGGGTTGAGAACTGTGCAAGTGGATTCAAGGCTCGTGATAGCTCAGAGATATGTGTTCAGGCCTTATTATTTTGGGCCAAGCTCCAAAATTCGCACCACGCTAGGCTCTCGTAATTTGGGCTTGAGCACATGACTTACGGGCTGAACAATAACTAGGTTGGATCATATTGTGCCTGAGTCTGCTAGAGACCACACTAATGTCTCTTCATATTAAAATTGACATGTGCTACGTGTACGATTGTAATCAATTACTATTTAATGTCTCATCACAATAGAATGTTGAACGATCAACACCAACTACGAAGATCCCTCTGTAGAAAACCGGGAAAAGATGAGATTAATCTCTCTATTCTCCCATATCTATTTTAGTTTAAAATATCATACCTTCTAGATTTTTCATAGAACTCGTCTAAATGGCGAGGAAACCAGCGAGGGAGGGGAGTGCAACCCTCCATCCCCCTCGGGATCCCTCCCTCGCTGGTTTCCTCGCCAATTAGAACTCCCATTTTTCATATAGATACACAACCCAAAATATTTAGTATCTAGAATTTTCTCTAGACTTATTCATGGACTTTGTGACATTATAAATAGGCTATTGCCCAACTTTGCAGAATAAAAGCCAAGAGCTCTCGAGTAGTTGTGTCATGTGTGTGCTTGAAATGAGTGTAAGTGTGTGTGTACGTGCGTTGTATGTCTTAATAGAATTGTGAGTTTGGCGATCTAACGGGCAGGAATTCTCAGCATAGAATTGCTTTGTTAGTTATTATGCTATTTTGAACAAAATACATGGTCAGGATAAAGTGCATAATAAGGATGAAAAATCTTGAAAATGGTATCAAGATTGCGATGGATACCAAATTACACAATGAGCTACTAAATGTGGAAGACTTGCACCACGATTAGCAAGTAGTTCACCAAAAAAGCCAATACCAAGAAACAAGCTAAGCTAGTTGATGGTCCTACCAGTGGCGGACTTAGGATTTTAGTCCAGGAGGCAAGCAAAAAAAAAAAAAAAAGTCTACCTGAGTTAGTAAAATAAGAAAAATACAACTATAAAAATACATTGCATATACCAAATTGAATCAAATGTAATCTAATTTTAAGCTAAAATAAGGTCACAATATCAATAACCTTAGCAAGCGGCAAACGAGCGTAATAACTCAAATCACAAAATAATTATGATAAATATCTAATTGAAGCTAAAAAAATCGAAAATTTACAAACATAATAAGATACTAATACAATTTCATCAAAAAAATGTTTATATGAGGCTCAACTTTTGTACATATTGGCTAGTGGCATATATTTTCATTGAATTCTTTAGTTATTATTTTAGATATTAATTTCAAATATTTTTTTGATTGGAGGTTTTACGCCACTTGTGAACAAACAATTCATTGCTTTAATGTTTGCAATTACATATAAAATTGCGTTGAAAACAAAAAAGTAGGGGAAAGTCAAAATGATAAAATTGTATAGACATAAAGAAATCACATGCTCCGAGAGGACCAAAAATAATTTTTTATTAAATTAAACAATTTTTTTAATGTTTACAATTACTATAAAATTGTATTGAAAATAAAAAATTGCAAGTAACAATAATAAAATTAGTAATTATCAATAACCATAAAAATGTATAGTAAATAGCCATAAAAAATATGTGCTTGATGAGTTTCGAACTCGGGTTGTTTACAAAAATTTACAAACTTCCAACCACCAATAGAAAGATATAAAAGTAATTGAATGAACAGTTTACATATTGTATTATACATTATAAATTATTTTAAAAGTAGTTGCCCCCCTCGCCCCTTAGTAGGTCCGCCCCGTGGTCCTACATCTATTCCGTATGATGCAAATTTTCTTTATAAACAGTGAAAAGTGTGTATCTTCAACCTGATTTTTGGATTGTTCAAAATAGCATCTCTATTCTATTATATTTACAAGAAAAAAAAATCAATAGGTATGTGAATAGTGACCAGGGGTAATTTTATAATTTTACTATATGTACATATATGTACTATTTTGCCCTCCCAAATTTATATTACTTATGATTAAAATTTTACATTCTCAAACATTAGAAATGAAAGAATTAGGAGATACTTAGGTGTAGCGTCCATAGAAAACAAAATTAGAGAAAGACGTTTAACTTGGTTTGGTAATATGCGGAGGAGACCAAGCACGACGCCAATTAGAAAATGTCTAGATTGGCAAGTTAATGGAGGGTGTAGACGGAGGGGATGACCGTTGAAAACTTGGATGAAGGCGGTGAATGAATATATCATTGAGTTTGGATTAGGCGAGGATATGTGGGAATACCGCATTGCTTGGAGAACCAAAATCCATGTAGCCGACCCCGAAAATATCGGGAATGGACGTTGATGATGATGATGATGATACCTAAGCCCCTAACATAATTTATTCAAAGTCTTTAATTATTTGTAAATCATATATAGACCCTTAAAAATATAAATTATTATGTTGTTTAGAATTTCAATAATAATTTTTACGTATTATTGAAATGTTGTAATAAAATAAAAAAATTACCATATATTCGTGTATGTAGAGTGCACCGACACCCTAGTGTTAATGAAAACCATGTGTTGGATAGCACATGTAAGCTTCTAGGCCCAAAGGAATGTCAGACTTGTTCTTTAGGCCCCATGTAGGGGTGGGCACGAGACGGGATGGGACGACATAGACCCATCCCTATCCCATCCCGTTCATACGGGATCGGGACGGGACGGGACGGGATGAGATCAGCGTGCTATGCTTAATCAGAGCATACATAATCTGAGCAAAATCAAACGATGTATCATAATCTGAGCAGTATCACCATGAAGACGTAACATTACTAAAAAACTAAAGATTTACACACTAAGCAATATACTAACTGAATACAACCACGACATAAAATTAGCAGCGGAAACATCGTAATGGAGAAGAGGTTAGAGAGGATGACCAATTCAGTTCTCTGTACCATCAGATGATTCGCTTTCAGTTCAATTTTATGGATGACTACAGTTCAACATACATCATAAATCTGCTATTGGCATATCATCACTGTTCTGTTATGTTCAGTTCAATTGACCAACTCGCTAAAATACCAGTATACCACGCAGTTCAATTTAGACATCTAAGTTTCCAACTTTCAAACTAACTTGTCCCAAGTTTCATTGTAACTACTAATTACTGGCCTGTAAGAGTTGGCTTAGGAGTCATAAATGCATATACTTGTAATCAGAGATGACAAAATTAATAAAAAAAACACTACTTATTTTAAAAGTAATTTCCAATATTTCTAGTTCATTTTGAGCTTAACAAAGATAAATTACAAGATCTAACATCAATAGTTTTATTTTTACTGTAATGTCATTTTCCAAAACTTATATCATGTCATTTTTACTGTAAGTCAAACACTAAGTAATCCTCCAATACTAAGGGCGTGTTTGGTTGGGCATTGACCATTGTAATTGTAATGGTCAATACAATGGTCCAATGCAAACCAATGTTTGGTTGGGTAAAAAAGTGATGTAATGGAAATAAGTATTATGGATTTCAATGTAATAGCCATTCCGACCCCAACCCCTATGAATGGAGATTACATTCTCCATTGTAATGGTCAATGCAACTTGAAAAGACTTTTTTACCCTCCTTGCTCAACAAAACCCTATTCGACCTCATATTTTTTTGGCTATTTTGTTGAAACTTTTAATCCAACCAAACCATGTCTATGGTTGTGTAACCTTGTATATATTTTGCTATTATCAGGTCTTATGGGCCATATGAGTACTTTGATGGTTATATACCACTTGAATGCATATATTTCATGGTTATATTTTTCTGTATATACCATTGTTTTTATTATTTGTTGGAATTATTATGTATACAGTTGCATTTCTATTTATGGTGCTCCAAATTTTAATTTGTATATAATTTCCTTTATATAATATAGTAGATGACATAAAATCCATTGTTATAATAACCAAGGGCATATCGGTTAAGATACAATTCATTCTCATTCAATTCCTTCCATATATTCACATACCAAACAATGTCATATGCTATTACCATTGTGATTCATAGGTATACCAAACATACACATTCTCATTACCATTACCATTCCCATTACCATTACATCGAGGAACCAAACGAGGCCTAAGTAACCCTAAACCTAAAGGAATGAGAGAAGTGATTACAAATTTACAATTATACATCACTGAATTTGTATGGGCATCTAAATATTGCAATCCTAAAATAAATAAATAAAAATATTAATAATAAATATTAAAAATTTAGCTTAGGACGGAACGAGATTGGCGGGATTGAAAATCTTCATCCCATCCCATCATTCTAAATCGGGACGAGATCGAGATAAAATTATTCAATCCCATTAAGACCCGAAAAAATCGGGACAGAATGGGACGGAATCGGGATCGCGGGATGGGATGCCCACCCCTAACCCCATGTGTGTTTTGAAACAAAATCCCATTTTCTGTTAAGAGGGTTGTTCAGATTGCTACATCAACCCTTGAACAAGTAGGCCTGTTGGGCCTTGTTCATACAATACAACCAAGAGACCTCAAGGCCCACCAAATTGTTCACTAGTTCACAACTTAATTATTGTATTAGGCTGAAAAATTAGGATTTAACTCAATTCAAGGAATTATATGGTAATTATGCACATCATATAATAGGCTGTCGACAAAATTCTGCCATGAGAAAGTTGTTTTACTTTCATGTTAAGCTTTGAAGACAATTCATTAATTGCTAACCGAACCATGTTCAAACAAGACATATTGTCAAATTAAGATACTTTTTACGTCTAATATCTGTATTAAAAGCAATAAGTGTTGCTTTATTAGAACAGGCAATTCTTATTCTGATTACACATTACACCAGACTTTTTGGTGATCATTATTACGTAACTAAAACAATTTCACTTGTGAAATGATATCATGAGCTATTAACGAAGCGACAATCCTTCCTAATTTCACCTTCATCGTCTGTAAGTGGATTATTTTCCGATAACAACAGCAAGGCCCTTGAGAACTGATCAAGAAAGTACTCATTATCAGCAGCCATTTTCTCTACATATGGAGATGTATCAGGATGAGAAACCAGTTGTTGATCCACCAGCAATAGTCCTTTTTTACTCAACAGGTTTTTGTAGTACATGTTATCGATTATCATTGGTGTTATGCGATCGTTTCTTGCATATTCTACTGCTTCTGGATCAGGGTCAGGGCTTGGGCAGCGACCACGAAGGTAGGTAGCGTACTCAGGATCCAATGTAGGGTCGATTTCAGGGTAGAGCCTCTGGACAAGGTTCATGCAGTGAACTCGACCAACTGAATGAGCACCTGAATTGAATGATAAGCTATATGTCATGAGTAGTACTTTTAGATCATTACTAGCCTACTACCAGGTTTACACCATTTTTTTTTACTTAACAATATAAATATATTTCAGATTATCCGCTACTGGTTCTAACAATTTGATGACATTTGTGCATAAAATGCCGTTAAGTCCAATTTATGCATATAGTTAGACATATGATCACAACTGTACTATTACATACCAAGTAAAGCGACAGTTCCTTCAGTATCGATTCCAATTGATTGGAACCGGGAAAGCACCAAGGACATTGTATCGTTGTGGTTAGGGATGAAGTCTTCAATCACAGCAACATGGCTTTCTTTGCTATCTCTTCGCCCGGTCTTCATGGAAATATTAGAAGGCCCTCCTAACTGTGACATATTTAGAAGATCCAAAACTTCGTTAACAAAATGTGGTTGTCATTAGTAAGTACCCAATAGTTAGATTAGAATTCCCACTAGAAACTTTGAATAATCAACATTCAAGTAAACTTACCATAGCGAGGCCATCTTGAGCAGACAGAGCTACAATATCAGCACATGAAACTGTCATGGGGCATTCATTTTCGACGGCATCTTTGATTGTGTTAACATACTTGAAATTCCTCATTCCGAAGCTCCTCTTTGATGTCTTCTCTGATACTGTGCTGTGTCTGGTTTCCAACAAAAGGGATGCATCGCATGACTGCACCGAAACACACATGTTAGAGAGATTTTTTTTTTGTAGCAAATATTAAAATTTGAGAGATCTAAGAGTGGTAATAATAAGTACCTTAACCATGCAATCATGGAAGAGATTTCTGACCCATGAAACTGCGGTATTGCCATGCTTGTGGTATAGGTCGACGACCTGTTCTTTGATGATATCTTCAGCTCTTGGGCAACTTGATGCGTAGTAATTCAATTGAAGATCGCTTTCACCTTAATTAATCACCATTTAATTAGTTCATAAAGATATTAATAAATATTTGATAATTAAAAATGGATGTTACAATGCAAAAATAGCTTAAACTGTATTTAACTGTAGACATTTTGTTTCAATTTTCTCATATGAGTGTCCTCAATTCTTCTTAGCTTAAGAAGTGATTCACCTAGTGTGTATGTCTGAAATTCTGTTCTGAAATAAGCACGAGGAGTGATGCTTACTTTAGTCAGAAACAAATTTCAGAAGTCTTGATACCAATTAAAACTACAAAATTTACGACTTCCTAGACTTTTTCCAGTTTGGCTACAATCAGCGGTTTTGGCATGCTATAAATGAGGATTTCTGGTGTAGTAGACGATTCTACTGACTCCATGCATGGTAAGTGTACAAGGCCCCCAAGGTGTTCGGGACCTAGACGTCGTGGTTTTTGTTTGTTGGCTCTTTTCCATGTATAACAAACCATACCCTTTATTAAAACATAACTACAAAATCTAAAAGAAGGAAAGAAAAACTGTGAAAGACCTGCATGAACGAGTAGTAAAATGGAGAACAAGAGCAAGGTGAAGCTTCGGCATGAGTAAGAAGGCTTCTTGAGACCCATTTCTTTTGTTAATTCTTTGTAAATATGAGTGAGTATTGATGGAAAAGAAATGGTTTCATTGTAGTATTTATAGGGGAGAGTGGAAGTGATGAAGTGGGATTTAAATGGGGGGGCGGTAAGTGCCAGTGGTAACCTAAGACATTGATTTATCAACAAATAAAAACTATTTATCTGTCTAGCTAAGCTATATGGATCATTGTTTCCACTAAGGCAGTAAACAAAACAAGAGCACGCTTTCCACTTTCTTTGACATTTGTTGCAAATCAAACTCACTACGCGTGCAAGGTGGATGCTGAGTAGCTTTACCTTGGGCATTTGGTGCACTGCCTCCCCTGGATTTTCAGTTGAGTGTGCCATAAGATGATGATGCTAATTGCGGGAATGAATGAATGTAAGATGGTGTGTTAAGTACGTCCGCGCACAAAACCACTTGTGTAATATTGGTAATATCCACTTGTATTGTTAAAAGACTCGATTTCTTGCCTCTGTCAACAAATTTAGCAGTATCCATTCCTATAGTGCATGTCTATGTTACAGTCGTAGTTAAGTAATAACTGTAATTAGCCTTCTACTTCACTAGAGCAAAGAGTGACCTAAGAACCCTGTCCCTTTAAGGATGAAATGAGGCATCTTTCCTTAACTAGTTTTATCTCCTCAAATGTCTCCGCATAATCCCTTATTGATTTATACATAAATCTTAATATATATTATGTATTAATTCTCTATGTCATAGTTATGAATCAGGTACAAAAACAATAAAACTAGAACAAAAACTACTAAATGAGCGATTAATATACACTCTGTATTTGAGAGAATAATAAGGCTATAACATAGCCAATGGTGTTATGGCCTAGTGGTTAGGGCTGTGTGGGTTTGTTTCTCACGTCCTAACTTCGAATCCCACTTGCGGCATGGTTACTTTCTAATGGGTGTTGACCTATAGGTCGTCCAATTGATAGGTTATAGGATCCTTAAAAACTCAGTTCGCCTTCCAAAAAAAAAAAAAAAAGCTATAACATGACGACTTCCATAATAGAGGGCATCCGAAGGCCCTCTCAAGATTTCAGGATGTGATTAGTTTAACTAGTACTAGTTTTTACGTTTTAATATTTTAAACTTTATATATCACGACATAAAATAAAAACATAAAAATTCTCCTTAGATTTTCATAAAATTGCTTTTAATCCATTGAACTGTTGAGCAATTTCCACCATAGAATATGCCCATCGCCAACCCTGAGTCCAACATGTAAAAAAGCGTTGAAATATGAATGGGGTGAGATCGACATGAGAGGGGAGTTGTGGTTGCTAATAGAGATTGAATCGTCACGCTACCTGACATGCCCAATGTATTATTCAAGTAAATCTCATCCTTCCTGTGTCAACACCAGATTGAATTGTCAATAGCATGATAGCTAACCGGTTAGAGTTTGGCGGATGGTATACCACTAGTTTGTTCAAATCCAATTTACGATATCTTTAGTGGATTATGGGATACTATAAAAACCCTCTTTGCATCTGGTGGTTGAAATTTCATGTTTTTAATTTGGTGTATTTGTTCTCTTATTCCATGCAATATATCGCTTGTATTATCAGATATCAGTTGTGGTGGGAGCATCAAGGCCTCTTCTGCGCACATTTGAAACTTTCAAAGGTGGAAATCATTGATTAATGCTCTTCTGCGCACATTTGAAACTTTCAAAGGTGGAAATCATTGATTAATGAATCATTGATTAATCAAAACACCATTATAAAGTTGTATTGCAGATGACATCGCAATTTTCATTTATTTAGGAATCACACTTCTTGTTTTATGAGCAACCTGAGAACATGAGTTCTATATTTTGTACATAAAAAAACTTGAAACTGATGAATATTTAGTGATGAGACAAATACCAATAAAATAATACCAAGAAAATAATTTAAAGCAACAATAAATGAGATACCAAGATTTACGTGAAAAATTCTTCAATGTGAAGGAAAAACCACGGGGCAAATCCGAAAGAATCCATTAATCAAATAAGAAGAAGTACAATAACTTCTCAAGCTTTTTTTTTTGCCCAAAGCTTGAGTAATACAAGGAGTAAAAAATACGGGTCACCTCACAACAAATTAACCCAAAAGCTCATTCAACTTTTTTTACCAAATCAATCAACAAAACTAAGTTGATATCGCAGCCACACGTCACACTTTGTTGCACAAAATCGCGCCCAAAGAATCAGACACAAAGTCACCGTCCACGTTGCACACAGCCGCATCAAACACCAAAGAGAATACTATATTCTCTGTTGCTTATTCACGCAACAGCTTATCTGAAAACACTGTAAATAAAACTATGTTTTATGCACTTATTTATACTTGTTTGCAGCCGCCCAACACCGCCTCAAATAGAAACTTTGTTTCTATTTAATTAACCAGCTGCCAACTCATTCTTTATTCAAAACGTTTCTTATTGAAAACCTTTTTCCTTATTCAACCAAACTTGAAATTATGTTTGATTAATTACCAAAGTTGGATCTACCCTAATGGTTGTGCCATGTAAATTTCTTCATGCAAATCCCCATGAAGAAATGCAATTTTAACATCTAACTGCTCGATCTCAAGATCCAGGCTAGCTGCAAGACTTAACACCACTCTAATGGATGTCATCTTCACCACGGGTGAGAATATCTCATCAAAATTTATCCCCTTATTTTGCGCAAAGCCTTTTATCACTAACCGAGCTTTGTGCTTCACATTCTTTCCATCACAATCATTTTTCAATTTGTACACTCATTTGTTCTTCAAAGGTTTTCTGCCTTTTGGAATCTCAACTAAATCATAAGTACCATTCTTATGCAAGGAACTCATCTCTTCTTGCATAGCTTTCATCCAGCTATCTTTATCTTTAAGATCTAGTACTTCTTGAAAATTTTATGGTTCACCTTCTTCTATAAGGAAAACATACTCATCATTGGGATACCTCTTTGAAGGTTGGAGCTTTCTGGTAGACCTTCTTAATTGAGGCTCTACTATTTTTTGCTGAAGGGGTTGCTCTTCATGCGCAGTCTCATCTGTTTCTACATGATCATCATTAACAACTTCATTTTCTGGCATATGGTCACCAACTATATCATCTGCATCTCTCCCCCATTTTCAACACGCGACAAAGGAGAAAGAAGTGGTGTACGATCTGCTACCTCATTATTTATCTGTTTGGGCTTTTCAATTTTTTCAAAATCTACAATGGTATGATCTTCATAAAATACCGCATCTCTGCTTCTAATAATTTTCTTATTCTCAGGATCCCATAATCTGTAGCCAAACTGTTCATCTCCATAACCAATGAAAATACATGGAGATGCCTTCTCATCAAGCTTTAATCTCTTCTCATTCGGTACATGAACAAATGTTTTACAGCCAAATACCTTCAGATGAGAGTATGAACCATCTTTCCCTCTCCACACTCTTTCTGGAATGTCACCATCTAAAGAAAATGAAGGAGACCTGTTGATGAGATAACAAGTTGTACTAGCAGCTTCAGACCAGAACTCTTTTGGCAATTTAGCCATGCGAAACATGCATTTCACATTTTCTACAATAGTTCGGTTCATTCTTTCTGCTACCCCATTATGCTGTGGAGTGTCAGGAACTATTTTTTCATGCCGTATACCAAGCTTACTACAATAAGCTTTAAATTCTTTTGATGTGTACTCGCCACCATTATCACTGCGGAGACACTTCAAAACTCTACCTGTTTCTCTTTCAACCTTGGCATGAAACTGCTGGAATAGCTGAAAAACCTGGTCCTTAGATCTGAAAAAATATATCTACACCTTTCTTGATGCATCATCAATAAATGTCAAGAAATATCTACTATCACCAAGAGAATCTACTTCAATGGGATCACAACACATTAGTGTAAACCAAATCTAACAAGCCATATTTTCTTTTTGATGATCTATGAAATGCAATTCTATGAAGTTTACCTAATAAACAATAATCACAGGGGTTAAGATGAGTACCTTTCAAGGAGGGAATTAATTTCTTCTTTTCTAAGAGTTGCATACCTTTCTCACTCATGTGTGCAAGTCGCCTATGTCACAAGTTTGTAGAAAAACCATCGTCAGCTGCATTCAAACCAGTCTTACACAATTTCACCCGAGTCTTGTATAGTGTGCAACACGCCTTACCCTTTGCCACAACAAGTGAACCTTTGGTAAGCTTCCATGCACCATTACCAAAATAATTAATATACCATTATTTATCCAAAACAAGTCCAGAAATCAGGTTCAGACGAAGATCAGAAACATGACGTACATCTTTCAAAGTCAACGTGCACCCCGTATTAGTCTGGACACACATCACCTATTCTCACTATTTTAGAGTTGCTAGTGTTTCCCATCTTCACACTGCCAAAATCTCCTGCTCTATAAGTAGTGAAATAGTCTTTCCTTGGGGTTGCATGATAAAATGCACCAGTGTCAATAATCCATTCTCTTCCTTCATTTGCAACATGCAAACATTCACCTTCGCTATACAAAAGAGCCACGGGTTCATTAGTAACAACAACTATAGCTTTTTTACTATCACCTTTCTTCACTTTTCCCTCTTTCAAATATCTTTTGTAAGTATAACATTATTTTCTGAAATGGCCTGGTTTACCACAATAATGACACTTAAAACTTCTATCTCTTTACTTTGATCTCCCTCTTGACTTATCACGGTTCTTATCATAACCATGACATTTCTTATATTTTTCTCTCCCCCTGTTTTCAGTCACAAGTGCTTGGGAGTGATCAGTACCAACAAACTTCCTTCTAGTCTCTTCATTAAATAAACTACCGGTAACCAACTCCATGGTAAGTTGTCCATTCGGTGCCGAATTATTAACCGACACCACCAATGTTTCCCAACTATCTGGTAATGAGCTAAGAAGTAATAGTGCTTGCATTTCATCATCTAACACTATCTTCATGTTGGACAACTGATTCACCACACTTTGCACCTCATTCAAGTGCTCAACAAGAGATTTACCTTCCTTGAATTTCAAGTTCACTAACTTCCTGATCAAGAAGGCCTTGTTTGCAACAATTTTCCTTTCATATAAATTATGGAGTTTGGTCCAAAGAGCATGTGCAGACGTCTCAGCTGACACAAGATGAAATACCGAATCATTTAACCATTGCCTGATGTGACCTTACCTTTCTGTTTAATTTCTTCCACTTTTCTTCTGACATATCCTTGGGTTTAGCTGCATCTCCCTCAATTGGAGGGTATAAATCTTTATAGTATAATATGTCTTCCATCTTGGCTTTCCAAATAACATAGTTTGAGCCATTAAGGCTAATCATCCTTGTATTATTGTTATTCTCCATGTCAACTCTCTTAATTGACAATCTCCCAACAATTGCTCTGATACCACTTTGATGGGACAAATACCAATAAAACAATACCAAGGAAATAATCTAAAGCAATAATAAACGAGACACCAAGATTTACGTGGAAACCCCTTCAATGTGAAGGGAAAAATCACGGGGCAAATCCGAGAGAATCCAGTAATCAAATAAGAAGAAGTACAATAACTTCTCAAGCTTTTTTTTGCCCAAAGCTTGAGTAATACAAAGAGTAAATAACACGGATTACCTCACAGCAAATTAACCCAAAAGCTCCTTCAACTTCTTCTACCAAATCAATCGATAAAACTAAGTCAATATCGCAGCCACACGTCACACTTTGTCGCACAAAATTACGCCCAAAGAATCAGACACAAAGTCACCGTCCACGCGCATACAGCCGCACCAAACACCAAAGAGAATACCTATGTACTCTGTTTTTTGTTTCTTATTGAAATTTTTTTTCCTTATTCAACCAAACTTGAAATTATGTTTGATTAATTACCAAAGTTGAATCCACCCTAATGGGCTGGACCTCAACATTTAGATCACACTCTTGAAAATGCCTTATTAATCCAGAAGTTTGATTCATTGCAATCAAACATGCCCCAAGTTTAAATTGATTAATCAATCGATCTATCTCAACTCTAGGATGATGGGTATTGTGATCAACAAAATGGTTATAGAACAAAACAAAGAGACATTATTTATTTTGCATTCCTCTTTCCCTCTTAGAGGTAGGATTCAAAATTAGACAAAAACATAACTACAATATATTCACATTTTTATAAGATTGCACCTGTTAATGCAATATAATTAGGCCTAGCTAACATCTCGTGGCCTTCAATATTCCAGCTGAGCAGCAGAAGCAACACTTCTAGCCCAGTACCTCAAATGCTTCTTCATCTCATCTGTGCCCAACACTCTGGGCAATCTCAAATTCAACAATGGTGAATTGGGTTTATTTATAAGCCAAGCTTCTGATAAATATGGCCGGATCACATTGCCTTCTTCAACTATGCGAGGAAACTCTTCTACTTCTTCATGAAACTTTCCTAGTCTTTGTAGGCCAGGAATCACGCTCATCATACGCGGATTCAACTCTTCTTTCTTGAATGTAAAGCCTAGGTCCATGAATCCTTTGAGCTCTTCGTGCTCTAGCTCTACCCAGCTTATACACTTCTTTAAACTTGTTGGAATATCAATGGAGTTTTTGCGGCTTAGGAGGAGTTTGTGGAGGGAACCTGATGTCGAATGAGACCTCCTTTTGCTTTTAGTAAACCTTTCCCTTGATTTTGGGCTCTTGATGATTTTGTTATCATCATTTCTCTCTTCTTCAGTATCATGGTCATCATTGCGGCCATCCTTAGAAAATTGAAAAGAATTATGATTAGCCAGCAATTTTTGTTTTAAAGGCCAACATGGAGTTTATGAATCCAAAACCATAATGCCTAGGCAATTTTGAACCTTGGTCTGTAATACCATTTGCGATAAGTCTTAGCTAGCTGGTGAGGGTAGACTATGATTTTAAGCACTTGAAAGTCTTTTACTTAAAAACACCAAACACAACCTCAAATGAATAAAACAGTTCTAAACTATTGTGTTTTTTTTTTCAAATTTAATTTTACATGGAAAATAGTGAAACTAAGCACAAAATGAATTGGCGATCGAGATTTTAGACTTTGTTCTGCAACCTGTGTACAAGTAATTGGAAGGTAAATACAATTTCTACAAACATGATAAACTCTTCCTCTTAGATAATTTGGATGAACTAACTTGTAATGAAAATTTTGTTTAAAAAATGGTTCATTAATTTTTTTTTCCTTTGTATAATAGTTCAAAAAGGATGTTTGTGCACAACACACCAAGCTCTGTACTCCCCAAATCTCTAAAACCCAGAGAAGGAATAAAGAGACTACAAACAAGTAAAAAGATTGTCCTTATATCATTTCTTACCTTGAAAGAAGTAGGTGGTGATGATGCTATTGATAAGCTCTCTTCCTCTATAGGTGATGGTATTGAAGTTGAAGAAAGATCCAAAGTTTGTGGTGTAGTGGGTTTTGAGATCAGGGGTTCTGAGAAAAGAATGGCTTGTTGAAACCAAAGGCAATCCATGATTACTATAAGATTTGGAGACAAGTGATTGGTAGCCATGTCTATTGGTATTGGGAGGGAGAGGAGAGGAAGGAAAGAGTGGATGGCTGGCCTATAATAATAAAAAATATGTCAAATGTGTGTTATTTTAAGATAGGTGGATGTGGTGGTAGTGGAAGGAGAGAATAAGTGAAAGAGAGCAAAATGGATGAATGGGAACAAAAAGTGAGACAAGTCAGTGGTGGTTTGTGTGGACTGTGGAGAGGTTTTGGTCACCACTCATGGCTCATCTACTAGTTGAGTCCACCTCAATGCCAAGCTGTATGATTATGATTACAATTTGAATTATGGTTTATCTTGTAATGGATTGAAGGTTGGATAATTTCTTAGAATTTTCATTTTGGACAAAATGTTAAATTGGAAGATAATTGGAGAAGTTGTAGCAAATTTTGTATCTATTACTTTATCTATTTTCAATTTCATAAAAACGTGGATGTATTTGCTAAAATTTTCTAGGATGAAACTTTATTTGTGGCCTACTCCAAATTTTTTAACATTTACTAAAAATCATCATTGTTGCATCTAATGTATAAGTACTGGTTGGATCTTTATACCATATATTAGATCTCTCTTGGAGATGCCCTTGTTATAATGTATCAATGGTGAATCGTTGGTATGTGTATTACAATCCTAAGAACGCCTCTAATATTATTCAATCCGTCTAGAGAGCCAGACCAGACGTGTCAGGCCTGCATCAGAGAGCCTCAATACCCTCCATCATCTTAGAGATCCTTTCAATCCATCAATCAAACACAATAACACACACAGAGAGTCCCCCTGACACGGATCTGGCGCTAGGGCCTGGCTCTCTAGAATTTTTGAATATTATTAGAAATAATTCATGATTGATTTACACATTCTGTTAGAAATAGGGCAGCGAACAATGATATAACTTTGTACATCTCTTACTATTATAAATGCAGAGGCTTGGATGAACAATGAAAAATGAGTCATTCAATCCCAATTTTGGAACTTCCCAAAAATGTCCTGAATGGATAAATACAATGCACTTGGGTAGAATACAAAAAGAGTGGATGGGTATTTGGTATGTTAAACAATTGTGATTCTACACAGCGAGGAAATGGACGAGGGGAGTGAGGTGGTGGGGGTGGGAGCCGTTCACCTCGCTCGGGATGTGTGCGTGAAAAATTAATGCACGCATCTCGAGTGGGGTGAACGGCTCCCACCCCCGCCGCCTCACTTCCCTCGCTCGTTTCCTCGCTCATTTCCTCGACACTTAGAATTTCTCGTTAAACAATCATATTATTTACGAGTAATCCCTTCAACAATGATAAATTATTGAAAAGATTTCATTCATAATTATGTGACACCCATTCAAATCTTCAATATTACAAGTTGCTTCTCCGGGGATTTCTAATTCAATAAGTTATTTGATAGTTCATTTTTTATTTATTTTTGTTAAAGTAATTAGTTGCCAAAAAAAAGTAGTGTTATTTAAAGATGTGATGACTCAGTGATTTAGCAGAATGATATCACTAGATCACAGAGTTGAATACATAGATTCATGTGTATCTACTTCCTGTGCAGTGAATCATAATACTTTGTCATTTGAAGTGATTTTTATAAAGAAGGTTTACCCCTCGCCGGCATAACATTGACCAAGTAAGGCAAAATTACACACAATGCACGTACAAGACACTAGTTTCGCTAAACACATGTATATGCATTGGCTAGGAAGGGGGATGACCTTTTAGAGACTAACCAACTTATCAAGGGGACATTGAGCACTTGCTCTAATGTGTAACTTGACCACTACAACTGTTGTTATGTAACATCGCCATTTCTACACTATTACACTAAAAAAAAAGGCAAAATTATCATTTTTTCCCTCTCATATCTTCCCCTTCTTCTTACTTTTTGTGATCTCTCCTCCTTTGCCCTTGCAACTTCTCCTCTTTTGACCTCCTCATACGGCCACCTTTTTCCTCGTGTAAGCACCTCCACCTCCTCTCCTTCCAACAACACCTTTCATCTTCCTCATCCTCCAACAAGCCACTTTTCCTCCTCCAATAACCCTCTTTCACCATCTTCCCTCACCACTGCACTGCTTCGCCCACATCTACCACTTACCCCAAACTTGCGGTGATTGAAAAATAAAATAAATATGATGAATTAAAAAAAACCACAAAAAATATGAACTGTCAAAACTTTGAATCTGCGAGTTTTTTGCAAAATCTCGCAACACATTATGATTTCACTATATTCCCGCATCATATAAGGTTAGATTTATTATAAATTTCCATATTTTTTGAAATTCAGCTATGCAAAATCTGTTGAAACTTGCAAAATATGATGCAAAATTTTGTTGAAATGTTGCAAAATTTAGATGAGTGATGGTGTTACTAAGTAGATTGGTATATATTAGAGATAACGGTGTAACACAGTGGAAATGGTGGTATTCGCCTTTCAAAGCAGCCACCATTGTTTAAACATACTCGATAATCACATGCCGATCACATGCATTCTATTCTATCCCACCAAATCTTTTAGATCAACCACAAATCTTTTTATCATTTTTAATATCCCACGCGGCATAAACAAACTCGCCAGACAACAATTCTAAACCTGCTCCAAGTACTACCAGATCTCACAAACTTCACTTCCCAAGAGTTCCCAGTAGCAGAAACAAGAGAGTCGAAATCATTCACTCATCATGGTACTCTAAACCAAAATTTCCTCACAAATCCCCCAAAATTCAACCAAATATCCTCGCTGGGGTGCCGTCAAATCCTCTCTTCTCCAATGGGTTCCTCTCAGTTCCTCCCAATTCTCCTCTCTCTACTCACTCTCCTCCCTCTCTTTCTCTCCTCTGTTTCTTCTTCTATGGAAGACCAAAACAGTGACAGAATCACTGAACTCCCCGGTCAGCCAATGAATTTGGACTTCAATCAGTACTCTGGGTACATCACAGTAGACCCCCAAGCAGGTCGATCACTGTTTTACTGGCTAATTGAGTCAACCCCAAGTAATGAAGCAGAGGAGAAACCACTTGTTTTGTGGCTCAATGGAGGCCCCGGGTGTTCTTCTGTTGGTTATGGAGCTGCGGAGGAGATCGGTCCCTTTCGAGTGAATCCAGATGGAGAAACCCTTTTCATGAATCCGTACTCTTGGAACACTTGTATGTGAATTGGTCCTAAAGTTTAGGTTTTTTTTTTGGGTTGATTTTGTGTAGGGTTTTAAGGAATATTTTGGTTTGTTTTGCAGTGGCGAATTTGCTTTTCCTTGAATCTCCAGCTGGTGTGGGGTTTTCATATTCGAACACTTCCAATGATTTGTATACAGTGGGGGACAAGAGGACTGGTAATTTTGGGCTTTTGTGTGTTAATTTGTTGAGATTTATTTCTTTACATTCTTGTTGGATTTGATGTTTTTGTGTGCAAATGAAGAATGGGTCTGTATTGTTGTATCCAACAATTAAGTAGTTTATTGAAAAACTTTGCCAGGGACAGAATGTCACTGATTAAGTGATTTGTGGTTTCTGTGTTTTGATTTATTAGCTGAGGATTCATACATATTCCTTCTGAATTGGTTGGAAAGGTTTCCGCAATACAAGCATAGAGACTTCTACATTACTGGAGAAAGCTATGCAGGTCTATTTAGTTTATCATTTTGTTAGTTGTTTTATTTATGGCTTTTCAAGGTCCAATTAACTGATGAGCATGGTTGATTGCTTTCATGCATTTTTAAGGCCATTATGTTCCTCAGTTGTCAAAAATTATATACGAGAAGAACAAGGGAGTTGAGAACCCTCCTATTAATTTCAAGGGTTTCATGGTAAGATTGGGATTTAGGTTGGATTTATGATGCATGATTGCAGTTGGACTCAAAGGGAGTGATGTTTTTTGGTTTATCATCTTTAGGTTGGTAATGCTGTCACTGATGATTATCATGACTATGTTGGCACTTTCGAGTACTGGTGGACCCATGGTTTGATATCTGATACTACATATGAGATTCTTACTCTCACTTGTGACTGGGGATCCTCTGAGCATCCTTCTGAAGCATGCAACAAAGCTACCGACCTGGCAGATGTTGAAC
Source organism: Berberis vulgaris (assembly GCA_963556465.1). Lineage (NCBI taxonomy): Eukaryota > Viridiplantae > Streptophyta > Magnoliopsida > Ranunculales > Berberidaceae > Berberis > Berberis vulgaris. Next base: position 3,391,512 of record OY747133.1, read on the forward strand.
ATGGACATATTGATCCCTACAGCATATTCACCCGTCCTTGTAATGGGACTGGATCCGCCAGACGCAAGTTAAGGGGTCACTATGTAAGTGTATACGTTCTTTCTTCTTATTGCAGCTTGTTGGAATACTAAAGCCCTTTGTGGCGTAGTTTAAATTACAACTGTCCTTTTTCTTGAGTTCATATCATGCATAATCATTGCATAATGCAATGTGTCAACTGGAATGGATAGAATAGAATTGGTTAAAAGGAACTATCTTTTGTTTTTCTATTTCAGTTTTTTGATTTTTTCTTTTAGAACCGAATTTTTCTCATCTCTAACTTAGTTGTGCAGATTGTATAAGTATGTGTTATAGGAAAACACCTATATAATTTAAGCTAAGCTAAATGGATTCCAATTAAGTCCTAACTCTGATACGCTGGTGCCTACTATGAGATTTAGTCACTAGTATGTTGCATGTAATTACTACACATTGCTCCCGTCCCCTCTCAATTGTATACCTGATTGGTCACTTTGTTGAAAAGGTTCTATGAAACGATCTTCAAAGCAGAAACTTTCTTGTTACTATACACGCATTGGTGTATCAGTTGCTGTATAAGTTTCGGATTTGTTACCTGTAAGACTTCAATGGAGAAACCCCATTAAATTGTGTGGTGTCTAGCTGACATCGAGAAACCTCGAAGCAGCCTGTCATGCAAATTTTAGGAAAATGGGTTGTTCTTGTTACATAGATTAGGTTTCTGCTGACCTGATATCTTTAGGGGACATCAGCTTCAACACCTTTTGGAAGACTTTTGTCATCACACAGATTAACCAATTCCAATCCAGGCATATGACATGTTCATCAATATTAAAGCTGGGAGATCGTTCACATTTTTTTATTACCTTCCCACAAGCCAAGTTATGCAAGGTGGTCTTAGATTCTTAGGAACTCACTTCTACGGTTCTACCTTGTTATAAGGGGTTTAAGCTTTTCATATTTGACTGCTTATTTTTTTCTTTTGATCTTTTCGTCTTCTTTTTGTTATTTGCAAGACGTTTTAAGCTTGGCTTCATGAATGAACTCATATTTTGAATTTGAAACTCAGCCTTGGATGTTGAAAGCATATGATCCATGCACTGAGCAGCATATCACTGTGTACTTCAATAGGCCAGAAGTACAAAAGGCACTCCATGCAAATGTTACTGGGATTCCCTATCCATGGGTAGGATGTAGGTAAGCATATTGCTACAAATCTTTTCTCGCATTTATTCATAGGTGGGATGAGGAGCAAAGTTCATCATATTCCTCCTTCATTCAGTAATATCGTTGGAGAGGGGGACAACTGGGGGGATTCGCCGAGATCTATGCTTCCTATTTATCGAGAGCTCATTGCAGCTGGTCTAAGAATATGGGTCTTCAGGTACATTACTATTTCTGTGCTCTTTAACCTCACTAGCTAGATGTATATTATGGAAAAATTCGTAATCTTTTGGCACATGTCACCTCCGTTTGATGATCTAAATCTTAAGTTAGATACAATTGTATGTGAGATGACATTGTGTCGCAGTTCTTAAAGCTGAATACCCTGGTCTCTTTATGATGATTTTCAAGACGTTATGATATGTAGATATATTTTTTTTGGAAAAGCAATGATATATAGATATCATCAAGACTATGGTCCCCTTATCTGTTTGTTGTTAATATCTCTTTAGTTTCCTCTCCTCCGGAAAAAGAAAGTTCTGAATCTTAATTGTTTGATTTCACTTCATCAGTAAGTGTGTCCTGCTACATTTATCTAATCACGGGCTTCTGAATGTCCAGTGGAGATACAGACTCTGTAGTACCTGTGACTGCGACTCGATACTCTATTGATGCACTCAAGCTCCGAACTCTTATCAACTGGCATCCGTGGTATGTCAATGGACAGGTTGGTCTACTAAACTGCAGTCCTGCTAACCTTCGGACTTATAGACTATGTGGATGCTATAAGTTGTTTGTTTTGTCATGAGTGCGGTGCAGGTGGGTGGCTGGAGCCAAGTATACAAAGGGTTAACATTTGTTACCATAAGGGGTGCAGGACACGAGGTTCCACTTCATCGCCCTAAAGAAGCTTTTACAATGTTTAAATCTTTCTTGGAGAATAAGCTGATGCCCGATTCAACCATGTAACCCAGGTAATATCACTGTGTTGAAATGTAATGACCACAAAATGTGGATCTGCAACGAGATTGTTTAATTCTTAGAGACCTCATTTGACCATGTTTAAATAGTTTCACTTGTGTTGGAAACTTGAAATATTTCTGCAGAGTGGATGTGGATACTGCAAATGTAATGTCGAAAATTTGAGCTTAAATAAAAAAAATTAAATTGGGGCATTCCGAGAATTGAACTCGGGACCTCTCGCACCCTAAGCGAGAATCATACCACTAGACCAAATGCCCTAATGTGATGGAAAAGAAATTGCAACGTTAAATAACCTTGATTGCTCTCATGTTTCGTCAAAGAAAGAATTGTATCGGAGGTTTCTGGGATTTTTTTTCAATAATAGATATTGATATGTATTCAACTGCCAAAGTATTACATATGGAGAGGGGATAGCCCTCTGACAAAAAAGAGGCGAATAGGTTCGAGCATAATAGTTGATACCTCTTGTATCATTAATTTTTACAATGATTACACCGAAATCCATATACAGCAGCAGGTCTTTGGTGCGGTCCAAAACATCACGCAGTGACCTCCATACTAAGCCAAAAATATATTTGCATAGTCGCTCAAAGCTCAGACCTTGCTCCATCCCATCTCTATATAGCCCAGCAGCAAGGTCTCTAAAACAAGGAGACACGATTTCCTGTTACCATCATCGTCAGTAAGTTTCTCAGAAAAATAGACATTGAGATCATCATTAACTTATTTAAAATTAAACACTATTCAGACTTTTCATTCGGAACACTAACATGAAGGGCCAAAAGATTACTGGCTGTAGGAGGAATGTCTTGGACAAGTTTCCAGATCATGATCTTCGATTTTTCAGGAATATTTGCTGTCCAAATAATACACAAAGCCAACCTTTTGAGAACACCGAAAGGAACTGTTTCTTGACCTTGCAAGACCTTCCACACCCTTGTAATGGGGGGTTTGTGCTTGCATAAGGTCACTAATAACACAGTCATTTAATCTAGCTGCTGCAATGCTTCTATGTACTGAATTTGTGGAGGAACCCTTCTTTTTTTTTTTGGAAAAATTTGTGAAGGAACCCTAACAAAGGGAGTGTTCCACTATATGTGCATGTTTAAAATTTTCCTAAAATTGAAGCTGCTTCATGAATATGTCACAAGCAACACTATCACGGTCATTTTCTCGACTCGAAACAGCCGGCCAACTTCCTATCAGTGTGTCTACATCATCAGGGTCACCATATCTAGAATTAACAAAAACCTAATGTGAACCAGTCAATTTTGTACAAAGCAAAGGAAACAAATTAAGTAAACATTACATTTACATCCAACAGTGTTAGTTTGAAGTGAGAACAAAAAACACTACCATAATTTCCACCCATCCCCTTCATTTCACTTTCCAAAACTCCAAAAAGTCTTTAACTCAATTTTTCTCTGTATAAGCAAAGGTCAACAATTCTAGTCTATAAGTTTCTCCCCCATTGTACGCAGCATTGTATGCATTTAGTGAGCATAGAGAAAATATGCAAATTTATATATTATCTTCATAGTACTATTGTTGACCCTACCTGCTGTAGAAGATATGAGCCTGTGGAGTGAAATATTTCCATTGAAAATATGCAAATTTATATATTATCTTCATAGGACTATAGGCACACGACAACAACTCAACTCTGAATAAGTTTCTCCCCCATTGTATGCACCATTTTCAGTTCAATTCAAGGATGTTGTGGTCATGTCTTATCCAGGCATTCATAGTTGTTTGCAGCATTGCAGTTTCTTCAAGCAATGAAATGGATCGTTTAGCATTACTCGCCTTAAAAAGTGAGGTAACAAACGACCCCTTTGGAGCGTTGAGTTCATGGAACGATTCAGTCCACTACTGTCAGTGGAATGGAATCACATGCAGTCTTCGCCATGTTGATAGAGTCATAGGTTTAGATCTTGGCTCTCAAAAACTCGAAGGTAAGCTTTCTCCCTATGTAGGGAATCTCAGTTTTCTTCGAGAGTTCGTGCTTACTATGAACAACTTCTATGGTCCGATACCACAAGAAGTAGGCCGCCTTGTTCACTTACAGAGCCTAGCCTTGAATAACAATTCTTTCAGTGGTGAAATTCCAAGCAATCTCAGTTACTGTTCCAACCTCAGAAGACTCAGTTTAGTTGACAATCTTCTCTCTGGAAGAATTCCTATTGAGCTCACCTCGCTAACAAAACTTAATTTCTTCGCTATTGCTAAGAACAGGCTCCGAGGCACCCTTCCGCCAGCTCTGGGGAACCTATCATATCTTACAAAATTCGACGCTGGTGAGAACAATTACGAAGGAAGCATTCCATATGACATTTGCCGCATCCGGAACATGACATATTTCAATCTTCAAGGCAGTAATCTCTCAGGAGATGTTCCTGTATGTCTTTTCAATCAATCATATCTTACTGAATTTTCAATTGCTACTAACCAGCTGACAGGTGAACTTCCTCTGGATATCGGTGCTACCCTTCCTCATATCCAGGCTCTTTATCTGGCACAAAACAATTTCACTGGGCCCATTCCAGTTTCTTTATCCAATGCTTCTGGACTTGGAGTTATATCCTTCGAAGTGAACGGATTCTCTGGATCAATCCCAGTCGAGCTAGGAAGGCTGGTAGGTCTTCAAATATTATCACTTCATACAAATGAACTGGGAACTGCATCTGGAGATGACTTGAACTTCATCACTTCTTTAACCAACTGCAGCCTATTGGAATACTTGTTGGTTTCCCAAAATTCTCTGAAAGGATCAATTCCAAATTCCATTGCTAATCTTTCCACCCAACTTACTTATCTGTATACGAGAAGAAATCAAATACATGGAAGCATCCCGTCAGGATTTGAAAACCTTGTTAGCTTAAGCATTATGAATTTCGAGTTCAACCTTCTCACTGGTACCATCCCATCAGTTATGGGGATGCTCCCCAATATGCGGGGATTGTATCTCAGTGGAAATCAACTCTCAGGACCAATTCCAGATTCTTTCAATAACTCAACTCTACTGACAAGTCTCAATCTAGGAGGAAACAAGTTAGAAGGAAGAATTCCCCGGAGTCTTGGAAACTGTCAGAATTTATTTTTATTGAGGCTTGATGATAACATCCTCAATGGTACAATACCTGAAGAAGTTATTGGTCGTTCCTCTCTTAAGCTTGTTCTAAACTTATCCAATAATGCTTTCAGTGGTTCCCTATCATCAGAATTGGGTAATTTGAGTGATCTGACAAACTTAGACGTCTCTAGAAATAGATTATCGGGTCATATTCCAGAAGCCATTGGCAAATGTTTGACCTTAGAGTACCTAAACATGGAAGGTAATTTCTTTGAAGGAGAAATTCCGGAGTCACTAAAAGCCTTGAAAGGTATTACATATTTGGATCTCTCGCATAACAAATTGTCTGGGCAAATACCAGATTACCTAGAGAATTTCACCTCTCTAACTTATCTGAACTTGTCTTTCAATGAGCTCGAGGGTCCAGTTCCTAGAGGCAGAGTTTTCAAAAATGCAAGTATAGTGTCAATTGTCGGAAATAACAAGTTGTGTGGAACTGCAGTTGGGTTAAATCTTCTCCCATGCCACACTCCTACCAGCAAAGATAAGAAATCTCTCAATCTCAAAGTAGTTATTCCTGTGGTAGCTATGAGTACGTGTTTGGTTCTGTTGTCATGCTTACTATTTATTCGCTTTCGGAGAAGGATGTCAAACGCGGAGCTTTCTACCCCATCATCATTAAGTCAACAGTACATGAGGATTTCTTTTGCGGAGCTACTCAAGGCCACGAATAATTTTTCTGAGGATAATTTGCTTGGTGTTGGAAGCTATGGTTCTGTCTACAAAGCAATCCTTGCTGAAGCCAACAAAATAGTTGCAGTGAAGGTGTTCAACCTTCAACAACGAGGAGCTTCAAAGAGTTTCTTGTCTGAATGTAATGCCCTGAGAAATCTTCGACATCGGAATCTTGTTAAGATCATTACAGCTTGCTCAAGTGTGGATTTTCATGGCAATGATTTCAAAGCACTCGTTTTTGAATTCATGCCAAATGGAAGTCTTGAAGAATGGATACATCCAAAAGTAAATGAGCAAAATGACTCTAGAAACTTGAACTTCTTGCAAAGATTGAACATAGCCATTGATGTTGCTGTTGCACTTGATCACCTTCACCATCATTGCCAACCAACAATCGTCCATTGTGATCTAAAGCCAAGCAATGTTCTCCTTGATGATGACATGTTAGCTCACGTTGCTGATTTTGGGTTAGCAAAGATCTTTACCTCTACTTCCTCTAATTCTTCAGAAGGTCAAGCCAGCTCAATTGCAGTAAAAGGAACAATCGGGTATCTCGCTCCTGGTAAGAATCCTGATCACAATTTTCTTTCATCTAAGAGAACAATTTCCATTTCTACCTCTTAGAATATAATGAACTTCCTTCACTGTATTTTGCAGAATACGGAATGGGTGGTGAAGTGTCTGTACAAGGGGATGCATACTCTTATGGGATATTCTTATTAGAAATGTTCACAGGAAGGAAACCAACAGATGACATGTTTCAGGACGGACGAAACCTTCACGATTTCTGCAAAATAGCTTTGCCTGAGCAAGTGATGAACATTGTGGATTCAAGGATGTTGTTGGAATGCAATAATGAAGCTGTCAATTCCGAAACTGAGAGTGGTAATAATAAAGCCATCAATACCATAAATGAGTGCGATACACAAGTTGTGATGCAAAAATGTTTGGTTTCTACAGTAAGACTAGGAGTCGCATGTTCTGTTGAATCACCAAATGACCGCATGGATATGGGAGAAGTAATCATTGAATTGTATCATATCAGAGACCGCTATCAAGGTGTTCGTGTCCGTCCAGAATGATAGTTGTTTGATGCTGAAATCAGGCTCTTTTGCTTAATAGTCCCTAGGACTTGGTTGTTTGTTTGTTTAAGTGTTTGAACTTCAATTTGTATTCTGAAGAACTTTGCTCTTCACCTTCATGTTGTGAACAATGATAATAAAATGAAAATTCCCTTGAACTTGAATAGACAATATCCTCACTAGCCATCATAATAGATTCAAGTACATACCCAATACTCATCCTCTACAAACAGGAATCATCTATACTATCAGTTTAAAGTTAGAATACGAAAGTTATATTCGTTAATGACAAAAACCCTGTGAAAATCTACAAGGATGAGATAAAGCTGTTGAGTTCAACTAGAATTTCTCATATCAATTCCATTCAACATGTCATGGCAGAACTCATTACTAAAACAGACCAAACATTAGCACACATCATCCAATAACTAGCCACATACCAAATACATGAAAAACAGGTTATGCTAACTAACAATTAAATCTAAGAACCATAATCCAAAATTACCTTGTAGTTTTGCAGGCAAAGTATCCATATTGAGGTTTAAAGGGTGGACAGCACCGAAAATCAGTATACATCAGCGGCGTATTGGAAAAACTTGTTATGTGCATTAAAACCTGTCCAAAAAAAAAGCAGTATATAGAGCATTAAGCCGGTATCAGTTGAAACCATATACATAAACTAGATTTTACCTTCATTTCAATTGTTTCACTTTATAACCATCATTTCAATTGTTTTACTGATGGTTATAATAACAAAAATATATAAAGATCATATGACGTTTATAAATTTGAAGCCCTATGAGAAGGAACATAATGTAAGTGTTACTGTTAGAATGTTAGAATATGTGAGGCTTGCATTAAACATAGTTAAGCCCAAAGGTCAAAATATGTTAAAAAAGGAAAGTCTGAGTAGGACTTTATTAAAATATCTTGTATAACAAATTTTAAGTTAAAAGATACTTTTATTCAATCAAGAATTAATATAATACTTTCAAATATTTTCTTTACATGGTATCAAAGCAGTGATTTTGAGATCTCGCTACTATTATCTTAGTCTTTGATCGTAGATGCAAGAGGCGGGGAAGGGATCTCTTAGTTGTTGCGTGAAACCCTCTCTTGGTTGCGATTTTGCCCCTCTCTGGCTGCGAATTAGCTGCATTGAAGGCGAGTATTTTCACGCAGGTTGCAGCCCAGAAACAATCACGCCAGCAACAGCTTCGGTCAAGGTTCACGCTGCCTCTCCCTTGTCACCTCTCTTGAACACCATAATATCGATTCCAGGTTCCAGAGCATCGGCATCCTCTGCTTTTTCTCTTACAAGTTGTCTTGGATTGTCCACTCACTCAAGGTTCACCCTCTAGCCTCAGACCATTTCTCCGCTTCCTTATAAGGCCATTGAGCCAACGTCTTCCCCTGCTCCACATTGCTCTCTCTAACCCCATCCCTCCATCATCTTCTCTTTCTTCTCCCTTCCTCTGTGTTTCTCTATCTTTCAAGCACAAAATAGATCGCACACAGACAGGTAACGAAGAAGAAGAAAGGGAGGGAAATAAAGAAGAAAACAGACTTTTAAATTTTTGGCTTATTTGCACTCTGACTTCTAGTCAGTATCACCCCGGCTCTTCCTTCTTATTATTTTCATTATCCAAGATCAGCCCTCCAACTCCACAGAATTACCACAAAAGTCATCTCCTCTCCAAAGTTGCTCCAAATTATCAACCAGGAGTACCACAAACAATGGAGAGACCCTCGTATCTCCATCGTTTTCCTCTCGTTCTTGAAGCCATAGATCCTCCACGCCAACTGCCATCTCATCGCCAGCGATTATCCTCTCCTCTTTGTCATCGCTAGACGATTAGTAGACCATTATGAATTCTCATAAAAAAAATTAAAATCTCCGGTCACAACACCATGGTTTTCAGAGGAATCACCACCGGAATCTACATCTTCGGTCGCCTCTTTCATAGTCAAACCTTGCTTGAACCTTCTTTTCCGATCACCTATTTCAACAGGATTGCTCTCGCCTCTACTCCTTCGTGATCCAGTAGCTAGTGTTTCTCCATTCAGTTTCACACATCTCTCACTTCAGAACAGAAATAGAAGAGAAAAATATCAACACCATAACGGAGAAAACTTTGCCGCCGAAATCTTCATCTCCGATTATCTCCCCCATTTCATACCAGCACAAATGCTGAGCAATACCAGCAAATGCTAAGCAATTTTCAACCTTTTCGTTCGGGTTGAAAACCAAACCACACCTAAACCGTGAACGAAATCGACTTAGGTCGATTTCAAACCGAAACCGTGTAGACCATTAACAAAATCAAACCGATTCTACTTTATGCAAACTGTAATCGAACCGAACCGACTAAAACCAAACTAAAACCGAACCGACTAACTAATTTAAACATATTATATTATTTTTATATAAAATATATATTATTTATTCTATATATTCGGTCGGTTCGGTTTAGTCGGTTAAAATCATATAGAAACCGAAAATCGAACCGACCACTTCGGTTTTGAATTTTTAATATCGAAACTGAAACCGAACCGATCAATTCAGTTTTGATCGGTTCGGTCAATTTATTCGGTTTGGTCGATTTTTTGTTCAACCCTACTTGTTCGCGAATGAGAGTATTGAGCCTAGAAGTCGACTCTAACCGTTTCATATCGGAATTATCAGAATTCGCTGGTGATAATTTTCTTTTCAGGCAAATGCCGATGGTGTCAAAACATAACAACCGTAGAAGCAAAAGAGGAGAATTGAAACTTCTCTGAATTGATATCTCTCCATCACAATTTTCTTACAATGGACTCTCTTCAATCAACTAAGCCTCGACTTCACCAAAGGCAGCTTCACTCGACAATTATGATGACTTGAGTCGAACCATTAGCAGCTTCACTCGACAATTATTATTTCACATTCACTCATCTTCTCCAAATTGGACTTCAAAGTTTCAAGCTGCACATTTCATATGTGTTTACATATCCAACTTCCAAGGGCGTGTTAGAATATGTAGGGCTTGCACTCAACATAGCCAAGCGCAAGTCCAAAATTGATTTACATCTACAAGAAGGAAAATAAAAATATGTTAAAAAAGAAAAAGTCAGAATATGTTAAAGAATGTAAGTCAAAATAAGACTCTATTAGAATATTTTGTATTGTATAGCAAGTTTTATGTTTTATGTTTCCACAAGGTTAGGTCAAAGTTAGCTAGTATATAAGTTTGTATTCAATCAAGGAAAATATTTGAGAGTATTGTATTAATTTTTTTATTGAATACAAACTTATATACTACCTAACTTTGACTTAACCTTGTGGAAACATGAAACTTAAAACTTGCTATATTCTAATAGAGTCATATTCTAACTTTCCTTTTTTAACATATTCTGACTTTCATTACTATTCTAACTTTCATTCTTTAACATATTCTGACTTTCCTTCTTGCAGAGGTAAATCAATCTTGGACTTGTGCTTGACTATGTTAGGTGCAAGCCCTACATATTCTAACACGCTCCCCCAAGCTGGACATGTAGATTGACGTCGATGAAATGTGCAGCTTGAAACTTTGAAGTCCAATTTGGGGAAGATGAGTGAATGCAAACCAATGACCGTCGAGTAAAACTACTAATGGTTCGACTCGAGTCATCATAATTGTCAAGTGAAGCTGCCTTTGGTGAAGTCGAGGCTTAGCTGATTGAAGAGAGTCCATTGTAAGAAAATAACGATGGAGAGAGATCGCAAGACATATATCAATTCAAAAGAGTTTCAGTTCTCCTCTTCTGCTTCTACGGTTGTTCTATTTTGACATCGTCGGCATTTGATTGAGAAGAAAATTATCATCGACAAATTCTGATAATTTCGGTATGAAACAGGTAGAGTAGACTTCTAGTCTAAATAGTTATAAAGGATACAATTTAGCACTCGTTACATACTTCAGTCACATGAGATATATCCAACCTGCAACATTCTTTGTAGTACCCTTTCACCATTTATTCTTTTTTTGAATACACTAATTGCATGTTAAGAAAATTTCTTTCTATTTGAATGTGGTCTTATGTGAAATTCGTTGATGTCAAAATCAACAACTTGCAAATTCATTCTCAAATTCGAACTTGGTAAAGCCATTTTACTGAAACCATGAAGGTTGTGCCTGAATGTTTTTGCATTTGTCAATCTCTTTCCCTTAAATAATATTTACAGTAATGAACTGTAAGTGTATCTCCTTCAATTGAAACCTTTTTTTTTTTTTGGAAAGTGAGTTGGGGTTTTTAGGATCCCCGAACCTTATATTAAAAAAGATGATGATGATAAAGTTTACAATCACTCATACGTTCACTCATTTCATCATCTACAAAACAATAAACTTGCTTCAAAGCTTCAACAAAGAACCTAATTAGTTCTAGATTCACCGTCTCCAGGTTAGGGAGTAACCTTGCAAAGTATTCAGCTACTAAAGTGGTTGCATGATAGACCTGCCATAACTTTTCTTTCTCGTAATTACCAATCGATCCTTTAAGCACTCTCATTGCCTGATTTATTCCTAATGTGGGCCCCAGGATGTATGAGAAATCTTCAATGAATCATGATATAGAAACCACTGAATGCTTGGATTTGTCTTCTTGTTTTTTTTTTTGGGTGTCAATAGTTTTTTTTTTGTTTGGATGTTGACCAATTTTATTCATATAAAAATTCACGCCCGAAGGCTACATGACTGACCCAATAGGGTTAACTAAAAAGCCGAAACAAAACCTCACAAAACCTCACAAAAGATAAGATGCACCAATACAAGCCTAGACAAAATCAGTCTTTGTACCTTTTGTTTTCTGTCCTAGTTCTATTGGATTTTCGGGGACAAATGCTGATATCTTTGGTGTGGCGCCTCTTATTCATCTTTCCGTCTGACATAGCCCCTAATGCCAAATCACTGTTCGCTACCTATGGATCAAGCTCAGATTCTGAGTTGACGTCATCACTATCCTCACTAGAACTTTCGAGTGTACTGAGGTCCAATTGCGGCAGTCGAAGTAGCCTATTTTCTCTGAACAGAGATATAGCCTGATTCAAGTTGTCTCCTCTTTTATAATCCGGGGAAGTTTTGATAGCATATTTGTCAAAACGTCTCTTTAACCTGAGCAGAGACTGCAAATCATCATCCGAGAATTCCTGCATTTGCTGACCCTGTATAGCATCCCCTAGCTCTGTGCTAGTAGCACCGAAAAATGTGTTGCAGGGCGCTGGCTAAGGCGAAGCCACGACAGGGTGCAGGGCGCAGGCTGGGGCTAGGCCACTTCCGCTGCCTTGGTGCAGGGCGCAGGCTGAGGCGAGACTCTGTTCTCTGGTGTGGTGCATGGCGCGACATTGGCGCAGGCCACGTCCACTGCCTTGGTGCAGGGCGCTGGCTTGGGCGAGGCCATGGCCTCTTGCTTGAGGCAGATCGCTGGCTGGGGAGAAGTCACGACCCCTCTTGAAGGGTAGAGCACTAGCTGCTGCGAGATCGGTTCTGGCTGAATATCAGACCGGCTCAACGCCCCCGCTGTGAAGGTTGCATCGCTCGACCTCCCTAAATCAGCATGCATCACTGTATCGCTGGCCGTGTCTCGCGGCACTGCCACAAGGATATTCTTAAAAAGGCTATTGCTGGTGTCCCCTGAGTCGACAGCATCCTCCTGTAGCAACGACTGTGCGTGTGGACCAATAACATTCTCAATCTCCGAAACTGTATACCCTGCCTCCAAGAGGCAATCCTCCGTAGATTCTGGTACAACCGCGACACTGTCATGAGCCATTGTCTTGCCCACTAGCTGCTGAGCCTCTTGAGCACCCTCATCTTCATCGATATTCTCTATAAGTGATTCAAATTTGTTGGACAACACCACCGTTGCCGGAGCAATGGCCACTGGCCTCTTATCCCCAATTTCCTCGGTAATCTCCGCACCCTTGTCATTTTTTACACCACTTGTACCCACTTCGCGGATGGGCAATTGTTCTTTTTTGGTAACTGGTATGTATAGCTGCTTGACAGTATTGGTTTCGACTGTTGGTTTGACCGCCTTCGCTGCTTTACCTAGGTCAGAAACACTCCCACCGCCCGTTAGGCCCAACTTTTTTCTACAAAAGTCCTCCTGATGCCCTATCAAGGAGCAAAAATCACAGTATTTGAAGCCTGAGTAATCTATCTTCTGCCAGAAGCCCCTATTATTAGCCCTGTCAATCCAAACTCTAGTTGGTAATTTCTCCGCCAAAGTCATCTCCACGCAAACACGGGCAAAACCCGGGCGCGATAGGCATCGAGTATGATCATCCATCCGCAAGAAACCACCAAAAAAAATTCACAATTGCTTTTAAAATAGGGGGATGAAATAAATGCAAAGGTAAGTTAGGAAGTTCTACCCACAATGGCACCGATATCGGGTCCTCCTTCAAACTGAAACCATCATGCCAACGGAAGGCTTTGAACCGAACTCCACGAATAAAAAAGGAATCTCTCGATAGAACTTTCTTGGCTTCCACCTCGAATTGAAGTCGAACTAACACGTGCCGTTGATTCAGTAAACCAAGCGAAAAATCTCCTAAGATTCCCCAAGTTCTGTGAATCGAATCTCGGATATCGTCCAGTGTTGGTCGATAGCTAGAGAACTTCAGAACAATCACATGTTTTTCCATGAACGCTTCGCCACGTACTTCATCTGTGGCTGTAAGTCCAATTGATGGCGCTCCCTCTTTACGAAAACGAGTTCCTTCTACCCGATCCTTCGCAACTTCGTCCACCAAGATTTTACCCAAAATCTGGGCGAAAGAGGGTTTACCCATTCCCCCGTTACTAGGTCCTCCCGCCGTGGAGGGAGGGATGGTGGCCGGCAGCACCGACATCGCATCCAAAGGAGTCTAGCCCTGCATCCAGCGTCAACTGGGAGAGAGACCTCGCCCGAAAAGACGAAACTGAGAGAGAGACCTCGCCTGAGGAGAGAGACCTCGCCTGCTGGCAGATCTCGACGGATCTGCTCACCTCGACAGAGCTGCTCCTTCTTGACAGATCCCGACTGGTTTCGCGATTAGATCTGGTTATCTCGACCAGATCTGAAGCAGCAGCGTGAGCGGTGTCGGAGAAACTTGCGCCGCCCCCTTGATTTGGAAGTCACCGAGAGATCCCTGGGAGAGAGACCTCGCCTGAGGAGACGAAGAAGTCCTTGGGAGAGAGACCTCGCCTGATATCTTCCTGATCGAAAGTCGTCCTCCCTAATCACAGAAGAGTAGAAGAAGAAATGGGAGTTTCACAAAGCTCTAGTTTGAGTGTTTGTTTGGCTTTGTGGTTGTTGCTTGTAGGCTGGAAGTGAGATGTTTTTCAGGATCAAGAGAACAACCAGACTAAAGAAACTATTGACTAACTACTGTCACCGCCAATCTTTGAAACTGGACACGATTATTTTTCTTCACGATGGCTACCGCATTCGAGGCGACCAGACTCCCGAACAGGTACTCTCTGTCTTTCTCTTTTATCTCTCTAGTCTAAAGTATTGTTGCTGACTGTCTTCTTGCTTCGAGAAGACCTTCGAGGAACATATTCCGTGGGAGGCTGTATTGTGGTGACCTCATGTTCTTCTTCAATAGTGGTTTGCCCCACCTTTGTTGTTTTCGCTTCAAGTAAGCTTTTAATTTCGGTGACTAATGCTTCTCTACCTATTCTTGCAATTTCTGAATTCAAAACATTGATGTCTTGGGGTGTTAGACAATCCATGGTCGTTGTTGGATCTTCACCCTATCTTGATCCATCAGTTATTTCTCGTCCTACTTCAGGAAGTGTAGAAGTTGATTTTGAGGTTGCATCAACCTCTTCACTGCGTCTTTCCTCACTTTCTTTTAGTGTGTCTTGGCCCCTGTTCTCGATAATCTTTGGGATAACTACCCCTAGTTCCACGCCTACCATCTGATTTGTGATGGGAGAAGCATAGCGTATCTGATCAGAGTTGAACAATTCATGCTCACCAGTTTGACACCCCGACTCCGGTTGTTGACACCCCAATGCTGGTTGAAAATGTTGTGCCCCGGACTGTGTCCCAGGGACCGTAAGGATCAGCTCATCATCTGCCTGGGGGGGGCTCGAGGTCCCTCTCTCTGTAATATCTTAATTTGGCTGGTTTCAATATTTGTATTCACATCTTCAAACTCAGGACTTGTCGTCCCTGGGCTGCCTAGATCATATGATTAGTTGGGTCTCCTTGCTTCGCTTTTTCAATCTCACTAGCTGTGTATCCCGCCTCTTGAAGGCCTTCCTCTGTTATTTCTTGTACGAATATGTCATTGGCGGTAGCCTTTTCTTTACTAGCCGAAAGATTCTTTGTTTGATAGCTCTCATTTTCAACATTATCCCCCGTAAGCATCTCAAACTTGTTCGACAATAATAAAGTCACCGGCTCTTTGCCCACTGGTTTCTCCGCACCCACTCCCTCCTTGATTTCCTCCCCCATATTATTTTTTGCACCACTCGTGCCAACTTCTAATTTTGTAACTTTATTTTTATGAGCCACTGGAACATATTGCTGTTTGACAACTTTAGTTTCCACCTTTTGTTTTTCATTCTTCTCTTCATTTGCCATATGGGATGCTTGCACATTGCCCTTGAGACCTAACTTTTTCCTGCAAACTTCCTCCTGATGCCCTAAGCAAAGAACAAAAATCACATTATTGAACCCCGGGTATTCAATTTTCTGCCAAAAGCCCCTATTGTTAGCCTAATCACCCATTGCATATTATGTAATGAAGCTCATCAGATATAGAGCATATATAACGATCTAGGAAGGCTTCCACGTCCTCAAATACTCTCTCTTCATACAAATCAACTGGGAACAATATCTGGAGATGACTCGAGTTTCATCACTTCTTTAACCAAATGCAGCATTTTAAAATACTTACTAGTTTCCAAAAAATTTCTCAAAGGACCAATTCCTAACTCCATGGCCAATCTTTCTCTTTGTTAAAGCGTTAGCTTTTGTTCCAAGCAGTTTGCCATAGGTTCAGTGTTTAGGTAATAGGTATGGTTCTTTCATGTTATTTAAGGATTGGGTATTTATGTTCTTTTGCTATTCTCTCAAACTGTATTAAGTTCACTAATTCAGAAAACTATGTGGACTCATCTCGGGGTTTTCATGAAGAACAATCACTAGATGTGTCTCTTTCATGGTATTGGCTGATGATCCGTAGTGTTTCTATTGTCTGTATCTCAAGTACAACAAACAAAACAGTAGAGTGATGAAGATTGCTTGAAGGACAAAAACTTGATCATCCTAGCTAGATTTTGCCAAGTTATGAAACCAAACCAATTCAGTTAAGTTGTGGATTAATGTGTGTAGGAGTAGATTGTAGAAGTGGCATGTAGTACTTTTTAGGTTTCGATACAGATGTTGTTACTCATTGGGAATGAATAATCTTTGAGTATGGTCTTTGTTACATATATGATGATTATTCCCTTTGGGAGCATAGAGAAAATATGCAAATTTATTTACACATTATCTTCATAGTACTATTGTTGATCACCCTACCTGCTGTAGAAGATATGAGCCTGTGGAGTGAAATATTTCCATTGATAAAACCAGGTTTTGAAATGAATCATGTGTATGTGTAAGGGTTGAGGAGAAAGTGGAAAGTTAGTAATCCCTTGCATCATTCTACACATTATATAGGTAAAGCAAGCACGCTTAATGATTCTGTTTTTAGAATATGTTATATCTTTTTTAATAGGCTATTAAAGCTGACTAGTGCGGCGGCGCCGCACTTGAAAGCACTACTATCCTTTTAAATCTAAATCCTCAATAAAGTCACAAAATGGGAGAAAAAAAATCCTTCCATAATTTCCACCCCATTGCCTTCATTTCACTTTCCCAATCCAGAAAATCTATAAAACAAGTTGTCTTTGTATAGGCACAAGACAACAACTCAACTCTGTATAAGTTTCTCCCCCATTGTATGCACCATTTTCAGTTCAATTCAAGGATGTTGTGGCCATGTCTTATCCATGCAGTCATGCTTGCTTGCAGCATGACAACTGCTGCTAGTAAGGACACTGACCTTTTAGCGTTACTTGCATTTAAAAATGCGGTAACCAATGACCCCTTTGGAGCGTTGAGTTCATGGAATGATTCAGTCCACTACTGTCAGTGGATTGGAGTCGCATTCAGTCATCGTCATGTTGATAGAGTCATAGGCTTATACCTTGGCTCTCAAAAACTCGAAGGTATGCTTTCTCCCCATGTAGGGAATCTCAGTTTTCTTCAAGAGGTCGTGCTTACTATGAACAACTTTCATGGTCCAATACCACAAGAACTCGGTCGCCTTGTTCATTTACAGACCCTAGTATTAAACAACAATTCCTTCAGTGGCGAAATCCCAAGCAATCTCTCTTACTGTTCCAATCTCAGACGATTCACTTTTACTGACAATCATCTATCCGGAAGAATCCCTATTGAGCTCACTTCACTATCAAACCTCCGTGTTTTCACTATTGCGAAAAACAATCTCCAAGGCACCATTCCGCCTTCTCTGGGGAATCTATCATATCTTTCTAAGTTTGATCTTGGTGAGAACAACTTGACAGGAAGCATTCCATATGACCTATGCCAGATCCATAACTTCACATTTATCAATCTTCAAGGCAACCATCTGGTAGGGAAAGTTCCCATATGTCTTTATAATCAATCTTATCTTACTACACTTGCGATTGCAGCTAACCATCTAACTGGCGACCTTCCTTTGGATATTGGTGTTACTCTTCCTCATATCCAAGGTCTTTATGTGGGACAAAATGAATTAACAGGGACCATCCCAGTTTCTTTGACAAATGCTTCTGAACTTTCAGTTATATCCATTGAATCAAACAAATTCTCCGGACCAATACCAAGGGATCTAGGAAGGCTTCCACGTCTTCAAATACTCTCTCTTCATACAAATCATCTGGGAACTACATCTGGAGATGACTTGAGTTTCATCACTTCCTTAACCAACTGCAGCATTTTAGAATACTTGTTGGTTTCCAAAAATTCTCTCAAAGGTCCAATTCCCAACTCCATAGCCAATCTTTCCTCCCAACTTACAACTGTGTACATTAGAGCAAATCAAATATATGGAAGTATTCCTTCAGGATTTGAAAATCTTGTTAGCTTAAGTATTTTGGATCTCGGATACAACCTTCTCACCGGTAACATCCCCAGAGCTATGGGGAGGCTCCCCAGTATGCGAGGATTGTATCTCAATAGAAACCAACTCTCAGGATTAATTCCGGATTCTTTCAATGGTTCATCCTTGCTTACGAGTCTCAGTTTAGGAGGAAACAAGTTAGAAGGAAGAATTCCTCTTAGTCTTGGAACCTGTCAGAATTTGTTCTTCTTGAGTCTGGAAGACAACAAACTTAATGGTACAATACCTAAAGAAGTTGTTGGTCTTTCCTCCCTAAAGCTTGGTCTAAACTTATCCAATAATGCATTGAGTGGAACCCTACCATCAGCAGTGGGTAATTTGACGACGTCTCTAGAAATAGATTATCGGGTTCTATTCCAGGCACAATTGGCAAATGTTTGACCTTAGAGTACCTAAACATGGAAGGTAATTTCTTTGAAGGAGAGATTCCGGAGTCACTAAAAGCCCTGAAAGGTATTACATATTTGGATCTCTCGCATAACCAATTGTCTGGGCAAATACCAGATTACCTAGAGAATTTCACGTCTCTAACTTATCTGAACTTGTCTTTCAATGAGCTCGAGGGTCCAGTTCCTAGAGGCAGAGTTTTCAAAAATGCAAGTATAGTGTCAATTGTCGGAAATAACAAGTTGTGTGGAACTGCAGTTGGGTTAAATCTTCTCCCATGCCACACTCATACCAGCAAAGATAATAAAGCTCGCACTCTCAAAGTAATCATTCCTGTGGTAGTTGTGAGTGCATGTTTGGTTTTGTTGTCATGCTTACTGTTTCTATGTTACCGAAAAAGAACGTCAAAGACAAAGCCTTCTTCTCCATCATCGTTCCATCATCAGTACACAAGGATTTCTTTTGAGGATAATATGCTTGGTGTTGGAAGCTATGGTTCTGTCTACAAAGCAATCCTTGATGAAGCCAACAAAATAGTCGCAGTGAAGGTGTTCAACCTTCAACAACGAGGAGCTTCAAAGAGTTTCTTGTCTGAATGTAATGCCCTGAGAAATCTTCGACATCGGAATCTTGTTAAGATCATTACAGCTTGCTCAAGTGTGGATTTTCATGGCAATGATTTCAAAGCACTCGTTTTTGAATTCATGCCAAATGGAAGTCTTGAGGAATGGATACATCCAAAAGTAAATGAGCAAAATGACTCTAGAAACTTGAACTTCTTGCAAAGATTGAACATAGCCATTGATGTTGCTGTTGCACTTGATCACCTTCATCATCATTGCCAACAAACAATAGTCAATTGTGATTTAAAGCCAAGCAATGTTCTCCTTGATGATGACATGTTAGCTCACGTTGCTGATTTTGGGTTAGCAAAGATCTTTACCTCTACCTCCTCTAATTCTTCAGAAGGTCAAGCCAGCTCAATTGCAGTAAAAGGAACAATTGGGTATCTCGCTCCTGGTAAGAATCCTGATAACATTGTTTTTTTTATCTAAAGAACAAGTTCCATTTCAAACTCTTAGAATATAATGAACTTCCATCATTGTATTTTGCAGAATACGGAATGGGTGGTGAAGTGTCTGTACAAGGGGATGCATACTCATATGGGATATTCTTATTGGAAATGTTCACAGGAAAGAAACCAACAGATAATATATTTCAGGATGGACGAAATCTTCACGATTTCAGCAAAATGGCTTTGCCTGAACAAGTGATGAACATCGTGGACCCAAGGATATTCTTGGAAGGTAATGATGAAGCCATCAATACCGAAAATGAGAGTGACATACAAGTTGTGATGCAAAAATGTTTGGTTTCTATACTAAGACTTGGAGTCGCATGTTCTGTTCAATCACCTAATGACCGTATGGATATGGGAGAAGTAATCACTGAATTGTATCATATCAGAGATCATTATCAAGGCGTTCACCTCCGTCCAGAATGATACTTATTTGCTGCTGAAATCAGGCTTTTTTACTAAATTGTTTCTAGAGCTCAGTGGTTATTGGTTTGCCTGTGTGACTATTTTAGTATAAATAAGTTTTAAGAGAAGTTTTGCTTTCTACCTTCATTTTGTGAACAATGATAATCAAATGAAAAGTTCTTGTCAAACTCTAGCTTTATTCCGGTTGTCGGCATACCACAGGTATCAATAGATTCAAAAGTTCATCTGTTACTAACTGGAATAAATTACACTAGCATTTTAAGTTTAGCACTAAAAGGTTATATTATTAGTGACAATAATCAGAAAACCCCAGTGAAAAGCTTTCATTACAGGGAGGAGAGAAAGCGATTGAATCTAAATAATATTATAGTATTCCCATCTCAAATTAATAGACTCCATTCAATACGGCATTGCAGAACTCATTACTAAAACACACCAAACATTAGCACAACCATCCAACAATTAACCACATTTTAATTGGAGAACAGATTATGCTAAATGATAAATAAATCTCGGAACCATATAACTCAAAATTACCTTTAGTTTTGCAGGTGAAGTATCCACTTTGAGGTTTGAGTGAGTGCACTGAAAATCAGTATACATCAGTGACATAATGTAACCCGGCCATCGGCATAATTATCATGTTTAATGCATGTTGACCATTCTGGTCTTTGATAGGTTATGGGATCCTATAAAAACCCAGCTTGCCTTCCAAAAAAAAAAAAGAGTAATGGATGCAAAACTATAGAATTATGTCTGTATTCTAGTAGCAGAGCTTCAGCCCAAAAAACAACCTAAGAGATCTGAAAGACTATTAGATGCCCAGCTAAATTCTGGATCTTTGCAAATATATTTACGTGGTGCGAGCGTAACTCAAGTTGTGATTTCGGTCATAATTGGAATGTGGCCCCTTTACAATACGAACAAAGTAACTCAAATTTCGTACAGGATTATAAAGTATATCAAACTCTGACTACTTAACCCTGATTAGCTTGCATTCGAAAAGTTCTAAACTGAAAATTTGAATGAGGAAACAAACAATCTTTGACCCTATATCAGTTAACGTAATATTACGAACATGTAATTTAAACAAGCTTACAAGCAGCACACAGTTACACAGCATATTCATTTATTTACATAGCATTCATTGTTGGAATGCTTGCCAGATATTTGGATAACCCTAGGATGAGTCACTGGAAAGCAGCTAAACGGGTTATGAGATATTTACAGAAAACTAAGGATTACATGCTCACATACAAGAGATTAGATCAGTTGGAGATCATAGGGTATGCTGATTCTGATTTTGCTGGATGCCAAGATAGTAGAAAATCTACATCAGGCTACATTTATCTGTTAGTTGGAGGAGCTATTTCTTGGAGAAGTGCTAAAAAGACACTCATAGCTTCTTCCACCATGGAAGCAGAATATGTGGCGTGTTTTGAGGCCTCCAACCACGGATTATGGCTGCGTTATTTTGTCACTGGGCTGCGCATTTTGAATGACATAGAAAGACCACTAAAGTTATATTGTGACAATAAGTCAGCAGTTTTATATGCCAACAACAAAAGGAGCTCGTCTAGGTCAAATCATATTGACATAAAGTTCCTGGTTGTGAAGGAGAGAGTAGAGAATAAACAGATTTTCATAGAGCATATTGGGACACACTCCATGATTGCGGATCCGCTTACTAAGGGATTACCACCCAAGGTCTTTCATGAGCACACCGCTCATATGGGTGTTATGTCACATGAGGATATCATGGTTTAGTGGGAGTTTTTTTTGTTGTTCTATGATGGATTTTTGAGCACATTGGTGTAATTTAGTATTTTCTGCAGAAATAAAGTCTTCAGTCAATTGTCTATTTATTATATGTTTGATCTCATTAAAGATTAAAGTTGGACCGGTTGGAAATAGACATGTTTGGATCACATCACATGTAATTTCCATGCTCTTCATCCATGTTTGATCTATGTCATTTGATTATATTGGTATATGTGACTATTGATGGATTTCGTTACGCTACTTGTAACGCAAATCACTTTAATCCTATATCAGTATAATCAATGGACGAGATTGTTTCGGAATACCTTTACTTGTGATAGCAAGTTTTGAGCTCATAAGGTTATACACATTAAAGGTAACATAGATGGCCTAAGTGGGAGATTGTTGGACAAATCCAATAATGTGGGCACACATATGTCATATAATGTGTATTGCTATCTTAAAGTGTAGTCCATCTAATATGTGATCTAATAGGGGTGTTGGACTATAAGGTATTAATAAATAACATGGTGTAAATAAGGATGTAATTTCTAATTCAATGAGGGGCAGAATTGGAAATTCACAGCCCGTAAGTTGAAGGGTTATGACTTATGGGCATTATAAATATGGATGGGTCCCCGATTGAGCGTATGCGTAAAAAATAGAAAAAACTTTTGGCATTGTCTTCTGTATCCTCTCAACAGAGAATCTAAGGAAACGCTTGAATCAATCGGAAGATCCAAGCAATCTAAACTCATCACAATCAAAGGGGAAATCGCTATGGATCAATCGGGTATGTTTCTATTCTTCTTGTTTCCATTGAATCAACTAGAGTCTTAAGTTTTTTAGTTTAAATACAACACTCAACTCTACTGACAAGTCTCAATCTAGGAGGAAACAAGTTAGAAGGAAGAATTCCCCGGAGTCTTGGAAACTGTCAGGATTTATTTTTATTGATGCTTGATGATAACATCCTCAACGGTACAATACCTGAAGAAGTTATTGGTAGTTCTTCTCTTAAGCTTGCTTTAAACTTATCCAATAATGCTTTCAGTGGTTCCCTATCATCAGAATTGGGTAATTTGAGTGATCTGACGAACTTAGACGTCTCTAGAAATAGATTATCGGGTCATATTCCAGAAGCCATTGGCAAATGTTTGGCCTTAGAGTACCTAAACATGGAAGGT
The DNA here is from genome assembly GCA_963556465.1 of Berberis vulgaris. Lineage (NCBI taxonomy): Eukaryota > Viridiplantae > Streptophyta > Magnoliopsida > Ranunculales > Berberidaceae > Berberis > Berberis vulgaris. Next base: position 3,414,601 of record OY747133.1, read on the forward strand.
AATTTCTTTGAAGGAGAAATTCCGGAGTCACTAAAAGCCTTGAAAGGTATTACATATTTGGATCTCTCGCATAACAAATTGTCTGGGCAAATACCATATTATCTAGAGAATTTCACGTCTCTAACTTATCTTAACTTGTCTTTCAATGAGCTCGAGGGTCCAGTTCCTAGAGGCAGAGTTTTCAAAAATGCAAGTATAGTGTCAATTGTCGGAAATAACAAGTTGTGTGGAACTGCAATTGGGTAAAATCTTCTCCCATGCTACACTCCTACCAGCAAAGATAAGAAATCTCTCAATCTCAAAGTAGTTAGTCCTGTGGTAGCTATGAGTACGTGTTTGGTTCTGTTGTCATGCTTACTATTTATCCGCTTTCGGAGAAGGATGTCAAACGCTGAGCTTTCTACCCCATCATCATTAAGTCAACAGTACACGAGGATTTCTTTTGCGGAGCTACTCAAGGCCACAAATAATTTTTCTGAGGATAATTTGCTTGGTGTTGGAAGCTATGGTTCTGTCTACAAAGCAATCCTTGCTGAAGCCAACAAAATAGTCGCAGTGAAAGTGTTCAACCTTCAACAACGAGGAGCTTCCAAGAGTTTCTTATCTGTGTCACGCCCCGATTTTCGAAGAAAACGAAAATCCTAAAATTCACGTAGGATTATCCGTTTCCCCAAAGTTCGGGACGTGAAAAATTCAATAACAACAGAAACAATTAGCAGCAACAACTAAAACATGATTTAATTACTGAAACAAATAAAAACTCTAACCCGGAAAGACTCTGACGTTGCTAGCCCCATTAATGGAACTCCAGTAATGCTGCTCAAAAATCTCTAACCTGAAAGGCTAATCAGCTACATTCCCAAAGGAGTGTACCCAAGAAGCAAAAGCTGACTTGGGTCAGCAATAAAGCTGATGTGAGAAATCTTCATCCCAAAATCAATAAATTCGCACGTGATAAAATCAACTAAGCACAAACAATAAACAATTACACCAACAACTAGTTCCTCAATGAGGCAAATGTGTCATCATCCTAATAAATATGCATTTACTAGTACTTACACTATAGAAGTTGACTATGGCAAATCTGACCTGCAAAAATATGAGTGGATTTGCCATCTGCATGAAACGGTTAGAAACAAACAGATAAAATTTATGGGTTATCAATCCTCATAAATGCGATTCATTTTCAAACAACGATACAAATCACAGTCATATTAGACTATTATTAAAACATCAACAAAACACATTTTCTACCTTTAGGAAGACATATAGTTCTTATTCAATGGTTAAATGAGCATTTAGTTTCTTCCTTTAAGGTAATCATGCACATACACCAAAAAGAAATTTAGCTTCTTTTCCAAATCGCACTATCCTCCTTGTGCCGAACACACCTCACCCAAGTGTGCCTCCCTTGCCTTCGAAACCACTCGGAGCATACATGTTCCAAGTGGGGTGCCACCTCGAGGAACATGTCATCTCACTCGAAGTTCGATCCATGACAAGCATTTCCTAAATCTACATGTACAACCGAACTCACATGGAACGGTACACCGATATGCAAGAAAGTCTGCATACCCATAATAATATCACACGTATACAAGCAAGTTTGTATACAAAACAATTTTATTTTATTTTTTTTACATTTTTTTCGGAGTTGTGGAAAAGAGCAAAAATAAAATAAAATAAAACCTCAAAACTCTTTTATGGTGACGCTTTGTCAACCACGACAAATCAACCACAATGTTCACCCATTCTATTGGGAAAACAAATAATATTTGACACATTTTCCAAGTAAGCGTGTCACACTCTAAACTGTACAAACAAAAAAATTTGGCAACCAGAGTATTAAAAAGTATTATCAGGCACTAGTGTAACCGCATGAAACGTATGCTTATCATAAGCTCATATGCCAATTCACAAACCCCATCTCTTTGCATCATAAGAAAAACAATATGCATACCAATTCACATAAAAATACCAATACTCAAGCTAAAATAAGTGCTTAGTTAAATTTCAGCCAATATCTATTACTAGAAAATTTTTCTTCTAGACCAAAACTAAATAAGGGTTTAATCATACACAAGGATGCACCGACTCTCCGAAAAACCTCCGTATCACGCGTCAAATGCGTGTCGGACACGGATTCGCGCCCGACACGTGCTGGACACGTATTGGACAAGGGGTCAATGGTCAAAATTCGTTGACTGGTTTGGACAAGGCCTGGATACGGTCCGGACACGGTCCAGACTCGGCCAGACACGGTCCGGACACGATTTTTGTAAATTTTGCAAATAAATCAGATGATCGATCGATCCTTCCTCCCACAAACCCTATCAGAGACAACACAGAGAACATAGAATCGATCGAGAGATGGAGGTAGATAGATTGAGAGACGGAGGTAGATAGAACAGAGAATCGATCGATCGATTGATCGAACCACAGAGACGAACGTAGAGAGATCGATTTCGATCGATTTCGACAGAGAGGGATAGATCGATCGACATGATCTATGGCGTCCTCATCAACACCAGGTACCTTCGATTGATCGACAGGATCGATCGATTTCGTTTTTTTTCCTGCGATTTATGCTATTTTCTCTTTTTTTTGCTATTTTTTTCCTGCAATTCCTGAGATCGATCGATTCCTGCAATTTCTTCGATCGATCGATCCTGCGATTTCGTTTGTTTTTTTTTGTTTTCCTGCGATTTTTTTTTTTTTGTATTTCGTTTCCTTTTTTTTTTTTCCTGCGATTCCTTTTTTTCCTGCGATTTCTTTTTTTGCTGTTTTTTCTTTTTTCTTTCTCGGCATATATATGAAAGCATGCATGAAAATGAAATACTTCAAATACCCCATATTTGAGCTTGCACCTATTGGCTGAAAACTAAAGAAGAAACTAAAACTGGTTTTAGGCCAAGTAAATGGAGATGATCTTTGAAAGCATGTGACAGTAATAAGAAGACCAAGTGAAGGTGGGGGAAACCTTAGATGGCGGTGTAAATTTTGTCAGAAAGAATATACGGGATCTCTTACTAGATTGAAGGACCACTTGTTGAAGATAACAGGCCGTGGGATAGCTATTTGTGCCAAAATCTCCCCCATACAACTTAGAGAGGTGCGACAATTTGTTGATGAAGCTGCATTGAGAGCAGAAAGTTCAAGGGCGCGAAGTGTTCCTTTACCTCCTTCAGTGGGCTCAAGTAGTCACCCGCAATTGATCCGCTAGTTAATGAAGAAGAAGTGTTCCTTTACCTCCTTCACTGGGCTGTTGAATGAAGAAAATGTGACAATTGATCCGCTAGTTAATGAAGAAGAAGAGATATAGCCGCCTCGCTGGTGAGTTTTTGAAATTATCAATTTACATTTTATTTACATTATCAAGTTAATGAAATTATATTGCTTATGCTTTATGAGTATGACTTGAGCAGTTGAGCTTGACTTTATGATGCATTTGTAAATTTGAATGAATTTGAATGTTTTATTGATATGTTTGGATTGTTTAATAGTATTATTAATTTATTTATGATTTTATGTTCTTATGAGTTACAAAAAATATATTAAAAAATTACGTTTGACCGTGTCACCGAATCGCCGAGTCCTATTTTTTTGAAAATTGCCGAGTCTCCATGTCGTATCCATGTCCATGCATCCTTGATCATACATAATACTAATACAGACAAGACATTATCTCATTACAACCCAATTTCGATGTTGAAATAAAAAATATATATATATATATATAAACTGATCCAAGCAAATCAAAGCATCCATTCATAATATATCATTGTCTGCAAGTATCAATAGACTTCACTAAAACAGTGATTTAGCTTGATATTAAAATCCACTATTGCAAAGCAAGATGATGGTGTACAAAAGGAATTCATTCAAACTGAAAATTCAAGCCTTTGCCCCCTTCGAAAAGGCAGAGTCACTGATCTTCAACGGCATGCAACTCCTAGCAACCAATGTGGTCTTACTCATGCATTCTTAATTGCCTAAGGGATAATTTGTCTACATCATGCCCACACTCTAAGGTGGCTAGCTAGATCAATTATATTGTTTGTTTTGAAAGTGGAAATCAATATCTAATGGATTCTCCATGTTCACCATAGAGTGCTAAAGCATACTTAGTTCACATTGACCATTAGAGGAGCATCAAAGCATCTATAGCCTATATGCTTCACAATTTACATAATGGGGTACTAAGTTAGAGTCCCTTGAGAAGTTGTGATGATATGCACATGTAAAAAAATGAACTATCTTCCCTTCTCCTGCTGCTAGAAGCAATTCAGCACACCCACTAGTTAACAGAGAACAGAGAGGACATGTGTAAATGCATATGGAAATGGAATACAAATCAGGAAGATTTACTGTCTTTGACTCTCACCTTGAGCTCCGCACTCTTCTAATAAAACAATGCTCAAGGTTTTCAGTTTTGCATTAAAATTTTCATCTTTGTTAATAAAAAAACAAAAACAAAAACAAACCCCAAAATGCAATTAATAAAAAAACCCCAATAAGTTTAACAACCTGCAAGACAATAATGATATAATCTGATCATATGGGATGATTAAATAATCAAAATATCTATCAACAATCCCAATCGATAGCTCAATAACACAAACAATTCCAATCGATTGGATTATAACACAATACAACCTCATACAAAAAAAAAAAAAAAAATCAAAGAAAACAAACAATACCCAGACTCAAAACACCAACTTAAATCCACCCCATAAGCTCAAATCGTCAAATATCTCATCCTACAATGATCTTCTGAATAAAGAGAAACAGAGAAGAAGAACTCATATAGAGAATGAAAGAAGACTCACATACAATAAGGGAATGGAGAAAATTCACTATTCTAATCGCCACATCAAGCCATCACCATCAGTCAATCCAAACAAGCACACTCACGCCACCGTCCACCTCTCGCCCTCCATTTCTTCCCTCACACAAACCCCTTTCCCCGTCAGCCGCCATCGAAAGAACATGGAGCAGGAAGGAGAAAAGAAGAAGGAAGAAGGAGAAAAGAAAAGGAAGAAGGAAAAAGGGGTTTTGTTTTATTTTTTATTTTTTATTTTTTATATTATGGTGGGTGGCTATTCGCCCCCATTTAAATTCAAAGGGCAGTTCGTCTTTTAACTTCACAAAATAAAACCTTAATCATTAGTTTAATAAAAGCCCAAAACCAAGCTCAAATACAATTGAGTAACAACCCATCAACATTAGGGTTTATAAATTTTTGGCTAAATGCACACACACACACCTTATTCTATTTAGCAATGGCAAACAGAGAAAAAATCTTTTTTCAAATAATTGAGATTACAATTTATGCCACAATTAATGAACAAGAAATTTTTATATTTATTTAATTAGACGGGTATTACAATATATACAACTCAAAAGAATCTCGTCCCGAGATTCGGAAGAAAAGAAAGTTAAACGAATTTTGAAAAATATAACTTGTCAAACGAAAGAAGATCTTAAAACAAAAATTTCTATTGAATTTTTAGTTGCATAAATTTTAATTGTCATTGAAAAAGTAGGGGTGTTACAGTCTGAATGTAATGCCTTGAGAAATCTTCGACATCGGAATCTTGTTAAGATCATTACAGCTTGCTCAAGTGTGGATTTTCAAGGCAAAGATTTCAAAGCGCTCGTTTTTTAATTCATGCCAAATGGTAGTCTAGAAGAATGGATACATCCGAAAGTAAATGAGCAAAATGACTCTAGAAACTTGAACTTCTTGCAAAGATTGAACATAGCCATTGATGTTGCCGTTGCACTTGATCACCTTCACCATCATTGCCAACCAACAATCGTCCATTGTGATCTAAAGCCAAGCAATGTTCTCCTTGGCGATGACATGTCAGCTCACGTTGCTGATTTTGGGTTAGCAAAGATCTTTACCTCTACTTCCTCTAATTCTTCAGAAGGTTAAGCCAGCTCAATTGCAGTAAAAGGAACAATCGGGTATCTCGCTCCTAGTAAGAATCCTGATCACAATTTTCTTTCATCTAAGAGAACAATTTCCGTTTCTACCTCTTAGAATATAATGAACTTACTTCACTGTATTTTGCAGAATACGGAATGGGTGGTGAAGTGTCTGTACAAGGGGAGTGTTAGAGAATAGAAGTCTGCTTATGTTACAAACTAGGAAAGTGTTACAGAATAGAAGTCTACCTATATTATACAATAGAAAAATGTTACATAATATGTTAGGAAAGTCATAATAGAATAGAAGTCTTAGGTTTCCTATTTATATTAGGTTATGTCAAAGTTAGCTCTATATAAGTTTGTATTCTATTTAATGTTTTTAATACAATACACAATTACAATAATACAATTCTTTACATGATATCAGAGCGCAAAGTTCTTTGGTGACATAAAACAACTACGGGAACTCAAACTCTTCCCTGCCTCCGACAACTACACACTTTGATCAATAATTAAGGAGTACGACTTTGGTGATGTTGGTTTCCTTTGACTTGAAAGTGTTTTAATACAGCGATTAGCCACCAGCATTTTTTCATGACATTGTAACCGCTGCCACCATCCTAGACAACATACAATGCATCGATCATCCCTTCCTATTCACCACAACGTAAGCAGTGAGCATTTAATAAAATATTGGGTGTGTTCTGACACTGTACCATGCGCAAAGTTAGATTTTCGGGAGCTAGGGGTGGCCTAGATTCTGAAATAGCTTGGATGTTTTCAATTGAGATCGAACCTTCTATTCCAATAAAAAACCCTTTGTTTAAACAAATCAAACCCTAAGTAGATAACTCTAATGAGAAGAGTGTCAACTTGGGATTTAGTGCCAACTTTGTCAACACCATGGGGAACCCAATGATTATAGTATATATTTCCTTGATCATCATATTCAGTCAAGCAAATCTGCACGACCCCATGTGGAGTTAATGGAACACGCCATGATGACCTAATCAAAACAGTATCAAGTGACCTCACAATCAACGCAACGTTACTAAATTACACTTTCAAAAGGGATAAATATCCATAGAACGTTTTCATGCTTTGATTGTGATAGGGGGATGTTCTTGTTCTGGAAAACCTTGACTGATCCACTAGAGTTCCCCAAAACCCCAAGATGTCAGATTCGCCAATGGTCAAGCACAAAATCCTTCCACCTGAAATTCCTTTATATATTGTAGCCCAGATGCAGAGAGCAATCTGTACTTGCTACTCTTTCCTTCTACTGTTGTTCTTGTTTCTGCAAATTTGGTTTTGTTCAAACACAAATGCCAAACAGAAAGATGAGGATACCGCCAAGAAGAGGAGGCATCAAAGCTCGAATCTTTAAGAAACTGTTCCATTGGTGTTGTAGTGGGATTGGAAAGAAAGTGGTTCCATTGAGCTCCCCTGAAGACTAGAAGTGTTATGTTTGATGTTTGGTTTGATTTAGTAGGTATGAGTTCTGAGGAGTTGTTGTTCATTGGGTTTGTGTTTGTGTTTGTTTTGTAGTGGAATGAAATTCAGGTCTCAAATTTGGTATTAATTATTTGTTTTCTAAAAATGTTTGTGATAGTGAAAATGTTGTATTTTCCTTCTCTCTTACATTTCAACACAATGTCTTCTAAAAAACGCGGTACACGAGAGTTCAGATTTCCATTGTGTTTTGTTTCGGAACGCCAATTGAATTGAGAGGGTATGAAGGAAACCCAATGTAATGACGTGAAGTTGATGCTAGTAGACTCAATAGGGTATGAGAGGGTATGAAGGAGCACATGAAGCAAAACATTGGTTTTGTGGTGGTGCTAGTAGACTCAATAGGGTTGAAATGAAGATCATCTCTGGTAGAACATTGATAATAGTTGCATTTCCAAAAATCAAAACTAAATCATGAGATGAGAGAATCTCTTCTCTCAGGAGCTTCAGTAAAATAAGAAAAAAATTTCTCTATTAGTTCAATTATATCGGCAAGGCCTAAAACAGTTTTAATGTAGAAAATTAGCATTTTTGAAATTGTGAAATGTCGCCACATCAAATAGTTGGGTGCACGCGGTTCATAGTAACTTTACATTCTTCGTATTTGTTAGGAATCTCAGAAATGAAATTGTGGTTTTAATGTTCATGGATGGTCATTTTAATTACTTTTAAATTCCTTGCAAAACTTTGCAGCCAACCAATGAGGGAAGTCATAATAAGGTTTACAAGTTATTTTTATTGGGTCTTTATGATAACAACCTCAACGGTACAATACCTGAAGAAGTTATTGGCCGTTCCTCTCTTAAGCTTGCTCTAAACTTATCCAATAATGCTTTCAGTGGTTCCCTATCATCAGCATTGGGTAATTTGAGTGATCTGACGAACTTAGACGTCTCTAGAAATAGATTATCGGTTCATATTCCAGAAGCCATTGGCAAATGTTTGACCTTAGAGTACCTAAACATGGAAGGTAATTTCTTTGAAGGAGAAATTCCGGAGTCACTAAAAGCCTTGAAAGGTATTACATATTTGGATCTCTCGCATAACAAATTGTCTGGGCAAATACCAGATTACCTAGAGAATTTCACGTCTCTAACTTATCTGAACTTGTCTTTCAATGAGCTCGAGGGTCCAGTTCCTAGAGGAAGAGTTTTCAAAAATGCAAGTATAGTGTCAATTGTCGGAAATAACAAGTTGTGTGGAACTGCAGTTGGGTTAAATCTTCTCCCATGCCACACTCCTACCAGCAAAGATAAGAAATCTCTCAATCTCAAAGTAGTTATTCCTGTGGTAGCTATGAGTACGTGTTTGGTTTTGTTGTCATGCTTACTATTTATCCGCTTTCGGAGAAGGATGTCAAACGCGGAGCTTTCTACCCCATCATCATTAAGTCAACAGTACATGAGGATTTCTTTTGCGGAGCTACTCAAGGCCACGAATAATTTTTCTGAGGATAATTTGCTTGGTGTTGGAAGCTATGGTTCTGTCTACAAAGCAATCCTTGCTGAAGCCAACAAAATAGTCGCAGTGAAGGTGTTCAACCTTCAACGAGGAGCTTCAAAGAGTTTCTTGTCTGAATGTAATGCCCTGAGAAATCTTTGATATCGGAATCTTGTTAAGATCATTACAGCTTGCTCAAGTGTGGATTTTCATGGCAATGATTTCAAAGCACTCGTTTTTGAATTCATGCCAAATGGAAGTCTTGAAGAATGGATACATCCAAAAGTAAATGATCAAAATGACTCTAGAAACTTGAACTTCTTGCAAAGATTGAACATAGCCATTGATGTTGCTGTTGCACTTGATCAACTTCACCATCATTGCCAACCAACAATCGTCCATTGTGATCTAAAGCCAAGCAATGTTCTCCTTGACGATGACATGTCAGCTCACGTTGCAGATTTTGGGTTAGCAAAGATCTTTACCTCTACTTCCTCTAATTCTTCAGAAGGTCAAGCCAGCTCAATTGCAGTAAAAGGAACAATCGGGTATCTCGCTCCTGGTAAGAATCCTGATCACAATTTTCTTTCATCTAAGAGAACAATTTCCATTTGTACCTCTTAGAATATAATGAACTTCCTTCACTGTATTTTGCAGAATACGGAATGGGTGGTGAAGTGTCTGTACAAGGGGATGCATACTCTTATGGGATATTCTTATTGGAAATGTTCACAGGAAGGAAACCAACAGATGACATGTTTCAGGACGGACGGAACCTTCACGATTTCTGCAAAATAGCTTTGCCTGAGCAAGTGATGAACATTGTGGATTCAAGGATGTTGTTGGAATGCAATAATGAAGCTGTCAATTCCGAAATTGAGAGTGGTAATAATAAAGCCATCAATACCAAAAATGAGTACGATACACAAGTTGTAGTGCAAAAATGTTTGGTTTCTACAGTAAGACTAGGAGTCGCATGTTCTGTTGAATCACCAAATGACCGCATGGATATGGGAGAAGTAATCATTGAATTTTATCATATCAGAGACTGCTATCAAGGTGTTCGTGTCCGTCCAGAATGATAGTTGTTTGATGCTGAAATCAGGCTCTTTTGCTTAATAGTCCCTAGGACTTGGTTGTTTGTTTGTTTAAGTGTTTGAACTTCAATTTGTATTCTGAAGAACTTTGCTCTTCACCTTCATGTTGTGAACAATGATAATAAAATGAAAATTCCCTTGAACTTGAATAGACAATATCCTCACTAGCCATCATAATAGATTCAAGTACATACCCAATACTCATCCTCTACAAACAGGAATCATCTATACTATCAGTTTAAAGTTAGAATACGAAAGTTATTGTTGCGCCTTATTGCGGAAGCGGGTAGACACCAACAATTGCACACAAGTACCACAAGGATCCAATCAATTAAATAAAGCAACTAGCAATGAAAGAAATTAGAGAAAATTAAGAACATACCACAAGAGACACAAGGTTTACGTGGTTCAGCAAATTGCCTACGTCCACGGTGAGGTGATTCCACTATATTCAAGAACAAGGTACAAGAAGATAACAATTCTCACACAATCTCTCAACAAGAGATGAAACAATTCAAGGAATTATCTTTCTCTACTCCCTGTGTATCACAGTTTTTCTACATGGAATCACCTTAAACAAAACACCTACAGTTCCTAATATATATAGGAACAACAGTTTCCTGTTTTGCAGCAGTTTCCTGTTTCACAGCAGTTTCCTGTTTCCTAGAATTTATTTCCTGTTCAAAAAACAGTTTCCAGAAGTCCAAACAGTTTTTCCTATTTCAAACAGGAGTCCAAACAGTTTCCTGTTTCAAACACGTTTCTATTTCACAAAACAGTTATGTGTCCTATTCCTGTTTCACAGTTATATTCGTTAATGACAAAAACCCTGTGAAAATCTACAAGGATGAGATAAAGCTGTTGAGTTCAACTAGAATTTCTCATATCAATTCCATTCAACATGTCATGGCAGAACTCATTACTAAAACAGACCAAACATTAGCACACATCATCCAATAACTAGCCACATACCAAATACATGAAAAACAGGTTATGCTAACTGACAATTAAATCTAAGAACCATAATCCAAAATTACCTTGTAGTTTTGCAGGCAAAGTATCCATATTGAGGTTTAAAGTAGGGGTGGGCATCCCATCCCGCGATCCCGATCCCGTCCCGATCCCGTCCCGTCCCATCCCGATTTTTTCGGGTCTTAATGGGATTGAATAATTTCATCCCGATCCCGTCCCGTCCCGTTCTAGAATGGGATGGGATGGGATGAAGATTTTCAATCCCGCCAATCCCGTCCCGTCCCGAGCTATTTTTTTTATATTTATTATTAATATTTTTATTTATTTATTTATTTTTATTCATCGATTATGATGGATACTACTTCAGTTTTGATTACAAAGTTAGTTTATTTCATTTACAGAATAGATTTAGTTATAAATGATATGCAAAGGGTGTTTGAAACAAAATGGCACAGCAGAGAATCATGATGAAGGTAAATGATATGTCTGCGATGCATTCCGCATGATCCAAGCTTCACACTCTAGATGTCCTGCAAGTAGATTGATTCCCAAACATTCCAAGGACCTCAAGATGTAATGACTAACAAAAGACCATGAGTAAGAAAACAGGCCATCACCCACAAACTAATTTTTGTGGTTTAACTAGATTGCTTACTCTAATGAATCCAATTTATTGATTTACTTCTGATGTAAATGCAAATACATAAAAGGTACAGATCGAGCGAATAGTCTCTTCAAAAAAAAGAAGAAGAGCAAATTAGTCATCAAAAGGCGAGCTCATCTCTTGGATCAAGCTATTTATTTGGACTCAGATATGGACTGAGCTGGAGATGGTATTTTGCATTTTGTTTCTTTGGCAGGCCTCAATAGCATTATGGAGTGGGAGTTGGGTCTCCTTGAAGACTTTAAAAGAGTGGTTCAGTGAGGGGAGTTTGCTCAAGGCTAAAGGTGAGTAGAAAAGGAGTTTCAGGCATTAAGGAGGCAGCATGGATGTTAGATGGGGATGGGCCAATGTCTGGGCATCAATTTCAGGAATAACGAGCGAAATTTTCCGTAGAAGTTTAAGGGGTTTAGGGAAAGCAACCCCGAGTTATTGATAGGGATGGGCCAATGTCTGGGCATCAATGTCTGGTCCGAGTTATTTTTCACGCTCTTATATGATGATAATCTTCGCGGCAGTCACAGGCAGCACGCTGATCCCGTCCCGTCCCGTCCCGTCCCGAACCCGTTTGGGATGGGACGAGGTCGGGATGAGGTTTTTCCCATCCCGTCCCGTCCCGATCCCGTATGAACGGGATGGGATAGGGATGGGTATATCTCGTCCCATCCCGTCCCGTGCCCACCCCTAGTTTAAAGGGTGGACAGCACCGAAAATCAGTACATATCAGCGGCATATTGGAAAAACTTGTTATGTGCATTAAAACCTGTAAAAAAAAAGCAGTATATAGAGCATTAAGCCGGTATCAGTTGAAACCATATACATAAACTAGATTTTACCTTCATTTCAATTGTTTCACAGATGGTTATAAAATAACCATCATTTCAATTGTTTTACTGATGGTTATAATAACAAAAATATATAAAGATCATGTGACGTTTATAAATTTGAAGCCCTATGAGAAGGAACATAATGCAAGTGTTACTGTTAGAATGTTAGAATATGTGAGGCTTGCATTCAACATAGTTAAGCCCAAAAGTCAAAATATGTTAAAAAATGAAAGTCTGAGTAGGACTTTATTAAAATATCTTGTATAACAAATTTTAAGTTAAAAGTTACTTGTATTCAATCAATAATTAATATAATACTCTCAAATATTTTCTTTACATGGTATTACAGCAGTGATTTTGAGATATCGCTACTACCATCTTAGTCTTTGATCGTAGATGCAAGAGGCGGGGAAGGGATCTCTTAGTTGTTGCGTGAAACCCTCTATTGGTTGCGATTTTGCCCCTCTCTGGCTGCGAATTAGCTGTCTTCTTGGCTGCTGTGAAGGCGAGTATTTTCACGCAGGTTGCAGCCCAGAAACAATCACGCCAGCAACAACTTCGGTCAAGGTTCACGCTGCCTCTCCCTTGTCACCTCTCTTGAACATCATAATATCGATTCCAGGTTCCATAGCATCGGTTTCCTCTGCTTTTTCTCTTACAAGTTGTCTTGGATTGTCCACTCACTCAAGGTTCACCCTCTAGCCTCAGACCATTTCTCCGCTTCCTTATGCGGCCATTGAGCGAACGTCTTCTCCTGCTCCACATTGCTCTCTCTAACCCCATCTCTCCATCATCTTCTCTTTCTTCTCCCTTCCTCTGTGTTTCTCTATCTTTCAAGCACAAAATAGATCGCACACAGACAGGTAACGAAGAAGAAGAAAGGGAGGGAAATAAAGAAGAAAACGGACTTTTAAATTTTTGGCTATTTGCACTCTGACTTCTAGTTAGTATCACCACAGCTCTTCCTTCTCATTAATTTCATTATCCATGATCGGCCCTCCCACTCCACAGAATTACCACAAAAAGTTAGCTCCTCTCCAGAGTTGCTCCAATTTATCAACCAGGAGTGCCACAAACAATGGAGAGAACCCCGTATCTCCATTGTATTCCTTTCCATCGTTTTCCTCTCGTTCTTGAAGCCATAGATCCTCCACGCCAACTGCCATCTCATCGCCAACGATTATCCTCTCCTCTTTGTCATCGCTTGACGATTAGTAGATCATTATGAATTCTCATAAAAAAAATTAAAATCTCCAGTCACAACACCATGGTTTTCAGAGGAATCACCACCGGAATCTACATCTTCAGTCGCCTCTTTCATAGTCAAACCTTGCTTGAACCTTTTTCTCCGATCACCTATTTCAACAGGATTGCTCTCGCCTCTACTCCTTCGTGATCCAGTAGCTAGTGTTTCTCCATTCAGCTTCACACATCTCTCACTTCAGAACAGAAACAGAAGAAGAGAAAAATATCAACACCATAACGGAGAAAATTTTGCCGCCGAAATCTTCATTTCCGGTTATCTCCCCCATTTCATACCAGCACAAATGCTGAGCAATACCAGCAAATGCTAAGCAATTTTCATTCGGGTTGAAAACCAAACCACACCTAAACCGTGAACGAAATCGACTTTGGTCGATTTCAAACCGAAACCGTATCGACCATTAACAAAATCAAACCGATTCTACTTTATGCAAACTGTAATCGAACCGAACCGACTAAAACCAAACTAAAACCGAACCGACTGACTAATTTAAACATATTATATTATTTTTATATAAAATATATATTATTTATTATATATATTCGGTCGGTTCGGTTTAGTCGGTTAAAATCATATAGAAATCGAAAATCGAACCGACCACTTCGGTTTTGAATTTTTAATATCGAAACCGAAACCGAACCGATCAATTCAGTTTTGATCGGTTCGGTCGATTTATTCGGTTTGGTTGGTTTTTTGTTCAACCCTACTTTTCGCGAATGAGAGTATTGAGCCTAGAAGTCGACTCTAACCGTTTCATACGGGAATTATCAGAATTCGCTGGTGATAATTTTCTTTTCAGGCAAATGCCGATGGTGTCAAAACATAACAACCGTAGAAGCAGAAGAGGAGAATTGAAACTTCTCTGAATTGATATCTCTCCATCACAATTTTCTTACAATGGACTCTCTTCAATCAACTAAGCCTCGACTTCACCAAATGCACCTTCACTTGACAATTATGATGACTCGAGTCGAACCATTAGCAGCTTCACTCGACAATTATTATTTCACATTCACTCATTTTCCCCAAATTGGACTTCAAAGTTTCAAGCTGCACATTTCATATGCGTCTACATATCCAACTTCCAAGGGCGTGTTAGAATATGTAGGGCTTGCACTCAACATAGCCAAACGCAAGTCCAAGATTAATTTACATCTACAAGAAGGAAAATAAAAATATGTTAAAAAAGAAAAAGTCAGAATATGTTAAAGAATGTAAGTCAAAATAAGACTCTATTAAAATATTTTGTATTGTATAGCAAGTTTTATGTTTCCACAAGGTTATGTCAAAGTTAGCTAGTATATAAGTTTGTATTCAATCAAGGAAAATATTTGAGAGTATTGTATTAATTTTTTTATTGAATACAAACTTATATACTACCTAACTTTGACTTAATCTCGTGGAAACATGAAACTTAAAACTTGCTATATTCTAATAGAGTCATATTCTAACTTTCCCTTTTTAACATATTCTGACTTTCATTACTATTCTAACTTTCATTCTTTAACATATTCTGACTTTCCTTCTTGCAGAGGTAAATCAATCTTAGACTTGTGCTTGACTATGTTAGGTGCAAGCCCTACATATTCTAACACGCTCCCCCAAGCTGGACATGTAGATTGACGTCGATGAAATGTGCAGCTTGAAACTTTGAAGTCCAATTTGGGGAAGATGAGTGAATGCAAACCAATGACCGTCGAGTAAAGCTACTAATGGTTCGACTCAAGTCATCATAATTGTTGAGTGAAGCTGCCTTTGGTGAAGTCGAGGCTTAGCTGATTGAAAAGAGTCCATTGTAAGAAAATAACGATGGAGAGAGATCGCAAGACATAGATCAATTCAAAAGAGTTTCAGTTCTCCTCTTCTGCTTCTACGGTTGTTCTATTTTGATATCGTCGGCATTTGACTGAGAAGAAAATTATCATCGACAAATTCTAATAATTCCGGTATGAAACAGGTAGAGTAGACTTCTAGTCTAAATAGTTATAAAGGATACAATTTAGCACTCGTTACATACTTCAGTCACATGAGATATATCCAACCTGCAACATTCTTTGTAGTACCCTTTCACCATTTATTCTTTTTTTGAATACACTAATTGCATGTTAAGAAAATTTCTTTCTATTTGAATGTGGTCTTATGTGAAATTCGTTGATATCAAAATCAACAACTTGCAAATTCATTCTCAAATTCGAACTTGGTAAAGCCATTTTACTGAAACCATGAAGGTTGTGCCTGAAATTTTTTGCATTTGTCAATCTCTTTCCCTTAAATAATATTTACAGTAATGAACTGTAAGTGTATCTCCTTCGATTGAAACCTTTTTTTTTTGGAAAGTGAGTTGGGGTTTTTAGGATCCCCGAACCTTATATTAAAAAAGATGATGATGATAAAGTTTACAATCACTCATAGGTTCACTCATTTCATCATCTACAAAACAATAAACTTGCTTCAAAGCTTCAACAAAGAACCTAATTAGTTCTAGATTCACCATCTCCAGGTTAGGGAGTAACCTTGCAAAGTGTTCGGCTACTAAAGTGGTTGCATGATAGACCTGCCATAACTTTTTTTTCTCGTAATTACCAATCAATCCTTTAAGCACTCTCATGACCTGATTTATTCCTAACAGGATGTATGAGAAGTCGTCGTAAAGAATCGAAACACAATGAATCATGATATAGAAACCATTGAATGCTAGCACTAATCTAGCATCCCTACAAGGTTCTAATAAGCATTTGCATTCTACCTGTATTATCATCATCAGTTACCTGAATTTAGGATTTGTCTTCTTGCTTCGAGAAGACCTTCGAGGAACATATTCCGTGGGAGGTTGTATTGTGGTGACCTCATGTTCTTCTTCAATAGTGGTTTGCCCCACCTTTGATGTTTTCGCTTCAAGTAAGCTTTTAATTTCGGTGACTAATGTTTCTCTGCCTATTCTTGCAATTTCTGAATTCAAAACATTGATGTCTTGGGGTGTTAGCCAATCCATGGCCGTTGTTGGATCTTCCCCCTATCTTCCATCAATTATTTCTCGTCCTACTTCAGGAAGTGTAGAAGCTGATTTTGAGGTTGCATCAACCTCTTCACTGCGTCTTTCCTCACTTTCTTTTAGTGTGTCTTGGCCCCTGTTCTCGATAATCTTTGGGATAACTACCCCTGGTTCCACGCCTACCATCTGATTTGTGATGGGAGAAGCATAGCGTATCTAATCAGAGTTCAGCAATTCATGCTCACCAGTTTGACACCCCGACTCCAGTTGTTGACACCCCAATGCTGGTTGAAAATGTTGTGCCCCGGACTATGTCCCAGGGACCGTAAGGATCAGCTCATCATCTGCCTGGGGGGGCTCGAGGTCCCTCTCTCTGTAATATCTTAATTTGGCTGGTTTCAATATTTGTATTCACATCTTCAAACTCAGGACTTGTCGTCCCTGGGCTGCCTAGATCATATGATTAGTTGGGTCTCCATGCTTCGCTTTTTCAATCTCACTAGCTGTGTATCCCGCTTCTTGAAGGCCTTCCTCTATTGTTTCTTGTACGAATATGTCACTGGCGGTAGCCTTTTCTTTACTAGCCGAAAGATTCTTTGTTTGATTGCTCTCATTTTCAACATTATCCCCCGTAAGCATCTCAAACTTGTTCGACAACAATAAAGTCACCGGCTCTTTGCCCACTGGTTTCTCCGCACCCACTCCCTCCTTGATTTCCTCCCCCATATTATTTTTTGCACCACTCGTGCCAACCTCTAATTTTGTAACTTTATTTTTATGAGCCACTGGAACATATTGCTGTTTGACAACTTTAGTTTCCACCTTTTGTTTTTCATTCTTCTCTTCATTTACCACATGAGATGCTTGCACATTGCCCTTGAGACCTAACTTTTTCCTGCAAACTTCCTCCTGATGCCCTAGCAAAGAACAAAAATCACAATATTGAACCCCGGGTATTCAATTTTCTGCCAAAAGCCCCTATTGTTAGCCTAATCACCCATTGCATATTATGTAATGAAGCTCATCAGATACAGAGCATATATAACGATCTAGGAAGGCTTCCACGTCCTCAAATACTCTCTCTTCATACAAATCAACTGGGAACAATATCTGGAGATGACTCGAGTTTCATCACTTCTTTAACCAACTGCAGCATTTTAAAATACTTACTAGTTTCCAAAAAATTTCTCGAAGGACCAATTCCTAACTCCATGGCCAATCTTTCTCTTTGTTAAAGCGTTAGCTTTTGTTCCAAGCAGTTTGCCATAGGTTCAGTGTTTAGGTAATAGGTATGGTTCTTTCATGTTATTTAAGGATTGGGTATTTATGTTCTTTTGCTATTCTCTCAAACTGTATTAAGTTCACTAATTCAGAAAACTATGTGGACTCATCTCGGGGTTTTCATGAAGAACAATCACTAGATGTGTCTCTTTCATGGTATTGGCTGATGATCCGTAGTGTTTCTATTGTCTGTATCTCAAGTACAACAAACAAAACAGTAGAGTGATGAAGATTGCTTGAAGGACAAAAACTTGATCATCCTAGCTAGATTTTGCCAAGTTATGAAACCAAACCAATTCAGTTAAGTTGTGGATTAATGTGTGTAGGAGTAGATTGTAGAAGTGGCATGTAGTACTTTTTAGGTTTCGATACAGATGTTGTTACTCATTGGGAATGAATAATCTTTGAGTATGGTCTTTGTTACATATATGATGATTATTCCCTTTGGGAGCATAGAGAAAATATGCAAATTTATTTACACATTATCTTCATAGTACTATTGTTGATCACCCTACCTGCTGTAGAAGATATGAGCCTGTGGAGTGAAATATTTCCATTGATAAAACCAGGTTTTGAAATGAATCATGTGTATGTGTAAGGGTTGAGGAGAAAGTGGAAAGTTAGTAATCCCTTGCATCATTCTACACATTATATAGGTAAAGCAAGCACGCTTAATGATTCTGTTTTTAGAATATGTTATATCTTTTTTAATAGGCTATTAAAGCTGACTAGTGCGGCGGCGCCGCACTTGAAAGCACTACTATCCTTTTAAATCTAAATCCTCAATAAAGTCACAAAATGGGAGAAAAAAAATCCTTCCATAATTTCCACCCCATTGCCTTCATTTCACTTTCCCAATCCAGAAAATCTATAAAACAAGTTGTCTTTGTATAGGCACAAGACAACAACTCAACTCTGTATAAGTTTCTCCCCCATTGTATGCACCATTTTCAGTTCAATTCAAGGATGTTGTGGCCATGTCTTATCCATGCAGTCATGCTTGCTTGCAGCATGACAACTGCTGCTAGTAAGGACACTGACCTTTTAGCGTTACTTGCATTTAAAAATGCGGTAACCAATGACCCCTTTGGAGCGTTGAGTTCATGGAATGATTCAGTCCACTACTGTCAGTGGATTGGAGTCGCATTCAGTCATCGTCATGTTGATAGAGTCATAGGCTTATACCTTGGCTCTCAAAAACTCGAAGGTATGCTTTCTCCCCATGTAGGGAATCTCAGTTTTCTTCAAGAGGTCGTGCTTACTATGAACAACTTTCATGGTCCAATACCACAAGAACTCGGTCGCCTTGTTCATTTACAGACCCTAGTATTAAACAACAATTCCTTCAGTGGCGAAATCCCAAGCAATCTCTCTTACTGTTCCAATCTCAGACGATTCACTTTTACTGACAATCATCTATCCGGAAGAATCCCTATTGAGCTCACTTCACTATCAAACCTCCGTGTTTTCACTATTGCGAAAAACAATCTCCAAGGCACCATTCCGCCTTCTCTGGGGAATCTATCATATCTTTCTAAGTTTGATCTTGGTGAGAACAACTTGACAGGAAGCATTCCATATGACCTATGCCAGATCCATAACTTCACATTTATCAATCTTCAAGGCAACCATCTGGTAGGGAAAGTTCCCATATGTCTTTATAATCAATCTTATCTTACTACACTTGCGATTGCAGCTAACCATCTAACTGGCGACCTTCCTTTGGATATTGGTGTTACTCTTCCTCATATCCAAGGTCTTTATGTGGGACAAAATGAATTAACAGGGACCATCCCAGTTTCTTTGACAAATGCTTCTGAACTTTCAGTTATATCCATTGAATCAAACAAATTCTCCGGACCAATACCAAGGGATCTAGGAAGGCTTCCACGTCTTCAAATACTCTCTCTTCATACAAATCATCTGGGAACTACATCTGGAGATGACTTGAGTTTCATCACTTCCTTAACCAACTGCAGCATTTTAGAATACTTGTTGGTTTCCAAAAATTCTCTCAAAGGTCCAATTCCCAACTCCATAGCCAATCTTTCCTCCCAACTTACAACTGTGTACATTAGAGCAAATCAAATATATGGAAGTATTCCTTCAGGATTTGAAAATCTTGTTAGCTTAAGTATTTTGGATCTCGGATACAACCTTCTCACCGGTAACATCCCCAGAGCTATGGGGAGGCTCCCCAGTATGCGAGGATTGTATCTCAATAGAAACCAACTCTCAGGATTAATTCCGGATTCTTTCAATGGTTCATCCTTGCTTACGAGTCTCAGTTTAGGAGGAAACAAGTTAGAAGGAAGAATTCCTCTTAGTCTTGGAACCTGTCAGAATTTGTTCTTCTTGAGTCTGGAAGACAACAAACTTAATGGTACAATACCTAAAGAAGTTGTTGGTCTTTCCTCCCTAAAGCTTGGTCTAAACTTATCCAATAATGCATTGAGTGGAACCCTACCATCAGCAGTGGGTAATTTGACGACGTCTCTAGAAATAGATTATCGGGTTCTATTCCAGGCACAATTGGCAAATGTTTGACCTTAGAGTACCTAAACATGGAAGGTAATTTCTTTGAAGGAGAGATTCCGGAGTCACTAAAAGCCCTGAAAGGTATTACATATTTGGATCTCTCGCATAACAAATTGTCTGGGCAAATACCAGATTACCTAGAGAATTTCACGTCTCTAACTTATCTGAATTTGTCTTTCAATGAGCTCGAGGGTCCAGTTCCTAGAGGCAGAGTTTTCAAAAATGCAAGTATAGTGTGTCAATTGTCGGAAATAACAAGTTGTGTGGAACTGCAGTTGGGTTAAATCTTCTCCCATGCCACACTCATACCAGCAAAGATAATAAAGCTCGCACTCTCATAGTAATCATTCCTGTGGTAGTTGTGAGTGCATGTTTGGTTTTGTTGTCATGCTTACTGTTTCTATGTTACCGAAAAAGAACGTCAAAGACAAAGCCTTCTTCTCCATCATCGTTCCATCATCAGTACACAAGGATTTCTTTTGCGGAGCTACTCAAGGCCGCAAATAATTTTTCTGAGGATAATATGCTTGGTGTTGGAAGCTATGGTTCTGTCTACAAAGCAATCCTTGCTGAAGCCAACAAAATAGTCGCAGTGAAGGTGTTCAACCTTCAACAACGAGGAGCTTCAAAGAGTTTCTTGTCTGAATGTAATGCCCTGAGAAATCTTCGACATCGGAATCTTGTTAAGATCATTACAGCTTGCTCAAGTGTGGATTTTCATGGCAATGATTTCAAAGCACTCGTTTTTGAATTCATGCCAAATGGAAGTCTTGAAGAATGGATACATCCAAAAGTAAATGAGCAAAATGACTCTAGAAACTTGAACTTCTTGCAAAGATTGAACATAGCCATTGATGTTGCTGTTGCACTTGATCACCTTCACCATCATTGCCAACCAACAATCGTCCATTGTGATCGAAAGCCAAGCAATGTTCTCCTTGACGATGACATGTCAGCTCACGTTGCAGATTTTGGGTTAGCAAAGATCTTTACCTCTACTTCCTCTAATTCTTCAGAAGGTCAAGCCAGCTCAATTGCAGTAAAAGGAACAATCGGGTATCTCGCTCCTGGTAAAAATCCTGATCACAATTTTCTTTCATCTAAGAGAACAATTTCCATTTCTACCTCTTAGAATATAATGAACTTCCTTCACTGTATTTTGCAGAATACGGAATGGGTGGTGAAGTGTCTGTACAAGGGGATGCATACTCTTATGGGATATTCTTATTGGAAATGTTCACAGGAAAGAAACCAACAGATAATATATTTCAGGATGGACGAAATCTTCACGATTTCAGCAAAATGGCTTTGCCTGAACAAGTGATGAACATCGTGGACCCAAGGATATTCTTGGAAGGTAATGATGAAGCCATCAATACCGAAAATGAGAGTGACATACAAGTTGTGATGCAAAAATGTTTGGTTTCTATACTAAGACTTGGAGTCGCATGTTCTGTTCAATCACCTAATGACCGTATGGATATGGGAGAAGTAATCACTGAATTGTATCATATCAGAGATCATTATCAAGGCGTTCACCTCCGTCCAGAATGATACTTATTTGATGCTGAAATCAGGCTCTTTTACTAAATTGTTTCTAGAGCTCGGTGGTTATTGGTTTGCCTGTGTGACTATTTTAGTATAAATAAGTTTTAAGAGAAGTTTTGCTTTCTACCTTCATGTTGTGAACAATGATAATCAAATGAAAAGTTCTTGTCAAACTCTAGCTTTATTCCGGTTGTCGGCATACCACAGGTATCAATAGATTCAAAAGTTCATCTGTTACTAACTGGAATAAATTACACTAGCATTTTAAGTTTAGCACTAAAAGGTTATATTATTAGTGACAATAATCAGAAAACCCCAGTGAAAAGCTTTCATTACAGGGAGGAGAGAATGCGATTGAATCTAAATAATATAATAGTATTCCCATATCAAATTAATAGACTCCATTCAATACGGAATTGCAGAACTCATTACTAAAACACACCAAACATTAGCACAACCATCCAACAATTAACCACATTTCAATTGGCGAACAGATTATGCTAAATGATAATTAAATCTCGGAACCATATAACTCAAAATTACCTTTAGTTTTGCAGGCGAAGTATCCACTTTGAGGTTTGAGTGAGTGCACTGAAAATCAGTATACATCAGTGACATATTGTAACCCGGCCATCGGCATAATTATCATGTTTAATGCGTGTTGACCATTCTGGTCTTTGATAGGTTATGGGATCCTATAAAAACCCAGCTTGCCTTCCAAAAAAAGAAAGAGTAATGGATGCAAAACTATAGAATTATGTCTGTATTCTAGTAGCAGAGCTTCAGCCCAAAAAACAACCTAAGAGATCTGAAAGACTATTAGATGCCCAGCTAAATTCTGGATCTTTGCAAATATATTTACGTGGTGCGAGCATAACTCAAGTTGTGGTTTCGGTCATAATTGGAAAGTGGCCCCTTTACAATACGAACAAAGTAACTCAAATTTCGTACAGGATTATAAAGTATATCAAACTCTGACTACTTAACTTGAATGTTGTTGACAAACCCTGATTAGCTTGCATTCGAAAAGTTCTAAACTGAAAATTTGAATGAGGAAACAAACAATCTTTGACCCTATATCAGTTAACGTAATATTACGAACATGTAATTTAAACAAGCTTACAAGCAGCACACAGTTACACAGCATATTCATTTATTTACATACCTTCTACACCAAATGAAGATTCATTTCTCACTCTATGTTGACACCTAGATAGCGGTCTCTGGTACAGTACAACTCTACCTTACAAGCAGCACAGAGTAATAAAGCATATTTATTTATTTACATACCTTATACACCAAATGAAGATTCATTTCTCACTCTGTGTTGACACCAAGATAGCGGTCTCTGATATGGTACAATTCAGTCAGGACTTCTCCCATATTCTTGCGCTCATTTGGTCTATCAACAGAACAAGCAACACCTAGTTTTATAGTTGAAACCACACATTCTTGCATTTGCACTTGTCTGATGCTCTGCTTTTTAATGCTGGTACTTTCGCCACTGCCTTCTATGAGCAAACTCGGATCCACAATGTTCATCACATGTTCAGATAAATTCATTTTACAGAAACTATGAAGGTTATGCCCATCATGAAAAGTATCATCTGTTGGCCTCTTCCCGATAAACATCTCTAGTACTAGTACCCCATAACTGTAAACATCTCCTTCCATGGAAACGTTACCACCCATCCCATATTCTGCACATATACAATTATTACTTAGTATCTAGTTATGGAAAATGCCAGTTCGAAATTGAATTGATGTTCTTCTTTCAATCATATATACCTTGAACAAAAAAACATCTTGAAGAAACCAAAAAGATGTAAAAATCAACTGAGTATTTTACTCTGTGCTAGATTTATGAATTTAGTTAGTGGAAAAAATAACTGATATTGTTCAATGATTTAAGTGAAACAAAAACGGAGTAAACGAGGAATGGGATTCTTACCAGGAGCAATGTACCCAATTGATCCTTTTACTACGACTGAGCTCATTTGACTTTCTGAAGAGTTACAAGAAGCAGCGGAGAAAATCTTTGCTAAACCAAAATCAGTCACGTGAGCCGTCATATCATCATCCAGTAGAACATTGCCTGGCTTTAGATCCCCATGGATGATTGTTGGCTGACAATGATGGTGAAGATAATCCAATGCAGAAGCAACATCAATAGCTATGTTCAATCTCTGTAGAAAGTTTAGATTTCTCAACACATACTGCTCATCTCCTTTTGGATGTAACCACTCCTCTAGGCTTCCATTAGGCATATAAGCAAAAACTAGCGCTTGGAAATCATTTCCCTGAAAATCCATACTTGAGCAAGATGTAATGATTCTGATGATATTCCGATGTCGAGCATGTCTCAAAGCTTTACATTCGGACAAGAAACTCTTTGAAGCTCCTCGTTGTTGGAGATTAAATACCTTCACTGCGACAATGGTGTTAACTTGATCAAGAATGCCTTTGTACACAGATCCATAGCTTCCAACACCAATCAAATTATCAGTAGAGAAACTATCAGTGGCCTTCACCAGCTCTGCATATGAAATCCTTATGTATTGATCAGGACGAAACAATGATGGCAAAACATGCTTCACATTTGAAGACTTTCTTCGATAAAAGAGTAAGCATGACAATATGACCAAACATAATCCCAAGAAAACCGCAGGGACAAGTACTTTCATAAAAAAAGAGTTCCTCCTCCTCCTTCCTTTCTTGAAAGTTTGTGATTTGCATGGAAGAAGCTTTAATTCAACTGCACCTCCGCACAACTTACTGTTTCCAACAACAGAGACAGCACTTGCATTTCTGAACGCACCACCCTCTGGAACTGATCCCTCGAACTCATTGTAAGACAAATTCAAGTAATTCAAAGCACTAAAGTTCATGAGATATTTTGGAATCTCACCAGAAAACTTGTTTCTAGAAAGGTCCAACTCTTGAAGACCTCTTAAAGCACTCAATGACTCGGGAATGTTGCCTTCAAAAGAGTTATCTTCCATGTGGAGGTATTCTAACGTCAAACAATCGCCAAGGGTGTCTGGAATGTGTCCTGACAATCTATTCCTAGAGAGGTCCAGTGCTTGAAGACTACTCAAATTACCAACTGTTGACGGTAGTATACTACTCAAAGCATTATTAGATAAGTTCATGACAATCGTAAGGGAAGAAAGACCAATCACTTCTTGGGGTATTGTACCGTCAAAATTGTTATCTGAAAGGTCCAATGCGGATAAGCTCATACAGTTTGCAAGACTTGGAGGAATTCTTCCACTTAACTTGTTGTCTGATAAGCTCAAAATTGATAGTTGGGTTGAGTTGTTACAAAAATCTGGAAGTTCTCCTGACAATTGATTTCGAGCAAGATATAAACTGTACAAATTGTGCATCATTCCCACAGATTGGGGTATTTTGCCTGAGAGATGGTTGAAGTCAAAACCGAGAATGTTCAAGTTAACAAGGCTCTCAATACCTGGAGGGATACATCCATATATTTCATTTTCTCCAAAATTTAGTTGTGTAACTGTAGCGGAGAGGTTGGCTATGGAGTTAGGAACTGATCCATTTAGAAAATTTTGGGGAATATGAAACATTTCCAGATTGCTGCAATTGGTTAAAGAATTGATGAAATTCAAGTCATCCCCAAATGCAGTTCCTAGTTGATTTGTCAGAAGAAATAATCGGCTAAGATTTTGCAGTTTTCCTAGATCATTTGGGACTGACCCGGTGAACATATTCTCTCCAAGAGATATAATTTGAAGCCCTGACGCATTAGATAACGATACTGGGATGGGGCCTGTAAACTGGTTTCTTCCAACAATAAGCCCTCGAAGATTAGGAAGGGTTACACCAATATCCGGGGGAAGTCCTCCATAGAGTTGGTTATCATTTATGGCAAATTGAGTAACACGCGAGAGATTGTAAAGACATGTAGGAACCTCACCAGTGAGATTGTTTAGACCAACATCAAAGAAATATAAGTTGTGAATGCGGCAGAGCTCATGTGGAATGTTTCCTTCTAAGTTGTTTTGACCAACTGCAAGGAAAGTTAAAGAAGATAGGTTTGCCAGAGATAATGGAATTGTGCCATAGAGTTTGTTTTTTGCAAGACCGAAGTACGCAAGTTTTGGTAGAGTGGTGAGCTCAACAGGAATTCTCCCGGAGAGCTGATTGTCAATGAAAGAGAACACTCTAAGGTTTGAGCAATAGGTAAGGTTGACTGGAATTTCACCACTGAAGGAGTTGTTATTCAACCTGAGTTCCTGTAGTCGAAAAAGGCGGCCTATTTCTTGTGGTATTTGACCTTGAAAGTTGTTTTCAGTAAGTACAATTTTTTGAAGAAAAGAGAGGTTCCCTATATGAGGAGAGAGTATACCTTCAAGCTGTTGAGATTCCAGGTCTATGGATGTTACCCTGTCAAGATGACGACGACTGCATGTGACTCCATTCCACTCACAATAATGGAGTGAATCATTCCATGAACTCAAAGCTCCAACTGGATCACTCAGCATATCTTTGAAGGCAAGAAGTGCTAGTCGATCTGATTCATTACTAGAAGAAGTTGTGACCAAGGTGTTGATGCTCCACACAAGTATCAGCACCTGAAGAAGACATGGCCAAGACATCCTTGAATCAAAATGTGAATGCACCTTCTTCGTTATGCAGTATATATTGAAATGGGAAGGATTTTTAAAAGAACAGAAAACAACCCGTGGGAAACGCTAGACCGTTGAGCATTAATTAAGCATTAAGTCAAACTTCAAACTGTTTTTTTTTTATCGTTCTGAGAAGGATTAGCATAGAAAATTTGTTAGATTGAGAAAGAAAATTATATATGCTACTAATTAAGTCAACCTTCCAACTCATTATATTTTATTTCGAGATGAATTAGCGTAGAATCTTAATCATTCACATATGATAGAAGCAAGAACACTTGGTCGAATTGGTTTCAAGGTCAACCCTGCAACTAAACTTGAAAATGAAATAATTTTGCAGTCAAAATTAAACTACATATGAAGGTTATGTTGTTGGTGTTATGAAGTAGTCAACAATGTCCTTAGATGTAGGTGAAGTAGACCTAGTCCTTAGCAATGTTCTAGTCTGTTTCAGTATTGAAGTGGTCAAAACCTGTTGCTATTTTTTAGTACTTAGTTGTTGATGAATTGCCTATTTAAAGGCTATTGATAATTGAATAAAATCATCGAGTCAGTTTTCCTCTTAGTTGATTATTTGCTTTTGCTGGTCTTGAATTTGTAACAGTGGTATCAGAGCCACCTTGGGTGAAAAAGAGAGTTTGAGTGTGCAGCAGCAACAACTCCATATATTGCAGTAGCAATTCACTCATGGCCTCTGAAAACTTTGTGCAACCATCCATTCCACGCTTTGATGGTCATTATGACCATTGGAGCATGTTATAGGAGAATTTCATGCGCTCCAAAGAGTATTGGCAGGTGATTGTTTCTGGGGTAGCAGAACCAACAGCCAGTACGGTGTTGACGGATGCGCAAAGGACTGAGTTAGAAGCACTAAAGTTGAAGGATTTGAAGGCGAAAAACTACCTTTTTCAAGCCATTGATCGTTCTATCTTGGAGACAATTCTTTGCAAGGACACCTCTAAGCATATTTGGGATTCCATGAAGAAGAAGTACCAAGGATCAACAAGGGCGAAGAGGCAGCAGCTTCAAGCTCTTCGTACAGAGTTTGAAACACTTAAAATGAAATTAGGAGAGTTGGTTACAGACTATTTTTCATGAACGATGGCAATAGTTAACAAGATGTGGATCCATGGTGACAAGACGGAGGATGTCACCATTATTGAGACGATTCTTCGATCCATGACACCAAAATTCAATTATGTTGTTTGTGCTATAGAGGAATCGAAGGATATTGATGAACTTTCAATTGATGAATTACAAAGTTCTTTGTTGGTTCATGAACAAAAAATTGTTCAGCAAGATAAAGAAGAACAAGCTTTGCGAGCTGCAACCAATCTAAAAGCGACTAACATGGAAAAGGGAGATGGAAGGACAAAAGTTCACACCACAAAATAGAAGAAAAAAATTCTTCTGATTTCAAAGGGAAATGGAAAGGTCATGACAATCACCATTCAAATGCTTACAAACCAAAGTTTGCAGACAAGTCACATGTTGAATGCTATAGATGTCACAGGTATGGCCATTATAAAAATGAATGTAGAACTAATATGAATAGAGATCGTGGTGTGAAATCAAATTTTGTAGAAAAAGAAGAGGAAAATTTTCTCCTGATGGCATGTCATGAGCCAATGGAAGAAACTAACCACCACTTGTGGTATTTAGATACTGGTTGTAGCAATCATATGTGTGGGGATAAATAAGTGTTTTCAGAATTGGATGAATCATTTCGCAACACTGTGACGTTTGGCGACAACTCTTCAGTTTCTGTCATGGGCAAAGGAAATGTACATATCCTCACCAACAAAAACTCTACTCAGATTCTCTCCAACATTTTTTGTGTTCCTGACTTGAAAACAAATTTGCTTTGCGTTGGTCAGCTCCAAGAAAAGGGATACGAAATTTCCATCAAAGATGGAGTTTGTCGCATTCACGATGAAAAATTGGGCTTAATTGCTCAAGTCAAAATGACAACAAACAGGATGTTTCCCTTGTATCTTGACAACAACACTCAGTCATGTTTTTTCGTGAGATTGAAGAATCGAAGTGGCGGAAGGCTATGGATGCTGAAATTGAGGCCATCGAGAGAAACAACACTTGGGAGTTGACGGAGCTTCCAAAAGGGCAAAAGACAATGGCGTGAAGTGGGTTTTCAAAACAAAATTGAAGGAGGCCGGTGAAGTTGACAAGTACAAAGCGCGTTTGGTGGCCAAGGGCTATAAGCAAGAATTTGGTGTTCATTACAAAGAAGTATTTGCTCCAGTTGCAAGGCTTGACACAATTAGATTGGTAATTGCATTGGCAGCTCAAAATTCATGGAAAAAATTTTCCAGTTGGATGTCAAATCGGCATTTCTACAAGTAGACTTACAAGAACAGGCATTTGTTGATCAACCTCCTGGTTATGAGAAACTAGGTAATGAGCATAAGGTCTATAAGTTAAAAAAGGCTCTGAAACAAGCACCAAGAGCTTGGTACATCCGTATAGAGACTTATTTTTCGAAGGAAGGTTTCAGCAGATGTCCATATGAGCATACTCTTTTTATAAAAATTGAAGATGGAGGAAATATGCTTTTTATATGCTTATATGTAGATGATTTAACACTGAAAATGATAGGGCCATGTTTGAAAAGTTTAAAGAGTCCATGATGATTGAATTTGAGATGACTGGTCTTGGCATGCTGAAGTTGTTCAATCAGCTACCAAAATTTTTATTTCTCAAAAGAAGTATGTCCAAGAAGTTTTAGACAGGTTTCAGATGGAAAATTGCAATTCGGTTAATAAAAATCACGAAGGAAAGAAGGTGGATGGCACTCTTTACAAGCAGATTGTGGGAAGTCTAATGTATTTAACATCAACAAGGCCAGATATAATGTATTCAGTGAGTCTGATCAGCAGATACATGGAGAATCCGACAGAGATGCATTTGCTAGCTGCAAAGAGAATACTTCGGTACTTGCAAGGTACTAAGGAATTTGGCTTGTTCTACAAGAAGGGAGTAAAATCAGACTTGATTGGTTTTACTGACAGCAATTATGCAAGGGATCTAGATGATAGAAAAAGTACTTCAGGCTATGCTTTTATTCTTGGTTCATGGGTTGTTTCATGGTCATCAAAGAAACAATCAATCTTCACTCTATCAACCACTGAAGCCGAGTTTGTTGCTGCAACTTCATGTGCCTGTCAAGCCATATGGTTGAAAAGAGTTCTTGAAGTACTTCATTTCAAGAGACAAGAGCCTATTGATATTTTTTGTGACAACAGTTCATCAATAAAACTCTCCAAAAATCATGTTCTACATGGCAAAAGTAAGCACATAGATGTGAAGTTTCATTTCCTAAGAGATCTCAAATAAGCTGGAACAATTGAATTCATCTACTGTCGAAGTGAAGATCAACTTGCAGATATATTTACATAGCCTCTCAAATTGCCTTCATTCCTGAAGTTAAGAGATTTGTTAGGTGTTTGTATGCTGGAAATTTGAAGAACTCTGGAACTGTTTCTTTTTCTGAATTATGTATTAAACTGAATGTTTGAAGACATCAGTTTAAGGGAGTGTTTGTTATGAAATAGTCAACATGGTCCTTAGATGTAGATGAAGTAGACCTAGTCCTTAGCATGTTTCTAGTCTGTTTCAGTATTGAAGTGGTCAAAACCTGTTGCTATTTTTTAGTACTTAGTTGTTGATGAATTGCCTATTTAAAGGCTATTGATAATTGAATAAAATCATCGAGTCAGTTTTCCTCTTTGTTGATTATTTGCTTTTGCTGGTCTTGAATTTGTAACAGTTGGAAATATAATTGCTACAAATAAAAAACATGAACGAAGTTACCGAATTTTCTTGGGTTGAGTCACGGACTAGGTCGCTCTCTTTAAGACATTTTGCGGCCCTGCCCAAGATTGTGCAAACAGTCTGATAACCCTGTCGTCCCCAGGATAAAACAGCCCAAAATTCTGTATATGTCTTGTTCAATCACATGCACTGTTGACGAACGAAAATCTAATCACCCTATTACTTTCTTTTGCTCGGAATCACGAAAAACAATAAATGCAAAATTACAAAAGTACTGGAACTCTGTGAAACTCTCTGAGATATGAAATATAGACTGTTTTCAAAACAAATAAAACTCTCTGTTTAGTTTTATTGAACAAATAAACTCTAAAAAATGATTTCAATATCTGTTATCCTAGTGAGAGTTGGTATTTATAGGCTGAGAGAATATCTTTTTGAGAGAAAACGTGCCTTTAAAGGCGGCGGAAATCACGGAGAATCGCGGGGAGAAAAGACTGGGTCTTAAGGAAAAATATTTTTTATTTTTCAACTAAAATTTCAGTAAAAAGATAGGTTTCATCTCAATCAACCGGACTCGGCCGGTCGGATAGCGGCGTCACGTGTGTGGAATGGACCAACATTGGTTGGTCTCTTCCCTCATTCACTAAAGTGGGTACCCCTTGGGATCCAAACTCAAGTCCAAACACTATTCTTATTAACTCCTCCAAAGTGAGTTACATAGAAGATATGTGACTAAACAATATAGAGAGAGATTTGAAAATTAAAAAATCATTTCCTTTTGCTTTTAAAATTCAACCAAAATTTCAATAATCCCTCACTTGAATTTTTAAAACAAAAACATATCTTCATCGAACAATCTAAAAAATATAAGATTGTGCATAAACAAAAATGTCTTTTAACTTGAACTCTTGCATAGTGTTCATGTTCATGATTTAGATTATACTAGAGTAACTCGTAGTTTTGAACTTATCTCTAACAACATTACACGCACAACCTTACCTGGGTGAAGTCTAAAAAGTTTGTGCCTCAAGGCCATGCACGTATATCCCAGTATAGTGAAGGCTCTAAGAATTTTGCCCACAAATTCCATAGGAAGCGGCCATACTTTCACAATCACTTATGTGAGTCTATCAAGAGTACTCTTATAGCTAGGTATTCCACTCCACATAAAGTATAGATTTCATTAAGAGTTTTAACTCATCTTACTATTGCTTCAGGAACTCCTATAGCTAGCTAGGAATGAAATTACTATAAAGTCAACATGATTCACTTTATATCATTCACGACTTGTTATTACCCATTGAACCTATTTCTTGGGATCTCCAGTCTATAGGTCGGGTTATCATGAATAACTCATCAATCTAAGGGCATAAATCTCATTCCTTTCGAGGTTTTGAAAATATTCTCTTTAGCTAATCCTTTCGTCAAAGGATCAGCCAAGTTCTCATCAGTTCGTACATGATCCACTCTAACAGCTCCAGTAGATAGAAACTCTCTAACCATACTGTCCTTACGACGTATTTGTCGTCTCTTGCCGTTATAATAACGGTTCTATATCTTTGCAATAGCCGTGGTACTATCGCAATGGATCAAGACAACTGGTATCGGTCTTTCCCATAAAGGGATCTCTGCTAGCAGGTTTTTTAACCAACCTGCTTCCTCACTAGCCGTGGCTAGTGCTATCATCTCTGACTCCATCATGGACTGTGCCAGAATAGTCTGTTTATTTGATTTCCAAGAAACAGCTCCACCAGCTATACTAAAAATATAGCCACTGGTGGCTTTGAAGTCATCTGAGAGGGTCTTCCAATCATCATCACTATATCCTTCAAGGACAACGGGAAACTTCTGATAGTGTAATCCAAGGTTCTTAGTCCTCTTTAGGTACCTCATGACCCTTTCAATAGCATGCCAATGTTTTATACTAAGTCTACTGGTAAATCTGCATAGTAGTCCCACAGCATAAGCTATTTCGGGCCTAGTGCAATCGGTAGCATATCGTAGGCTACCAATGACGCTCGCATACTCAGATTGTCTAACACCGTTACCGGCGTTCTTGAACAACTTTACACTAGGATCATTAGGAGTACATGCAGGTTTATAGTAAGAGTAATTATATTTCTTTAGGATCTTCTCAATATAGTGTGATTGATCCAAAGAAATTCCCTTTTCAGACCTAGTAATCTTAATACCAAGGATTACACTCGCCTCTCCAAGTTCTTTCATATCAAAGTTCTCACGCAGTAAGATTTCACTTGATTCACGACATGAATATTAGAACCAAAGATAAGTAAATCATCCACATATAGACATATAATAGTGCAAATGCCATTTTCAGATTTATAATAAATGCAATTGTCACTTTCGTTCACTTTAAAGTCATGTGAGATAATAAGATTATCAAATTTTTCATGTCATTGCTTTGGAGCTTGTTTCCAACTGTAAAGAGATTTATCTAGTTTGCAAACTTTATTTTCTTGTCCTGGAATTACAAAACCTTCAGGTTGGTCCATGTAAATTTCTTCTTCTAAATCACCATTAAGAAAAACAGTCTTAACATCCATTTGGAGCAATACTAGATCGTATATTACAACAAGAGAAATTAGCACTCGAATAGATGTAATTCTAGTAACAGAAGAATATGTGTCAAAGAAGTCAACATTTTCTCTCTGTCTAAACCCTTTGGCTACAAGACGAGCCTTAAACCTTTCAACATTTCCATCGGGTTTCAACTTCTTCTTAAATACCCACTTACAACCTATTGTCTTGCAACTTTGTGGCAAGTCAACTAAATGTTAGGTTCTATTAAACTCAAGAAAGTACTTTCATCATCAATAACCTCTTCTCAAAAGTTGGCATCTATAGAAGACAAGGCTTCTTGGAAGTTAAAGGGATCTTCCTCTACTGTAAAGGCATAGAAGTCAGAGCCATAGTTTTTAGAAGTTCGGCTCTATTTACTTCTCATAGGCTCAAATTCTGCTGCTTTATCACTTTCATTCATCCTGTTTATAGGCACGTTATTAGAGGATGTACCCCTACTATTCCTCGAAATAAAAGGAAATCCATGTTCATAGAAATCAACATCATTCGATTCTATGATAACGTGATCACTCAGGTTATAGAATCTATAGGCTTTGTTGTTAACGACATAGCCTATGAATACACACTCATATGCCCTACTGGCAAGCTTGTTCCTTTTAGGATCAAGAATTCTAACATAGGTTAAACAACCCCAAGTTTTGAAGTATGACAAGTTTGGTTGTCTATTTTTCTAAATCTCATAAAGAGAAGTTTTATTTTTCGATTTAGTGACTCTATTTAGCACATAACAGACCGTCAAAATAATCTCTCCCCACCAGTGTGATGCAGCACCGGAGTTATGTAGAATGGCAACTACTGACTCAGTAAGAGTTCTATTTTTCCTTTCAGCTTTGTCATTCATCTCAGGAGAGTACGGTGCAGTTTTTTCATGAATAATTCCATTAGAATTATAAAACTCTATGAAATTACTGCTGTCATATTCAGTGCCTCTATTACTTTTAAACCTCTTTATCTTTCTATTAAATTGATTTTCAACTCCCGTTAAAAATATTTTAAACATGTCAAATGCTTCTTATTTTTCATCGGGTAGACGAAGGTATAATCGGAGCAATCATCAATGAACGTAATAAAATAACGTTTTCCATTTCTAGTCAAAACACCATAAAGTTCACATATATCTGAATGTATTAAATCTAAGGGTTCAGATTATCTAAAAACGGATTTAAGTGGTGTTTTGGTTATTTTAGCTTGGCTACAATAGTTGCATTTTTCAAAGTCCTTTAAGAACAATTTTAGAATTAGTCCTAAGTTACTCATGTTTTTAATTATTCGCTTATTAACATGACAGAGTCTAGCATGCCAAGTATTAAAAGAACACAACATGTAAGCAGAACTAGAAATTTTATTTAGTATCGACATTCAGTTTAAACATATCATTAATGGCATACCCTTTCACCACAAATACATTGTTTTTAGTAATGGTATACAAATCAGCACCTATTATTTGAGTAAACCCAGTCTTGTTCAGAAGGTAACCAGAAACTAAATTCTTCCTCATCTCCAGAGTATGCAGGACATCCTTCAGGATAACGGTCTTTTCAGAGGAAAACTTCAACTCTACTTCGCCAGTTCCAGCAACGATAGTGGTGTGGGAATCACCCAACAACACTTTCTTATCCTCAGCTTCAAAATAGGACTTGAACATTTCTCGATCATAACAGACATGTCGATAAACACCATTGTCTACCTACCATCCCTCGAATCCACCAACAAAGTTGATCTCAGAGACCATGGCTATAAGTTGGTATTCGGTTAGGTTCCCCTGCGGAGCAGGACGAGATCCATTCTGACAGTTCCTGGCCTGTTATAGGTATAACATAAGAACTGTGTTGTGCTTATTCATTTCTTGAGGGGTGTTTTTTTCCATTTTGATTTTGCGGAGGATTCTGATTGTGTTGGTTGCAGTTCTGATTGTTCCGGTTCTGATAGTTTTGATTCTGATTGTTTCAATTTTTATTGTGACTCTGATTTTTCATAGTCTTTCCACTGGGTTTCAGAGCCACAGAGGTGGATTTCTTAGGGTTAGAAATAATCAGAATTTCATCTTTCTGATCTTGTTTCCGAGCTTCTTCTTCAATCCGAAGTCGGTAATCAGACTTTCTAGAGAGAACTCTTTGGTTTTATGCCTAGGTGCATTCTTAAAGTCTTTCCAGCTAGGGGGCAATTTATATATCACAACAACTACTTAAAATTGCTCATCTAAAGTCATGCATTCAGATATGATTTCATGAGCAATTTTCTGTAGCTCGTGAGATTGGATTTCCATAGATTTGTCATCAATCATTTGGTATTTCAGATATCGACTGGCGGCATATTTCTTTGTGCCAACCTCCTCAGTGTCATATTTTTTCTTAAGGGCTTTCCAAATATCCTTAGCAGATTTTTCATAACAGTAATAATCATACAATTCATCTGATAGACCATTCATAATAAAATTCTTACACAAGAAGTCATTTTCAATCCAGCAATCTAGTTCTTTAGTACGGGTTTCATCAGGTTCAGCGGGCAATTCGGGTTTTTCAACATTACAGATATAAGCAACTTTTTGCGTAGTTAAGAAAAATAACATTTTTTATCACCATCTTTTAAAGTGTTGACCCTCAAAATGAAAAGGCATGTTTAGATCCTTAGCAGCAAGTTCAGTAGTAGTAGACATGGCAAATATATTCGTCTTAAAATTGTTGGAAATATAATTGCTGCAAATAAAAAACAGGAACGAAGTTACCGAATTTTCTTGGGTTGAGTCGTGGACTAGGTCGCTCTATTTAAGACGTTTCGCGGCTCTGCCCAAGATTGTGCAAACAGTCTGATAGCACCGTCGTCTCCAGGATAAAATAACCGAGAATTCTATATCTGTCTCGTTCAATCACATGCACTGCTGACGAACGGAAATCTATTCACCCTATTACTTTCTTTTACTCGAAATCACGAAAAACAATAAATGCAAAATTACAAAAGTACTGGAACTCTGTGAAACTCTCTGAGATATGAAATATAGACTGTTTTCAAAACAAATAAAACTCTCTGTTTTATTGAACAAATAAACTCTGAAAAACTATTGCAATATCTGTTATCCCAGAGAGAGCTGGTATTTATAGGCTGTGAGAATATCTTTTTTTAGAGAAAACATGTCTTTAAAAGCGGCGAAAATCACGGAGAAACTAGGGAGAAAAGATTGAGTCTCCTCTTACACAGTCTTGTTCTCTAAAGCAAATAAGGAAAAAGGCCAAAGGTGTGGATAAAAAAAATGAAAAAAAAAGGAAAAAGATATTTTATTTTTCAAATAAAATTTCAGCAAAAAGATAGGTTTAATCTCAATCGACCCAACTAGTCGAACAGACGAGGCGGCACGCGTGTGGAATGGACCAATATTGGTCTATCTCTTCCTTCCTTCACTAAAGTGGGTACCCCTTCAAGTCCAAACCTAAGTCCAAACACTATCCTTATTAACTCTTCCAAAGTGAGTTACATAAAAGATATGAGACTAAACAATATAGAGAGAGATTTAAAAATTAAGAAATCATTTCCTTTTGTTTTTAAAAGGAATTGGTTACAAGGTCAACCCTGCAGCTAAACTTGAAAATGAAATAATTGTGCAGTCAAAATCTATATTACAATTTAGAGTTGTGTTTTACTATTCATTGCTGACTGGGACAAAGTCAAATCGAAAGGATTAGAGATAAAAGATGGGTAAGATTAGGGCTGAACAAAAAACCCATCAAACCGATTAAACCGACCGAACTGATCTAAACCGAACCTCGGTTCGGTTTAAATTCGGTTCGGATCGGTTTCGGTTTTAAAAAATTCAAAATCGAAGTAGTCGGTTCGATTTTCAGTTTCTATGTGATTTTAACCGACCAAACCGAACCGACCAAATAAATATAATAAATAATATATATTTTATATATAAATAATACAATATGTTTAAAATAGTCGGTCGGTTCGGTTTTATTTCGGTTTTGATTCAATTTTAGTCTGTTCGGTTCGGTTACGGTTTGCATAAATTAGAATCGGTTCGATTTCGGATCGGTTTTGTTAATGGTCGGTTCGGTTTCGGTTTGAAAATTTTAAAACCGACCTAAGTCGGTTCGGTTTTCAGCTCTAGGTAAGATTGAAAGTTGGGAAATGTATTGAATTTGAGGATTGAAATTCATTTCCTATGATGGCATATTTGTAAATATAAAACATGTAGAAGGGCAAAAATAATGAAAAACTTTTGAAAAAATTTAGTAAAATGTAAGACAGAGAAAATATTGTATTTTCCTTTTAGCAAAATGAAAATATCATAACTATATACATCGTTGTCGGATTTTGATAAACTTAGTATCGTTGAAATGCATTTTTGAAGATCTTTTGAACAAAATCAATGATCGATACAAGGGCCAAAATATTAAAAATATGTATTTCATAATTAAAAAAAAAACGTATAATGTATTACACGTCTTTAATATTTTTCAATATTTTTAAAAGCAATGAGATGGGCCGATCATACCATAAAAAATGAGTTGGGCATCTTAATGCACATTTAAACAAAAACCCTAAATTTAATGTTTTGGGGAATTTTAAAAATTGGGGGAGAACTCATTCTCGGCTTTTAAATTTTTTTCCCCAACTGATTCAAATTTGATTGAATAGGCTTACACTTCAATACTTATTGAGAGCGAAAATGAGGATAGTAACGGAGGTGTTCAGTACAAAATAATTAGCAAAAATAAAATTATGTGGAGTGCCAACGGCACGGGGCATACTCTAGTTAAACTACATACGAAGGTTATGTCCATCCAAAAAAATGTCATTTTCAGCATCTTCTGATAAAATATCTCTTCGAGTAGCATCCTACAACCTTAAACCATTTCAAACTTCACCAATCACCATCCATTCCGTATTCTGCCAGCAGACAGTTCACACTCTCGTGTCAATGTGATGCAAGTAAAATAGATATGTATGTAGAACATAAAAACTTAATGCTCCAAGTGAATCACCTCTGTTATCTTTAAACTCAACTAGCACTAGTTGATCAGATTCATTACTAGATGAAGATGTGACCAATGCACTATTGCTCCATACAAATACAAATGTGACTGCATAAAGGAGGCAGGATCAAAGCATCCTTACTCGAAATGTGATATCTCTTCTACCAGTAAAGTAGTAAAAGTAATCTACGTAGTGAATTAGACGAAGAAACTTGAACACGTAGAAAGCAACTTGTGGGGACAATTTTGTAGACCTTAAGCATTAAGGAAAGATTAAGATAAAGGACTAAAGTCTAGAATATGTGGAACAAGATTTGGTCCTTGAGCCAGGATGCATACCTGTTTCTCAAAGTACATGAGTTTGCAGTATTTGGTGCACTTACCTTCTTGAAAAACCACCACAAGAAAATAACCATGCCGCCGGTAGGTCTCGAATCTAGGACGTGGGGAATAAACCCACACAGCTCTAACCACTAGACCATAACACCATTGGCCCATTTCTTTTTTTGTCTCAAAACAATCCATGGAAATTGTGAGAACGTCGTTTTATCGATTATCAGGTTATTAAGAAATCTCTGACCATATAAACAAACTCCATGCTTGAGCACAGTAAGTAAAAACCCTAGGTAAGTTCATCCTTCTTGTAATATTTTCACATAACAAGGGCTCACATTCAACCTAAATTACGTTCAATCATTTACAAGTCCAAAATTTGAACCTTGCTGGAGGCGTTTAATGGTTCTAGGATCCAATAAAAACACAGCAAGTTAAGTGAGTGTGTAAAGTTTGAGTTGCACTGAATTAGATGTCAACTGAGTTCAACTCGCGCAAATTAGTCACATGACTCAACTATTTGCTCGAGCTTTATCAGCATAGCAAATTAAAGCACCCTTAAGCTTTACCATTAAGCTATCTCAAATATTAATCAGTACAAACTGATAAGCATGTTGTATGCAAACATGTTTTATGTGACAAAGTGTACCTACCTTCCCACTCATAAAGAATGCAATTTAGAATACCCTAATCACCCAAATACAAAAACACATAAAAAAAAGATACATGTCTATCTTGTATTTGCATAGATAAGTAGAGATGATAGAATAAACAACAAGTGGTGCCATAAAGAGGATCAAACCAAAGACTTCTAACAAACAAAGCAATCAACTTTGAATAAAAGATGAGAAAGAGAAGCATCCATTTATTCCACCCCACTTTAAAGATATTCAATCTTCTTGAGATAATTTAATCCTTTCAAAAAGAAGCTCATCAAACCTTGTTTATTTTACTTTAATTTTTTTTTTTCTATAAAGAATCCCAATTTATCTCAGCCATCTATGTCTTACAAGCATTTACCATATATGGCACTGCCTTATTCTTAACTTGCCTTGCCATTCCTTCATGCTTTACACTTCCATGGTGCTTGGCATCAATTGAAAAGGCTATTTTGGTAACCTCTTCTCATTTAATTACTTGTATAGATTTGCCTCCATTGAATTTCAACATAAAACTTTTCATGAATTTATTTTAAGCCGCAAAAAATAAATTATAGATGTGTGTATTTTTTTTTCTTGAAAAGCGAGCAAGGGTTTTGAGGATGTCAAATAAAAGACGATGAAGATTAAAGTTAAAACTTACTAATTAAAGAATTATTTTAGAACATAGAAGATTAAGACGACAAGCCTCACACGAACCACATCAGTTAACATCCACTACAACATTATGGTTGCGAATTGTGCATCTCATTGTTATCTTAGTATACTTTTCTTTTTGGTCACAAGTAACCATGTGCTAGTATATAATTTTGAGCAACTTTTCATCAGCCAGGTAATTATGAGTTAACATTTTGGGTGAAGAATGAATAATTTATGGTCAAGGGGCCTAAACATAAGAAAAATTAAAGGGAGGTAAACATTCAAAACCTTAAACTTACAAGGGAGGTTCTGTCAAAGACACCCTTAGAGCAAAAGTTGCTAAACACTGATACAAGGAAAGTATGCAAACAATAAAGGAGAAAGACATTTTGAATTTTTGAGGCATTCAAGAAGAAAAAATAAAAAATAAAAAAAATAAAAATAAAAATAAAAAGAAAAAATAAAAGACATTATGTTCCAATAAAACCACCCATGCCATTGAAAAGCAAAAGCTGATAGCAACACACTAGCTTAAGAAGAAAAGAATATATAAATCAATCTCACACATCAAAACACACTAGAAGAGATGTTTGTCTAGCAAAGAAGGAAGAAAGAAAGAAAGAAAAAAAAACCATGTATAGGTTCAGTAACACTGTTGTAGGTTTCTTGAACCTCTTTACACTTCTAGCTTCAATACCCATAATTGGAGCTGGTCTATGGATGGCAAAGAGTAGTACTACATGTGAAGGGTTCCTACAAACACCTCTGTTAGCGATTGGGTTTGTCGTTCTCATTGTTTCACTTGCAGGTTTTGTAGGTGCATGCTTTAACATAGTTTGGGCTCTATGGGTGTATTTGTTTGTCATGTTGCTCTTGATAGGGACCTTGCTCTGTTTTACTATCTTTGGTTTCGTCGTTACTAGTCAAGGCAGTGGTATTGATGTGCCTGGGAGGGTTTATAAGGAGTATAGGCTTGAAGACTACTCGACATGGCTGCAAAATCACGTAAAGGATCCTCAGTACTGGAAGACCGTAAGGACTTGCATTTTGGGTTCTAATACCTGTTCCAAGCTTGTTACTTGGACTCCTCTTGATTATCTTGAGAAGGATATGTCTCCTATACAGGTACTCTCTCTGTCCTTGTTGCATATTTTTCTTAGTGATGCTTTAATTTTAACAATTATTTTTTCAGCTAGATTGAAGTTAATTCTTCAATTATTAGTACAATAGTTTCAGCTAGATTATTCTGTTTTTCCCATCTTAGCTTGAAATGAACAAACTATCATTGATATTCTTCAGTAATTTCATTAACATGGCTTCATAATAACATGCAACTTGTTCTTGTTGTTGATACAGTCTGGTTGCTGCAAGCCACCAACTTCATGTAATTATCAAATAGAAACTACTGTGGCACAGAATCCAGATTGCTTCCGTTGGAACAACGCAGCTCCATTCCTGTGTTATGAGTGTGATTCATGCAAAGCAGGGGTACTAGAGGGCGTGAGGACGGACTGGCACAAGATTTCTGTCCTCAATGTCGTAGTACTAGTCTTCCTGATTTCAATTTACTCAATAGGATGTTGCGCATTCCGTAATAGCAAGAGATCAGATATGGCTCATGCTTATGGCGAGAACCGGATGAGCAAAGTCCGTCCACGGTGGGACTACTATTGGTAAGTGTTACAAGGTCCAAAACTCAGGTCTACATAACTATTAATTAAGTTTGAAGTAGGGGTTCGAGATGTTTTACGTCTACCCATTGCTTTGAACATCTTTTGAGTATTGGTAGTCTTTTCATACTCGTTATCTTTTACTGCTAAGAGATGCTTATGGTTTGATGTTTTGCAGGTGGAGATGGTACCATGACAGAAAAGACCAGCTTTACTAGCTCTAACTGGGCCTGGTTCTGTTCTTTGTAATCTGAAGATGGTTTTAAAGGCCATTGATAGAGAAGATTTAATGGATATATAGTTCAAGCTTTCTTGTAAATAAAGTGTTTTGCTTTACTCAGATGTTTCTTTTAGTTTTGTCTGCCTTTTGAAATCAGAAGAGGTTTTCAGTGCATGCTGATTCTATATACAGTCAGGGCTTCTTGATAGTGTAGTGTCTCTATATTCGCTCTCACCACACGAACTAATCTCCCTTTGAATTTTTCAGAACCTTTTACTTATATTGTTGATGCATCAAGAAGTACATAGAATTATAGATATAGATCTAATATTTGGTTGAAAATCTGGAATATAGCACTTTAGTTGGAACAGATAACACGGAGGCGAATTGATTCCTTCGGTAACCCTTCAAAAGTTCATTGTACATAAGCCTCTGTAGTCTACATCACATGAAGGAGCATTGATTCTTCCTAATCTTTGGCCAGTTTATTGTCTTTCTATCATTTCATTCGAAATGGATAATATTGGTATGAATAAATTCGCTAAGTAGCATATGTCAAGTTGTTTCACATGAAAACCACCATAATGGCTTAGTTGTTAAGCAATTACATTGATAGGAATCTAATATTTACGCCTTCATCACTAAATATCAGCTACCTATTACCCAAACCTCAGTTTATTGGGTCTTTGGATCTTGTCAAAGATTTCAATTCCAAGCTTTCTAATTGCCAGTATTCATTCAGGTTTCAGACTATACTTTGGTTTTGAAACATAAGAACGCTCAACTGATCAAACCAGATACTTCACCATATCACACACAAACAAAACCATCTATTCAATTTCAGAACACAAACAAGCCAGAATTCAACATACAAAAACTGCAAAAAGTGTGAAACTACAAACATACACAAACTAGATTCATCCAAGTTTACACCAAACTCAATCCATATGCTAATTGCTAGTTCAAAGACTTGCTCTTTTTGATGAGTATTCTCCTAAATAGGTTGTCGAATGCCATTTTCTAATGACTTTTGTTCTCCTCCGATGTTTCAGTACAACAGTTACCATCCTCATCAGCAATCTCCTTTATGCAATGACTATCTTTAACATTCTTCTGTTCCTCGCCAAGATCATCCGTGGCTCTAGTCTCGCTTGTCTGTGCAGCTTTCTCAAGAGCTGAACTCAGCCTAGAAGTACTACTTTCTCCTTTCAACAATCCATAGCTACACGAAATGTTTTTCCACTCCATCTCTTTAGACAATGAACCGTACTTTGCCAAGTAACGTCTAAGCTCTATCCGAAGGGTCCGAACAGGCTAAAAACAAGCAAAATACACAAATTAACAAAACAATAGCGGATTGATACATAAGTCATCTACACTATTTATTTATATGAATATGTGGAAATAGTATTTACAAACATAAGCAAAAATAATACGAAAACACAAACAATATAAAACTTGTGATTCCATTGAGACAGAAGTGCAAACCTCGGCATTGCATTCTAATGCAAGTCGAAAAAAGGCCACTGATACAACATGCTTCTCCGAGGATTCTGCCAATCTTATTTGAGTAATCCAGTAAGATGAAGATTCAAGCCCATGCTGCCTACATTTGCTGCATTTCTCAGCACTCAGGTACGGTGTACCAGACAGCCGCTTTGGCCTAATCAAAGAGCTCGACGAAACAGGTGTTCTCATTTCTTCCTGCCCAGCTTTCTCAGCCATCACTGGTTCTTGGAAACAAACATTTTTCTTCAATTTAGTCTTGCTTTGCCCGGAAATTTTCTTCTCTACAGGCTTAACTGCAGGGCTAGAAGTAATCTCATTTTTGACCTCCTTTACTTCAACTGATTCACCCTTAAGTACAGAACTAGCAAGAACCCCATTAGTAGGTTCATCTGCTTCGCCAAGCTTGGCCTTGATTGCAGGACTAGAAACAACACCATCAATGGAGTCCTTAACTTCGGCGAGTTTGGCCTTGTTCCTAGGACTAGAAACAACCCCATCAGTAGATTCCTTAGTGTCACCCAAATTGACCTTGATTGCAGGACTAGAAACAACACCATCAGTGGAGTCCTCAGCTTCGGCGAGTTTGGCCTTGTTCGTAGGACTAGAAACAACCCCATCAATAGATTCCTTAGTGTCACCCAAATTGACCTTGATTGCAGGACTAGAAACAACACCATCAGTGGAGTCCTCAGCTTCGGCGAGTTTGGCCTTGTTCCTAGGACTAGAAACAACCCCTTCATTAGATTCCTTAGTGTCACCCAAATTGACCTTGATTGCAGGACTAGAAACAACCCTATTACTCAATTCCTCATTT
The DNA here is from genome assembly GCA_963556465.1 of Berberis vulgaris. NCBI lineage: Eukaryota > Viridiplantae > Streptophyta > Magnoliopsida > Ranunculales > Berberidaceae > Berberis > Berberis vulgaris. The sequence goes on from OY747133.1 coordinate 3,458,532, forward strand.
TCAGCCAAATTAGCCTTGCCTTCAGGGCTAGAAACAACCCCATTAGTCCTCTTCTCTGTTTCAACCAATTTATGCCCTACTGGCTGGCGTTTGATGACTCTAGGCTTCGCGGTATCACGTAACCCTTGTCTAGAAACCCCATTGTTCGGTTTCTTAATAGGCTTCTCTGTAGTAATCTTAACTGGTAAAACATTTGTGCTTCTACTTGTACCGAAGACGCGCTTTTGCCTTAAAAAAATAAATAAACCATATCATTCACGTTTCCAACCCAAAAAAAAATAAAAAAAATTTATATAAGCAAGCAAAAAACTAGAACAAGTAGAGTATAATTCTTACTTAGGAACAGGTGCTTCTTTTTCGTTTTCGGAGACCGATTTCTTGTTTGTTTTCAGGTTTGATGCGCGCGATTTACCTATTTTTACCATGGGGTTATTTATATCATGATAAAAAAATATATGGATTTATAAAGAATTCAAGTGACTAAAAACATAGAAAATATGAATCTTGTTTAGTACCTGGAAAGGGTGTGGGATGAAGATCCATTTAGGCGAGAAGTCGATCGAGGATTCGGCGAAAGAATGATCTGAGTTGAAGAAAATGTATGTTCTTAGAGAATGGTTTGATTGAGTATTAGAAGACTGTGTTGAGTATATTAATCAATGTTTGAAAATTTGAAGTTTGAAATTGAAGAGGAGCGGGAACAGGTTACAGACAGACGCTCCTCTTGGACCCTACACATTGGACTTTGATGCCAAGTGGCAGTGTTATATTGGATGGTGGAGCGGTTAGGGAGTTAAGGCGTTTGGATAATGGGTTTAGAATATGGGCTTTAAAAAAAAGGCTAGTTTCAAGCCCAATAAATGATTACGCTTGATGCAAACTTGGGCCGGTTGACTTGGGTTTGGGCTGATTACTTCCACGTTTGATTTAAAGCTTGAGTTAGCTCCCCCGGCTCAAGATTGGTCTTAGCGGAATGCGCGTTACTTTTTCCTTTAGCTATCACGCAAAAAATTCAAATGCTTAATTATACTAAGGCTCTGTTTGGTACAATGGAAAATAATGCATTTTGTAAATTGATGCAAATGCATTAATTTGCATTAATTCGCTTGCTACACGGTAAAAGAATGCATAATGCAAAAGTTTACTGTGGTTATATGAATTGGGTGCTTGGTTGACTTTACAGAAAACGGTTATTGGAATTTGAATTCAAAACCTTTACATCTCCCAATTATAAAATTCTGCAAAACTTTGCGGGACAAAATCTCTTACATTACTTTGCAAAAAAAATATTTTGCAAAACTCAATTCATCTCCTCGAGTACTCTAAACTCCTTCATAAACACCCCAACCACCATCACTTTCACAACTACCATTGTTGCCACTACCACGACCACCGTAATATAACCATCACAACCACCACCATGCCACTACCACCACTACCATAGCATAATCACTACGACAACACCACCTTACCGCGCCATCGCAAGCCACCATCGCCATTGCTACTACCACAACCATTATAGCCACCACTACTACTACTACCACCACCGCCACCACCATAACAAAACATCACAACTACCACCAACTTCATTTAGTAAATACCACCATAACCGTTGTTGCCGTCTCAACCACTATTACCACCACAACTACCATAACATAATCACCACAACTACCACCATTACTACTACCACCACAACCACCATAGCCACCACAACAATCACCACCACCATTTTAACAACATAATTGTCCATATTCGCAATCACCATCATCACAATCACAATCACCGCCACAATTATAACTACTACGATTATCAACACTCACAATCATTTGTATGATTTGCATTAATTTTCTTTAATTACTACCAAGCGTCTGTAAAGTAATGCATTACAAACTAACGCATCTGCATCAATTTGCAAAATGCATTATTTTACAGTGTACCAAGCGAAGCCTAAATTAGTTTGCATGCATTACTTTACAAGCGTTTGGTAGTAATTAAAGAAAATCAAAGACAATTCAAAAAAGTGATTGTGGTAATAGTGATAGCAAATGTGGGCGATGGTGGTGGTGGCTATGGTGGTCGCAGCGATGATAGTAGTGATGGTGGTGGTTGTGGTGATTTGCTATAGTGGTGGTGGTGGTTATGCTATGGTAGTGGTGGTGGCGACAATGGTTATGGGGGTAATAGTGAAGTTGGTGGTGGTGGTGGCTAATAGCGTATGGCAGTATGATCGTGGAGGTGGCGGTGGTGGTAAAGGAGTTGGGAGTATAATTCAAGGAAGAGGAGGTGATGAGAATTTTGCAAAGTAATGCTGAAGATTTTGTCTCGCAAAGTTTTGCAGGATTTTATAACTAGAAGATGTGAAGGACCTAAATTCAAATTCCAATAATTGTTTTCCGCAAAGTCAACTAAGCACCCAAGTTTATATAACTGTCATAAACTTTTGCATATACATTCTTTTACCGTATACTAAGCGGAGTCTAAAGATGCATTACGTAATCTAACCTCTTTTGCTAAGATAATTATAAATGAAGGCCATTTTCCCTATTAATACACAAGTGGTGCATTAAAAACCATTTTTAATTAGTTCTTAAACTCAGTTTATCAACAAAATCATCATTGATCCCACCACCAAAATGTGCATTCTGCATACCAAACACATACAAGATTGGTGGCACAGAGTCTCAACACAAAAAAAGAAGAGATTGCAATTCCCATTTATGCAAAAAAAAGAAGAGGATTATTTTAGATTGAGCGAACAACTACCATTTCACAAAGTAACCAACACATGAACTACTTAACGGTTCTAGGAGGCGCAAACCAACCTTGGAAACCAATGAATAGGAATGTTAGCATGTGATTCATTGTACTTGACAAGGATCCCAGCTGGGCATTCCATTTGCCATTCAAATGCCGTTATGTTTGCATTCATTCACCGCCTGTTCAAGAAAATGCAGCCCATGCTCAACAATAAAATGGAAAGACGAAAATTGTTAAGCAAACTAGTGTACAAAAGGATCGTTGAACGGGAAAACCGATCCAAACATTCTAAAATACAGCCATATATGAACGAAAAAAAAACATACACGTGTTAGAAAACACCGTAGGCGACGTGCGCGGAATACATGCACACCATAGGATAATGTTGACAAGAGAAAACAAATAGAAGCTCATCTGAATCACTAGACTGCGAACAATTGCTCTAGAAGGCAAATTACAAACACAACAATAGGCAAAGCAAGACAAAACACCATACTAGCATTCTTGATGGACTAAAACACACAATCATCAATAAGTGACACACACACAAGGAAATTTAGCAAATTAGTGTACAAAAAGCAAATGCACCATATTGGCACACAAACACAACGAAAAAACTAGCTAGCATGAAAACAATTATGAACGAAATAACACCCGAGCACTAGCAGTATGTTGGGACTAGAGTACCAATACTAGTGCTCGAACACAACTAGCTAGGATCATTAGCCCTATTACCTCAGCTAGCTAGCTCTTAACATAATTGGTAAACTTCGTCAAAAGTTGAACGCTCATCTGCCTTAAAGCGACATCAAATTGTCAAGTAAGCGCTCATTATGTTAATATAAAATAGCATTGAAAACAAAAAAGTAGGGGCAAGTCACAATAACAGAAATAGTAATTATCAATAGCCATAAAAAAAATCATATGCTCCAAGACGACCAAAATAAGTTTTTATTAAACTAAACAAATTTTTGTAATGTTTGCAATTACTAATAAAATTGCATTGAAAAAGAAATTAGGCTCCAAGATGACAAAAATAAGTTTTTATTAAACTAAACAACTTTTTTAATGTTTATAATTACTAATAACATTGCATTGAAAAAATAAAAAATAAAAATAGGTGAGTAACAATGATAAAGAATAGTAATTATCAATAAACATAAAAATGTATAGTAAATAGTAATAAAGAAATCTTGCATTAAAAGAGCATCAAACTCGGGTCATTTACTAAAAATGATAAATTTTTAACCACAACACTAATAAAGATAGAGAAATAGTTGAATGAACAATTGTAAATTGTATTATACATTGTATAATTAATTTTTTTTTTAAATTTAAATATATACTAAAAATATTTTTAAAGTTGAGGGTTACAGCTGCTGCCGTTCGCCTCTTATAATAAGATCCGCCCATGACTAACATGTTGGAATTGGAGTGCTTAACATTAGTGCTCGAACACAACTAGCTAGGGTCATTAGCTCTATTGCCTCAGCTGGCCAACTCTTAATAGAATCGATAAGCTTCGTCGATTCAGGTGCTATACTCTTAATAGGCCAACTTTTAATAGAATCAAACAATCAAGTCTGCACTAGGTGCTATACTGCCGCAGCTACCTAATTCAGTGACGACGCAACATGTAATCCAGGATCATACGGTCCTCCACAACCCGCCACGTATTCCCTCCACATTGTATTCTACACACTTGTACACACCAGATCATCCTAATCCATTCCCTTTATATAACCACCTCCTCAGCAACGACAACAGAGTCTTGGCTCAGTCACTCCAAACCTCTCTCTCTCTCACTCACAGATCCTTCAACAATGGCGAGAGGAACCTCGCAGTCTCAGTCATCCACCTCAGCGACATCTCGTCCAGGCGGCACAGTCGGACCGCGCGGCTCTGCAGCCGCGACAGCCGGGATGCGTCGCCGCAGACTCGGCAGCAGCGGAGGCGGTGGAAGTAGCGGTTCTGGAAGCTTCGATGGAGGTGGAAGCGGAAGCAATATGTTGAGGTTCTACACGGACGACGCGCCTGGTCTGAAGATCACTCCGACTGTCGTTCTCGTCATGAGCGTCTGCTTCATCGGCTTCGTCACCGCTCTTCACGTTTTCGGAAAGCTCTACCGCTACCGATCCGGCGCCGCCGCGTGATCTCCCCGCTCGAATTGCTTCGATCTTGCTCTGTAAAGCTTCTCTCTTCTTCTTGATGCTTTGTTCTTCGGTTTCTAGTGTTTCTAGTTTCTTCAACTTTTTTATGCTTTAGGTTCTTGATTAGAGTAAACGAAGAGGTTTTAGTTTCTGTTGTTGTTGTTGTTGTTTTGATCTTTGATGCTTCGAAGATGGATTCGGTTATAATGAAATTCGTTTAGGTGAATCTGCTCTTTCAATTTCGCATAGTTGTTGATCATTTATTTGAATCTTTGATGATGATGATTCTTGATCATTGGTATCGTGATTTTTGTAGAATTTAGGGAAATTGAATTTTGAGTGAAATTTGATGTTAAAATCATTCATCAAGTAAGTATTGATGTTCAATTTGTTGAAGATTAGATTAGTGTAATTGAATAGTTTTGAGAAATTGTTGTTTCAAATGGCAAGTGTACGAGAGATAATCGGGATTATGCAATGAGATACCAAGCATTACAGATTTTGGAGGCAAACTAGTAGGGATGTGCTAGCATGTTCTGTTTCATAATCATTCCTCGTTTAGTATACTTTTGAATTATTTTTGAATCTTGAAGAAACATAACTATGTCACCAATTAATGCTGAGGGATTTAGAAATGTCGAACATGTAGGAATACATGGAGAGTTGAGACCTCAACTAAGCCAAGAGGCCGAATACCTCCATTCTTTTCAACAGGCTGGCTTACACCAGGTTTTGAGCTCAACAACATGAGAGGGTTAGGGCTTTAGTTGTTAAATGCAATTAGTGTAATTGAATATGGTAGAACTTTCGATTGGTGAAACGTCTGTTTTCTCCATCTTCATATCTTCTTCTATATGTCTTCTCCTCATTCTCAGAGCACCTCCAATAGTCTAGTCCTAAATTTGATGTCAACGTACACATGCATTCCCTAGAATCTTTTCCCAATATTAGACATTAGTTATACATTTCGGATTGAATTTATCCAAATGCATCCTTGAAAGTTGAAACCTTTGGATTTGGGTTTGCCCTGATACCAATTGTCATTAACCAACCAATTCTCCCAAAAGTCCGAGCTGTCCAGAAGGATTGACCCAGGATTGTGACAAAACCCTCCTTTCTTGCTTAAAAGTAAAATTCCTAATGGTTGTAGTCTGTTTTCTGGACCAACCCTTGAAGAGTTGTACATTTCGCTATTGTAGATGGTCTTACTCTAGGTTAAGGGAGCTCTTCTTTAATGCATCCTATCGCATATCCCATAGGCATGTCTATGTGTTATGTCAGACACTTTTCATGGAGATTGTTTCAACATTTTTTCTTCACAAGTAAAGGGTAAAGAACCAGTTTTCTTCTTGTCTTACACTGGGTCCAAGAAAAGAGTTGCACTGATGATGTGAGTAGTAAATGAGAAGATTGGAGATGGTGCAGATGAGGTAGCAGCTTTGTCAATAAAAGGCAGTAAGCACGGTTTTCATACCTATTATCGGAGTGGTTCTTTTTTTTTTTGGAAAGCTATCGGAGTGGTTCTTGATAATTAGACTGGACATGTAAGTATAAGAAAAGGGTAGTCCAGAAGATTTTGACAAAGCTCTTTTCTTGAGCTTTCAGATCGATGACCCTGAGGTTGAACTGACTTGGGTATCCATGAGCTGGATCTGATTTTTCCTTCCTATTTTTAATTTAAACCATCTTAATCATAATTTTGTATGATTAATTTTTTTGAATTGTGTTTATACGAAGTAACTATTGTTACACTAAGTAAACACCTCCGTCCAGTCAATCCCTCGAAGAACTTTACAGTCTCTATAATTTTACAAAAGAGAATGAAGTGTCATGCCTATACCATACTTGGTTTTCCCAGTAAGAATTGCTCAGCTTCCATACCACCTCCTATTGGTGGTCATCTAACACCGAGTTTAAGTGAAGTTTTTTACATTGTTCATTTTGTGGGAACTAAAACCAATTACTCGAGCTTCAGTAGTAGAAAGAAATACAGGCTTGCAAAAGCTGTGTGGAAGGAACTGTTGTTCCCGAAATTTTGGAGGGATGAGAGGAACCGCCATCTGGTCAGTCTGCCAGTTCAGATTTAGATTTTATTTAGGGTGAAGTTGGCTTCGTCATGGACTGACTTCATCAATGGCCGAGGATACACATTGGTTGATGAGCTGTTATTTTATATGGAGCAACTAATTGTTGATATGATGTACATATATCTCATTCAACTTCCACATGCCATATGCAAAGAAGTTACATAGTGTCCTACTGAAGAATACTTCGAGAAGTTAAGACTTATGTTGAAACTCGCATGCCAAGTTCAATCCTTGGAAGGGATTGTTCGATGGTATTTTCCTGTTGGAAGTGGCATCACCAGGCAGGATTGTTCGATTGTTCGATGATATCTCTCAAGCTTCTATCACAGATCAGGCAGGATACAGCACAGCGGGCAGTGATAATTCCATTGTTGCCACCACTCTTGTAATCGGAGATGATGAAAATCATGTCATTGACAATGCCCACCATGACGAGATAATTGAAGTTGAATGAAGAGTGCAACAACTTACGAAAACCTAACATTGTTGTATCTATACTGTACTGATTGCTTATATGTATCTTCCCAAGTGTGCTTGACAAATTCATCTCTACCAGTTGAAAATGAAATCGTGTGCAAGTATTGGTAACCAAATTAAGTAAATTAGTTGACATTCTTCTTATAAACATATTATAAGTAAACACATACCTTCATTTTGATACTGTTTATACTGAAAAACTGTGTTTAGTTGAGCTATTTGATCCAAAAAATAACACACCAAGTAAAGAAATGGTTCCAATATGTTAATGTTCTTCCACTAGTAGGTCCTCAGGCTTCTTCCCTCTCATTCATGAATGCTTATGTTTTTTGCTTTGGGTTGTGTTGATAAATTAGGAAATTAAGAAACAAATGTGTGGTTTTTTTTTTGAAAGGCAAGTTGGGGTTTTGAGGATCTCCGCACCTTATCATTAAATCAAAAGCATAAAAGTACATCAAGTTTACACCATTCACTTATCCCTTCATCATACATTGCATCGTCACAAGGAATTTTTTTTTTCTTAAAATCGTGAACTATAAAAGATGGATCAATGAGATTTAAGCTAAGGGTTAAACTCACAAGCTGAATAGTTGTCCAGATGGTTCCTTGATGGATTCGCTTGAACTCGTGATCTTGGTAGGCACAAATCCATTGCTTAATCATCTTGAAGATGAGGATATTCATTCCCTTCCCTAACAAATAGAAAATGTCGGAACGATGTTTTTGAAGCACATAGACTTGAAAAGAAATGCAATTAAACACTAGGGATAACCTAGCTCTTGAGAGCTCTTGAGAGATTCCTTAAAAAATGTGTTTAGTCATGGCATGGAAGGTGGATAGTATTCACACTTGACATTGTTTAGATAGTTGGAGATTGATTTTCATCAGACCATGTTATTTGTTTTATTGTCGAGTATGTGAACAAACAAGATAAAAAAAAAAATTCAAGAGATTCTGCTTATCTAATTGCAGGGAAATAGTAACAAAAAATGCAATACAAATAGAGTACACAGAGCAACACCACATGGTAAATATCCATTGATTGGTAAATGCCAGTGTCTTGAAACTGAGCACTCCAGAATTGAGAGGGTGAAATGGAGAGTGTTTTCATACTTGATTGGTAATTTATGGCAATTACTTATATGTTTTTTTTTTCTTTCAAAACAGTGAAATTCAATAATATACACAAATTATTGACTTGGGGAGCACATATCAAACTCTGTGGTGTTAATTAGATTGATAATCGGGATTTTGCACTGGAACATTTTGATAACAAGCATTACAGATTCACTTATGTCATGCTCATCAATAACCTTCAATTTCTAAGGTTAATTCCGTACGAATGCTCTAGCATGTTCTGTTTTAATGTGAGGAAGGTAGAAATAACGCGTAAGATTGTAGAACATGTAGGCGTGTTTTGTTACTCAATGGACTAGGTTTCACCATTGTAATGGTAATGATCATTACAATGGTTTAAGCCATTCCTTTATTTGGTTGGATATAAAAATGGTGTAATGGAAATGACCATTACAAATTTCATTGTAATGGGCATTCTTTCTCATATGAATGTCTATTGTAATGGTCAACACTTCATTTTTCTTATTTGCTCTCCTTATTTACCCACCATATATGGGCATAATGGTAAATATACAAATGATTATCATTCCCATTCCCATTCCTATTCCATCGACTAACTAAACATAGTAATATTCCTATTCCCGTTCCCAATCCCATTTCATTCTCATTCCATTGAGTACCCAAACATGGCGTCTTTAAATAAAAAAATAAAAAAATAAAAGGCTGTAGTATTGGAATGCATGACCAGTTCTTTCAAGTTGTGGGTTGTGGCAAAAACCGCTTAACACCACCATTTCTTTTGTCCCATATCACCAATCCAACTTATTCTCTCTCGGAGCACTCCTTTCTATCCTACACCACCATTTCTCATCCACACCACCAAATTCAAACATGCAAAAACTCTCTCCCTTCCTCCCTCCCAAATTCATCTTTCTCATCTTCTTCCCTATACTACTTCGTATACAAGTTTTTCGCAAAGGAGCTAGGGATTACTACAATAAAAGCATTATTTGGGTAGAATCTTCGTTTATCTGAAATGGTGTTGCACTTTGTAATCTTCCAATTGAACCAATTCTCTTTTTATTCGCCTAAGAATATGCCTCAAGTCCTATGGCGGAGCTTGCCAACGTAAAATCTACAATAAAAATTCCTTAATGAATGTGATGTATGGTTTCTCCTGGTCACTCCATTGGCTCCTATGGAAAATGATTTATGTCGTCTTCCAGACTCTCAGTACCTTCTTATATGATTGTACGGATTTTATATACCTTATGAAATAGAGTGTTGTTGAAAGGAAAGAGAAAGCCCCGGACGTTTTCGCAAAGGCAACGACTACATTACACTATCATTTCTTTTTTCTCACATCATCATTGAGGTTTATTTATTTATTTACTTTCTCACACCACTAATAAATATGCATAATAGAGAAATCCAAACTTAAAACGATCAAAACGCAAAATAGGGTAAATTTCGACCAATTTAAACTCTCAATTGAAACTGATTCTCAAGTTCATCAAAACACAAAAGTTGTAGTACTATGAGTTATCTAATAAACACAACTTGAATCACTTGAAAATTTTTGAAGTGAGCAAGTTCTGATAATTTTACTAAAGTCGTGCAAATTTGTCTTGCAATCAAAACGGGATAGTGTTCTTGACTTTCGGCCAATTTATGTGCTCGATGAAGACTGATTCTCAAGTTGATCAAAACATAAAAGTTGTATTAATTTGAGTTATCTAATAAACACGACTTAAATCACTTGAAAATGTTTTGAAATGAGCAAGTTGTGGCTATTTTACTAAAGTCGCGCAAATCTATCCGAAAAATAAAAACGAAATAGTGTTACCGACTTTCGGCCAACTTATGTGCTCGATCGAGACCGATTCTCAAATTGATCAAAACACAAATATTGTATTACTCTGAGTTATCTAATAAACACAACTTAAATCACTTGAAAATGTTTTGAAATGAGCAAGTTATGATCATTTTACTAAAGTCGCGCAATCTGTCCGAAAAAATTTCTGTTCGCAAAGTGGACTGCGGGATAACTCAGATACCCCGCATTCCACAATGCGAACAGGTGTACTCAACGACCATAAATTTTTTTCGGACAGATTGCGTGACTTTAGTAAAATGACCATAACTTGCTCATTTCAAAACATTTTTAAGTGATTCAATTTGTGTTTATTAGATAAATCAGAGTACTTCAACTTTTGCGTTTTGATCAACTTGAGAATCGATCTCGATCGAGGATATAAGTTGGCCGAAAGTCAGGAACACTATCCTGTTTGCGAGACAAATTTGCGCGACTTTAGTAAAATGAACATAACTTGCTCATTTCAAAACATTTTCAAGTGATTCAAGTTGTGTTTATTAGATAACTAAGAGCACTACAAGCCAATGGTGTTATGGTCGAGTGGTTAGGGCTGTGTAGGTTTATCCACCACGTCCTAGGTTCGAGACCCGCCGACGGCATGATTACTTTCTTATGGTGTTGACCTATAGGTCACACCTTGTTGATAGGTTATGGGATCCTATAAAAACTCAGCTCGCTTTCCAAAAAAAAAAAGAGCACTACAATATTTGTGTTGATCAACTTGAGAATCGGTCTCGATTGAGCACATAAGTTGGCCAAAAGTCAGGAACACTATCTCATTTTCATTGCGAGACAGATTTGCGCGACTTTAGTAAAATGACCATAACTTGCTTATTTCAAAACATTTTCAAATGATTCAAGTTGTATTTATTAGATAACTAAGAGTACTATTTTTGATGAGGTTGAGAATCGGTCTCAATTGAGGGTTTAAATTGGTTGAAAGTTACCCTATTTTGCATTTTTGAGTTTGAGTTTCTCTGTTATGTTAAGTTATGCTTATTTATTGAATTTGGGTTTAAGGGTTTCGACTTTGAGGGGATTTTGAGAGTTTTCTAGGGAGAGTGAGGAGATTTGCAAGAGATTCGAGTGTGAGGAGAGATTTGCAAAAGATTTCGAATGGGGAGGGAGGAACCATTGTCGATTTGAATGGCGAGGGGGAAAAATGGATGGTTTTTGTTTATATAGGCGGTGTGAGAAAGAAAGTAGGTAGTGTAAGAGAGTAGAATGATGTGAGAGAGAGAAAATGGTGGTGTGGTGTGGTGTAGTCGCGGCCTTTCACAAATTCTAAAGTTTACACATTGTAATTAAGTCACGCTACATATTAAATATTAGGATTTATTCAAATTATTTGAATGCAATAAAAAAAAAAAAAAAACGTGTACATGCAAAAATTATGCAAAAGTATGCGTATAATTTATTATCTATCCAATGTACCGTCTCCAGAGCAACACAACATGGTAAATGCCAGAGTCTTGAAACTAATTAAGGTCAAGTTTTCATAATGCAAGATAATTATTGTTATGTTTTTTAATTTTACCATGTATCTCTTCTATAAATGGTGATCCAAATGGAAGTCTTCAACAATTGAGAACTGAAGAAAAAAAAAAAAAAACCCCACTTTCATAGAGGTTGGATACAGAGGAGTTAAAGATGGCGATCCACCTGTGTCATAATGCAACGTCCAACAATCAACACAATTCCTCCTCCGCTTTTGTTCCCATCATCGGCTTATCCATAACCGGAGCATCACTGGTACATTTCATTCTCATGATATGGGATATAGTTCATGGAATCTATCGTAGGAGATTGTGGTTACGTAGGAGATTGTGGTTACCATGTAGATGGCTTTCACTCAATGCACTTACCTTGACTCTCCTTTCCACTGCTGCAAAACTCGCTATGGATATCACAACCCAAATGCCTGGTGCCTGGGACCAACTCTCCAAGGTCACTGGTACTGGGTTCATATGTGTTTCTATGGGCTTTCTTATGCCTTCACTTGGCCGTAATAGTGCTTCTCAGTCTGTCACAAACATGGGTGCCTTGTCAATCTTTGTGGTCACAGTCATCGTTAATATATGCAAACAGATTTCCACTGATGTGATCTTCTCCTTTACTCCAGAGCATATAATAATCATGTTCTTCATCTTGGCAATGCTATGCTTCATGTGGCTTTCTACTTGGGGTTCTAATATGAAAAAAGAAACTCAAATGGATTGCAACAAGGATGTCTTTAGATACGGTAAAGGAAGTGTAACTATGTTACGAAGATTGCAGTTGTGCTACTTGCATGGTTATAATTCTGATCCTCAGGTTTTAATATGCAGAAGTGGTTTGTCTCATTCTGCAAATGTTGTTTGCTTGTTTTGCTTCATAGTTGTATTACAAGTTTCGGTTAGAACCTTTTTTACTCAAGATTTTAGGTATTGTAATGAAGTTTCTGCTTATGGATGGTCAGTGAGGATCATAGTTGCCACACAGATTCTGGTCATCCTACTTGCAGTTTTGAGCACTAGCTTTCGAGGGGCTATAATGTCTGACCAGTTCGATCACAAGTTATTATGTAAATGGAACCACAAAGCTATTGATGGCGCACAAGGCAATGATCCGTATTTGCATTCTTATGATGGCAATCTCAAGTCTAAATGTATCCAACTTCTAGTGTTTCTGGGTGGCCTAATTGCAATCATTCTTCTTTTTTTACCGGGATGTGTTGTTATCTCAATTTATCGCCTTGCCGGCGTCTGCTTCAAATGGAGGTACTACCTAAAGCCACAAGAAGGCGGAGAAGAATATAAACAACTTTGAGAGAAAACAACATGGAGATTGATGATTGGACTCTAACAAGATTTGTTTATGATATGAAGAGATGGATGCATGTCGATGTAAAAAACAACCCTCTGTCTGATCTAAAAGGCTTGCTTTCAAAAATGCATCCCTCTGGACAATCCCTTGAACAACTTTACAGGCACTATAATATTCAGGAAGGGAATAAAGTGTCCATTCTCCATTTGGTTTTCCTTCAAAGAATTGCCTCGGTTTCTCTACCATCTTCTCTTAGTGATCATCTAACACAGAGCTTAAATGTCAAAGTTTTTCATATCATTCATTCAATGGACACTAAAATCAATTCCTCAAACTTCACTGGTGCAAAGAGATGCAGGCTTGCGAAAGCTATGTGGATGGGACAAGACTTCAGCGAAGTTGGTCAAAAAATTCTGAAGAGATGGGAGGCGCCATCAGATTTGGACCGTGCAGTTCGGATAATTTCAGAATTGGAAAAAGAATTGCCCCGTAACTTTATTTGGAAGGAAGTTAGGTTCGTCATGGAGTTCATCAACATTAAAGATCGAAGGTACCTAACAATTGACGAGCTGTCTAGTTCTATGGAGCAACTATTCATTGATATGTTGCACATGTTCCTGATGCAAATCCCAGAGTTTATATACAAAGAAGTTACAGAGAGTCCTCCTGAAAAACACCTGAACAAAGTAAGACGTGCACTGAAACTCGTATCCCAAGTCAAATCCTTGGATGGCTTGGTTCAATGGTCTTTTCCCAATGGTTGTAACATCACCAGTTTGATGCCGGCATCTACCGCATATCATCGGGATGATGATGAACCCAATGTTGTGGACAAGGTGTGAGATAAGTCAAGTTGAATGAAAAGCCAATGTAATCTTGAGATTCTCTAATTTCTCTTTGCAGTCCATTGTGTATATGTAGTTGTATCTCTCTTTTGCTTTTAATAAACTTAGTCTGTTAAAATGTAACCAATTAGACATGAGTACCTCTGCAAAGCAGATCTGTGAGTATGGATCGACCACTGATAAGCGTGTGTGTTTTATAGGACCTCTATTATATGTTTCAGTAGAAAGATGTGTAAACCTTGAAAGGTTATCCGTACTCATTCTCACGTTGCTTGTGTGATAACTACAATTTTTGGCTTTAGGACTGAGCCATTTCCTTGTATGCAGTTCTTCTTAGATTAATAGGAAGGAAGCTTGATTGGTATGCCCATAAATATTGTTCTTGACAAATTGCAATTGACGTAAAAATGTGTTGGTAATTGAGAGGGAAGTACTCACACTAGCAGTAGTGCAAAAAATGCAGTACACAGAGCAAGATCACATGATAAACATGGTTGGTAAATGCCGAAGTCTTGAAACTGAAACTGAAGGTTGAACATACGTACTTTTATAGAACAGGATGCTAAAAAACATGGATTATAACTGATAAACCATTGTCTTTTTCCTTTTATCTTAATATGCTTTTATTCTTTTCTTTTTTTTTTGGTATTTTTTGATTGATTGGCCGGGTGATCTATGTTCACCAATCACCACCACTTTTCTCCACCTCTGATCTATGTTCACCTGTAAACACCACCCATTTTCTTACTCTTTGTGTTCCCCCAGCAGAACCACCATCATCTATCGATCCATCACCACACCATCAATCCCTCTCTTCTGAATTCTGAATACCTCATCTCATGTACTTTTGGGGAGTTAGAGATGGCCAAACACTTGTGTCCTAATGTAACACCGGATCAAACAATTACTCAGCTCCTGTTCCCATCATTTGCTTTATAGCAGGAGCGTCACTGGTATGCTTTCTATTCATGATATTGGATGTAATACATGGAGTTCGTCAACCATGTAGATGGTTTTCACTAAATTCAGTTACTATGAGTTTCCTTGCCATTGCTGAGAAACTCGTTGTGGATCTTATAACCCTAATGCCTAGTGCCTGGGACCAACTCTCTAAGCTTACTGGTAGTGGATCTCTAAGCTTATCATGGGATGTGTAAAACCTTGTAGTGGTCCTCTCTGGAAGATGTATTACTTGATTTTTTATTATTAATATAAAGGTTAAGGGATCCTTAAAGCCCTATTTGCTTTAAAAAAAAAAACTCTCTAAGCTTATGGGTTTTCTTCTGCCTTCATTTGAAACTAGTAGTTCCTCCGAATGTGTCACTAACATGGCTGCCTTGTCAATCTTCGTGGTCACAGTCATCGTTAATGCATACAGATATCGACAGGTGTCCTATTTTCCTTCATTCCAGAGCATGTCATAATCATGTTCTTCATGATAGTGATGCTCAGTTTCTGGTGGCTTTCCACCGGGCCACTAATTTGGATAAGGAAATTCAGATGGATTAGAATAAACAAGTCTTTATAGAAGGCAGAGGGTAGAGGGAGCTTTACTATGTTACAAAGATTGAAATTGTGTTACTTGCAGAGTTACAATTCTGATCCTCAGCTCTTACTATGCAGTAATTTTCTTTCTCTGTTTACACTTAATTTGCTTTTTTTTGCTTGTTGTATTCTAAATTTATGTTAGAACTCCGTTTGGTCAAGAATATAGGTTTTGTAATGAAGTTTGATTATGGTCCATGGTCAATGAGGATTTTCGTTTCAACACAGATTTTAGTCACCTTACTAGCAAGTTTAAGCACTAGCTTTCAACTGTTTTACCAGACAAATGGATGAGAATCTGAGTTTTTACTGAAGCCATTAGAAATCTGATGGTGCAAAAGGAAACAGGCCATTTTTGTTTACTTATGTTCTAGATGACGAGAATATCTATTTATACTTTCTACAGAAGGTGGTGTATTGGGGTGTTAGAATTACAATTATCCTTTTTGCTTTACTGGGCATTGTTGTTGTGTTTATTTGTTCCATAGCAGAAGAACTTTGCATTAGAGAGAGCCTGCAGAACTAGAAGGCATATAAGAATATAGACAACCCAGTGAAAATATTGTAGCCTTCAGGCCTGGATTAAATTAAAAAAAATAACTAACTCAGGTTTGAAAATAGCATCATGATCCATGCTTTGACTAACAAAATATGTTGAAGATATGAAGAGATGGATGAGTAACGTAAAGGCAAACGTCAATTCTCTGTTTCATCTACCACAACTCTCCATAACACCTCCATCTAGTCCATCCCTGGAACAACTTTGCAGCCGCTATAATTTTACAAAAGAGAACGAAGGGTCATGCCTTGACCTGGTTTTCCTTGTAAGAATTGCCTCAGTTTCTGTACCGTTTTCTCTTAGCAGTCACCTGACACCAAGCTTAAGTGAAAATTTTGATGTTATTCATTTTGTAGATGATAAAATAAATTCCTTGAACTTCAATAGTAGAAAGAAATGCAGGCTTGCAAAATCAATGTGGAGGGGAGAAGACTTCAGCATTGTTGTTCCCAAATTTTTTTTAAGGACGGACTGTGGCATCTCAATCCGCCGGTTCAGATTTAGAACGTCCACTTACCATCATTACGGAACTAAGGAATGTATTGCCCCCTGCTTTTATTTGGGGTGAAATTGGCCTTGTCATGGATTTCATCAATGGTGGAAAATACACATCAATTGAAGAACTATTTAGTTATATTGAGCAACTATCTGTTGATATATTGTGTATTTTTCTCATTCAACTCCCCCATGCTATACACAAAGAAGTTAGGGAGAACCCTGTGGAAGAGTACCTGAAGAAACTGAAATTCATGTTGAAAAATGTATACCAAGTCAAATGCTTGGAAGGCGCAGTTCAATGGTCTTTTCCTGTTGGAAGTAACACTACATGATAAATCTGCATTGGTTGGTAAATGCCAATGTCTTGAAACTGAACAATCTAAAGTCTTGAAACTGAACAATCTAGAATTGAATAGTGTTTCATAATTGAAAGGTAGTTTATGCCAATTATTTAATCTCCTGATCGAGATATGGTGTGGTGTTGGATTGTAATCTTATCCAACCCAACTAACAGAACTCCTCTCCCCACCAAAAATCTAAAATAAATCCTTGCCTATATTTAAAGAATGCGACACCATCGACACTGAAAATCTAATGTCGAGGGGCTAAGATCATCGTATGGTTCAGATGTTGCTCTGTCAGCTCCTATCAACCAGGGTTTATGTCACGCCCCGACCCGCCAGGGGAATCGCAGCGTGCCGATGCGTGAACTAACTCGTAATACAGGCGAATCGTAATTGGGCACAACATCATAATATAACACATTCTTGATACGAGAATCAAACAAAAATAAAAACTACGATAAAATTTGAACAAAATAAGTATATTTGATTCGCCTTGCCAGTCATAGCGACAAAACCAATATACAAACATCTAGTATAACAAGATAATACACCTGATGATACAGAGGAAGCAAAACATACCCGTACATGGTGGACACGACCAAACCGCACAAAATGCGCCTACAACGGAAAACTGGGCCTAAGCGCCACGATCAGCAGGAATGTCAGCACTGCCTGCATTCCAATAGAAGCACACCTATTGCGGGGTCAGCAAAGCACAAAGCTAGCCAGTGCGAGCGAACTAAATACAGATAACAGAACAATATACAAGAAAAATTCATGCCACACAATAATGGATAAGTGACAGATTCTGAAGTCTAAATCACACCGTGTCTCTAAGGATAATATTTCTAAGTTTGAGCACCAACACAAGCATTTCAAATTCAACAATAACTACAAGTTTACGAGATATGTCAATCATTACATGTGATTCAAACATGGTAAATATCAAGTGATGAAAATAAAGACAATCTCATAAGCTCTCTAAGCTTACTGGTACAGCGTTCGTATGTGCTTCTATGGGCTTTCTTTTGCCTTCACTTGGCAGTAATAGTACCTCTGAGTCTCTCACAAACATGGGTGCCTTGTCGATCTTTGTAGTCACAGTCATCTTTAATATTTGCAAACAGATTTCCTCAGGTGTGATCTTTTCCTTTATTCCAGAGCATACCATAATCATGTTCTTCATCTTGATGATGCTCTGTCTTATGTGGATGTCTACTTGGGCTATTAATATGAGAAAAGAAACTCAGATGGATGTCAACAAAGGCGTCTTTAGAGATGGTAAAGGGAGCCCAACCATGTTAGAAAGATTGAAGTTGTGTTACATACATGGTTACAATTCTGATCCTCAGGTTTTAATATGCAGACATGATTTTTCGTTTCGTTCTGCAAATGTTGTTTGCTTGTTTTGCTTCATAGTTATATTACAAGTTTCGGTTAGAACCTTTTTTAGTCAAGATTTTAGGTATTGTAATGAAGTTTCTGCTTATGGATGGTCAGTGAGGATCATAGTTGCCACACAGATTCTGGTCATCCTACTTGTAGTTTTGAGCACTAGCTTTCGAGGGGCCATAATGTCTGACCAGTGCGATCACAGCAGGTCATTAAGTAAATGGAACCACGAAAGTATTGATGGTGTAAACGGCAATCATCCATATTTGCATGCTTATGTTGACGATCTCAAGTCTCAATATATCAAACTTGTGGTGTTTCTGGGTTTTCTAATTGCATTCATTCTTTTTTTTTTACCGGGATGTGTCGTTATCTTAATTTATATCTCTGCCGGCATCTGCTTCAAATGGAGGTACTACCTAAGGCTACAAGAAGGCGGAAAAGAATATAAACAACTTTTGAGTCAAAATCATGTGGTGATTGATAATTGGACTCTAACAAGATGTGTTTATGATATGGAGAGATGGATGAGTGTCAAGGTAAAAAACAACCCTCTGTCTGATCCAAAAGGCTTGCTTTAAAAAATGCTTCCCTCTGGACAATCCCTTGAACAACTTTACAGGCACTATAATTTTCATGAAGGGAATAAAGTGTCCAGTCTCCATTTGGTTTTCCTGCAAAGAATTGCCTCAGTTTCTCTACCATCTTCTCTTAGTGATCCTCTAACACACAGCTTAAATGTCGGCATACCTAGTGAAACAGAAGAACCAACTCCACTACAAAGGTCAACAAGAACTAGAAGGCCAAATCCCAAATACGCCAATGCAGCCATAGTTGAAGAAGAAGCTATAATAGAACCTGAGACGTTTGAAGAAGCATCACAGAGTTCAGAATGGATGACAACTATGAAAGAAGAGATCGCTGCAATTGAGCAAAATCAGACTTGGGAGCTCATGCCAAAGCCAACTGATGTGAAACCCATATCCTGCAAATGGGTTTACAAAATAAAGCACCGTCCAGATGGGTCAATCGAGAGGTACAAGGCACGATTGGTAGCTCGTGGTTTCTCTCAACAGTACGGACTAGACTATGATGAAACATTTAGTCCAGTCGCAAAACTTACAACCGTACGAGTCTTACTTGCACTTGCGGCCAACAAAAATTGGATCTTGTGGCAGATGGACGTGAAGAATGCATTTCTCCATGGAGAGCTGGATCGGGAGATCTACATGATCCAACCAATGGGTTTTCAGAGCCAAGATCATCCAAAAATGTAAGCTTAAGAAGAAAGCATTAGAAAGCCTTCTTAAGAGTTTCTCTTCTTTGCAATTTTGTGAGATTGTTCTAAAGAATGTTTTTCTTCTTCTTGATAAATTAGAGTTTTATATTTTGATTTATTCAACAATTGGTTCAGAGCCATTGGTTGTAAGGTCTCTTGAAGTTCCGAGTATGCTCTGTGGCTGCAGTTTTAACTGATCTTCCACATCAGAAAAGATTTCTTGAGATTATTGTTGGGGTTCTTACAAATCTTGTGGAGCGTCTTTGTGTGTAGAGTATTTTAGTACTTTGCACGTTTGTCACTCAAGCTTGTTCGGTATAGTTAAAGTCTTGCCGCTACGATGGGTGATCTTCAAATCGTTGGAGGAATCAAGAAGCTCAACAACCAAAACTACAACACGTGGGCAACATGTATGGAGTCTTACCTACAAGGTCAAGACTTGTGGGAGGTTGTCGGTGGTGGTGAAGTTACACAACCGGCGGTAGAAGATGCCAATGGCGTCTTGCGAAAGTGGAAAATTAAAGCAGGCAAAGCGATGTTTGCTTTAAAGACCACTATTGAAAAAGAAATGTTAGAGCATATCCGGGATGCCAAAACACCGAAGGGAGCATGGGACACCTTTGTTACACTCTTTTCAAAGAAGAACGATACAAAATTGCAACTTCTCGAGAATGAGCTGCTATCGATGGCGCAACGTGACAGGACGGTTGCCCAGTATTTTCACAAGGTGAAATCGATAAGCCGCGAAATTTCAGAACTAGATCCGACAGCTGCTATTGGGGAAGCTAGGATAAAGAGAATAATTATCCATGGCTTGAGACCCGAATACCGAGGCTTTGTTGCTGCAGTACAAGGATGGCCGACACAACCATCTCTTGTTGAGTTTGAAAATTTGCTGGCTGGTCAAGAAGCTATGGCTAAGCAAATGGGAGGAGTCTCGCTAAAAGGTGAAGAGGAAGCGCTCTACACCAACCAAAGTAGAGGCGGTTCAACTCAGTACAACAAAGGTGGATCTAGAAAGACTGGTGACAAGACAAAAAGTCATCAGGGAGGGAACAGCTTTCGTCCAGGGGGAGCTTCCAAGAATCATGACAACAATAGAAGGTTCGATGGTGAGTGTTACAATTGCGGGAAGAAGGGCCACATGAAGAAAGATTGTTGGTTCAAGAAGAAGTCTTCTGAGAGCAATATTGCTACTTCTTGTTCTAAAGATAATAGCGAAGACAGTTGGGATGCCGAAGCATTTCTCGCTATGGAGGAAGAAGAATTAGCTTTCACGGTAACAACACCAGAAAAGATTGACTACGTGAATGATTGGATCGTAGACTCAGGCTGCTCCTCATGGTGTCACACATCACGAGATGTGGTGTTCGATGAAGCATCCTCATGGTGGACCTCAGAAAAGGAAGTACTGCCAGACTCAGAAGAATTCCAAGACAAGCTGCAACAAAAGATGGGGGAGCATACTATTCAAATTCAACCAAGTCCAGACAAAGTTGAAGATCCATGTGAGAATGATGGCGAACAAAGAGTAACCCAGAATCCTTGACAAACTGGGGTGTATCAACAACCAGACGAAGAAGGCATACCTAGTGAAACAGAAGAACCAACTCCACTACAAAGGTCAACAAGAACTAGAAGGCCAAATCCCAAATACGCCAATGCAGTCATAGTTGAAGAAGAAGCTATAATAGAACCTGAGACGTTTGAAGAAGCATCACAGAGTTCAGAATGGATGACAACTATGAAAGAAGAGATCGCTGCACTTGAGCAAAATCAGACTTGGGAGCTCATGCCAAAGCCAACTGATGTGAAACCCATATCCTGCAAATGGGTTTACAAAATAAAGCACCGTCCAGATGGGTCAATCGAGAGGTACAAGGCACGATTGGTAGCTCGTGGTTTCTCTCAACAGTACGGACTAGACTATGATGAAACATTTAGTCCAGTCGCAAAACTTACAACCGTACGAGTCTTACTTGCACTTGCGGCCAATAAAAATTGGATCTTGTGGCAGATGGACGTGAAGAATGCATTTCTCCATGGAGAGCTGGATCGGGAGATCTACATGATCCAACCAATGGGTTTTCAGAGCCAAGATCATCCAAAAATGTAAGCTTAAGAAGAAAGCATTAGAAAGTCTTCTTAAGAGTTTCTCTTCTTTGCAATTTTGTGAGATTGTTCTAAAGAATGTTTTTCTTCTTCTTGATAAATTAGAGTTTTATATTTTGATTTATTCAACAATTTTTGATATTATTCATTCACTGGACACTAAAATCAATTCCTCAAGCTTCACCGGTGCAAAGAGATGCAGGCTTGCGAAAGCTATGTGGATGGGACAAGACTTCAGCGATGTTGGTCAAAAAATTCTGAAGAGATGGGAGGCGCCATCAGATTTGGACCGTGCAGTTCGGATAATTTCAGAATTGAAAAATGAATTGCCCCCTAAATTTATTTGGAATGAAGTTAGCTTCGTCATGGAGTTCATCAACATTAAAGATCGAGGGTACCTAACAATTGAGGAGCTGTCTAGTTCTATGAAGCAACTATTCGTTGATATGTTGCACATGTTCCTGATGCAAATCCCAGAGTTTATATACAAAGAAGTTACAGAGAGTCCCCCTGAAAAACACCTGAACAAAGTAAGACGTGCACTGAAACTCGTATCCAAGTCAAATCCTTGGATGGCTTGGTTCATTGGTCTTTTCCCAATGGTTGTAACATCACCAGTTTGATGCCGGCATCTACCGCATATCATCGGGATGATGATGAACCCAATGTTGTGGACAAGGTGTGAGATAAGTCAAGTTGATGATGAAAAGCCAATGTAATCTTGAGATTCTCTAATTTTTCTTTGCAGTCCATCGTATATATGTAGTTGTATTTCTCTCTTTTGCTTTTAATAAGCTTAGTCTGTTAAAATGTAACCAATTAGTCTGTTAATAAGCTTTTAATAAGCTTAGTCTTCTCTAACAACTTAATTAGAGTTGATTGAATATAACATTCAGTTATGTATCTTTGATTTTACCCATCTTATTAAAAAAATCGACATGGCAACCTTATTTTCTCCGTGTCTAGGAACCGAATCTCTATACTCGGGTGCAGACGATCAAAACTCTTTCAAGATACTTTTAAATTCAGGTCAATTAATCTAGCATTTCTCAAACTTGAAATTTTATTACTATACTTCCCAAGAAAAATATTCCAATCCAGACCAGTGACTGACTATAGTGGGGGGGACCTAACTAATGACCAAATCAATCAATGATTTCAACTTGAAACCTACTCAACAAACATCGACATTGAAGGTGCCTGTAGAGTTGCCCTCTACCTGTGCCAAGTTCAGTAGTAGGCAGGTCATTAGACATTAACATCAGATGGACATAAGAACCAATATTGGAACAATGAAGATGACATCATAGTACTTTTAGGGTTTCCATGGTTGGTGTTATTGTTCATGGTTTTCTCAGTTGTGGACCTTTGTTTCCTTATATAATTTCTTTTTGTGTTATTATGTAATACAATTAAGGAATGTGTCTTAAGATCTTTTATCTATATCTCGGTTCCTTTCGTTTTTGGCTTTTCGACCAAAATGATTGAAGCTTTTAAAGAGAGCAATATGGATGAGAGTTATATGGTTAGTAGTGATGAAGGGTTTGGTCTCCTCCACCATTTTTCGCCTGCAGATTTAGGGTTAAATGATCCAAGTATTATTTCATTGAATGAATGCACATGTCACACAGACCAGTGGAATGGATGTTTGAATCATATATTTCGGTTTAGGGTTTCTAATAATTAGGTTGTTAATGTGTGTCTATCAGTTTTTACTTGAAATTTGTGTTGTTTGTTTCTTTGGGTGAAACACGTAGGGTAGAGATGTCAACAGGTCGATTCTGTTTCAAGTGACCAAACTTTCAAAATCGCATTCAACTTTTATGCTTTCGAATTTGATGTTTTCTAACAATATACCCACCGAAAGTTTTTTGGAATGGTTTTTTGTTTTTCTTTTCTTCTCTCAATGATTTGATGAGCAAGCAAATTAATTTGAAAAACATGAAAAAGGCGGTCATCTTCAACTTCAAATTCTCAATTATCTCCCTTTTCTCTTTTTCCTCGGTCTAAATTCTAAGAAAAAATCTACTCAGTCTAGTTCTTGTGCCTCGTTAGTGCCTAGGGAGGGTGTCCAGCACGTGAGTGCCAACTCTACCCCCTCTCTCCATAAGATCGGAGAAGATGAATAGATGAATAGAGTTGGCACTCACATACTGAACACTCTCCTCAGACACTAATTGAAAATCAAACCCTAAAGTTCAAATACTAATCAAATAAACCAGTATTGGATTAGATGGAGGCAATGTTAATATGATATGTCCTTTAGTTCTTGATTAGGGTTTTTTGTAAGTTGAATGGAAATGGTAAGAGTAGCTAAGGTGGTTGTTAGTTGGTTGTTATTAGTTAGGGTTGAGCACTGCAAAACACATGAAAACCCATCAAAAGAAGTGAGTGGCTCCCAGTATTTTTTGTTCAATCTTTGGTCAATCAGTCAATATTAATATTAGGTTGTTTAGGTGAGATAAACGACACTGCACGTCTCAAGGTAGTTTCGCTTATCTTGAGGGGCTCCCTTTCCCTCGCTCCCTTAGAATTTCTGTAGACCAATCAACAACAACCTGAAAATTAAATGAAGTACTAAAACCATGTGGTTGTACAATTGGGGACCAATCAAATTAATATTGATGGGTTGGTGGTCATACTAAGGAATTAAGTTGATGATATGAAGAGATGGATGAGTGTCGAGGCAAAAAAGAATTCTCTATCTAAACTGAAACAGTTACTTTAAAATATGCCGCCCTCTGGACACTCTGGACACTCCCATGTACAATTTGAAGGAAGGATCATATCTAACCAACCCTCTGACAAAACACATCTCCCCACGTAACTTTTAAGATATAGTTTCTTATATAATTTGTTATCTATCCAATGTAATAATTTATTATCTTTCCAATGAACTATCTCGAGAGCAACACAACATGATAAACATGGTTAGTAAATGCTAAAGTCTTGAAACTGTTATCTATCCAATGTAATAATTTATTATCTTTCCAATGAACTATCTCGAGAGCAACACAACATTATAAACATGGTTAGTAAATGCTAAAGCCTTGAAACTAAATTAAGGTCAAGTTTTCATACTGCAATATCATTATTATGTTTTTAATTGAATAGTGACATTCAATAATTACACATAAAATATATTATCTATCCCATGCATCTCTTCTATAAATTGTCACCCAAGTTCAAGTCTTCAACAATTGAAACTGGAAAAAAAAAAAAAAAACCATTTTCATAGAGGTTGGATTGAGAGGAGTTAGTGATGGCAACCCTCTTTGTTTCATAATGTAACGTTCAACAATCAAAACAATTCCTTCGCTATCGTTCCCATCATCGGCTTGTACATAGCCGGAGCATCACTAGTATGTCTCATTCTCATGATATGGAATATAGTTCATGGAATCCGTCATAGGAGATCGTGGTTACCATGTAGATGTGGTTTTCACTGAATGCACTTACACTGTCTTTCCTTTCCACTGTTGCAAGACTCGCTACGGATATCTCCACCCCAATGCCTACTACCTGGGACCAACTTTCCAAGGTCACTGGTACTGGGTTCATTTGTGTTTCTATGGCGTTTCTTCAACCTTCACTTGGCAAAAACAGTGCATCTGAATCCCTCCCAAACATGAGTGTTTTGTCAATTTTCGTGGTCACAGTCATCATCAATATATGCAAACAGATTTCCACAGGTGTGGCCTTCTCCATAAGAAAGGAAATTTGTTGAGGTCCAGCCCATTAGGGTGGATCCAACTTTGGTAAATAATCAAACATAATTTTAATTTTGGTTGAATAAGGAAAAAAAGTTTTCAATAAGAAACAAAAACAAAAATAAATAAAAACAAAGTTATATTTGAGGTGGTGTTAATTAAATAGAAACAAAGTTCTATTTGGTTAATTAAATAGAAACAATGTTTTATTGGAGTGACTGCAAACAAGTATAAATATGTGCATAATACAAAGTTTTATGATATATTATTTTCAGAGAAGCTGTTGCGTGAATAAACAACAAATAACATAATATTCTCTTTGGTGTTTGGAGCGGCTGTGTGCGCGTGGACGGTGACTTTGTGTCTGATTCTTTGAGCGTGATTTTGTGCGACAAAGTGTGACACGTGGCTACGATATCGACTTAGTTTTGTCGATTGATTTGATAGAAGAAGTTGAAGGAGCTTTTGGGTTAATTTGCTGTGAGTTACTCCTTGTATTACTCAAGCTTTGGGCAAACCAAAGTTTGAGAAGTTATTGTACTTCTTCTTATTTGATTAGTGGATTCTCTCGGATTTGTTCCGTGGTTTTTCCATTCACATTGACGGGTTTTTCACATAAATCTTGGTGTTTCGTTTATTATCACTTTAGATTATTTCCTTGGTATTGTTTTATTGGTATTTGTCCCAACGTATAATTCTGATCCTCAGGTTGTAGTATGCAGACATGGTGCTTCTTTCTATGCAGACATTGTTTGCTTGTGTCTGCTTGATAGTTGTATTGGAAGTTTCATTTAGGACCTTTTCTAGTCATGATTTCTGGTCTTATAATGAAGTTTTCAATTATGGATGGTCAGTGAGGATCATAGTTGCAACACAGCTTTTAGTCATCCTGCTAGCAAGATTGACCACTAGCTTTAGAGGGATCATAATGTTGAAAATTTGATGCCGGCAATACAAATGTACAAAAGGAGATGAAGACAAACCTGGATTTTGGATGGATCATGAAGATGGCAGCTCGAATCTGCTAGCTTTGTGTTTGACTTTGCTAGATCAGAGTTGAAGACAGCTGGAAGAAGAAGAAGATGGTGGAAGGTGATGGAACTTTCTATCACCGCCTCAAGCAGCTATAAATAGGATGTTCCCCCCTCTTAAGATATATCTTCTTCCATTGAGAAATTGAGAGATTGAGAGTGTGAAAAAACTTAGGGTTCTTCAACCTTGTTTGTGTTTTGCGAGGGAGGAGAGAAAGAAAGGAGATAGAAAAGAGATTTTTTTTTCTCTTTTGTCTGTGAAGGATATACGCACCCCTGCGTTTATCGGTGGTGTCACTTAGACACGTGTGTATTGAACGTCGTTGAGGTTGTGTAGCTCCCTCCATTTGTACTCTTCGATCTCATTAGTAAAACTATTCTCTTTGCCTGTGGATGTAGGCAAACTTGTCGAACCACGTTAAATTGTTTTGTGCGATACGTGTTTTATTTATTTCCATTTACTTTACATTGCCTTGTTTATAAACATTGGATTTATTACTTTCTATTGCAATTATCAATTGTGTTCTGCAATTTGTTACTCTGTCGCGAGGCGCAACAAATTGGTATCAGAGCCGAGGGTATTTCCTTGATTTGTGTGTAAAGTGTGAATTGATAGTTTTGTATGAAAGTATTGAGGAACATAACAAAAACGTCGAGTTCAGGTTCCAGTTCGAAGATGATTACCGCTACAGTCAGTAAGTTTGATGTCGAAAAGTTCAATGGCAAGAACAACTTCGACATGTGGCAATGTGAAATATTGGATGTGCTCGCACAATAGAATTTAGAGAATGTTTTGGGTGATAAGTCGGACGCCATGGGAGAAGAAGATTGGAATAAATTGAATCGGCAAGCGTGTGGGTCTATCCGACTGTGTTTAGCGAAGGAACAAAAATAATTCGTCTTGAAGGAAACTCCCACTAAATTATTGTGGAAAAAGTTATAAGACAAGTACATGACGAAGAGTATTCAAAATAAATTCTTCCTCATGAAACAACTTTTCCGAATGAATATGAAACAAAATATTACTTTGTCTGAACATCTGGATGAATTCAATAGGTTAATTGCCGACCTATTGAATTTAGAAGAATTGTTCCAGAGAATTATAAGGCTTTATGTCTTTTGAATTCCCTTCCAGAAGAATATAAATATCTCGTGACAACTTTGTTAACGGGAAAAGAATCATTAAATTATCATGAAATTGCTACAGCTCTGCTCAATTATGAGTACAAGAAGATGGACCTTAAAATTTATAGAAATGCAGCGTCTGAAGCATTAACTACTAGAAAAAAATTGAAAAATAAAAAATCTGCTAGTAAAATAAATAAATCTCAATCCAAATTGAGAAGGAGTTTAAAAAATAATAATAATATTATATGTCCCACCTTGAAAGTGAATCAGGGTTAAGTTAATTACACATTTTTTAATCTGAACAGTGAAATTCAATAATTACACATAAAATTTATTATATATCCAATGTATCTCTTCTATAAATAGTCACCCAAGTTCTAGTCTTCAACAACTGAAAGCTGAAATTTAGAAGAGAAAAAAAAACCCCATTTTCATAAAGGCTGGATACATAGGAGTTAGATATGACAACCCACTTGTGTCATAATGCAACTTCCAACAATCGAAACAATTCCTCTGCTTTTGTACCCATCTACGGCTTGTACATAGCAGGAGCATCGATGGTGTGTCTCCTCATCATGATATTGGATGTAGTTCATGGAATCCGTCGCAGGAGATCGTGGTTACCATGTAGATGGTTTTCACTGAATGCACTTACCTTGACTATCCTTTCTACTGCTGCAAAACTCGCTGTGGATATCACCACCCCGATGCCCAATGCCTGGGACCAACTCTCCAAGCTTACTGGTACTGCCTTCATATGTGTTTCTATGGGCTTTCTTCTGCCTTCACTTGGCAGTAATAGTACCTCTGAATCCGTCACAAACATGGGTGGCTTGTCGATCTTCGTACTCACAGTCATCTTTAATATTTGCAAACAGATTTACTCAGGTGTGATCTTTTCCTTCATTCCAGAACATAGCATAATCATGTTCCTCATCTTGGTGATTCTATGTCTTATGTGGATGTCTACTTGGGTTATTAATATGCGAAAAGAAACTCAGATGGATGTCAACAAAGGCAAATTTAGAGATGGTAAAGGGGGCCCAACTATGTTAGAAAGATTGATGTCGTGTTACTTGCATGGTTACAATTCTGATCCTCAGGTTTTACTTTGCAGATATCATTTTTCTCATGTTGCAGACATTATGTGCTTGCTCTGCTTTATAGTTGTATTGCAAGTTTCATTTAGGACCTTCTTTAGTCATGATTTCAGGTCTTGTAGCGAAGTTTCCAATTATGGATGGTCAGTGAGGATCATAGTTGTAACACAGCTTTTGGTCATCCTGCTGGCAAGCTTGACAACTAACTATAGATCTTTCATCATGACAGACAAGGTGGAGTTTAATCTTCACTGGGATCATGAAGCTACTGATGGTGTAGAAGACAATAAGCCATATTTACATGCTTATAATGAAGGTTATATTTACAAAATGAACAATGATTAGGCTGAGCCTGAGTTGGATCTGGCTTGAGCCTGTTTTAGACCAAATTGAGGCATTTCCATATTAGAATTGACTTGAGCCACGTCTATGGTTGTGATTGTACAACTGTTTAATGTCACATCACTTACATATTTAACTACACAAAATCTACGAAGCCAGGACAGCGACA
This sequence comes from Berberis vulgaris, assembly GCA_963556465.1. NCBI lineage: Eukaryota > Viridiplantae > Streptophyta > Magnoliopsida > Ranunculales > Berberidaceae > Berberis > Berberis vulgaris. Next base: position 3,487,815 of record OY747133.1, read on the forward strand.
AGGGGTTTTATGTCCGTGTAATTGTGTTCGGTTAAACCATTATGAACATCTCTAGGATGATGGATGGTATTAGGCCTGCCTGACTCTCTAGAAAAATTTATTTAACTAATGGGATGCAATGCATGGTCCACACGGTTTCTCCTGGTCACTCCATCGGCTCCTATGGAAAAGGATTTATGTCGTCTTCCAGACTCTCAGTACCTTCCTATATAATTTTACGGATTTTATATACCTTATGAAATAGCCTCTTGTTGAAAGGAAAGCGAAAGCCCCTGACGTTTTCGCACATTATAAAGTACTTGATTAGGCTACAATGAGACCAAGTCGTTGAAGTTTAAATATTGTAATTAAGTCATGCCAGTGATTAAACAATTCAGGAAGACGTTTTTGTTTATTAGCTAGACTAACTGATTTTGTGATCAATATTAACACTAATCAGTCAAATTAATGAGCATTACAGTTCCTCTACCCTTGTTTTTATCGTAATTTAAGGTAATTTCAATAAATTGATTTTAAGAAATATTTAGTGAAATATCTCGTTATGTATAGAAGAATATAAAATTTTTTGTTGTAATTTTGAAGTTATCAATATAATTTAAGCATTGTAAACTCTTATATGCTATATAAAGTGTACCACAAGACTCACAATGTCATACAAGCAGTATATTGCATAAAAATCACTTATATAACAAAATTTTAATACTAAACTAATGTTAAAATGTGTTAAAAAGAAGAGAAATTAAGATTGGTCGTTAAATAAATGAATATTTCGAATTTCAAAAGAAATTTTAGAAACTAAAAAAAAAATTTGAAATATTTCATGAAAATTTTGACATTTTTCGATAAATAACATTCTTTGTACGTAGCATTAGTGATCTACGAACAATTGGTTCAAATGGAATATAAAACATAATCCATGAACAATCTTTGCTTTGAAGTTTAAAATGAATACTAGTGATACATCAAAATAGACCGATCATCATGGTCATAAACGTGGCAGAAAACATTCATCATGAAGATACGACATCTCATTTATTGGGTCAGCTTGTAAAACCCAAGAAAAATAAAGTCAACTACAGAGACCCAGACAAGACCCACTATAAGAAGACATAATCAAAACTCGAATCTAGGCCCCAAACGAAGCAAAGCCCAAATTTAGGCCCGACACAAGTTCTTTCATAAATAAGAAGAATGTTGCGTCAAAAAGAGTCGTTGAGGGAGTTACGCCTCAACGGACTCATCTCCATCAAAGAGGAGACTGTTACGAGAAATATTTCCTTTCGTTGCGCCTCACATGCTTAAGTCACGTAGAGAATTAATCGCGATCATTATAAAATATAAAGGCTATGGAGCATTCGACACATGTATGCAAATTTAACTAAGTTTTGTCAATATTTACTTCCTTCTTCAAACAAAATTGCTAACTCAAATATTGGAGTGTCTTTGGCCACCAAAAAGGTGGTCATTAGCAATCTAGTGTCTATTTTGCTAGTCAAACTCACATGAGAACGATTTTTTGACACGTCTTATTTAACTAATGAGATGCATGGTCCACACGGCTTCCCTGCTCACTCCCTCAGCTCCAATGGAAAAGGGTTTATGCCATCTTCTACACTCTCAGTACCTTCCTATATAATTTTACGGACCTTATATACCTTATGAAATAGATTCTTATTGAAAGGAAAGCGAAAGCCCCTGACGTACGTTTTGGCACATTATGAAATGGTTGATTAGGTTACAATGAGACCAAGTGGTTGAAGTTCACACCCTGTAATTAAGTCATGCCAGTTATTAAATATGATGCTTTCTTCAAATTATTTGAATGAAAAAAAAAAAAAAAAAACATATGTACATGCAAAAATAATTATTGTTATTTTTTTTAATTTGAACAGTGAAATTCAATAATTACACATAAAATATATTATCTGTCCCACCTTGAAAGTGAATCAGGGTTAAGTTAATTACACATTTTTTAATCTGAACAGTGAAATTCAATAATTACACATAAAATATATTATATATCCAATGTATCTCTTCTATAAATGGCCACCCAAGTTAAAGTCTTCAACAATTGAAAGCTGAAATTTAGAAGAGAAAAAAAAAAAAAAACCCCATTTTCATAAAGGCTGGATGCATAGGAGTTAGATATGACAACCCACTTGTGTCATAATGCAACTTCCAACAATCGAAACAATTCCTCTGCTTTTGTACCCATCTACGGCTTGTACATAGCAGGAGCATCGATGGTGTGTCTCCTCATCATGATATTGGATGTAGTTCATGGAATCCGTCGCAGGAGATTGTGGTTACCATGTAGATGGTTTTCACTGAATGCACTTACCTTGACTATCCTTTCTACTGCTGCAAAACTCGCTGTGGATATCACCACCCCAATGCCCAATGCCTGGGACCAACTCTCCAAGCTTACTGGTACTGCCTTCATATGTGTTTCTATGGGCTTTCTTCTGCCTTCACTTGGCAGTAATAGTACCTCTGAATCCGTCACAAACATGGGTGGCTTGTCGATCTTCGTACTCACAGTCATCTTTAATATTTGCAAACAGATTTACTCAGGTGTGATCTTTTCCTTCATTCCAGAACATAGCATAATCATGTTCCTCATCTTGGTGATTCTATGTCTTATGTGGATGTCTACTTGGGTTATTAATATGCGAAAAGAAACTCAGATGGATGTCAACAAAGGCAAATTTAGAGATGGTAAAGGGGGCCCAACTATGTTAGAAAGATTGATGTCGTGTTACTTGCATGGTTACAATTCTGATCCTCAGGTTTTACTTTGCAGATATTATTTTTCTCATGTTGCAGACATTATGTGCTTGCTCTGCTTTATAGTTGTATTGCAAGTTTCATTTAGGACCTTCTTTAGTCATGATTTCAGGTCTTGTAGCGAAGTTTCCAATTATGGATGGTCAGTGAGGATCATAGTTGTAACACAGCTTTTGGTCATCCTGCTGGCAAGCTTGACCACTAACTTTAGATCTTTCATCATGACAGACAAGGTGGAGTTTAATGTTAACTGGGACCATGAAGCTACTGATGGTGTAATAGACAATAAGCCATATTTACATGCTTATAATGAAGGTTATATATTTCAATGCACCCAAAATGTTGTGCTCTTGGGTTTCGCATTTGCATTCTGTATTATTTTTGTACCGTTAGTGGTAGTTTTCGGAATTTACCTCATTGTAGGCTGTTGCTTCACGAGGAAATTCTTCATAGGCCGTTGCCTCACGAGGAAGAAGGCACAGCCACAGAAAGGCATTGAAGAATATAGAAATCTCTCGAGTGCTAATAGTCAACTCCTCAGCGAAGATAGTATCAAGATTGAACATCAGACTCTAACAAGATGCTTGGACGATATCAAGAGATGGAGTGTCGAGGACAAGAGCAATTATCTGTCTAATCTAAAAGGGTTACTTTCAAAAACGCATTCCCTTAAACAACTTTACAGTCGCTACAATTTGAAGGAAGGGAACGAAGTGTCCAGTCTCCATCTGGTTTTCCTTCAAAGAATTGCCTCGGTTTCTCTACCATCTTCTCATAGCGATCATCTAACACAAAGCTTAAATGACACAGTTTTTGATATTATTCATTCAGTGGACACTAAAATCAATTCCTCGAGCTTCAGCGGTGCAAAGAAATGCAGGCTTGCGAAAGCTATGTGGATGGGACAAGACTTCAGTAGTGTTGTTCCAAAAATTCTGGAGGGACGGGAGGCAACATCAGATTTGGACCGTGCAGTTCGGATCATTTCAGGATTGAAAACTAAATTGCCCCCTAAATTTATTTGGAATGAAGTTAGATTCGTCATGGAGTTCATCAAAATTGAAGATCAAAGCAGGTACACAACAATTGAGGAGCTGTCTGCACGTATGGAGCAACTATTCGTTGATATGTTGCACATGTTCCTGATGCGAATCCCAGAGGCTATATACAAAGAAGTTACAGAGAGCCCACCTGAAAAATACTTGAACAAAGTAAGAGAAGCGGTGGAACTCATATGCCAAGTCAAATCCTTGGAAGGCAATGTTCAATGGTCTTTTCCTGAGGGTTGTAACATCACCAGTTTGATACCGGCTCCTATTGCAGTTCAACATGAAGATGATGGACACAATGTTGTGGATGTGTGAGATAAGTTGAATGAAAAGCCAATGTAATCTTGTTGTTCAATAATCTTTGTTCGCTTGTATACTAGTTGTATTTCTCTCTTGTATAATAGTTGTATTTCTCACTTGCGCTCATCTTCTTTAGTAGTTGATTAGGCTACAATGAGACCAAAGTGACGTTTAAACATTACCAATTATTAATTATTATGCTTTCTTCAAATTACTAATAATTGGCACGCAGGTGCCATAATAGCAATGATCCTCCTTAGCCAGGCCTGTCCTCCATTTGATGTTGTGTTCTGTGCAAAATACCCACAGCTAGCTTTTCCCATTGCACATCTCTGCCAGATTTCATCAAGTTCGCGAAGACTTCTGCATTGTTGTTCAGAAGATATTGGAGGAATGCAGAATCACAAAAAGGCAGGGAAGAATATAGTCATGTCCCGAGTGAAAATAGACCACTGTTTAGCGCAAATAATATCAAGATTGAAATATGGACTCTAACAAGATGCTTGGATGATATGAAGAGATGGATGAGTGTCGAGGCAAAAAAGATTCTCTATCTAAACTGAAACAGTTACTTTAAAATATGCCGCCCTCTGGACACTCCCATGAACAAATTTACAGGCACTACAATTTGAAGGAAGAGAATGAAGTGTCCAGTCTCCATCTGGTTTTCCTTCGAAGACTTGCATCAGTTTCTGTATCTATTTGATATGAGAAAACTGGTTTTACAATTTCTGTAATGGAAATACTAGCTAATGCAAAATAATACCAACACAAGTCCTAGCTAGACTTAATTAGTTGGTGAAAGTGAATGGCTAAAAATGCTATATAAGTAATAGCAAACAACAAGCAAGAGAGCACCTAGGATAAAAACGCTATACAAGTAATGGCTAAAAACGCTATACAAGGTTTTTTTTTTCTTTTGTTTTCCTCTTTTGAATAAAGTTTGAGCCCCGATTCCATGATCTGTTCACTACTTCTAGTCCTAGGGTTTGAGGCTATTCTAGGGTTTGCCTATGTTAGATCGATTTTCAATGAAAAACTACAAGCGTGAGCACCTAGGATGATGAACGACAATCAGGTTCTCTCCATCCTCTCCCGTGGAGACTACCTCAAAAACAAGGGAGGGACGGCCCCCAGCCCTAAACCTACGTCTGCGCCACCTAGTCCTATATCTCGAACAGACCTAGATGATAACAATGGTGGCGAAAATACATCTGCATGGGCAGACGACAAGGATACATCGACCACTTAGAACACGCAACTGCCTACATGACGCAGGATGATGAACTGGGCATCTCTTTTCGCTCCAAGCAATAAAGCGGATACTGACCTACAATACATCCCACCTTCTGTAGTGGATGGCCACAGCCAGGTTCACATTAAACTTGCAGATCGTGACAAGCAACTTCTCGAATGCGAGCTATACCTTATAGGCAATTTCGTAGGTAAACGATTGGCCTATGGCTTTGTTAAGGACAGACTCAAGTGACTCTGGGGATTGAAGGGTGACTTCGAGATGTCACTATATGGGGAGCGTGCTTTTGTCTTCCAGTTCATGAACGAAGATGATAGGCTGACGGCTCTACAACATGGACCTGTCCACATCGCCAGCCGACTCTTCATTGTGCAACCATGGCAACCTTACTTGGAAGAAAATGTTGAGGTACTCAACTCTGTTCCTGTTTGGGTGAATCTAAGGAAGGTACCCTTATTCCTTTGGAGTACCGCTGGACTCCAATCGATTGCAAGTGCTGTGGGGATTCCAATCATGCTTGATAAGGCAACCGCAAACAAAACTAGGCTTTCCTATGCTAGGATATGCGTAGAGATAGGCGTGACGAGTAAGTTCCCTAGCACCATTCCAGTGGTCATCGATGATGGACGAACAATCAACGTCGAGGTCGAATACCCCTGGAAACATGTTAAGTGCAGTCAATGCATGGGGTTCGGTCATTCTATAGTTGTTTGTCCCCAAACTATAAAAGGGCAGCCTAAGACTACACATGTGTGGAAGGCCAAAGCAGCATAAGGGCCTGCTACCACTAATGCTGATGACGGGTGGACTATACCGAAATCAAGACACACTTTCAAACCGAATACTACTTCGGCAAAACAGCCACATACAAACCTTGCTCCAAATTTTCAGCAACAAGTGGAGCAAACTATCAATAACATCGTAGTTGCTATCATAGATGCACAAAGGCCAGCAGAACCCAAGGGGGTGACCATTGCTACTAGCAAGGCCGAGACCACAGGGGACGTGAACAATGCCCAAAGCAAAGCGATTGTGCTGCATGAGGCTGAACAAACAGGTACACGGGGTGAAGACCCCGCCCATGCCACTACGCAGATTGCTGCAGGAAGTACTCTAGTGACTAGCGTCATGCAAGGCCCATTTAGGACTCAGCAACTTGATACTGCGGGACAACAAGTTCAAGAACTGCAAAGTTGGAATCAACAAATTGTTGACTTAGATGTTGTTGATATGACTACGGAGCAACAGCTCAAAGAGCAACAGAGTTTGGTTGCTGTTGTTAAGGAACAACACTTAAAAGAATTCAGGGATGATTGTAGGGATGCAGGTTACTCACATAATGGGATTGAAACGACAATTCAGGCTGCGGATTCAGACGCTGAAGTAGAAGCAGAGCCAGGTCTATCCACCCCCATATCTACCTCAGAGGAAAACCTAATGCAAGTAGTGGAGGTGCTTCGCACAATCGCTGGTATAAGAGGACTGGGGAAAGATCCCACAACGCTCATGGATTGCCTAACACCCCAAGACGTTAAGGGTCTGCATTCAGCAATTGCAAAAATAGGCAAGGATGAATTGGTCGCTGAAATTCAAACTTCACTTGAAGAGGAAGCAACAAAGGTGGGGCAAAACACTAGTGAAGAAGAACGTGAGGTTACCACAATCCAGTCTCCCACGGCATATGTTCCTCGAAGGTCCTCTCGAAGCAAGAAGACAAATCCTAAATTCAGGTAACTGATGATGATACTACAAGTAGAATGCAACTGCTTATTAGCACCTTGTATGGATGCTAGATTAGTGCTAGCATTCAATGGTTTTTTATCATGATTCAATGTGGCTCGTATCCTTACGACGACTTCTCATACATCCTAGGGCCCACGTTAGGTATACCTCACGTCATGAGAGTGATTAAAGGATTGGTTGGTACTTATGAGGAAGAAAAGTTATGGCAGGTCTATCATGCAACTACCTTAGTAGCAGAACATTTTGCAGGGTTACACCCCAACTTGGAGACGGTGATTCTAGAACTAATTAGGTTCTTTGTTGAAGATTTGAAGCAAGTTTTTTGTCCCGTGGACGCTGTCACGAGTGAACCACTACAAGAAAAATGTTGATTCATAGCGTTTCAAAAACGCTATGGTAGGATACCATAGCGTTTTAGTAAACGCTATGACAGCCGGCGCTATAATAGACCCAGGGGCTATTATAGCGGTTTTAAAACGCTATGGTAAGTTTGGCTTTTATAGCGTTTTTAAAACGCTATGGTAGAGGATACTATAGCGGTTTAAAAACGCTATAGTAAATATACATAGCAATTTTTTTTTTTTAACTATCAAATGACTTTTTATTACATCTCATAAGTTTTATGTCTAGAAAATAAAAATTTTAATGTGCCAAAGTTAAACATTTCCATGAATGGAGGCAAAGTAATGTAATTAATTAATAAACTGTATTACATCGAGTCAGGACTCTGTGTTTCAAAAATACAGTTTCATTTCCTGGAAGGCACAGTTTCATTTTTGCCATTGGACAGCCGCTCAAACAATGTCCCAGTATGAGATCTATGAGACAGCTGATCACTGCTTAACTGACCACAGTTTCATTTCTGGACAGCTGCAGTTAAATCAACCCCAGCTGCAGTTTCATACGTTAACGTATGAGTGATTGTAAACTTTATCATCCTCTTTTTTCATTTCTAAGGTTCGGGGATCTTAAATAACCCCGCTCGCTTTCCAAAAAAAAAAAACAACAACAACAACAACAAGCAAACAATATGCAAAAAATAAAGATGACACCGAGATTTACGTGGTTCAGCTTGGCCTACTCCATGAACTACGATTCTGTAACTATTTTATTGATATGGAAACACTATTTTATTTTATTGATATGAAAACACTTACTTGAAGATTACAACGCTGTCTACTTGGCTACCGTTTCACACTGCACACACACTACACTAAGCGTACGTTACTTTTCAATGTTTCTAAGCGTATGTTACTTTTCAGTGTTTCAGTGTACGTTATCGTTGTGTGTTTGCTGCTCACGTTGTATTTTTGCTGCCTTTTACATGTTGTGTTGATTGCTATTTAAACAAAAGATAAAATATGAGAACATGAGTTTAATTCATTGTGAGTAAATGACTTTAACTCCCTCTCAAATTCCTCCCTTAAAATTGGGAGTCAACCCACAATTACACAAGAAATATGAGTCCTCGGTCTTTGTCTCACAATTTCAAACGCTTGAAGCCCAATGCCGTGCCAAAAAGACATGTAAATGCAAAAACATGTGAAAGAGCATAGCCTTTAACAGAACACTAGAATTGAGAGGGTGGATTGAAGTGTTTACACACATGATTTTTTTCAAACAACAGTGAAATTTATACAAAAGTTATTAATTAGCACATATGCATGTCCTACACACATGGTTTGATTGTTAATCATATCTAACCAACCCTCTGACAAAACACATCTACCCACCTAAGTTTTAAGATATAGTTTCTTATATAATTTGTTATCTATCCAATGTAATAATTTATTATCTTTCCAATGAACTATCTCGAGAGCAACACAACATGATAAACATGGTCGGTAAATGCTAAAGTCTTGAAACTAAATTAAGGTCAAGTTTTCATACTGCAATATCATTATTATGTTTTTAATTGAATAGTGACATTCAATAACTACACATAAAATATATTATCTATCCCATGCATCTCTTCTATAAATGGTCACCCAAGTTCAAGTCTTCAACAATTGAAAACTGGAAAAAAAAAAAAAAAAAAAACAAACAAATAAATAAACAAACCATTTTCATAGAGGTTGGATAGAGAGGAGTTAGTGATGGCAACCCTCTTGTTTCATAATGTAACGTCCAACAATCAAAACAATTCCTTCGCTTTCGTTCCCATCATCGGCTTGTACATAGCCGGAGCATCACTAGTATGTCTCATTCTCATGATATGGGATATAGTTCATGGAATCCGTCATAGGAGATCGTGGTTACCATGTAGATGTGGTTTTCACTGAATGCACTTACACTGTCTTTCCTTTCCACTGCTGCAAGACTCGCTATGGATATCTCCACCCCATTGCCTACTACCTGGGACCAACTCTCCAATGTCACTGGTACTGGGTTCATTTGTGTTTCTATGGCGTTTCTTCAACCTTCACTTGGCAAAAACAGTGCATCTGAATCCCTCACAAACATGTGTCTTGTCAATTTTCGTGGTCACAGTCATCATCATTATATGCAAACAGATTTCCACAGGTGTGGCTAGGGGTGGGCACGGTCCGGATCGGTTCCAATTTTGGAGGAACCTGACTCGAACCGTTTAAAATTAACGGATCCGGTCCGGTCCGGATCCCCTCATTTTAAAGATTGAAACCGAACCTAACTCGAACCGTTTGGAACGGTCCGGTTCCTACGGTTCCTACTAAAAATGCAGGTTTCTAGGCTTTTCGACCTCAGTAACGAAAAATGGCATATTAAATCAATCTAACAATTATAGTGACAAATATGAGGTTTAAATCCAGAAAACGGAAAAATAAAATGGAAATGGAAACTGCCATTGATTAAGAAATCAATCCCATGAAATCAAATTAGGAAACCATAAACCAAGACTAGGGTTTCGATCAAGAACCCTAAATCTAACATGTATCGAATGGCATTTTCGATTTCTAGACAATAAACATAAGATATCCATACTAACCTTTTTTTTACAAACTTTCTTCAAACTTATTTCCCTTCTCAATCTTCATCTTTGGCACCCAACATGTGTGTACTAACTCTCTACAACCATACATAATACCACAAAAGACAACCTGTAAGTAGTACTACAGTACTATAAAACCCATAACCACCCACCAATTTCATCGAGTGACCTTAAACCAATTTCATCGAGAGAGAGAGGAGACGAAGACGAAGATCTCCTGCTGCGCTGCTGCTTCTTCTCGAGACAGAGACCGAGAGAGAGAAGATCTGGCTGATCTGCTTCTTCTCGAGACAGAGACCGAGAGAGAGGAGACAGATGAGATCTTCTGCTGCTTCTCTACCTTTTCTTCTGCTCCTCCTCTTCTTGGTCTCGCGGCTACTGAGGCTTGTTCTTCTCGAGACAGAGACAGAGAGAGGAGAGGGAGATCTCCTTCGGTCCTTCCCCTTCTCGATACAGAGACATCGATACAGAGACAAAGAGAGGAGAGGGAGATCTCCTTCCCCTTCTCGAGACAGAGACAGAGAGAGGAGAGGGAGATCTCCTTCGGTCCTTCCCCTTCTCGATACAGAGACAAAGAGAGGAGAGAGTCGAGAGTCGAGACTCGAGACAGAGAGAACTCAGAGAGGAGAGGATCAGAGGAGTAGAGTTTAGGATTAGGGTTTTTTAGGTTTAGGTTTTGGTTTTTATACTAAATGGGATTTGAAACGGTCCGGACGGGTCCAACCCGGACCGTGTTTTTTTTTAAAATATAAACCGGGACCGGACCGTTTTATAACGGATCCGGACCGATCCGAACCGTATCTAAAAATACAAAATCAAAATCCGGACCGTTTAGAGCAAAACGGTCCGGTCCGGTTTAAACCCGCGGATCCTCGACCCGTTTGCCCACCCCTAGGTGTGGCCTTCTCCATAAGAAAGGAAATTTGTTGAGGTCCAACCCATTATGGTGGATCCAACTTTGATAAGTAATCAAACATAATTTTAAGTATGGTTGAATAAGGAAAAAAATATCAATAAAAAACAACAACAGAAATAAATAGAAAAAAAATTCTATTTGAGACGGTGTTAATTAAATAGAAACAAAGTTCTATTTGACAACTGGTTAATTAAATAGAAACAAGGTTTTATTTGAGTGATTGCAAACAAGTATAAATAGGTGCATAATACAAAGTTTTATGATATAGTATTTTCAGAGAAGTTGTTGCGTGAATAAGCAACAGAGAACATAATATTCTTTTTGGTGTTTGGAGCGGCTGTGTGCGCGTGGACGGTGACTTTGTGTCTGATTCTTTGGGCGTAATTTTGTGCGACAAAGTGTGACACCTGGCTACGATATCGACTTAGTTTTGTCGATTGATTTGGTAAAAGAAATTGAATAAGCTTTTGGGTTAATTTGCTGTGAGGTAACCCATGTTATTTACTCCTTGTATTACTTAAGCTTTGGGCAAAAAGTTTGCGAAGTTATTGTACTTCTTCTTATTTGATTAGTGGATTCTCTCGAATTTGTTCCGTGGTTTTTCCCTTCACATTGACGGGTTTTCCACGTAAATTTTTGTGTCTCGTTTATTATTGTTTTAGATTATTTCCTTAGTATTGTTTTATTGGTATTTGTCCCAACGTATAATTCTGATCCTCAGGTTGTAGTGTGCAGACATGGTGTTCCTTTCTATGCAGACATTGTTTGCTTGTGTCTGCTTGATAGTTGTATTGGAAGTTTCATTTAGGACATTTTTTAGTCATGATTTCTGGTCTTATAATGAAGTTTTCGATTATGGATGGTCAGTGAGGATCATAGTTGCAACACAGCTTTTGGTCATCCTGCTAGCAAGCTTAACCACTAGCTTTAGAGGGGTCGTAATGTTGAAAATTTGATGTCGGCAATACAAATGGACAAAAGGAGATGAAAACAAACGTGGATTTTGGATGGAACATGAAGATGGCAGCTCAAATCTACTGGCTTTGTGCTTGACTTTGCTAGATCTGAGTTGAAGATAGCTGGAAGAAGAAGAAGATGGTGGAAGGTGATGGAACTCTCTATCACCGCCACTCTCCACCTCCTCAAGCGGCTATAAAAGGGATGTTCCTCCTCTTAAGATATATCTTCTTCCATTGAGAGATTGAGAGTGTGAGAAACTTAGGGTTCTTCAACCCTGTTTGTGTTTTGTGAGGGAGGAGAGAAAGTGAGGAAAGAGAAAAGAGATTTTTTTTCTCTTTTGTTTGTGAAGGATATACGCACCCATGCATTTATCTGTGGTGTCACTTAGACACGTGTGTATTGAACGTCGTTGAGGTTGTGTAGCTCCCTCCATTTGTACTCCTCGATCGCATTAGTAAAGCTATTCTCTTTGCATGTGGATGTAGGCAAACTTGTCGAACCACGTTAAATTGCTTTGTGTGATACGTGTTTTATTTATTTTCATTTACTTTACATTGCCTTGTTTATACATTGGATTTATTACTTTCTATTGCAACTATCAATTGTGTTCCGCAATCTGTTACGCTTTCGCGAGGCGCAACAAATTGGTATCAGAGCCGAGGGTATTTCCAAAGTTTGTGTGTAAGTGTGAATTGATAGTTTTGTATGAAAGTATTGAGGAACATGACAGAAACGTCGAGTTCAGGTTCCAATTCGAAGATGATTACCACTACAGTCAGTAAGTTTGATGTCGAAAAGTTCAATGGCAAGAACAACTTCGGCATGTGGCAATGTGAAGTAATGGATGTGCTCGCACAACAGAATTTAGATAATGCTTTGGATGATAAGCCGGACGCCATGGGAGAAGAAGATTGGAACAAATATAATCGGCAAGTGTGTGGGTCTATCCGACTGTGTTTAGCGAAGGACAAAAATAATTCATCATGAAGGAAACTCCCGCTAAATTATTGTGGAAAAAGTTGGAAGACAAGTACATGACGAAGAGTATTCAAAATAAACTCTTCCTCATGAAGCAGCTTTTTCGGATGAATATGAGACAACGTATTACTTTGTCTGAGCATCTGGATGAATTCAATAGGTTAATTGCCGACCTATTGAATTTAGAAGAAATTTTTCCAGAGAATTATAAGGCTTTGTGTCTTTTGAATTCCCTTCCAGAAGAATATGAACATCTCGTGACAACTTTGTTAACGGGAAAAGAATCATTAAATTATGATGAGATTGCTACAGCTCTGCTCAATTATGAGTATAGGAAGATGGACCTCAAAGTCCATAGGGATGCAGAGTCTGAAGCATTGACTGCGAGGGGAAGATTGAAAAGTAGAAAATCTGGTGGTAAAATAGATAAATCTCGATCCAAATCGATAAGTAGGTCAAAGGCTCCGGCGATAAATGAATGCGCTTATTGTCATCAGAAAATGGCATTTGGTAAAAGATTGTCTGAAAATCAAAGCCAAAGAGAAAGGAAAGAAACGCACCAATGTGAATGTTGCCGAGCGTAGTGATAAAGATTCTGATGAGTATTCCTTATCTATATCAGCATTGATGTGTTCCACTGACGAGTGGATTGTCGATTCGGGTTGCACTTATCATATGTATCCCCATAGGGGGACTGGTTTTCTAGCTTTAAAAAGCTAGATGGTGGAACTGTTTTGCTAGGTAATGATCAGACATGCAAAACAAAAGGGATAGGTACAATTTGGCTGAAGATGTTTGATGGTATAGTTCGGGATTTGAAAGAAGTAAGGTATGTCTCTGCTTTGAAGAAGAATTTCATCTCAGTGGGTTCCTTGGATACCAAAGGTTACTGTACACCCCTAAATTTCATAAAGATAATTTATTTTATCTTTAATTAAATAAAATAGAGTTACCCTTTATTGAATTTAAATTTCAAAATTTTAGGGTTTTATTTGGTGAGTTTAGAAGGTGGGTGCTCTCAGAAGTTCAGTGGGGGCGAATAACCACCCACCTTATAAAGAGAAAAACCCTATTTTCTTCTTCCTCCTTATTCCCTTCCTTGCGTTTTTTTTCTCCTATTCTTTGGCGGCGAGCACGGTCTGTGGCCGCACGTCGCAGCCGATCCTACCGCCCTATAACCTTTTTCCTATCTTCTCTCTTCTTTTCTAGCAAAGGTTGGGAGAAGATGGTAGTTATCTCTCTTTACAGAGGAAACCTCCGTAGACTCGTCGATGGCTGATTCCAACTCCAACCCATGAAAGCTCCTCCGCTCCAATCGCAACCCTCCTTTGTTGCTCCAGCCATTGATTCGAACGGTGGAGGCAATGAGGAGCCGTAACGGTTGCGTGAACAAGATGGGGAAGCCAGAGATCATAGCGAACCGGATGGTGAGATAAAACTCGAATAGAGGGAGGTTAGTGACTCTGATTCGACTCTCGACACGAAAACTGATAGTGGTGTAAAATACGGTGGTGAGGCATGCTGCGCAGTGGCATCGTGTGGACGTGGATTTGTTGCGCAAATTATTGGTGATTTCATCAAGTGAGTTTCTCCATCTCCTTCACTTTTACAGTGATTTCAGAGAAATTTAGAGATCTTCACCTTTCTCTGATTTTTATTCTCATTTACAAGTCTTTGATTTCACCAATATTAGTGCCTATTCTTTGTGTTGTTTTTATCAATTGTATGGGTAGTAATGTGAGAAGATGTTCTTTGCTTCTTTTGTAGACCAGTCATGGGTTTTGTAGATCGTGCAATTGGGATGGTTAAATTGCTTTATTGGATTGATATCTATGCTTGAACTTGAAATGGGGGGAACCCATTTGGTCAGAATGAGTTGATTTAATGTGAATTTTCTTTGCTTGATTATGTTATTATATACCATTTGGATGAATGTTCTTTCTGTTGACAATTGATTTGTCTTAGAAAGTCCGTCTTATGGAAACTTGGTAGATTCATTGTTTTGGTCTGACAGCCATACTGTGGTAAGATAGTATAAAAGTCGTTTTAAGAAGAAGGTCTACATGAATCAATATGAGGGTTACTTGGTTTATACTCAAGGAGATATCCATTACTGTTGTGATTTACAACTGGTTTGCTTTGTTTTCAGATGTTTCATTTGTTGTTTTGGGATTTTCTTGCTATATTGTTGTTGTTCTTAGCGTGTTACTCGCAGACACAACATTGGGAGTTTCTCTTGTCATTGATCTGGCCATTTACTTGGACAAAAGGAGATGAAGACAAACCTGGATTTTGGATGGATCATCAAGATGGCAGCTCGAATCTGTTGGCTTTGTGCTTGACTTTGCTAGATCTAAGTTGAAGATAGCTGAAAGAAGAAGAAGACGGTGGAAGGTGATGGAACTCTCCATCACCGCCACCATCCACCGCCTCAAGCGGCTATAAAAGGGATGTTCCCCCTCTTAAGATATATCTTCTTCCATTGAGACATTGAGAGATTGAGAGTGTGAGAAACTTAGGGTTCTTCAACTCTATTTGTGTTTTGTGAGGGAGGAGAGAAAGTGAGGAGAGAGAAAAGAGAGTTTTTTTTTCTCTTTTGTTTGTGAGATATACGCACAATTGCGTTTATTTCGTGGTGTCACTTAGACACGTGTGTATTGAACATCGTTGAGGTTGTGTAGCTCCCTCCATTTGTACTCCTCGATCTCATTAGTAAAGCTATTCTCTTAGCTTGTGGACGTAGGCAAACTTGCCGAACCACGTTAAATTGCTTTGCTTGTGGACTCTAACTAGATGCGTTGATGATATGAAGAGATGGATGAGTGTCGAGGCAAAAAAGAATCCTCTATTTAAACTGAAACAGTTACTTTCAAGAACGTTTCCTTCTGGACAAACCCTTGAACAACTATACAGGCGCCATGGTTTTCAGGAAGGGAATGAAGTATCCAGTCTCCATCTGGTTTTCCTTCAAAGAATTGCCTCGGTCTTGTTACCATTTTCTCTTAGTGTTCATCTTGCACAATGCATAATAGAAGTTTGGGGGATAATTCATAAGGTGGACACTAAAATCAATTCGTCGAGCTTCAATGGTAGAAAGAAATGCAGGCTTGCAAAGGCAATGGCAGAGGGACAAGAATTCAGTGATCTTGTTCCAAAAATTCTGGAGGGATGGGATGCACCATCAGATTTGGACCGTGCAGTTCGGATCATTTCGGAGTTAAAAAATGTATTGCCCCCTACTTTTATCTGGAGTGAAGTTAACTTCGTCATGGACTTCATCAACATTGAAGATCGAAGCAGGTACGCAACAATTGAGGAGCTATTTAGGTGTATGGAGCAATTGTTGTTGATATGTACGTAGCACATGTTCCTAATTCAAAACCCAGAGGTTATATCCAAAGAAGTTACAGAGAGCCCTCCAGAAGAATACTTGAACAACGTAAGAGATTCTGTGAAACTCATATGCCTAGTCGAATCCTTGGAAGGCATTGTTCAATGGTCTTTTCCTTAGGGTTGTTACATCACCAACTTGATACCGGCTTCTATCCCAGATCACCATGAAGAGGTGTAAGATAAGTCGAGTTGAAGGAAAAGCTAATGTGATCTTGTGATTTTCTAATCTTTATTCCCTTGTATAATAGCTGTATTTCTCTCTTGTGTTTCCAATGTATTTGTATAGTAGTTGTATTTCTCTCTTTATGCTTTTAATAAATTCAATCTTTATTCAAACGAAACCAATCAGACACCAATGTCATGTGTGTATGATCTTTTTGTAGAACCTCTTTTCTGTATTTCAATAAAAGAGGATGTTTTGGATTCCTTTAATTATCTTTCTTTTCCAATGACAATTAAATTTTGGAAGGTGTTAAAGCTTTTAATTTGATTTTGCCTATGGTGGTAGAAATAAAATGTGTCAAGGGGAAGTGATTAAGAACTGAAGAAAAGCAATGACAGACAGGTATAGTCTTATTTTCAGAATAATAGAAAGGAAGCAAGATCTGAATGCCCTTAGTTATTGTGCTTGACAAATGACCATGGATGTAAAATGCATCAGTAAGGGAGTGTTCCACTTGAGGGGGGAAGCACTCATACGATCGAGCAGTAGAGGGAGCTTGTTGCGACCATCGAAATTTTGCTACTTGCATATTTATCAATGCAAGGAAATTGCACATAAGCCAGGAAATGGAACAGAATGCAATATATATATATATATGTATGCAAAAAAACAGAATACATGAAGCAACTCCACAGAGTTCAAGGTTGTCGTTGAAATGAAAATAGATAAATGAACTGGGTCTTATTTGATATTAGAAAACTGGTTTTAATTAGTCTCGTTGAAATTCATAAATGAATGTGATGTATGGTCCACATGGTTTCTCCTGGTCACTCCATCAGCTCCTGTGGAATAGGATTTATGTTGTCTTCCAGACTCTCATACCTTCCTGGAAAATTCTAAATGGCGAGGAAACGGGTGAGGGCCGGGGTGAGTGTGACCGCTCATCTCCCACGAGATGTGCGCTCGTGCTCTTGAGATGTGCAGCTTCGCTTTTGAGAGGGATGAGTGGTAAAACCCCCACCCCTCGCCCCTTTCCTCGACGCCTAGAAGGGCTTTACCTTCCTAGATAATTTTACAGATTTATGTACCTAATGATACAGACTCTGTTGTTAAAAGGAAAGCGAAAACCCCTGACATTTTGGCAAATTGTAAAGTGGTTGATTAGACTACAATACAATGAGACCAAGGGGGTGAAGTTTACACCTTGTAATTAAGTCATGCCACTTATTAAATATTATGATATAAAAAATGTACATGCAAAAATACACAACTTATTATTTATCCAATGTTATTATATCTCCGGAGCAACACCACATGATAAACATGGTTGGTAAATGTCAAGGTCCTGAGACTGAATTAAGTCAAGTTTTCATACTGCAAGATAATTATAGTTATGTTTTTTATTTTTTTTGAACATTGAAATTCAATAATTAAACATGAAATATATTATGTATCCCATGAATCTCTCCTCTAAATGGTTGCCAAGTTCAAGTCTTCAACAATTGGAGAGAAAAAAAAAACATTTTTCATAGAGCTTGGATAGAGAGGAGTTAGAGATGGGAACCCACTTGTGTCACAATGTAACGCTCAACAATCTTTGTGGTCACAGTCATCGTTATCGGTATATATATACATGCAAACAGATTTCCACAGGTGTGATCTTCTCCTTTGTCACAGAGCATATAATAGTCTTGTAATTCATGTTGGCAATGCTATGCCTCTTGTAATATGACAAAAGAAACGCAGATGGATCGCAACACACTACATTAAATTGGCATTTTTGTAATAATTCAAAAAATAGTAACATTTTTTAGCTATAACAATCCACAAAACAATTTTACACATTTTCACAAACAAGATGATTCAATAATTGTATCACCACAAATAGTATGGACTTACAAGTGATGTTATTCATGATGATCTAATTTATTGTATCATTTTTTTTGTAGCTATTTTCATTTTATTGACTAAATTTAATTTTGACTTGAAATTGTTTGGTGGATTGTAATAGCTCAAAAGTGTTACTGTTTTGTAAGTTGTTACAAATATGCTAATTTGGTGTAGTGACAAATATGTCTTTAGAGACGGTGAAGGAAGTGTAACCATGTTATGAAGATTGCAGTTGTGCTACTTGTATGGTTATAATTTTGTAGGGTTGAACAAAAAATCGATCAAACCGATTAAATCAACCGAACCAATCAGTTCGATTTAAGTTCGGTTCGAATCAATTTCGATTTTAAAAAATTCAAAACCAAAGTGGTCGATTCGATTTTCGGTTTTTATGTGATTTTAACCAACTAAACCGAACTGACCGAATATATATAATAAATAATATAGATTTTATGTAAAAATAATATAATATGTTTAAAATAGTCGATCGATTCAGTTTTATTTTGGTTTTAGCTTAATTTTAGTCGGTTCGGTTTGATTACAGTTTGCATAAAGTAAAATCGCTTCAATTTCGATTCGGTTTTATTAATGGTCGATTTAATTTTGGTTTAAATTTTTTGTAACTGATCAAAATCGGTTCGATTCACGGTTTAACTGGTTCAACCCTATAATTTTGGTCCTCAAGCTTTAATATGCAGAAGTGATTGGTCTCATTATGCAAATGTTGCTTGTTTGTTTTGCTTCATAGATGCATTACAAATTTCGGTTTTGAACTTTTTTAAGTCATGATTTTAGCTATTGTAATGAAGTTTCTGGTTATGGATGGTCAACGAGGATTATAGTTGCCAGACAGGATTTGGTCATCCTTCTTGCAAGTTTGACCACTAGCTTTTGAGGGGCCCAATGTCCAACCAGCTCGATAAGACTTTATTTAAATGGAACCACGAAGATATTGATGATGTACGAGGCAATCATCCATATTTGCATCTTTATAATGTTGATTTTTTTCTTTTAAGCGAGCAGGTTTTGAGGATCCCCAAACCTTATAATAATAATAATAAAAGGATGATGAAGATTACAATCATTCATATGTTCACTCGTTACATCATCAACAAAAACATAAAATTGCTTCAAAATCTCAACAAAAAACCTAAGTAGTTCTAATTCAATAGTCTCCAAGTTGGGGATACTAATCTTGCAAAATGATTTGCTACAGAAGTAGTTGCTTAGTGCATCCAAGTTCTGGTGTTTCTGGGTTTCCAAAATTCACTCTTTCTTATTTCTTTACCGGGATTGGTAATTACCTCAAGTTATGTCCTTGCAGGCATTTGTTGACGACCATGTTTTGCCCCTTTTCTCTACTTTGTTCCTTCTCTCTGTTTACTACGACAACGGAAACCGCCCCGCCTCTTACTCTCTTCCTTTCCCTCTCTCTTTGCTTGATTTCAGGATCAAAGCTAACTTTTGAAGAAGAAAAAATTGTCATTTCTAATATACCCACACTTTCGATGTTGACGACTTTGTCTCGCCCCACCCCTTTCTTTCTCTCTATGTTTTCTGCAATGCCGACAACCCTTTCCTTACTTTTGTTCCCTTTTTCTATTTACTATGACACCGGCAACCATCCCGCCTCCTACTTTCTTCATCTTCCTCCCTATTTGCTTTGTTTAGTTCTTTTTCCCACCATATTCAACACCCATTAGCAACCCCAACATCTCTTGTTTGTTTTGAGGAAGAAGAAGGTTTTTAAATTAAAATGTAATTTCTCGAAATGAATTTGTATCTCGAGGTCTAGTTTTGTATTTTATTCATAGAATTTTCTGAAGATGCATGAAAATTTTGATCCATTAATTTTTCATCAAGATATATGTTTGTATTTTGAGGTTTATCTGTGGACTATTATTTGAAGGGCATTTTGATAATCAATGCAAGTTGGCTGCTAGTACGAGAAAGAAGGCAATTGCAATAGTAATTAATGATGGGGTAACCTCTAATTAACTATTTGTGATATAGCTGGCAAATCACAAATAACTCAAATTCTTTTGTGCACATCTAATTTTGCATATGAAATTAATTTTTCACTTAACTTCATATATCAATTTGATTTGTCCCCGATATATTTTCTTTTGCTAGTAACTTGTTGGATTCATTTTCTTCCCCATAAATTATATGGAGTTTTGTTTAGCAATTGACGTTTTGTACAGTTATTTATGTATTATTTGAATTAAAATATTTTTGTTAAAGTAATTAATGATTATATTATCATTGCCAAATGTGTTATGGCTCAGTGGTTGAGCAGTGGCAGATGATATCACTAGGATACAGGGTCGAACCCAGCTAGTGGCATATAGGGTGAGAGGGGTTAAGGGATTAAAAAAAAATTTATATTATCATTAATTAACTATGACTCGTGCCCCCTTCAACAAAAATCACTGAGATCAACACTTTCATTAATGTAAAGGTTTGGGGATCCTTCAAATCCCTGCAATTTTTACTATGCAAAGATTATTATATCGTTTATGCATATATTTCTTGCTTCTTTTGCTTAGTTATTGTCAAGGATTGTGATTGCGTCTTTTGATGTATTTCATTGTATGTGGAAAAAACGTAAAAATTTTGAAAGCATGTCAAACATATATATTAATATGCGAAAAAGTAAGGTACAAGTAAATTAACCTAACAAACACATTAAATATATTAAATGAAGCCTAAGTATACAAGTATCCATCTAATGTAATTTTCTTCAAAAATAATTATTTTACACGAAAATATAGAAATCTTCAAAAAATTACAAAATATTTCAGCCGAAAATGTTCAATACCTTGAATCATCTGTTGAATCTCTGCCAAAGGTTATCATAAAAGTTCAATACCTTGTAAACCATCCAAGGTTGCTTCAAGTGGAGCTCGCAGTTGGGTTTTTGTGATTTTGTCCTTTGATAATTGTCTGTTGAATCTTCCGCCAAAGGTTGACATGTAATTTGGGTTTTGTGGCCAAGTTTTAGACAGAAACAGTTTTCAGTAATCTTCAACTCAAAATTTTCGAGACTCATTAGATTATGTTCTTCTGAGTAATTTATGCTCTCAATAGTTAAACTAATCAGAAATTTTTTCTTTGCATCAATCTAAAAATTTTAACGTTAACTAAATCAGTTTTCTTGGTATCTCCACAGGATTTGAGTTGAAGTACACTAGCTTAGCATCTTCATCTGTAAGTTCCTGGTTGGAGTCATACATATGCATAGCGCGATGCAAAACACTTCAAATCTGATCCAAACAAAGTGACTTCAAACATTACAGCCTGGTTTAATTTCTTCTTCGGTCTACTGTGTTGTTTTTTTCTATTTGCTTTTACTTTAATGATAAATGTCTTCAATAAATAGTCACCTTGAGTTCAAGTTTTCTACAAGCAAAAACTGTAAACCCTTATTGTAAGTGTTTTGATTCAGAGGAGTTAGAGATCCTGGTTAAGCACATGTGCCATAACATAGATTCTGCTGATGAAAACGATTACTCGGCTCCTGTTCCCATTATTGGCTTATATATAGCAGGAGCATCGCTTGTATGTTTTCTACTTATGATTTCTGACGTAATTCATGGAATTCGTCACAGGAAATTGTGGTTACCTTGTAGATGGTTTTCACTTAATTCGGTTACATTGACTCTTCTTTCCATTGCAGCAAAACTCCCTGTGGATCTCACAACCCCAATGCCTAGTTCCCTCGACCAATTCTCTAAGCTTACTGGTACGGCCTTCATTTGTGTTTCTATGGGCTTTCTCATGCCTTCACTTGGAACAAATAGTGCATCTGAATGTGTCACTAACATGCTCTCCCTGTCAATCTTTGTTATCACAATTATCATTAACATGTTCATACAGATATCCACAGGTGTGATCTTTTCCTTCGTTCTGGAGCATGTTATAATCATATTCTTAATGTTGGTGATGCTCAGTATATTGTGGTTTTCTACTTGGGCCACTAATATGAGTAAGGAGATTCAGATTGATCAGAATAAATACGTCTTTGTAGAAGGTAGAGCGAGCGAAGCTATGTTACAGAGATTAAAATTGTGTTACTTACATGGTTATGATCATGATCCTCAGTTTTTACTCTGCAAAAGCAAAATTTGGTTTCCTGTTTGGGATGACACTGTTAGCTTGTTTTGCTTGATAGTTGTATCACAAGTTTTGGTTAGAATCCTTTATGGTCATGATTTTGTGTCTTGTGATAAAGTTTCCGATTATGGGTGGTCAACGTGGATCATAGTTGCAGTACAGATTTTGGTCATCCTACTAGCAAGTTTGACCACATGCTTTCGAGGGCTCAACTTGTTGAAACAAGTAGGAGCACGTAAGAGTTTTAACTGGGACCATGATGATATTGATGGTTCAAAAGGAAGCAAGCCATTTCTGGACACTATTGCAAATGAACACAGCAACTGGTCCCTAATTCTGAGGTATGTGTTGGGACTTGTTTACATTATTGGAGTATTTGTTCTTGCTCTCCTGGGCATGGTGATCAGGGTTATTTATCATATTGGAGGTGGTTGCTTGAATCGGATGTATACAGAACCAGATGTCACAGAAGAATATAAAAAACTCTTGAGTGAAAATAACATGTTGATACAAGGCTGGCTTCTAACAAGTTGTGTGGAGAATATTAGGAGATGGATGAGTAAAGTTAAGAGAGAAGGCGATTCTGGCTTTCATCAAACACAACTACTCCTCTCAAAAACACCTCCTTCTGGTCAATCGCTCGAGCAACTTTACAACAGCTATAATTTTACAAAAGATAATGAAGTGTCGTGCCTTTACCTGGTTTTCCTTTTGAGAATTGCATCAGTTTCTATGCCATCTTCTTTTACTGGTCTTCTAACAGCAAGCCTAAGTGAGGTCTTTGATATAATTTGTTTTGTGGAAACTAAAATGAATTCTTTGAGCTTCAGAAGTAGAAAGAAATGCAGGCTTGCGAAAGCTATGTGGGTGGGAAAGGACTTCAGCATTGTTGTTCCCAAAATTTTTGAGGGAATGGCGGCAGCATCTCAATCTGTAGGTTCAAATTTAGAAAGGGCGCTTACCATCATCAGGGGACTAAAGAATGTATTGCCCCCTGCTTATATTTGGGATGAAGTTAGCTTCGTCATGGACTTCATCAATGGTCGACAGTATGCAACAATTGAAGAACTATTTACTTGTATGGAGCAACTATTTGTTGATATGTTGTACATCTTTCTCATTCAACTCCCACAAGCTATATCCAAGGAAGTTACAGAGTGCCCTGCTGAAGAATACACAGAGAAAATAAGACTAATGTTGAAACTCGTACACCAAGTCAAATCATTGGAGGGTAAAGTTCAATGGTCTTTTCCTGTTGGAACTGGCATCACTAGTTTGATACCTGCTCAAGCTTTTAACGATGGCAATGTTGCTTCCACTTGTGTAACTGAAGATAATTAGCAAAATGTTAACAATGCTCACCGGGATGAAATAATTCAAGTCGAATGAAACCATTTTTATTTGGTAACATTGTACAACTTGATTTCATGTATGATGGTAGGGGATTGTCAACTAGATATCATGGAGAATGATATGGTGTACATAATGCAGTTTTATGCTATTTTTTCCCCTTTCTTAACAACTGAAGCATGTACTCATAATTAGGACGTTTGACTATCCCAAATCTAGATCAAACATTAACGTAGTTTGATTGTTTATGAAGGCTATAAAAAGCAGCTTGCAGGGTAATCGAAAAGGGAGCTATCATTGCCTAGTGAAACCATGCAAGAGGCTATCAAAAGACTATCAAACCCATCCTGAACAAAAACTCATACGGGTTTTTCGACAAACCTTATGTCGCCGGGCAGAATAGTGATTATTCTGCAGGCTAGTTTAACAGACAATTTGATGCAGTGCAACAAAGCGCAATAGAGTATTTGGCACAATATGATCAAAAGAAGTCCACGCGAAGAGGAAAGTCTGGAATAAGTAACAATGGCTTCGCAGGGACTTGTTGTTTTTTATTCAGATTCCATATTGGCGCTTTTGCCAATAATTGTTTTAGCAGTCTTTTAATTCTGTTTGAATTTCGTTTCTTTTATTATGTCTTTATTAATAAGTAAAAGAGTCTTAGGAGTATTTTGGTTAAAATAGGAACCTTACTGTAGTTTAGAAAGTCCTGATTCAAGTAGGTTTAGTGTTCTTTTCTTTATAAATTGGTGATTGTAATAGGAGAAAGTCAATTTTTTTATAATAATAATCCTGGATCGGTTTTAGAGAACTTTCTCTTGCTGCGTTAATTCCCAATTGTTCTTGGTATTTTTTGTGGAGAATCAACAAGACAGTGGAAGGCTGTGTTAGTCGCCTAGCTGATTTCGGCCCCTCAAAACATTCCCTACATCAGTTGGTATCAAAGCCAAGTCGTTTCCTGCACCATGCCGCGTGGAAGACGTCCTGGTGTTCGTGAAGTTCCGCTAGAAGAGGTAATTGAACGTGATGATATAGTGCGATTGGCACAACAATTTGAAGCAAGGTTTGAGGCACTGTCACAGCAGGTGGCCGCCTTGACTGTCCAACGACAGAATCACCCCCCAAACCCACGTTTTGTGGAAGAGGAAGATGTCGGTGATGACCTTGATAACCCCTTTGCCGAGCAAGGACACGGGAGGAGGAGACCGGTGGTCGAAAATCCCATACAAAATCGTGATTCGAGGCGATGGGAGTCCGGGTTGAAGGTAGAAATACTTGAATTCCATGGGGGTTTGCAGCCTGAGGAATTCCTTGATTGGGTTAATACCGTCGAGGAGGTTCTCGACTTCAAAGAAGTCCCCGATAACAAGCGTGTTCAGCTGATAGCAATGAGGTTTCATGGGAGAGCTGCTGCTTGGTGACAGCAAAACAAACTCGCTCGAGCCCGACGTGGAAAAATAAAACTTGTTTCATGAGAAAAACTTAAGAAGCACATGCGCTTGGCATTCCTACCTCATAACTACGCGAGGGCATTGTACCAACATCTTCAAAACTTGCGACAGGGTGTTAAATCAGTCGATGACTACACCACTGAATTTTATCAATTAGTGGTGGGCAATGACCTTCTAGAGAAAGACGAACAGCTGGTCTCTCGGTACAT
The DNA here is from genome assembly GCA_963556465.1 of Berberis vulgaris. Taxonomy (NCBI): domain Eukaryota; kingdom Viridiplantae; phylum Streptophyta; class Magnoliopsida; order Ranunculales; family Berberidaceae; genus Berberis; species Berberis vulgaris. The sequence continues at coordinate 3,513,343 of OY747133.1, forward strand.
TGGAGGGTTGCGACAACAGTTCCAGGACATTCTCAATCTGTTTGATCCATTATCAGTCTCCGAAGCGCATTAGCGGGCGATACACCTTGAAAAACAGCTGAGTCGGGGGGACGGTCAGCTTTCGAGGGACGGCGCTAATGCAAGCAGCCAAAACAGAGTGCTGCCAGGAAGCAAAGTGCTGCCAAGAAGCAGAGTGCCGCCATGAAGCCAAAACAGTGTTGGCACGCAGCCTGCGAGCCGCGCACCAGCCCAACAGGGTGCTGCCAGTAAGCTGAACGTCCCTGGACAGGTACATAGAGCATCCATCTCGGGGGCCAAGTGCTTCAAGTGTGGCGAAACAGGCCACCGAGCAGCTGAGTGCAGGAAGGGTGATCGAACAGGTAAAGGACTATTTGTCGAAGGCGAAGACCTTAGCGATGAGCAATTTGGGGACTTCGACCAAGACCCTATTTTCGATACCAATAGTGATGACCCACCGCAGGAGGAATATGTCCTAGGCGATCAAGGACAGTCCTTGGTAGTAAGAAAAGCATGTTTGTCGGGAAAATTTTCTATGTGCTCCATTGGCGGGAAAATTTGTCACCTAGTCATTGATTCTGGCAGCTGCGAAAATGTGGTGGCGGAGGAGGTTGTTCGAAAGCTGAAATTGGATACAATCCAACACCCAAGTCCCTACAAGCTCTCCTGGCTTAAGAAGGGCAATGAGGTAATTATTTCAAAACGTTGCTTAGTAAATTTTTCTATTGGTTCTAAGTATAAAGATCAAGTGTGGTGTGATATTGTCACTATGGATGCGTGTCATATTTTATTGGGTAGACCTTGGCAGTTTGATAGAAGTGTTATGTATAATGGGCGTAAGAATATTTATAGTTTCATTTGGGATGCGACCCGATTTGTACTCATGCCTAGCAAAGAGGTCGCACCTAAACCACCAACTGGGGAGGGCTCAAATATCTTATCTATGAATAAATTTGTGGGTGAAATGGAAGAATCCGGGATGGTATTCGTATTGATAGGAAAGGATGAGCAGATTAGCAATGACATTCTGGAAGTTGTGCAACTTCTGATTGATGAGTACCAAGATGTGTTTCCAAGTGACCTGCTGCGAGGGTTACCACCTGTCAGGGATATACAACACCAGATTGACTTGGTACCAAGCTCAAACCTTCCTAACCGGCCACATTACCGTATGAGCCCAAAAGAGCACGAGCAGCTTCGACGCCAGGTAGAAGAACTTTTGTCCAAGGGCCACATCTGGGAGAGGCTTAGCCCTTGCGCCGTACCCACACTGCTCACACCAAAACAAAATGGTAGTTGGCACATGTGTGTTGATAGTAGAACCATAAATAAGATAACAGTCAAATACCGTTTTCCTATTCCTCGATTGGATGACCTGTTGGATCAGCTATGCGGAGCCAAGGTGTTCAGTAAACTTGATCTTAAAAGTTGTTACTATCAGATTCAGATTCGCCCGGGAGACGAATGGAAAACAACCTTTAAGACGCGCGAGGGGCTATACGAATGGCTGGTGATGCCTTTCGGTCTTTATAATGCAACAAATACTTTTATGCGGGTCATGAACCAAGCGTTGCATCCTTTTATTGCTCAATTTGTGGTTGTTTATTTTGACGATATACTGATTTATAGTGCTAATGTCGACTTACATATTCAGCATCTTCGACACATTCTTTCAGTTTTACACAGGGAGATATTGTTTGCGGCAGCCAACAAGTGTTCATTCATAACCGATAGGGTACTGTTCCTTGGGTACATGGTTTTTCCAAGGATGGCATTTCAGTGGATGAGTCAAAAGTAGAATCAATCAAGCAGTGGCCAACGCCTTCCAACCTGCATGAGGTGTGGAGTTTTCACGGGCTAGCATCTTTCTATCGCCGATTCATTCCTCATTTCAGCACCTTTATGGCACCCATCATCGACTGTATGAGAGCTGGACAGTTTTCATGGTCTGAAATAGCAGACGCCGCTTTTACGTGATCAAGGAAAAGCTAATTTCATCGCCTATCCTTATTTTGCCTGATTTTTCTCAACCGTTCAAGTTACATTGCGATGCCTCCAAAGTGGGTATTTGCGCGGTCTTAAGTCAGCATGGCATACCATTTGCCTTTTTCAGTGAAAAGTTACATGACGCAAAATTAAATTACAGCACCTATGATGTGGAATTTTATGCAGTGGTCCAAGCATTGAAACATCGGCGCCATTATTTGATACACAACGAGTTTGTCTTATATTCTGATCATGATTCATTAAAACATATTAATAGTCAAGATAAACTCTCATTTCGACATGGCAAGTGAGCTACATATTTACAGGAATTTACGTTTGTCCTCAAACACAAGGCTTGCGTGCAGAATCGCGAGGCTGATGCTCTTAGTCGTCGGTCTTCTTTACTCACCACTATGGGCACCAAGGTATTGGGTTTTGATTTTTTCCGTGAATTATTGGCTACTGACCCATATTTTGCTACTGTGGTGGATGATGTACTAGCAGGCTATCGTTCCGACTTCGTGGTTTGTGATGGTTTTCTCTTCAAAGGGAACCCGTTGTGTGTGTGCCTACCTCTAGCCTCAGGTTGAAGATCATTCAGGAACTACATGGGGAAGGGCATGTTGGGAAAGATAAGACGTATCAGCTTGTTTCGAGCTTTTACTTCTGGCCGACCATGCGCAGAGAGGTGTATAGATTTGTGAAGGGTTGTCGTATCTGTCATGTTTCTAAAGGCAAATCAACTAATTCAAGTCAACCATGGACTGATGTTAGCATGAATTTCGTGCTGGGGCTTCCTCGTACCCAATGCGGATTAATTGGATGTTATTTTTGTGGTTGTTGATCGTTTCTCCAAAATGGCACACTTTGTTGCCTGCAAGAAGACAACAGATGCAGTGAATGTGGCTCAATTATATTTTCGGGAAGTTTATCGTCTTCATGGACTTCCTATGTCTATTGTGTCGAACAGAGACACGCGATTCCTTAGTCATTTTTGGCGAAGATTATGGAGACTTGCCAGTACCAAGCTCGATTTCAGTAGTGCATATCATCCGCAGACAGATGGGCAAACAGAGGTTGTTAATCGCTCATTAGGTGATATTTTGCGCAGTTTGGTTGGAACTCATTTGATGACGTGGCATCATAAACTCTTTCAGACTGAATACGCTTTCAATCGTAGTGTCAACCAAAGCACGGGATTTAGTCCATTTTGTGTGGTTTATGGCTTTAATCCAAGGTCACCTCTCGACCTAGCACCTATACCAGACCGGGCTCGTGTCCATGGTAAGGCTGAGATCTTTATTGAACAGCTTCAACACATTCATGAGGATACTCATAAAATTTTATTAGAGTCTGTTGCTAAGTATAAGGTCGCAGTTGATAGGAAGCGACGACTTGTGGACTTCGAGGTAGGGGATTTCGTGTGGGTCATCTTAACTAAAGACAGATTTTCAGTTGGAGAGTATAACAAACTTGCTGCACGAAAGATTGGCACGTTGGAGATTCTCGAGAAGATCAATTCTAATGCATAGCGGTTGAAGCTACCAAGTCACATTCGCACGTCTGATGTGTTTAATGTGAAGCATCTTAATCCATACCATGGTGATAACTCTGATGATGATACTTTAAATTCGAGGACGAATTCTCTTGACCCAGGGGAGAATGATGCAATGCAACAAAGCGCAATAGAGTATTTGGCACGATATGATCAAAAGAAGTCCACGCGAAGAGGAAAGTTCGGAATAAGTAACAATGGCCCAGCGGGGACTTGCTGTTTTTTATTCAGATTCCTTATTGGCGTTTTTGCCAATAATTGTTTTAGCAGTCTTTTAATGCCAATAATTGTTTTAGCAGTCTTTTAATTTTGTTTGAATTTCGTTTCTTTTAGGATGTCTTTATTAATAAGTAAAAGAGTCTTAGGAGTATTTTGGTTAAAACAGGAACCTTACTATAGTTTAGAAAGTCCTGATTCAGGTAGGTTTAGTGTTATTTTCTTTATAAATTGGTGATTGTAATAGGAGAATGTCAGTTTTTTTATAATAATAATCCTGGATCAATTTTACAGAACTTTCTCTTGCTGCGTTAAATCCCTATTGTTCTTGGTATTTTTCGTGGAGAATCAACAAGACAGTGGAAGGTTGTGTTAGTCGCCTAGCTGATTTCAGCCCCTCAAAACGTTCCCTACATCACAATTCACAAGGAAGAATACAAGTGATTGGTCCAAAAACACAGAGAAAATAATTTTAATGTTCAATTAAATTACTCAAATCAAAGGTCTGTTACAATATTGAGAAAGAACTCTATTTATAGTACTCAAATAACTTGAACAATAAACAACCTATTTCTAAAAGAAAAGTAGAATCAAATACTAAAATAAAAAACAATCTATTCCTAAAATAAAAAGTAAAGCTTAATCATAATCCTAAAAGGAAACTAAAAAGACTCCTAATTAAATTGAAAGATTACGAATAAGTTTTTTAGTATATAACTTTGAAAGCAAATTGGGAACCCTAGAAACCCTCCTGCATCAGTCGCCCCAGGTTGGAAAGAACTCATCCTCGAGTTCACAACATCTTCATCAGAATCCTCTAGCGGCAGCTCAGGAGGAAGATCCTCTGGTATCAGGTCAGAAAACTCTGCTAATTGCTGCTGCACCTCTGCTGGTAAATCTGGATTCACGTCTACAACACTATTCTCATAAGGCAGCAGAGCTAAACCACGTCTCCATGCTCAATCTCACCCAAAAACCTGGACATAAAAAGCAGGTTAATATTATTAGCTACCAGGGTATGAGTGGTCATTTCTCGACGAGGTGCCAACACAATCTTCGTCCCTTTGATGCTAAGGGAATATGTATTTTTTTGCTCATCATGAATAACACTGGGATCATACTGCCAAGGCATGCCTAAAAATACATGACAAACATCCATAGACACAACATCACACCAAGCATTATCAAAATAATTCCTGCCGATTGAAAAAGACACTAGGCATCGCCTATCTATTGTTACCTCACTGCCTTTATTCAGCCACGACAATTTGTACGACTTTGGATGACGATCTGTCTTCAATTGCAATTTCTGATCAGCCTCTTCAGACATTACGTTCTCACAACTGCCACTGTCAATGATCATCTTGCAGACTTTATCTGCAACTGTGCAGGTCGTGTGAAAAATATTGGTTCTCAACCATTCGTCCCCTGAATCACCCTTCGGAGTCAGTAGACTCTTCTGAAAACGATCAGAGTCTCATGGCCATCTCCATACAACACATCTCCATCTTCATCATCATCATACACAGGCTCTCCAAGCTCCTCAGTGTCGTCTACCATGTTTTCCTCAATCAGGAGATTGTTACCTTTTTGAATAGCAGGCTTCCTGCACTCAGTCGCTATATGTCCCTGTTCACCACATCTGAAACATCTAATATTTGAGATAAAATTAACCTGAGGTGGCTGCTCGGCAATACGGGATTATTGAGGGCGAACTAGTTGACTGCTTTGGTCACTGTTGATCATAGGCCTCATGTTTTACTATTTTTCCACAGCAAGTGAATGCTGGTATGCTTCAGAGACGGTCCACGGCGAATGAAGGCTGAGGACATCCTGTAGGGGCTATCGTACTCCCCCAAATACCGTGCTACCATCTGTTTTTCCGTCTTAGATAAGTCATTCTAGGCCATCAATTGATAAAACTCCTTCGTGTAATCATCAACCGATCGCGTGCCTTGCCTCAACGAGTGAAGTCGCTGAAACAAAGTTTGAGTGTAGCCGAAAGGAAGGAAGTGGTCTTTCATCTTCTCCCAATCAGTGATCTTGGCCTTGCCCTGCTTGTCTCGTGATCGTCTCAACTGTTTCTACCACACAAATGCTCTGCCTTTGAGTTTGATGGCCACCAATTTTACTTTGACACGATCTGGAACTTCCTGATACTCAAAAATAAGTTCTACTTCATTAAACCAATCAACGAATCCTTCAGCCTGTAACGTACCAAAAAACTCGGGCAGATCCACTTTGAATCTGGGGTCTCCATGACGATCCTCCCAACCACGGTTCTCTCAGAATCGAGCACGATTGTAATACGGGTTTCGAAACTAGAATGAGAATCGTGATCTTCCATCTCACGATTACCTAAATCCTATGCCGTTAGACCCTGGGTTAGCTCTACAACTTGCCTTTGTAAATCCTCAATCATCACATCCTGAACGCTACGATCACGGTGAGGTGCTTCCTCGTTCGGAACCTGCCCGCGACGACCATGACCACTAGCCATAGAAAATGATGAAATCTCACCCCAAGAAGATGTTGAAGCTCTGATACCAACTGACGCCGGGCAGAATAGTGATTATCTTGCATGCTAGTTCAACAGACAATTCACAAGGAATGATAAAAGAGATTCGCCCAAAAACACAGAGAAAATAACTCTAATGTTCAATTAAATTACTCAAATCAAAGGTCTGTTACAATATTGAGGAATAACTTTATTTATAGTGCTCAAATAACTTGAATAATAAGCAGCCTATTCCTAAAAGAAAAAGTAAAATCAAATACTAAAATAACAAGCAGTCTATTTCTAAAATAAAAAGTAAAGCCTAATCCTAAAAGGAAACTAAAAAGACTCTTAATTAAATTGAAATATTACGAATACACTAAACCAAATTGGCATTTTGTAACAACCCCCAAAACAGTATCACTTTTATAGTGTAACAATTCACCTAACAATTTTACACATTTTTACAAACAAAATGATACAATAATTGTATCACAATGAAGAGTATGGTTATAAAAGTGATACTATTCATGGTGATCCAACTTATTGTATCATTTTTATTGTTACTGTTTTTCATATTTTTTACTAGATTTAGTTTTGACTTGAAATTGTTTGGTTGATTGTAACATCTCAAAAGTGATATTTTTTTTAAGTTGTTACAAAAGTGTCAATTTGGTGTAGTGATAAGTTATTTAGTAAATAACTTTGATAACAAATTAAAAATCCTAGAAACCCAAATTATAATTAGAAACCCTGAAAGCTAGGGGTGGGCACGGTTCGGGTCGGCTCGGGTTGAGGCCAATCCTGGTCTCAGTCCCGGTTCAGTCAACCGGGAACAGTCCGGGTCAGGAAAGTCATTTTTTTCGGAATAACCCGATTGGACCCAAACTGTTTGGAACTGGGACAGTCCGGGTCGGAACCATGCCTGCCCGGTTTAAGCAACCAATTTTTTGGGCTTGATTTGCAAGAGGCCCAAAATGATTCCTTTCATAATTTTTTGGACTTTAATATTGTATTTGTTCTCATTAGTCATTAGTCATCTCATCCCACTATGAAACAACCAACAAACTAAAGAATACATACATATCATCTATTTTTTTTAAACATACTTGCTATTAAACAACCAACAAATATCGCTGCCAACAAATCAATGTTGGAAACAAATTAAACAGCCAATAAAATTACTGCCAACAAATTAAACAGCCAACAAAACTTACAAAACAATGTTGCCATGTGCCAGCAAATTAAACAGCCAACAAAATTATTGATATATTTTGTTGGTTGTTTAATTAACAAATTACATTGCTGCCAACAAATTAACTATACCAAAAATAAATAACTTATGAAAACAAGTGTTTGGAAACAGTGCTGCACCAAAGTAGAACACCCTGTCGTTCTCATCAGTTCTCCTTGAAATGTCACCTAATGGACCTAGTTGATCAAACAATAGAGATCAAGTAAAATGTCACATAGTGATTCAATATTATGTTTACAAACTAATAAATGAAAAGGTCATAGAAGCAAGTGGTTTTACAAGCATAAACTGATTGAAACAGAAGAAGGGATTTGGTTAACCTATTCACTGATAAAACTATAATGGATTTTAGGGAACTAATAAGTGAACATATGTTTTGGTTGCAGCAAATATGATCTATACAGCAAGAGCAAAGTGAGGATCAATGTTGAAGAAGCAAATATGGAGCTTGTCTGTTGAGAAGAAAGGGAAAAGATTTTTAAAAAAAATAAGCCCTGAATGTTCCAAGGGATGAAAGATTTGGTCACCTGAAGATGTAGATTTCCCTGCATATGCTCTGAAATCTCCAGATCTGAAAGCCCTCTTTGATAGCACCCCTAATGAGTAGAGAAGAAGGGTTGGAGTTGGAGGCGAGATGCGAGGTTGGAGGCGAGATTGGAGGCTAGAGGCAAGAGCTGAGAGCCGAGATGGAGGTGAAGGCAAGGCTGCCCTAGTGCTCTCCAGTCTGCTCTCCTACTGTAAGTATGTAACTGTTGAGTGTTGGCTTTGGTAGGGTTTTGAGTTTTTGTTTTGGGCCTTTTGGCATTGGGTTGGGTTGTGTAAAATATTGGGTTGGGCTTGGAGTTGGACTTACACTTATATGTCAAGTGCACTGGTACTAACCGGGTCGGTTCGGGATTGTTTTTGTTAAAACCAGTTTCATTCCGGTTCAGACCGGTCCGAGATCGTAACCGGGATAAAAACAGTGAATCCTGAATTGTCCTTATCTGAACCGGTTCGGGACCATACCAGAATGGGTCGGGATCAGGATTCTTGCCCGCCCCTACTGGAAACCCTCCAGCATCACCTGATTTAATCTTCAAATGCATTATAGTTTCGTACCTACTCAAGCGTCAAAAGGGCTTTGGCTCCATTGAAAAAAAAAATTTCGAGAGACCTCTTTCCTCTATGTTTTTATGTACTTTCCACTGCTGTATAACGGAAAGTATTACCTACATTCTTTCATTTTTTTATCAACAATGATATAAACACTCCAAAAAATAAAAGAACTTCACAACTCATCATTCTTTGAGATTTATGTCATTTTGATTTATACAGTGTCATGTAGCTCTTTGTACAATTAGCAACTACTTGTACATGTTTCGATAACTACTAGGATTTTGTCAAGGGTCTTCTCCTTAGTATATGTTTTCCTTTATTTATATAGGCATGACAATTGTTTCAAAAGTAAACATCCTAACAAAATATCTCTTTTGACAACCAACAGCTAAAACAGAAAACATACGACTCGCACTGTTAGATGGCAAAGCACTGGTGTCCTAACATGACGACGTCCGGAGATCAGAAAAATTATTCAGCCCTCATGCCTGTTATTGGCTTATAAGTAGAGTAGCAGGAGCATCACTGGTATGTTTTGTAGTTATGATTTCTGGTGTGATAAATGGAATCCGCCATGGGAAGAAAATAAGTTGGAGCTGAATGAAGAGACATTAAGGAAATGTGTGAAAGGCAGTAATAATTTGATGTGTGGAACCAATGACAATAGCAATTCGATCAGTGCACTAAGACAGCTCTTCATAAAATCTGATCCGTCTCAACGGTCCCTTATCATGAGTCAAATGGAATCCAAGGAAGGAAATGGCGTATCCTGTCAATCTCTGGTTCTTGTTAAAACTGCAACGTTCACTATACCATCTCGTATCAGTGGCAACCTAAGGCAATGGCTAAATGATGTTTCAGTTACAAGTTATTTTGTAGACACCACAACACAGTCCTTGCCGTTAAACAACAAAAGGAAATGTGTGTTAGGTAATGGTTTGTGGATTGCGGAGAAATCAAGCGCTATGACTGGAAGACCACGAGCCTGACCCTCATTTCAACTTAGCTAATGCACTAGAGATCCTTGGGCAGTTAAAAGATCAAATACCTACTTTTCTTGATCTGTATGGGATGAAAGTTCGTAACATTTTGGACATCACCATTAATTGAGGTCATGTCATGCACAACAATTGAAGAGCTATATGAACATATAGAGGAACCATTTGTAGCTATTTTACACGAACTTCTGAGTCAACTGTCACCTGCTATGATCAAAGAAGTCGCCGAGAGCCCTGTCAAAGAATATCATGAAAAAGTCGGACACATATTAAAGATCCTAGGTCCAATCCAATGCTTTGAGGGTGCATTTCATTGGTATTGTCCTGATAATTCTGATTTCAGCGGGTTCATATGTTCAAGGCATGACATTGACCTCAGTGCCACTGAAGATGATCATATAGTTCACAATGTTCATGATCATGAGATATCTCTAGTCTAATTAAGACCCTGAATAATTGCACAAACATTAGCATATGTTATTGAAAGTGTTTTTTTTTTAAGGAGGGCTCTGCTGTTTCAAAACTCCTATGGATCTGACAATCTCAATGCCCCAAGAACATCTAAGCTTATGGGTTTTCTTATGCTTTCACTAGGAACAAAATATTGCTTCTGAAAGCTTAACAAACATACTATTTATAAGGAAGTTACAAAGAACCCAAGGCGAAGAATACCAAGAAATTATGACTCATATTGAAACTTGTATGCCGAATTGAATCCTTCCAAGGCAAATTTCAATGGTCTTTTCCGTTGGGAAAGACAGACTAGTTCGATACCTGCTCATGGCACAACATCAGCTGGAAATAATGATTCTATTGTTCTAAGTCTAACCATTGTATAATTGTAAACGAAAACATCAAAAACAAAACGCATGGACTTTCGTTAGTATGCTAGTTGATTGCATGAGTACATTCCCCAATGTTGTCAAATTGACGTCTACTTAGCAATGTTGTTTGTTATAAACAAATCCCGTTACAAAGCTAGAAAAACATCTGAAATTTTTTAAATACCACTCAATTGGGGCATTAAACAATTTCACCAAAAAAATTACAAATATATGTGACTAGAAATATTGAAACAATATTATTTTTTCATGATGATCATCCATCTTTGCTACCAAATATAGATAATAGTTCACAAAGCAATCTAGCCAACTTGATATCTAAAACAAATTGATATATTTGAACATTACACCCATTAAGGCAGTATTCTAAACAAATTTAGACATTACATTCATGTCATTAAAATGACTAAACAATCAAAGGTGATATATATTAGCAAAGATAATTTCAATTATTCTCTCAAGATAATTTCAATTGATCACCATTCATGACTTTCCTAAATTTACTTGCATCAAACTTTGATGAATATCTACATAATTTGAAGATCTAAAAACCAGAAATAAAACCAAACTATTATAATTTTTTTTACCTAACAAGTAAAATTGGATGTTATTTGAATATAAAAGAGATTAGCATATATCTTCCATCATCCTATTTATTCAAGTTTCAAAGGATGCAATAATATGTAAAAATATGTTTCATTGAGGGTTTTCTTTTTTCAAAAAAATGAAGAATATGTTTTGTGAACTAAAACTTTGAAGCTACTCTCAATGCAAGTATGCAAACCATGATCTAGTTTCTTTTTGGGGGGGTTTGGTTAGCTTTAATCACCATTATTGAAGATCTTGCATGTAATGAGAGATATATCATCATATCATCAGTACTAGCTAGCTTTAAAAACACACCTTGATCAGAGCAGCTTTTGTACCTACATCAACCAAAGAATAAGAAACAAGCAAACATGTACATGACTACCATCCTGTGTGTTGGTAACATATAATTACCCAACATACAACACAATGCATTGCCCGTATATCAATCACTCTGACCATTAAATGAATGTCTGAATCATGATCTGATCCATCTTCCACAGGTAATCAAAGTGTCTTCAGAGAAGAAACATGATGGGATCTATATATCAGATCATATTCTGGCACTGAAAAAAATTTCAACATGATTATATGTAGCCCACCCATGACAAGATCTCACTTACACAACCATGTACCAAATCCAGACTTAAAAGGGTATGCAAGTTTTGCATGATGAACTTTGTACATAAACATTTGTTATAATAAGCTTGTATTAATTTGTACATTGACATCCTTATAAATGTTAAGTTTTAGGTTACCATTAGCCTAATCGGCTTGCGGTGCCGTTCCTCTAACCCTAACTTGGTTAGAATTCGAACGGCAGCATCGCCAGTGTCACATAGATCATGTATAACTACAGATCAATGATATTTTAAGTTGTATCATTTGGTATCAAAACCTTCAAAAAAAAAAGAAATCATAAACTTGAAACCTATTTGTCCAGATCAACCTCCAAATCAAGCAAAACAATGAAGGCTTCATGTGTGGTTCATAGAAAGCTAACTTCCTCATAAATAGCACTAAAATTAACAAAACATGCTAGATGGAAGAAAATTTCTCCAAATGGCAAAAGAAAAACATATACTTGCCTAGTTTTTGTTAACAAGAAACTAACTCAAAATTTTTCAAATGACTTACTTCACAAATAGTTAATTCTATGTATGTGACACTTGTGTGTATTGTATAGAATATATACTACATGCAATATGCTTGGCTCCTCGCACGCCAATTACGAAGACCATCATCACTTGATGGTCATTGCAAATGGCATACAGGGAGCCAGGCACATATGAAGGCGCATATGTAATCGCATGTATTACATACACATGCAAATAGCAACATTTATCATCAATTCACCAATGTATAACAATGCAAAATCAAACCTCCATCACAAGGTAGAAGATGTACAATGGGTCTATTGCTGGCCATGGCTATCTTTCACCTGATCAAACATTCAAAACATCGATAACTTGGACTTTTGACACATAACAAAAAACATCATAAATAGAACCACCACTTGAGGTGGAGGGGGAGGATGAAGAAGAGGAAGAAAGGGGGTATTTATCTAACAAAGGGAGGATCAAACATGGTAAGAAAACATGCCCCACAATACAATACAACACAAAACATCACACCACCCTCCCCTCCTTTTGGGTTGTGTCAAAAGACACAAGAGGGGAGAGCTTATAAACAAGCTAATAACCATCCATCCACACCTTCTCAACTGCCACTTCTTTTTTTTTCCTGCTTTTACTATGAAACTGCCACTAAACTTAGCTAAAACACTCCCTCTAAAATTAGTAGGGGGTGTTTTTGGGTGATAGAACTTGTGGTATGGTGTGGTTGTTAGAATTGCTATAGCTTTGCTTTGCAAACCTCTCTAGTCTCTCCACTTTGCCTTAGTTTCTTCCACTAAATATAGAAGAGATGGGGTTGGGTTTTGGGTTGGGTGGGTTACCACTTACCACACACATACACAACACAAAACACAGAACACATTACACACAATTTTCTAAACAGAATGGGTGGGTTATTGAAATCTCCTTTTCCTGGGTCTGAAAGCAAAGGTTGCTTTTCTCTTCTGAAACCGATTTGTCTGCAAGTGTTTGGAATACTTGGATTCCTCTCATTCTCTCTGCACTTTCAAAAAAATAAGCCCAACTTATTTGCTTTTCTCTCTGTTTTCTCTCTTTGTTGTTTTGCTTTATTTTTTTTTAAGCTTTCATGACTTGTGTGCATGAAATAATAAAACTAGGGAGTGGTTTCAAAAACCTTAATATAATCTATCTGCAACATACTTTTATCTTTTTCTTTACTAATTCTAAAAAAAATCACCTGTACTTCTTTACTTTATCTTCTATTACTTTGTAATTTCACATGTAGTTCTTCCTATTAAAGGGGACACAATTAATGTATTGATTTACATTATTAAAGATCATATGATAAGAACATGTGATCAACCATTTACACCTTAAGATACTCTAGACATCTAGGTGATGTCAAGTACATACATGACTTTGCATTGAGATTAGAACTTTAAATTTCAAAATTGAGAACACTTTTATATCAAATTATTTTTGTGATAAAGTTGAGCCAAAACATATGTTTTCTGATATTTGGATGTATTGTTCTAATACGCATGCTTTTATCCTTTTCATTAATATTGATCATATAAATTGTCGTTAAAGGTGTGATGGCTCAGTGGATGGTATCACTAGATCACAGAGTCGATGACTCAGTAGATGGTATCACTAAATCATGGAGTCACACCTAAGCGGCGACATCTAAGATGTAAGGTGCTAAGGGATTAAAAAAAAAGATCACATAAATTGTCATTGTCATCAAGAATTAGATTGAACACGTATGTTGAGTCGTTGACAAGAAAATAATTCTCCGATTTTTTTTTTTTTTTTAATAAATGCTAAAATATGGTGAGGCAAGGTTTGAAATTGAATCATGTATTCGCTATGCAATAATCCTCCACAAGTCTTACCGACAAAGCTAGCTAAAAAGAAATAACTCAATCTTTGGTCAATCAGTCAATATTAATATTAGGTTGTTTAGGTGAGATAAACGACATTACGCGTCTCGAGATAGTTTCACTTATCTTGAGGAGCTCCCTTTCCCTCGCTCCCTAGAATTTCTGTAGACCAATCAACAACAACCTGAAAATTAAATGAAGTACTAAAACCATGTGGTTGTACAATTGGGGACCAATCAAATTAATATTGAAGGGTTGGTGGTCATACTAAGGAATTAAGTTGTAATAGGGTCACTATAAATTAATCCATTGTAAGGACAATTAATGATATAACATCAAAACTCTGTTTTTGAAGATGAGCTATATGTTAGATTAATTTAAGATCTGGATATATAATTTTGATATTTATTTTGAAATATATAACTTGCTTTGCTATAGAAATAAAAAAGAAACGGATTTAATTTAAATAATGTTCTATGCCATGTATTGACTCTATTTTTATAACAAAACCTATAAATATGATGTACCTTGGATCATTTTCACTTCGGTGGACCTAGTTAGGCGCGAGTCTTACGATTTCAAGCTTCTTAAAAATTTCTCGTTTAAAGTTTTTTTTTTTTAATTAAACCTTCGGGAGGAAGGGACACCCGTGGAATGTAGTTAGACCTTAATTACTTTAATCAAACGAACTAAAATGATATATCGAGAGTACATTACGATTTTACCTGAGAAATTAAAATAAAAAAACCATCATCCCCTAATGTAAGTTATCCGAGCTCTATCTAATCCGACTATGCCCGAAATTTTGTTTGGCAAGGAAGACTCCGCGTATCGTTTGAAGTTGCAATGCCTAAAAAAAACTATATGATTGGACTCCATCTCATGAACTCAATTTTGTAATTTTTTTTTTTTTTTTGGAGTAGAGATTTTGTACCATATCATGATGCAAAGATCTACATATACACATATAAGTGAAAATTTTTTACAAACTCATGTCAAATTCTCCTTAACACAATTTTATGACTTTTCAATATGATTTCAAGTTCCAGTGCTTTTAAACACTAATTGATCATGTGGGGGTTGCATGAAAGCAAAAATGGAGGAAACCAATAGGGCAGTAGTAGTAGTAGTAGGTATAGAGAGTGTTTTAGTACTTTGTAGGGTATGATGAACACAAGGTACACAAATGGTGGTCAAAATCATGTTTAAAGTAGGATTGATAAAACTTAGAAACACAAAAACAGAAAAAGAAAAGTAGATAGGAGAGACCAGAGAAGTGAAAGGAGCTGATCAAGCTTCCTGTACTCTCATCAGGTTCAAGTCAGGTCTCTCTAGAAAAGAAAAGAAAAAAAGCTGTCATGATATGCCATGAGATGATGAGCACCACTAAATGTAAATGCAAATTGTGTTAAAATATAAAAAGGAAGAAAGAGTGAGTGAGATTAAAAATGGAAAGGGTTTTAACTCTTATAGATTTGGATGGAACAAGTGTGTAGGAATCTGTCTTTCAAAGTGTCAGAGAGGTCTTGGTAGTGTTTGGATTTGAGTCATTCGTCTCATATTCTGTTGGTTTTCCCATGCATCACATCCATCACCACCCCGCATGCTCTCTCCTTTTCATCTTTCACTTCACCACACAACACCTCTCTCTCTTCCTCACCTTAAAAAACTACACTCATCCTCTGTCACTTATTTATCCAGGTTCTCTTCCTCTCTTTGTTTCCCTTACCTTTTTCCTCCTTTTAAATTCTCATAGGGTTTATCAAACAAACTTAACAAAACCCTAACAAAAACAAAACAAAACAAAACCCTAATAGAGTGTCCCCTACCAGTCTACCACCATGGTTGTAAAAGATAAATGTGTAAAATGTTACAAATATATATATATATATATATATATAGGTTGGCTATTTGAAGTGGCAATATATATGAGCAAGGATTGTGATTTCGTTTTTTGAGGTAATTTTGGTAAGTTGACTTTAAGAAATATTCGTTGTGTATAGAAAAACGTAAAAATTTTGAAGTTATCAATATAATTTAAGCATTTAAAAAAAATTTATCAATATAATTTAAGCATTTTAAAATAAAAACATAAAAATATTTGTTGTATAAGTTGATTTTGAAGTTATCAATATAATGTAATTTTAAAGTTATCAATATAATTTTGAAGTTACCAATATAAGTGACTTTTGAGTGCTTGTTTAGTTATCATGTTAAGTAGGTCGACGTCACTCAACCCACCATGACCGAATGGATACCGACCCGCTTAAAAAAAATGACTAGTTTGCCTTGATGACATGCCTCAAAATGACACTGGCTATTTTGCCAAGATACAACATAAATGATCAAACTCGTTAAAACAGGTCAGATGGAGTAACCAAATGACTCCTTTAGTTTTTGTTTTTTTTTGGTAAAAGACTTGGCATATATTAAGTAATATTACATAGTTTGTGTCCTGCATTGGAAGTCAACAAATGTGCTACGCCATTAAGTTCTCTCGGAATAAAATTACGCGTCCAATTCGAAAGATTAACAAGAAGAGACTTAATACTATAAATAATTGGTCGTCACATCCAACATAGGTCTGATTGGTCTTACAAAGCCGAAAAATTCTTGATTCAAACTTAGTTAATAACGAATTGGAATCAAGTTGTGTTCAGATGAACATTTGTTGAATCAAGCTAAAACTTTAGCATAATATTTCTAACATTGCATTCCTAAAAAAATGCATATCGAGCGAAGCAATGAAAAGCTTAGTTCATGTGCAACTAGGTCTAGAATTTATTTTTCATTATCTCAAAGGTTGTTTTGGTTTTGGAGTCTATTTGGTTTACTATAATTGAACTTGTGCACTTTTAATACTATTTCGGTCCAGATTAAAATGGCATAGTTAACCCAGTTGACTCAGCTTGACCAACTCACAGACAAAATTACAAACAAACCCCAATATCAATTATGATAAACAAGATGTTCAGGGCTGGTATC
This sequence comes from Berberis vulgaris, assembly GCA_963556465.1. NCBI lineage: Eukaryota > Viridiplantae > Streptophyta > Magnoliopsida > Ranunculales > Berberidaceae > Berberis > Berberis vulgaris. The sequence goes on from OY747133.1 coordinate 3,530,361, forward strand.
ACTAACCCTACTTCAACTAATACTAGAATTAGCTAAATACATAGATTGAGCAAGACGATGAGCAACCAAATTACTGGACCTCTTAATATAAATAGAGCTAGCAATCAATAAGAAACACCACAACTTTTGATGCGCGTATGAAAATAAATGAATAAATAACGTCTTTTTTTCCTCAACATGTTCCATTGAAAAAAGAAAAAGAAAAAATACATAGATAATGTGGTATAATTTTGTATACACCTAATAGCACTCACAATTCATGAAGAAATACCAATAAGTCGACTTGGTAGCAGTCGAAATTGGTCAAAATGTCAAATTTTGGATGAGTTTAACACTTTATGGAGGCAGTATACAACCCCCACCTAATAATATCAAAGGTATTTTAACTTTGGGATCCATTTGATTTATCATAATTGATGGGTCCATTTAAAAAAAAAAATATCAGTTTGAGGTCCAAACTCGCAGAGTCATATAAGTTACTCGTGTTGACCAACCAATAGATGGGGTCCATTTTATTAGGGTATTTTTGTTTATGGACTAGTCAAGGCAAGTCAACTGAGTTGACTATGCCATTTTGAACTGTACACTAAAATAATTTTTAAAATGGACCTCAAACTCAATTATGATAAACCAAATGGATCCCGAATACAAAATAACTAGACAAATTTAAATTTGAAATGTTTGGTTTTAACTCTACTGATTTTTTTTCTTTTTAATTTTGTAAACACTTCCAAGTTTGAAGCATATTTGAACATAGTTGTTACCCATAGGAATAATTTGTATGAATGGAATCTCCAGAGCCAATCCAAGACTCTGTTTTAGCAACTAGACATTGATAATACAACAATATCGAAACCATGTTTTGTAAACATGTTTCGTAACCATGATGATGTGGCATCGTTAGAGGAGTTTTTTACAATTTTGAGATACACATAAAATCTTCAGGGATTTCATCATTCTTTCCAGATCATGACACGTCATCATGGTTGCAAAACATGTTTACAAAACATGGTTTCCTAGCATTTCTCCTGTCAATGACATGACAACTCAATGATTAGAGTTTGACGAATGGTACCACAACATCATGGGTGTTTATCATTTAAATGTTTCTACTCGCATTGTTTCATTCCCCAATTAATTCAATTTTCATTCTCTGTAGTAAATTCTCCTCCAATTGGAATATCCACCTGCTTTCTCCACTTGAAGAAGGGGTATTGTCTGATTAATTGGTAAATAATAAAAGTAAACATAAGAATTTTCAGATAAATATACAATTTTGTGATAATCAAAGAAGTTCTACCCCCTGTCATCTTCGTGATTTATATCTTATGGTTTGTTTGGGGCATTCGTGATCATCCGAAATGAATTGAGAGAGTGTGCGACAAAGCAATCATATTTTGGGGAAGGATCATATAACAAGGCAAATGTTTGGGCTTTATTGGATGGTATCTGATTATGTAAACAGTTGGATATTAAGAAATATATAGTTCAAAAGGACTCAATGCTGGTGCAGGGTTGGTTTCATGGCGAGTACAAAGTTCCTTCCTTGGTTCCTAGAAGAAGCACAGAAGGAAATTGATAGTTCTTCTCTTCTCACTAGACCGAAGGCGCTAATGATTTTAGATAAATGTAGACAATTTACTTACGCAGACCAGCATGACCAAATGGTTTTAGTGTTTTTTTTTTTTTTTGGCATGAGTAAAGTTGTATTGTACCTTTGATGTATTTTTTCGACAAGTTTGATAAAGGTTTGACATCTTATAGACCACAGTTGCCTCTCTACACTGGAAATTTAATTAAAAAATATAAATAAATAAAAGTTGTTTCTGTGTCTTACGATTATTTTTTCAATCTTAGAAAACAGGCAATTACTTTATTTTGTATTTTTGCAAATCATTCCATACGAATGTATTGTCACTTCACCAAATTGACATTTTTGTAACAACCCCCAAAACAGTATCACTTTTGAAGTGTAACAATTCACCTAACAATTTTACACATTTTCACAAACAAAATGATACAATAATTGTATCACCATGAAGAGTATGGTTATAAAAGTGATACTATTCATGGTAATCCAACTTATTGTATCTTTTTTTTTTGTTATTGTTTTTCATTTTTTTGACTAAATTTAGTTTTGACTTGAAATTGTTTGGTGAATTGTAACATCTCAAAAGTGATATTGTTTTGAGAGTTGTTACAAAAGTGCAAATTTTGTGTAGTGTGTATTTCATAATAAGTTCACTGAGTATATAATAAATGATATTGAGATTTAACAAAAACAAATCTCGAGTTAATATTGTGTGAAGTTTTGCACTTGTTAGGAGTGTTGTGTATATACAACAAAATGTATAAAAGGTTGCTACTTATTCAACGGAAAAAAGGGAAAAGTTTGCTCCTTTGTCAAAAATTATTCTTATATCTACAAAAACTAATAACTGTAAGCAAAGATTTTAGACATTGGAGGAAGTTTTAGATAACCATTCTAAGAGAGGCCATTTCAAGTTTTGGTAATATCGTATGGTAGTATTAATAATTGATGAGACATCAATCCGTCATATGATCACACCTATACATGTGGCATGGGTTAATCTTAATACAGGAAAGGCTCCAACACGATCTCAAGCGGATATATTCATTAACGGCTGTTCAGCTCGTAAGCCAGATGCCCAAGCCTAAGTCACGCCAGTTAAAGAGGTACGGGTTTTAGGGCTTGGCCCACGACAATAAGGTCCGAACATGGATCTCAAAGCTGTCATGGCCTGAGACCCGCTCACACAAAATTAGCTCTTAGCCCAATCAAGTATTGGGTCCTAAACAGAGTCAAGTGTCAAAGAGACTTAGTCATGCACATGTAAGATCTTGGGCGAGGAGAATTGTATTATTGTATTGATTCATTGACTGAATATATAAGCTTATATAAGCTACCTTTACACAACCTTATGAAAACAGCAAGTTTAAAACTTCCTATACAAAATATTCTAATTGTGTCAAATTTTGACTTTTCATCTTCCATCACGCCCTCAATAATAGGGACATTTGTGGAGAGAACACTCGCGACTTAAGGTGAGGAAAGAGAAGAAGAAAGGTACATATACACTTTGCAATTTACTTCCGGACTTCACTCTTTCTTGTATCAATATCTTACTTAAGCATCAGAGTGAATTCGGCTACCACAACGATAGTCCCCGACTAACCGCTGCTCATTTTTACAGACTTGAGATCACAACAAGAACAGATTTGAACACATCAATAACATTTATATTATTCAAGCATAACACAAAACGATTGTATTTTACGGTAGATTACACTGATAAGTATAAACACACATCAACCATATTTCCAGCATAGTAAGGAATATGTACTGAATTCTTTTCTAAAGTTTCTCAACTCTTTGTATATATCAACCTCCAAGTACAGGAAAACAATAATGTTATTAACCTTCACTTTAAGGACATCACCATATGGGAACCCTCTTGGTTGTAGGCTTGTAGATGAAGAACACTATTTTGTTGGGATGTTGTTTTCATGCATTAAATTGAAGTGGGAAAATGTTGGAGAGGACAAATAGGGTTTCAATGAATGAATGAATAAAAGACATTCATGCAAAATTTAGACTAGTAGATGAAAATTTTAGATGTGAAAATTAATAGTACTAGTTTTTGGAATCTTTTCTTGCAATCTATCCAGATTGATTTTAGAGGTCAAAGAATGGGACAATTTGTGGTGTAGTTGATAGAACACCTCTGTCTTTATCCTTGTACTTTGGTCTCTACTTGTGATGTAGACTACACTTGTTGATTGCACCCATCATCTATTACCAAAGATTTTCAACCAATTTCATAAGATTTTATTTACTTTTCTTCATAATCATTCATGATGAATCTTATCAAGCCCAGTCTTCATCAATTATTTTCTACTCATTTATCCCTTCATCATACATTACATCATCACAAAGATTTTTTTTTTTTTTTTTTTTTTAAATTCCTTAAAATCTCGAACCAGGTGAATACTTGTCCAGAGAGTTCTTTCGTGGACTCGCTTAAACTCGTGATCTTGTAGGCATTAATCAGTTGCTTAATCATCTTCAGAATAAGGATATTCATCCGAATGATGTTCTTTGAAAAAAAGTTAAACCAAACTTATGAATAAACACCAATAGTATATATATATATATACACGATAGATTTGACTTCTCTAACAACTTAATTAGAGTTGATTGAATATAACATTCAGTTATGTATCTTTGATTTTACCCATCTTATTAAAAAAAATCGACATGGCAACCTTATTTTCTCCGTGTCTAGGAACCGAATCTCTATACTCGGGTGCAGACAATCAAAACTCTTTCAAGATACTTTTAAATTCAGCTCAATTAATCTAGCATTTCTCAAACTTGAAATTTTATTACTATACTTCCCAAGAAAAATATTCCAGTCCAGACCAGTGACTGACTATAGTGGGGGGGACCTAACTAATGACCAAATCAATCAATGATTTCAACTTGAAACCTACTCAACAAACATCGACATTGAAGGTGCCTGTAGAGTTGCCCTCTACCTATGCCAAGTTCAGTAGTAGGCAGGTCATGAGACATTAACATCAGATGGACATAAGAACCAATATTGGAACAATGAAGATGACATCATAGTACTTTTAGGGTTTCCATGGTTGGTGTTATTGTTCCTGGTTTTCTCAGTTGTGGACCTTTGTTTCCTTATATAATTTCTTTTTGTGTTATTATGTAATACAATTAAGGAATGTGTCTTAAGATCTTTTATCTATATCTCGGTTCCTTTCGTTTTTGGCTTTTCCACAAAAATGATTGAAGCTTTTAAAGAGAGCAATATGGATGAGAGTTATATGGTTAATAGTGATGAAGGGTTTGGTCTCCTCCACCATTTTTCGCCTGCAGATTTAGGGTTAAATGATCCAAGTATTATTTCATTGAATGAATGCACATGTCATACAGACCAGTGGAATGGATGTTTGAATCATATATTTCGGTTTAGGGTTTCTAATAATTAGGTTGTTAATGTGTGTCTATCAGTTTTTACTTGAAATTTTTGTTGTTTGTTTCTTTGGGTGAAACATGTAGGGTAGAGATGTCAACGGGTCGATTTGGTTTCAAGTGACCAAACTTTCAAAATCGCATTCAACTTTATGCTTTCGAATTTGATGTTTTCTAACAATATACCCACCGAAAGTTTTTCGGAATGGTTTTTTGTTTTTCTTTTCTTCTCTCAATGATTTTATGAGCAAGCAAATTAATTTGAAAAACATGAAAAAGCGGCCATCTCCAACTTCAAATTCTCAATTCTCTCCCTTTTCTCTTTTTCCTCGGTCTAAACTCTAAGAAAAAATCTACTCAGTCTAGTTCTTGTGCCTCGTTAGTGCCTGGGGAGAGTGTCCAGCACGTGAGTATCAATTCGACCCCCTCTCTCCATAGGTTCGGAGAAAATGAAGAGATTGATAGAATTGGCACTCACATACTGAACACCCTCCCCAAACACTAATTGAAAATCAAACCCTAAAGTTCAAATACTAATCAAATAAACCAGTATTGGATTAGATGGAGGCAATGTTAATATGATATGTCCTTTAGTTCTTGATTAGGGTTTTTGTAAGTTGAATGGAAATGGTAAGAGTAGCTACGGTGGTTGTTGGTTGTTATTAGTTAGGGTTGAGCACTCAAAACACATGAAAAACCATCAAAAGAAGTGAGTGGCTCCCAGTAATTTTTGTTGGCCTGGCCTCATCATCTCATCCCACATAGTACAACATTCAGAGGTCAATAGAGGATACTGAGTTGGACCATATCATAGGTCATTTTCTATCTCTGTTAACTCTGCATGATTGATGATGAAATAGATCCCTTCATTCACTTGGTTAGAGCATAATGTCCGGATCGGCAAAGTGCAAAGCTCAAATGTATCACAAACTTGAGCTTTAAGGTTATGCTTTCGCGTTGTAATGTCATAGTCTAGAGTTCCCCAAATTCAAAATTGCAACACAAAATAGTATAATTTGTTGTTTACTAATTTGTTGTTCTAAGGTACCGACTCTAAACAATATTGAGTAACTTCCCAAAAATAAGTCATTTACTATGAGGGTGTTTGTTTTTGCTTCTGAATGGAGTTAGAAGTCTTAATAAGAAGTGGATCACCTTGTTTAGAGTGTTTGTTTTTTAGTTCTGATAAAAAATTCTACTTCTGATTGGAGTAAGCAGCAGGGAGGTACTAATCACTTACTACTGAGTGCTTAGTTAAAAATTATTTCAATAATAACCTTAATATAATTTTGTAATGACAATTGCTGCCCCCATCTTCTTAAAAATAAGTAGGGCTAAATTTTAACGGCACACCTTCATTATCTTCACTAAGCATTGTGGTTCTCCTTCATCTTTGTTTTCTTTATCTGTATTTTCAAGTTTTTCTTCATTTCTCCAACTCTCCCTCTCATGTATATTTTCAATTCTCCTTTATCTTTGGTCATATTTCGATATTTTTGTAATGAAAGGTATAGTAACATTCTCTAGGATTTGAATAATTATTGATTATGATTTTAAGCACAATATTTATGTCATAAATTTTTTCAGCTCAGTGGGGCAAAATTGTCAAACATTTTTCATTCAGCACCTTAAAACAAACATCTTTTAATTTACTGCTTCTAATCAGCAGCTCATTCAGAAGTAAAACAAACAGTTCATTCAGAAGCTCGTTTAGAACTTCTAACTTCAGTTAGAAGTTAGCTTCTAAGCACTTAAAAAAACAAATGCCCTTATGTGACATAAACTTTAAGGCATCTAGTTGCATTTAGCATTGATTGTTCGATTATTAACGAGTTTTAGCTTCGTATTAAGAAAATGTTCTCTAATGAACTCAAAACTTCCCTCAACTCATTGTTAGGAAAAATCAGCCAATATTGCCGAACCAATATTCAATGCAAGCAAATAATCAATGCAAAGAAAGTAAAATAAAATACACTAATCTGATCAATCTATTAATCAATCAAAAAAGTAGAATGTTCTTCTCAAGCTTTTCAAATAAGAGAGAACTTCACCTTAACAAACTACTTCAAAATAGGCTTTGTGAGCACAAACAAACCCCTAAAAGGCTAAAACAACTCCAACTTCTCTTCTTCAACTTTCTTTCTTCTCCCACAGTGGAGAAAAACTCGCCACTGTCGCACACACAACCGATGAACACTGTTGATTTATTGTTCATAGTCCATGAAACCCAACACTCATTTGAGTTTGAGCATTAATTGAGAGTACCACCAAATATCCTCTTACGTTGTTGGTACTCCATAAATCAACACACGAGTCATATGAAGTACTAGTTCAGTTGGTAGGCTTGTGACAGATGGTATCAGAAGTCCAAAGTTTGAGCCTTTCCGATAGTATTTGAGGTGGGAAGGGCTAAATGATAATAAAAAATAAAAATAAAAACCAACACACAAAGAGATAGATGATTTGGTTTTCCTTAAAAGGGGTAAGTTTTACAAGTTTACAATTATAAAACGTATAATGCAACTTGTTTATACCTAATCACTAAAATGTGAAAATTTTCGACAAGCTTTTGATAATTAACAATTAATGAATAACATAGCACCAAAAACAGTTTTCTTTTTTGCAAAATATTAAGATCAAAATAGATAGACCTACAAAAAAAAAAGGAACATTACAGGGCAGATGCATATGAGTTCCAGGTGTGTGCATGGTAAAGACATAAAGAAGTAAAACACGATTGCTTGATGCAAGTGTACTCATGTGTACATGTTATACATGAAGGAAGCAAAGAAGCATTGTGACATGAAACAATGAGCTCATCCCCACATTTTCAGATGCTGTAACACCAAAAAATTTGTGAAGTCACCTATGGGAATGTACAATCATGGAATGGTTTTTTATGTTTCATTTCATTGTGAAGTCTTGAAGTGTGTGAGCATTATATAACGAAGTACACAACAAGCCTTGAGATGCATGAAAAAGATTATTGCTACCAGGACCATAAGGTTACGTTTATGGTCCCCCTTGCTATAGGCTCACATGCATTGAGACGTGCAACCCTATTTCGCAGAAAATTGACTCGTAGTAACACATTCTCGATGCATAATTCAAGGTTAGGGTTGGTGTACTTGAGGCCGTTCTCTACCTATGAGACAATGACTATTATCAGGTTTACACGTTTAAAAAAAGCATTAATAGCTACAGAAACTAGCGACGGTTTTTTGATACCGTCGCTAATTATAAGATTTGTGACGGCAAAAAACCGTCGCTAATGTTTTTGATACTGTTTCAACCCATAATTATAAAAATTCGTCGCTAAATATTTTGCGACGGCTTAAAACTGTCGTTAATTCTTGTATTAGCAACGGTATCTTAACCGTCGCTAAGATTTACAAATAAAAATCATTAGCTACTGTAGAATAAACAAATAAAAATTATTAGCTACGGTATTCTACCGTAGCTAATGGATTTTTTGAAAAATAAAATATATATACAAAAAAATATTTTGCCACGGTAAATGAGCCGTCGCTAAGTTTTACAAATAAAATATATAAAAAAAACATTTAGCTACGGCAAACAAACCGTCGCTAATTGATTTTTTTTTTTTAATTATAAACAAAAACATTTAGCTACGGAGAAAAACCGTCGCTAGGCTTACAAAGATTTTTTTATTAGAGACAGCCCAAAACCGTCGCTAATTGATATTTTAAAAAAAAATTATAAACAAAAATATTTAGCTACAGCAATAAACCGTCGCTAAGCTTACAAAGATTTTTTTATTAGCGACGGTCCAAAACCGTTGCTAATTGATTTTTTTTTTTTAATTATACACAAAAATAAAACTTCATCTCAACCGTCAATAACACCCAAAAAATTTATATCAATCCAACGCACTAAACCAAACCACGTCACCGTTCCGCGTGAAACCAACACAACCAATCCCCTTCAATTACCTCTCTTTATATAAATTTAAATTTTCTCTATCAACCAACTCAACCAAAAAATTTCTCTCAACCAAAATTTTTTCTCTCAACCCACAAAGAAGAAACCCACAGAGGAGACCTCAGCAACAGAGATCTCTCGGCCGCCTCCCTTCCCCGCCTTTCCCTATTGCAAGAGATCTCAGATATCAGATCTCAGATCTCAGAAATCTGAGATCTCAGAGATCTGAAATCTCAGATCTCGGAGATCAGATCAGATATTCTATAGAGCGAATAATTTTTTTTATTTTTATTTTTGTTTTTTGTAATTTTTGTATGGATTCTTTGTAATTTTTGTATGATATTTTAGAGATTCAGTGTTTAGTTCTAGTAGTTTCTATTAATTTTTAGAATGGACAATCATTAAGAGCTAATTTCATTATAAAAAATGAATTTTCATTTGTAATTTATAATTTGTAATTTGTAATTTTCATTAGTCAATATGATTTGCAACAAAGCTGTCCCTAAATAGCCACGGCAAATACCGTGGCTGTTTTGTCAATTGGATTTGCAATTTAGCGACGGCAAAAACGGTCGCTATTTTTCAATTTGCGACAGTTTTAACCGAAATTTTAAACAGCTTTAGCGACGAAATTTTTCGAGTTAGCGACGGTTTTTAGCCATTGCGAATTAGCTACGGGATAGTTTTCCTTTGCTAATTCAAATAGCGACGATTAAAATAGCCACAGTATTGCGACGATTGTTGAGCCGTTGCTAATAAATACTAACGACGGTTTTTTGACAATTAGCAACGATTTTTAGCCGTTGCTTAATTGAATTTTTTTTGTAGTGTATGGGAATGTACAATCATGCAATGGTTTCTTATGTTTCATTTCATTGTGAAGTCTTGAATTGTGTGAGCATTATATAACGAAGTACACAACAAGCCTTGAGATGCATGAAAAAGATTATTGCTACCAGGACCATAAGGTTACGTTTATGGTCCCCCTTGCTATAGGCCACATGCATTGAGACGTGCAACCCTATTTCGCAGAAAATTGAATCGTAGTAACACATTCTCGATGCATAATTCAAGGTTAGGATTGGTGTACTTGAGGCCGTTCTCTAACTATGAGACAATGACTATTCAGGTTTACACGTTTAGCAAATGGGTCGGATTTGAGTTGGGGTTTTGACACGGGATTATGACATGACACGACTCATTAGTGACATATACGACCTATTGCCACAGCCACTGGCAAGCTATGGATTGCAAAAAAAAATATGAAATGTAGCTAATAAAACTCAGTTTGACCATAACATAATATACTATGGTTTGGTGTCAGGTCGGTTGATGTGAATGCATTTCGGTTCGTATTTTCAATTCAATTCAATCTGAAACCCTGCCAAACCAATTGGTTCAGTTTACGGCCTTTATCTAAAGATCGAACTAAACCAAAACCGTAAACAACCCTGTGAACTATTCATGCTAACAAAACGAAAAATTGAAATGCACGTACATTATGATTTCCCAAAAATTTACAAATATCAATTCTAGAATTGATATTCATGCCTGCTCAACCATGTTACATAACCACAAAACCCAGAAATTTCAACCAATTTTCTAAATGAACCACGAGCAGCACAGCCAGGGGCATTAGCTATTCTGTCATAATCGCGAAAACAGGTTTTGCCAACATGTCGAAAGGCAGAAATGGATAAGAAGTATCTGAATCTTTGAAGTTTGAATGAACAATTGAGGACAAAACAACAGCAAAGAAAAAGAAAATGGAAAAACAACATAGCTAAACACTCTCCAATAGTATATGTATAGACTTGTATATCTGCAAAAATGTGCTCCTACATGAGGCTAAACCCATGCATTTAGATAGACCTTCAAGTCTAGATGTTTGGTTGGGCTCGGGAGAAGAAGAAAGGTTTAAGGCCAAAAGTTCACTAAAAATTAGAGACTTTTTTATATTACTCAGTGCCTAAGTTGGCGAACAAGCAATTTCGGAGCAGCAAGCAGATTCCCATTCCCATTTAAGTCCAATTTGGATCCCTCCATTAGACAGTTTATTGTCTGAGATGCTCTAATTGAGTACTTCATAAAAGGCCTAGAATCACCATCTTCAACATGTCCTAATAGGAAATAAACGAAGCAAACTCCAATCTTAAATTGCCATGGACACAGAAGATCAACACTGAACAAGAACGCTTAATGCAATTTTATTGAAGCCTTCCTGTGGTTGGTTCAAGCACTTGATCTTTCTCTAAGCTTTGGCCAATATTAAGAATCTCAAAATTCGACCATGTTACTATCATTGCACTTCCAATCCCCCTTCTGGTATGTAATTGTGATAGTTCACTCTGAACTGAACAAAACACCGAGGCATTTTCTAGAGTAAAAGCATTATGCCATTTTGACCTTGGACAATCTTAAACATCTACTATCGTTCAAAGGCTCAATGCATTAGGCAGTCAATCCTAAGAACAATTTGTTACCCCCCAAGCACTCCTGTAATAGATGTGAAAATACAATTTTCTGTCAATTCGCTTTCAGTGGTTGTGATAAATTTCAGCACGACTTTCACAATAACAGTTGATTCGATGAATCTCCAAGACCTTAGTTTAGGTGTTCGATCCAACAATCATTCTACAAAATCTTCCAGACCTATAATGACAAGGAGAGCATGTTGGAACACATCGCTGCAAAGATTGACAGAAAAGCCTTGTGCTATGAAATTGTCAACCTATAAGGAAACTAATCGATAAAAAGTCATTTAGGACATTCATCTAATTAAAGAATTTTCCTTGCATAAGAAAGCTACAAAAACAGTTGGATTTTAGAACCTCCCACAATTCTCCTAGCTGGCTCCTAGAGAAAACCATTTAACTCTATTTGATCATCTTTCTTGTTGTTGCCAGAGAACAAACCATGCACCAATTACACTTACATTACAAACTTCATGGATCCAGATGTTCAATAAAACAAGATCAACAGAGAGAAAAGGATATTGAAAATAAGAACAGAGTTTGGCATTAACAGAAAGCTGGTTCATTCATAAATGTCTTCTCTTGCATAAAAGTACATTAACAACTCAGGCTCAGATCCAAAGCATAATATGTTCCATGGATCAATTGAACATGAACAGGTATCGGACTGATCACTTTTAAACTAATAACCAACGTCTAGAAAAGCCTAACTATGACCCAGAATTCTGTTGGCCCTGCAATGTCTTTTGGAGAAGTTTTTTCTCAGAAAATCTGCATTTCAGTAAGTTTTGTCAGCAAATAATGCACAACTCTTTTCTCAGAGTGTGACCTCCGCTCCACCTCATATACACGCACACACCATAAAAACTCAAACAAACACCACCGCCAACAAGAGTTTCTCAACGGTTTCCAATGCAGTGAAGCAATGTACATAAAATCACTGAGTACAATATTCGTGAACCCCCTTTTTTATTATTTAGGCAATAATTAGGAGTTCTCAACATGTTCCAAATGTCGCTTTTTACTTTATAGATGCCTTAGGAATGATAGTTTTGTGTTTTAGACTAGTTTTCAGTTGCTATCATGGAACTATCTATGTAAGAGGAGCTAAAAAAGAATGATTTCCAAAATTCAATAATCAAATATCAGTTTATTACTTTTATTCTCTCAAGACTTAATTCATTTTCTCTATTCTCCTATCCTTCCCATTTTACCGTCATCTTCTTAGTCTCCCTTCTTTTCTTCTTTTGTATCCATTTCATCTCAATAAGATGATCCAAGCCTGACACCCACTAGCTACCCATCTACCCTTCACCCTGTGATTTGTTTTCTCTATAGAAGCAAGCTTCATACACAACTCTCCCACAACACCATATCTTGCCACGTAACCCCCAAGCAACAGACCCAATCCTAGCCTACAATGTCCTAACTCCCAAACAATAGTCATACCCTGCCCCCACCCTTACATTACTGTTCTGATCGGATACAACCCCCCCTTCGACTCAAATTGGACCCTCTTCGTACAATCAGATCAGTACCCCTTGGCAACATAAAAACATCATAACTATAAGCCCATCACATCTTAACACACTGAGCATCAATCAACCTACTAGCCACTTTTAAGTCATAGCCCAGCTAACAGTCCATACAACAAATTCTTAGTCCAAGTCCATTCCTCAATCCCATAAAACCATGCAGTCTAATTTCACATCTACCATCAGGGCTTCTTATTTCGCTCAATGCATTCTCATTTGAATGTGTTTTTCTAGGTTACAATGCCACCAAAAAGGTTATCACCGCTTGAATATGAAGACTGGATGTGTGTGTATATATCTAGTCATGTACAGTTCAATGAACTCTGTTTTCCTTATGCTGAGCACTCTTTACCATTATCTGATCAAACTTGGCAATTGTTTGCAGCAGCTAACATTGACGAGAATATGTCATAGCCAGCTCTACTGTCACTGCTGACTCATTCCTTGCCAACACCCGCCAACAACTCTTCTCCAACTCTCCAAGTAGTCACCAGCCCCTCTACAAGTCAAACCACTCCTCCTTGGCTCACATCTGATCCACCATGATGTATCCAGTCAATCCTATAACATCCAATTTGAACCACAGTTCAGATCATATTGACTACAATTCACATTTTGTCCATCAGCTTCAAGTGCATCATCTTTAGTCTTTACTGACTTCAGAACCTACTTGCACATCAACTTTTGTGATTCACATAATTCTAGCAATCTTTTTTTTAAATTTATTTCAATTTCTTACTTGTTATTTACTATTTAATTAGATTTGCTTAGGCACCATGCTTATATCTTTGTCATAGTTTTATTGTAATAGTTGGTTGTTTTTATATTTTGAGTTAGTGTTGAGATTAAGAGTTGAGAGGAGTTGTCAGGGTTTTGTTTCATGGTTTATTATTTTAGTTCTTGTTAACTTTTTCATTTATGACCCTTTTTCAAAGCTTCCACTGGAGACTACATCATTTAAGCCAAGATTAGCTCAGTTTCTCTGAACATATTCTTTAAGGATGCAATAATTGATGTAACCATATATAATTCCAAGTTCTGAATGAAAACGGACCACTGTAAAGGTCTAAAAAACATAAGAAACACTTGAAACAATCAAAAAAATGAGATACACGCTCTACAGTTCAACAAAGTGATAGAATTAATTGTTTCCAGTCCAATACAAACAAGGTGTTTCTAATCATCGCGTGTAAGAATAGAAAACAATTGAGAAATAAAAATGAATGAACTTGTACTTCTGAATAAAGCAAAAGTACATAAACCAAGTCGCTGATTAGAGACAGATTGGACTTCTAATCAGTGAAAAAGTTAAACTGGATCAAAACTCAAATAAATACTAACAAATGAACAGTAAATGGTAAAGCTACTTATCTTCTACCATTATATAAATCAAGACTCTATTTAAAGAACTAGAACACGGGTTGTACTAAACTTGTAATCAATGTGGGTGTCAAAGAACTATACCCAGACTCTAAAACCATAGGCAGTAAACCTATTGATTCTCAGAAAATACAATATTCATTTGCAGACTTACGATGAAAAATAAGAAAAATAAGACAAACAAATAATGTGTTGCAAGTATATCAAAACAACTCACATAAAATCAAATCAAAATGCAACAAATGAAATCAAGAATAGTAGTGCCTTTAGATGTATCACCATTGAATAATGGGGTATCAACAGTGAGAAATTCAAGATACTGGAACGACAAAGCATTGCATTCTCAGTAGGAAACATAATTGACTGCTGATTGAGAAAATGAAATTCAGAAAATAACAGAGACAAGAGGGTTACCAGTGAATGCCTTGCTCTTGTAAGCAATGAAACTGCAGAATAAGGTATTTGAGCACCATACTCAATACAGAATTTCATATGAGAAAAGAGAAAATTTTCTTTTTGAGAGATACTGACCAAACAGTGAGTAATTGTCAATCAGATAAAGAGGGAGAGCAAGAATCTAAATGCCAAGTTAGATTGCACTGTGGTGTCCATCCCTTTGACTGTGTAAAGCAAATTAGCAAGAGATCAACAACCCATAACAGCACAGTTGTAGACAAAGACCCCAACATTCTCCTTCACGTCGAGTATCTTCCATTCCAGGGATCCATTTTTGACCCCCAAACTAGGAGACCAAGAATGCAGCACAATACCCTCGCCTTCTGGACCCCTCTGTCCGCCTACAACTAGTAGTTGTTTTCCACACGCCTTGAAAGCCAAACCCCAACCGTTAGACGAATCAGCTCGCACAGGGAGCCTTCCCAACAAGTTCCAACAATTCTTCTCCTTGTCATACTTCTTCACCATGTTTGTGGCATGCTCAACTGCATAGAGTTGGTTATCCACAACAGCCACAAGTGGAGGGGCTTGTGCTGCCTTGTTCACGCTCGGGTACATCCCCTCAATTTGTCTCCATTTCCGTGTTTCAGGATCAAATTCCTCCCCACAACTCAATGAGACAGTAGGACTTGACATTCCGCCAATCACATAAAACTTCCCATCCATGAAAAACCCCGAGCACAGCTTACGCGGAGAGTGCATATTAGGCAAGCGTTCCCAACTACCTGATTCAGAATCATAAAGCTCAGCCGATTTCAATACAGTCCCATTCCTATCACTGCCTCCTGCAACAATAGCAAACGAACCAAAACTACCTGAACCAAACAAGCATCGAGGTAGATTCATCCCCCGACACTTGATCCAATTCCGATGAACCAAGTTATACTTCCAAATGGCAAAATCAAACAATTCTCGACCAAAAACAAGCAGTTCGCTTCCACAAGCCAAGGACTCTTTATCCGCAAGTTTGAAGCATTCATCACAGGGGATCTTAGGCAATTTCATCCACTTCCTTATCGTAGGATCAAAAGCCTCCCATCCCCTCGGATCACAAACCAAGTAAACCCAGTGCTCTGAAATATCCATCTTCTTCCGCAAACCATACAAATACCCACTCCTCATCAACGAATTAAACTTTGTATTCAAACAAGCAAGAGAAGTATAATCCGATCGCCTCACCCACGCAAGGCAATTCAAAGCAATATCATCATGCAAACCAGGGAGAAGAGAATCCAAGGATCCAGCACGACAGTGGCTACTGCAACCATCATAATCTCCTCCCCTCGACCTCATCTTCACCTCCACAACTCCTTCTTCCTTATTCAACAAATTCTTCTTATTATTATGTAAGACGTTCATCAAGAATATACAATTGCACAGTTACTTCAACCTATCAATCAATTCGCAAGTAAACAAATTCTTCAGTCAGACTCAGAACATCATCATTTCAAACAACCATACAACATATTGGTGTTGACAAGTTACCTACCATCTTATTACGAAGCTTAGACTCTCCAATTCGATCACAAAAACTCGAAACAACCTCCAAATGTTCGCTAGTCATAATTGTATACAACACTCTTTACTATCTTTCTAACTCATCAATTCCTTTCTCGTATTGATCTAATACACAAAACTCAATAGAAACGAGAGTTCGGATCAATGCATCATTTCTGCTCCGAACCGAATTATGTATGCATAAAAGAAAAGGTATCGATTTTGGAATAAACTCCGAAGCAGAATCAGATCCGATGCGCAATAAGAAATTATGAATCAAATTCTCAAAGGAGCGCCGTTGTGTTGTCTTGTTGTTGTGGTGTGATTGAAATTGGAAGAATTTAATACCGAAATCAAGAGGTCATTCAATCAAAATCGACATCAATATCAACATCAACATCAAAACTTGAAGAACTCAAGAAGCAAAGAAGAATCTGATCTGGAAAAAAAAATCTAAAAGCATCAAAAGAAGATCTGCTAGCAAGATCAAAATTAGCCGAATTGTTCGGCGAAAGTTCCGTATAACTACCGATTCTTTGACTGTAAATAACGAATCAATTAAGAAAAACAATTACCGAACCAATAGATGATGAAAACGAAGACGAAGATGATGACGTAGATACCGGTGCTGCGGCAATCGGAAACTGACACATGAGTTTTCCGGCGACGATTTGGCCGGAAAATAGAGGACGAGAGAGAAAGGAGACAGTGATTTTGTGAGAGACACTTGAATGATGGAATGAAAAGAAATTAATTTAAGAAGGAAAGAGAGAGAGAAGAGTTTTGGGAGTGAAAGAGAAGTTAGTTTATTCAACTGCAAAGAGAGAGAGAGAGAGAGGAGGTTGTGACTGTAAAAAAAAAAAAAAAAAGTTGACTCGGTCAAGTCATTGTAAAAATTTACTCTGCCACGGTACCAAATGTATTGCCTTGTTTTCAAGGAATGTGATTTTTCGAAATTTTAAGAAATATTTTTTTCTGAGTTAATGTTTATTTCGTTGTTCGTGCCTATTTTAATTACCGTACATCTTAATCCCTTATAACTTTGATTTATTATTAAATTTTTATTATAAAAGTGATTCTTATGAAATATGTAATTTTTATAACATTCACAAGACATATTATACAGAACTTATAGATAGTTGATCGTCGATAAGGCATAAAATAGGTTAGATACGATACAGATACACACAAAACTAATCACGGGTCAATCCAGAATGAATTTTAAATTAATGTGTGGGGGCAAAGACAAACACTAACCTTGTTTGACACAAACCATTACAAATTCGTTTAGATGAAAAGTTCTCTTGTAAATATTATACGAGGGATGTTGGTGACGTTTGTAAATTATGTTATGGTGGACAGGGGTGGATCTATCCTTTGGCTAAGTGGGTCAGTTGCCCCCCTTATTTTTTTGAAAAATTTCACTAAATTACTTATATTTTTTTATATTGTCCTCCTTTAAAAATTTAGGTTGCCCCCTTGTATACAATCTAGACTCCCGACTCCACTAAAAATTAAATTATGGGTAATTTTAAAAGTTTATGTTACCCCCTTTGTATTCAATCTTTGTTATCGATATGTTCGTGTTTCAGGGTCCAATATAGCCAGCTGCTACGAAGAAATGGATGAGGAGGTGGTTTGGGGTTAATTTAGAAAGAGAAAGGGAAGGGAAGTGGCGATTGAGGTTAATATCTTTGGCGAAGCTGAGTGAATTGGGAGTGAAAGAGGCATGAGATGAGAGGCGGAGTTGAGATATTACAGAGTGAGAGAGGGTTTGTGAGGGAGAGAAAAGATAAGAGAAGGAGAGATGAGAGAGTTTGCTAGGAGTTAAAAAATAATAATCTTCGTTCGGTTCGGAAAATCACGCTCAGTGGTAAGTTGGTCTTTTTAAACTTTTTTTTACCCCCCTTTGTCTGCAATCCTAACTCCTCCCCTGATGATGGTGGACAAAGTGGTGGAGTGGGGTTTGGGTTACGAGGGATAAAGGGACCCAAATTTCCCTATCACAAAAGTCGTGTCCAACTATCCAAAACTTAGGACCACACATGATGATGCAACTTAACAAATCGGAAAGTGATTATTCTGATACTACTATTTGGATGTAAGGATTGAAATTTCATTTTTTTAGTTAATTTCGGTCCCTTGATTAAGAAATGTTTCATGAAATATTTTGTTTTGTGTAAAAAAAACATAAAAATTTCGGTTGTGCTTTCGAATTTAACAATATAAGTTATGCATTTTAAACTTTTAAATATTACATAAAATGTCTCACACGACTCTTAATGTCATCATACATACTATATATTACATAAGAATCATTCATATAGTCAACTTCTGATATTAAAATAAAATTATAGCATGTTAAAATATACAAAAATTCAAAAAAAAATTCAAAATTTTTTTGACATATTTCAGATTTCAAAAAAAATTTCTGTAACTTCAAAATACGAAACAACATATTTCGAGAAATCACATTCCTTAGTTGGATGATCCTAGACACAAACTACATTCCTCAATGTAAAAAAAAAAAAAATGTAAAAAATCGTGAGTTTTTATTTTTACTGGGTCAAAGTCAACTGACTAGTTACTTTTTCCATCCGAATCTAACTATGAGAGAGGGTTGAAAGAGATGAAGGCGCCACGTCGCAAGCAAGCCTAACTTTTGCTTTATTTTTGCATCAATCAAATAGAGAGACAGAAGTACGAAACCAAACATAGTGGTGGGCCCACCACCACTGCTTTCACCCAATCAAAAGAAAGGAGTTTAAATAGATCCCTCTCTTGTCACTTAATTAATTATTATTAAACCACTTGAATAATTAGCCACTCTCACCTTCCTATCAAACCCACCTATTTATAAAAATAAATAATAATAATAAAATTATTACTACATTATTATTATTATTATTGATATAAGGAAAAAATTATAAATATTGTATTGACTTGTGGCTGTCATTGCAAATAATTGTTTGTTCATAAATTCTTAATGGCCTGGGAAAATCGGCCTGGTTGACTGCCTAGGCCCCCTCCTTAAACACTTTCTCCAAAAAGGTGTTTAAAGAAGGAGAGGGGTAAAAATGTATTTTCGCCCCCAAGCAGTCAACCAGACCAGGCCAGCTAGAATTTTATTTGCTATTGATCGATGAGTGGGTTAAAAGAAATGCATGATTCATATTTTTATGAAATATAAAAATGAGGATAGAATCGAGAAACATGCAATGTGATGCTGTTGTGAGTTGTGACGATAAACTTATAGAAAGCTCCATTGATGCAAAATTAACAACCGTTTTGAAGTTGGAATGATCACGCTACGCTACAAATAACATAAATAAATAAGATATTTACGGAAAATATCTTCCAAATGCGAAGCGTCAGCAGTGGATGAACAGGGAAGAAAATTCCAAGAGAATTAGTTGCGAAGCAGTGTCATTATATAATGGGATTTAATTATTTTTAATTGAATGAAATAAAGATAAGTGTTGTGTAGACTATAGAAAGCCAAAGGGGGGTTTAGGTTGGACTGTTGGAGATGAAGAGAAGGCAACTGAGAATTCGTTAAAAATGGCCGTCAGAGAAGAATGGTCCACTGGTTGGCGGCCTCCTCTTCTGACGCTAACTGCCCCCCCTTTTTCATCAGTACTTGTTTGTTCGGGGCGCCCCCAGGCCCCTCCTTCGTGTACCGCCACGTGGGAGAGATAAAACCTGCTATGATTATGAGACTTTTTGCAATTTAAAAAAAAAAAAAAAAAAATGGAAGTCATTTCCGTATGTGCTAACTAATAGCTCAATTTGCACAATGCCAGTTTTTTTTTCTCTTTACAACCAAAAACAGCTGGAAAATTTTGATGACACAGAGTATCATGAAACTATTAGAGATTATCGATCAAATAATAGTAAGGCAATGGCCCAAAGTTTTGCTGCAAAAGCCGCATTGCTACTCATCAAGGGCACAACATTGGTCAATCAATCAACAGGGCTGCTACTAGTTGACTCTGAGAACCTTTATTTATACTTTTTGCAATAAAGAATGGAAGACAATAATTCAGACTCGAGATGGATGTAGCACCCTTTAGTTTTAGTAGTATCCGGTCACTTCTCTTAAGCCTTTCTAGTTAGTATTGTAAATTTATTCTTAAGTCTCTTAATCAGGAAGCACGTTACTTAGGTTCAATTGCAAGACAGAATTTGTATAATCATATTTATTAGTTATAATATTGGCTATATGCATTATCCAAAAACAGTAAGGCAATGGGAAAAACTGAAAAAGGGAAAATTCTAGGGGTCGAGGGAGGGAGCGAGGGATGGGTGGTAGCCACCCATCCGTCTCGAGATAAGCGACATTGCGCATCTCCAATTTGATGCACTTATCTCGAGGCGGATGGGTGGTTACCACCCATCCCTCGCTCCCTTTACCTCGCTCCCTCCCTCGCTCTGTAGCAAAGCTCCTGAAAAAGAGAACTTGTGGAAAACCAGAATGAAAAAGAGAGTGACACTGAAGTTTCCATCAAAAATCTATTTATTAACATCTATCTATTCCTCAACGAAGGTCAGGGTAAACAATAGGAAGCAAAACAAACTGTATCACACGGAAATGAGAAGAAAGCGTTCACAGCAAACTTTGTGCACCTCAAAAATATTTACATAGATCGAAGTGTTTGTTCCACCTTGTTTTTACCTGTATAACAGCATTGCTACTGTACATAACATTTTGCTGGTTATTCCATGTCATCCGATTCTTCTCAAAGATTATTAGCTCGCTTGCACCAACATGAATACTGAGGGATCGGCCCCTCATCTCCGACAACCCAGATATGTTCAGCAACAGCATTTAATGTCAATCGTCGAATTGGATCTGATTTATACAACAATTGGATGAGAACGAAACCCAGTTATCTGAATGAAATAAACAAAGAAAATGCATCACTGACCTTTGCAGAGAAGGCCTTCTATCAAGTTTTTCAACTGTGGGTTGATAGAGTCTGGGATTGATAGTGGATTATTAACAATCTGAAGAAGATGAAAAATTGTCAAAATTAACAAAAACCAAAACAATTACAAGTGATTAATAAAAGGTTATTACAATCTGAAGAAGGTTAAAATAGCATAGCAATTACATGGGAAATAGTTAAAATAGAATCAAGCCGTCAAATAAACAAAAGAAAAAGGGTATACCTTGTCATATGTGTCCTGCAAGGTATCTCCAAGAAATGGGTAGTGACCTAGGACCATTCTATACAGGGTGACACCTAGAGCCCATGTGTCTGCAGCCTTGCCATGGTAGGTCAAACCTGTTCATCAGAAATAAAACCCACTGTCAGCAAAAGACAGCACTAGATAAAAACCGGTCCATAACTCAAATGGCAAATGTTATTAAACCGTATATAGATCTATCACCTAAACAACACTCAGGTGCAGTAAAAACTGGAGTCCCAGGAGATCGTCGAAGTTCATCATTATTGTCCTGCACATAAAATTCAATTGTGAAAGTGGACTAACATCGATAATGGTGAGATGTCAGTGGAAAGGACGTAACAAATCAAACTACCGCAATTTCAAGCATGAAAACCATCAACCACACGTACATTCAGAGAGAGAGCTGCCCAATTACAAGAGTATAAGTACAGGTATCAATGGAATGGCCGCTCTACCTTATTCACAATTTACATTTTTTGGGTTTTGGGTCTAGCCTATTTAAAATTTTGCATAAGGTTGGTCTAGACCCAGTCCATTGACACGCAAAAGGAATCTATAATTTATAGGCCATTCTCCGTAAGAATCTCCTGAAGCTTTTCGCCCTTCGTTATTTGACGTAAATGGGCATAGGTTGAATGGTTTCTAACAAGAGTTTGTGCTTATTATCAAACGGGGTAGAAACTGCATAATAGTTAAGAAAAAAGTGGTGAACAGAAACATTTGAAAATTGACCTTATTTCCACATCAGTGTTTGATATCCAAACTAGTGAAGATCATATTGAAGCATAACCACAAACATCTAGGTTTTAAATTTTAATCCTTCAAACAGGTAACAAGTGCAATAGTTGTGTACATAGCATGGGGGGACACAAGTAAGGAAAAATATACTAGTGTGCATAAATGATTTCTAGAACTAAAGTCCTTTGCGGCTAAATCAAATTCAAAAAAACCAAGCTTTTATCGTGAATGATATCAAATGGATAATAGTATCAGGACTACAGAAAAATAAGCACTAAGGGTAAGTTTGGGTGCATGGAATCCTATGCCATGGGAATTTATGACACCCCGACATTTTAGGCTAAATTGATGTATCACTTCACATCCACCATTGTATTTTGTGATCAATTGTGGGAATGAAAGTCCCATAAACATGGGAATCACATGCCTTGGGGGACCAAGGAGTGTGATTCTCATGTTCATGGGACTTTCATTCCCACCAATGATCACAAATTCTAATGGTGGGTGTGGAGTGATATATTCATTTAGCCTTAAATGTAGGGGTCCTCTCATGAATTCTCATGGCATTGGATTTCATCCAACCAAACACACCCTAAGAATCGTAACAGCATGTCATTGACATGTGCCACCCCCAGATGATGCATTACAAACCATAATTTCTGGTGGGGAAAGATTCATCTTAACCGGTTTAGTGTGTTTGGCGTTAGCCTAGCTGCAATGTAGGCATCAAGGCACCAGCCATCAAAATCTTCAAGTACATTCAATGCCTCAATACATAGAAAATAAATAAATAAATTTACAAAAATAGTAACATGGAAAAGTTTACCTCAAAGACCTGGCTGACACTGAAGTCTCCTATCTTCACTGTTCCAGTGCTTGAAACCAAAAGGTTATCAGGCTTAATATCCCCATGCACAACATTCTGTTCAGAAAATAAAGAATGGTCAGGATCAGGCCAATAAAAGTTCTAGTAACTGAAGCATAACATTTTTTTTTTACTTTCTTTTATTTCTGAAGCCACTACAAGTATTCGTGCATTTGTGTCAATGAGAAGAAAAATATTTGAAGGCAGCATAAAGCCAATAGAGCAGAATTTAAACTTAAAACATAGATAATGATGAATTGTTAAACATAAGTTACTGGTAAAAAAAAGACTGAACTGTATCCATTCTATTTTTAGGCACTTTTAGCAGTGTCATTGTTAACCAATTTGAAATTTAATACTGCAATGATAACAAATAAAAATTTTAAGAACAAGAAATAGGACCAAACAAAAATATCATATGTAAACATATCAGGCCCAAACATAGTGCCGTGCCGCCCTCAATTTTCATGAGACGCATATCTTGGCATCCACCACAAGGTACTGATATTGGTTCTCCACTACTATATTTGAAGATTGTGTCATTGACGAGCCGGATCATAGACCCTCTGCAGGCATTTATTACTTCCTTCATTTGATTTTTCCTTTTGATTGATTGAGATTTTCAAGATGAATTCATGTTTGATGCTCTGGCTTCTATTAGCTATCCCTTCTTTAAATACCACATAATTATTCCTATCTTAACAAAACTTCTCCAAAACATAATTGACCGTCTCTTTTGAAGCCGAGTGTATTTTGGAATTATGTTCTCTCAAACCAAAGAGAAACTTGATAGCTAATCATGCAAAATGCAAATCGTAAGGAACACTAACAGAAACGAAGGCATATGCAAAGGAGTAAGGAGCAAATGTATAGTGGTCAGAAAGCAAAGTTGAAATAACATACATGAGCATGAAGATACATTAGCCCAGCAACTACATCTCGCAGGTATTTTCTAGCAGCACTTTCCCCTAAGCCCTCCAGTGGACCAGAACCTTCACCAAACCATTTTCCTTCGACATACTCGAGAACTAAATAGCAAAAGCCAATTTATAGGTCAGAAAAATATTTACTACTTTGAATCAGCATTCATCTAAGAAACTACTATCAACCATGAAAACTAAAACTTCATAAATAAGAAGTGTCAAATAAGTACCCATATAGAAGTGATCAGTGTTGGGGTCATCAATCACCTCAATGAGATTGACTATGTTTGGATGGGCCAACATTTTCATGATCAAGACCTACAAAGCAAAGAAATCCGTGTCACTCTCAACCAGCTTAGAAAGAAAATGCTAATAAATACAGAGAAATCTCTGATGGTGCCACTGCAATATATCAAATGTTGTTATAGCCATCCTAAACAAGTTGAGACGCCCTAGTTCTAGTTGTATAGCAGCAGGACAGAGAAAACCATCAACCACAAATAAACACTCTGTATACTTCCCAACTCACTGAAACCAGAAATTTGAGAGAGTTAAGCACACACCTCCCGGAGCACATCAGTCATGGCAGTTTCTGAAGGTGCTACTCGCAGCTTTAACAAATGAGACTTGTGAAAAGCCTGCAACAAACAACTTGAAAATTAGGATAACAGAACATAATATCTTATCTCTACCCATTCATCTTTCAAAGTTACCATAGAAATCACATCCAATGCCCATTTCTTATATTAATAAGAAGACAGTTATATAGCATACAAATGGAGATGAAACAAACACTACCTTGATAGCATACCGCTTTCCATCTGTTTGACTTCGATATAAAACCTGTTGCATTTGCATAAGATATCAGAACTCTCTCCTTCAGAATATGGAAGGAAAAGAAAATGACTGGTATATTGTCAATAAATCTATACTCACCACTTTTCCATAGCTACCAGACCCAATCCTACACTCGCGAACATATTCGTTGATCATTTTGTTCCCATTTTCATCCTAAAATATAAACGAAATATACATGTCACAATTGACAGCTACAAATGTGAAAAGAATAGATAAACAAGCTAAAAGAATATGACTTGACTACGAACTTCTGAAGCTCAAAATAAAGAACTCCAGTGTTGTCCAAATACCCATCACAGTAACAGAAATTTTCTCATGGCTCTACTCCTTAAAAAATCTCACCATCTTAATAAAACTAACAAATTCCAATACAAAACATCACTCAACATATTGTTCAAACTCTAATCATATAAAGTACGAATGCAATGCCTATAATACCACAAATGCAACATTTTCAGGAAAGAAAAGATTTAAATGCATTTATATATTACCTCGGAGCGAATAAGTTGATGAGTTTCCTTGACAGGAACTTCCCTGCAAATCATTCCATTTTTTATTCTATGCAGAAGAATCTCTTTGGAACGTTTTGCTTGACTTCTCGCCTCACCATCACTTCCATTTGGAGTATCAGTAGCTTCACCATTATAACTATCCTCGTCTTCTAGGTTATCATTCAACAAAAACTCATGGGAAATCATTTTGCGCAATGCAGAACCCGGCCTCAATGTTCTTTTAGTCTTACTTATGAAACCAAAACAACTACAGCAGTCCATATCTTTTATCCTTGAAAGGGATTTGCTCTTACAAAACATGTGAAACTTTGACAAGACTTGACATAAACACTTAAGTAAAAGAGAAGACGAACCGATCCAAAACCTGGAAAATGCAACCAAAGTTCAGACCATGAATCAAGGAACACTCTGAATAAATAAACAAGTAGACAATTCATTCCATAAATCCCAACAACTCCCCAATATTTACCAAATTCTTATCCAAACCACTACCATTCTACCACTCCCAACCTAAAGCATGTTTTGAGCAAACAATAAAGTAATCTCAGAAGTTAAACCAACGAATTACACACATGCCCAACAAAAACCTCGTCCTAATGGATACTCAACCAAGGCCCCAATTCTAGTATCAATTGAGGATTCCCAACTCCAGTACCCAAATTGGCTCTTGATTTCAAATGGGATCAACAAAAGGTTAACCCCTTACACATTAGGATCCTCATTTCCAAATTTTATCCGGTACAGACCGCAAAATTTGCATTTGGGATATATCAATTCAATCAACAATCACCTCAATCGAATTGAATTATGGAAAAGCACAAAAAAAAATTGCAAAATATATACCTGACCAAAAAGTGAAGGAATTGGGGCTTCAAGCCCGAAAAGAAACTGTTAATCTAATGGATGCCATTCGCACAACGGACTGAAACAGCTGATGAAATCGATACCGTTGCGATTCAAAACCAACATCTCGAAAACTCCAGTTTTAATTCCACTATCTTATACACAGCCCCCAGCTCCTATCCTTTTCCTTCTTTTTGATCCCTCCTTTTGACCTTTTCCACCAAAGACAACAAAAACACACATAAATTACATATTAAACAAACACAAGATTCGTGGAATTTCGAAAAATGACAAATTCCTTTCTCGCAATATCCGAAAGTCATCACTCAAATTCACAATTTTTTAATAAAAAGTTACCTGTCGATGGCGATGGAGACCAAACAAACGTTGACGAGCGATCGAATGTTCAAAACCCTAGCACCGGACTCGAATCTGAGCTCAAGATGGAAACTTGAACCCTAGATCTGAATCAGGAGTTCGGAAAACGGTGGAGAGGAATCGAAGAACGGAGATCGGGAGGAGAATTGAAGGAAGGAAAAAGTTAGGGTTTTTAGGGTTTGTGGATTGGTTTGGAGTGATTTTGGGGAAATTGTGAGGCGTTGAGAATGAGGCGACGCGCTTAAAGCAGTTTTGCTTGTGGCGGGGGTGCGTTTAGACAGATGTTGGAAGAGTGGCAGGTGTGTGCAAGTTCAATTAGAGCATCCACATTGGTTCTGGGAGGCACGTGATTGATCGACATGATGTTACGGCCGGCACATGTGATTTTATTATATAAAAATTGTGATATTTTGGTATGTATTTGCTTTGATCGTGACATTCAAAATCTACGTGTTCATTTTGATATGATATTTTCATACGGTAGTTTATGTTTTTGTTGGATCGCATTTATTAGTTTTCATAACGTCCAAATGAGCATATATTAACAATGTTTTAATAGAGATTGTTCTCTAAAAGCTTAAGCTTATAGAAATGGTATTATCCTGAACTTCCGACCTTTTGAAACCAAAGTTTTAATATCATATTAAATTATTGACTTCTTTAAAAGCTTAAACTATAGAGAAGACATATCTAACATATATCAAGGGTGAAGTGTATGAAACGGGTGGAGCGAACTTCTAGTCTCAACATTTGCCTCCGTGTATACTGTCGACGTGGTAGCATAGCAAAACTAGAGTGCTCACCCACTCTTTTTAAGCAAATGATGAAGTTACCAGGTCAATTTCAAGCATTGAAGGGACACAAATATGAGTGTTATTCAATAATACATCTAAATAAGGTTTCAATGATCTCATATTCTCATTGTCCATCAATTAACAAACAAATTTAGGGCACCAAACCCTTAAGTTTGTTTGTTGGTTGGGATATACACATCCTCTACCCAACTTTCCCACATGGGCTGTGCAGTATTCATCACTTATAGATAAGTGATCACCCTAGCTAGACCAAATATGAATTGTACCATGTGTGGTCTCTTTGTGTTAGCTAGGTTATGTGCATGGGCGTGCTCATCTACTCCTGCTTAATGTATGTAGGACTAGTCATATGTGTCATTGAGACGCTTGAAGTTTCCATTTCATGTTAATGCCTGTGACTCTTTAACAGGCAAATGAAAAATGAGCTTAATTTGCATTAATAATCATCAAATGCTAATGGAATGTCAGAACTCTCCTCCTTCCTCTTTTCATGGTCAGGACTTGCATGTATCTTTCTGCTCGGTCATTGGCATGTCTACAAAATGAGATATTGGTTCTACTAGTCTATAGTAAACTGATTCAATCAAGTTATTTTGTTCATAGCCGTCATAAAGACATAAACACGCTGGTCAGAGGACATCCAGGTGAGTTCTAAGCAAGATATAGAAGCCCACTGGTATTAAGTTCATACAGAGACCACTAGTGCATCAATCAGTTAGCATCAACCAACATGTACGTAAATGATTCTATTGCATTGTCTCCTAATTAAGCAGTGTTGTCTAGTAAGTTAGCTAGAAATCACCAGTGGTCATTCAGTGAACAAAGAAAGATCCCGTCTTTTGTAGTACTACATTACCAGACTGCGAGGGACAGACTACTAGCTAGCTAGGGCCTGAATTTCATCATTTTGAATCCCCTCCGTAATTAGGCGTTCATTTACTCGGATAGTAAAAACCTGTGAACACAAAATTGTTTCTAAACAGGTAGATCTACTTATATAGAGTTGGTTTTAGCCTGTGTCTCAGGTATGGCAATTTTGTTGAAGTTATGAATTGCATCACCATCCTGTTAATGCAGACTTTCCATCTTGTTCAGCTTCGTGGCTTTTGTCCTTCTATCAATCATCATTTCCTTGACAAAAACCCAAATACATCCCTCCATTGCCACATTGTTGTGACGTACGTTCAAAATCAACACACTTCCCCACTTCAGACATTTTATATCTCTCTAATGCAAACATCACATTCTCAAACCTAAAACTGCATTACATTCTTCCCACTTGGTCCTAACCTTCAACAAATGGTGTCTTATGATGCCTTACAGGGCAACCCTAGCCAATTCGGAATTGGACTGGTTTTTCGCAATTCACCTGGCGCTTCAGTTATGGTTCAATCAATACAGTAGACATAAAACCAATTAAATGGTCTTTACTAGGAGCAGAACCTACCAATTAAATTGTCAAAGCTTCTTGATGTCTAAATGGACACATTAACTGGGACTACACCAACCTTCCATCTTGCTATGTAAATAAAAAGCAGAGAAGGAACCAGGGGGAATACAAGGTTCACACACAAACAACAACACCAGATTTAAGTGAAAAGTTGTAAACTATACATAAATAATTTTCCACATAGCTATATGGATTCTACTACGTTGAAAGGACAAAAAAGAAAGAAGTTAAAATCTATGCATAGATCTCTATCCTACCAACTCTTAAATATGTTTTACAAAACATGCAAGTGATGGCATCCTTGGAACATCATCTTGGATTGAGAATGAACTGGACTTTGTCAATTAACTTGAAGCTCGTGGGGAAGCGTTTATGGAAAAACACGTGATAGTATTAAAGTTCTCTAGTTATAGGCCAACATTGGAACATATTCGAGATACGATACATCGAACCTGGGGGATTCTAGGTGATTTCTCGCTAGACTTGCTAGATCAACGTCACGTTTTTGTCCGGCTTCAATCTGAGGTGGAAGCAAATAAAGTCTTGTCAAGGGACTCGTTCTTGATTCAGGGAGTTCGATTCAAAGCTTTCCGATGGCATGATGGTTTCAGTATGAAAGCAGATCCGAAATCGGTTCTACTATGGGTAGAGTTGCCTAACTTGCCTTTGCATTTATTTCATCCCCCTCTTTTGAAAACAATTGTGAACTCTTTTGGTGTCTTTTTGAGCATGGATGATCATACTAGATGTCTATCACGCCGGAGTTATGCTCGTGTCTGCGTGGAGATGACTTTGGCGAAAAAATTACCAAGTAAAATTTGGATAGATAGATCTAACAATAGGGGCTTTTGGCAAAAGATTGAATACCTGAGTTTCAAGTATTGTGATTATTACTCATTGATAGGGCATCAGGAGGATTTTTGCAGAAAAAAGTTAAATCTCAAGGGTAATGAGAAAGCATGACATGTGATCAACAAAGAGAAGAATGACAAACAAAAGGTGGAAGCTAAAGTTGTCAAACAACAATATGTTCCAGTTGCTCATAAAAATAAAGTTACAAAATCAGAGGTTGGCTGGTGCAAAAAATAATATGAGTGAGGAAATCAAGGAGGGAGTGGGTGTGGAGAAACCAGTGGCCAAAGAGCAGGTGAATTTATTGTTGTCGAACAAGTTTGAGATGCTTACGGGGGATAATGTTGAAGATGAGAGTAATCAAACAAAGAATTTTTCGACTAGTAAAGAAAAGGCTACCGCCAGTGACATATTCGTACAAGAAACAACAGAAGAAGATCTTCAAGAGGCGGGATACACAGCTAGTGAGATTGAAAAAACGAAGCAAGGAAACCCAACTAATCATGATGATCGACAAGTCCTCAGTTTGAAGATGTGAAAACAAGTATGGAAACCAGCCAAATTAAGATATTACAGAGAGAGGGACCTCGAGCCCCCCAGGCAGATGATGAGCTGATCCTTACGGTCCCTGGGACATAGTATGGGGCACATCAGTCGGGGTGTCAAAGTGGTGAGCATGAATTGCTCAACTCTGATCAAATACGCTCTGCTTCTCCCATCCCAAATCAGCTGGTAGGCGTGGAACCAAGAGTAACTATCCCAAAGATAATCGAGAACATGGGCCAAGACGCACTAAGAGAAAATGAGGGAAAATGCAGGGAAGAGGTTGATGCAACCTCAAAATCAGCTTCTATACTTTTTGAAGTAAGACGAGAGATAACTGATGGAAGACAGGTGGAAGATCCAACAGCGCCCATGAATTGGCTAACACCCCAAGTCATTAATGTTTTAAATTCAGAAATTGCAAAAATATGAAGGGATGCATTAGCAACTGAAATTAAAAATTTACTTAAAGCGAAAGCAACAAAGGTGGAGCAAAACACTATTGAAGAAGAACATGAGGTTACCACAATACAGCCTCCCACGGAATATGTTCCTCAAAGGTCTTCTCGAAACAAGAAGACAAATCCTAAATTCAGGTAACTGATGATGATAATACAGATATAATGCAAATGATTATTAGAACCTTGTAGGGATGCTAGATTAGTGCTATCATTTAATGGTTTATATATCATGATTCATTGTATTTCGATTCTTTATGACGATTTCTCATACATCCTGGGGCTCGCATTAGGTATAAATTAGGTCATGAGAGTGCTTAAATGATTGATTGATAATTACGAGGAAGAAAAGTTATGGCAGGTCTATCATGCAACCACTTTAGTAGCAAAACACTTTGCAATATTGCTTCCTAACTTGAAGATGGTGAATCTAGAACTAATTAGGTTTTTTGTTGAATTTTGACGCAAGTTTATTGTTGTGTAGATGATATAACGAGTGAACGTATGAGCGGTCGTAAACTTTATCATCATCATTTTTTATTAATATAAGGTTCGGCATCCTAAAAACCCCAATTCGCTCTCCAAAAAAATAAAAAATTAACTTGAATCTTGAACCGCATCTTCACCGAAGAAATCCATATTCCCGTCCTCAACCATTTAACCAGAATATAATACGTTAAATAAACTCGTGTCTTAAGGATAGTTGATATACACGTAATTATTACAAAATATATCCCTTAATTTATATATGTTAGTGCTTCAATTAATATATTTTATTCTAATTATTTCATTTTTCTGTCTCTGTAGGAATCGGCGCGCGTGAACGATAAAACCGCATTAAGACGACAATTTGATATGGTGGTACAAAAGAGTGGTTCACAGGGAAACCCTAAGCCCAACACTAGGAAAACCTAAGCCCAATCCCAAGCCCATTAGAATCCTAAGCCCAAGGAAACCCTAATTAGGTTTTCTCTCATTTTTCTATAAAAGGGAGGGGTATCGACCACATATGGGATCTCTCTTCTCTTCTCTTTTGCAATCTCATTTCCAGCCGCCATCGTTCTCCATCCAGGCAGAGACACAGGGTCTGTGTCTCTCGCCACTAACCACCACCTTGCCACCATCTAACCACCGTCGCCGCTCCCTGTTTTTATTCCTCTCCACCATCTAACTCCTTGTTTCTCTGTTTTTTGTCTTCCCTCCACTGTCCAAACTGTCACCTTGCCACAACCACCGCCGCCGAACATCACCATAACAAGTCACGAACCACCGCCTCCGCCAGAGCTCGCAATCGCGCAGACACAATCGCGAAAAAACAGGGAGTTTCTTCCCTGTTTCTCGCTATTTCATTTACTGTTTTATTTGGTTTTTCTTCCCTTCGTTCTTCTTTGCAGGTTTTAGGATCACGTGAAGGAGAAAGGAAGCCGCGAGGGAGCGAAGAACCGCCGGACTGAGTCGAAACATGGAGTTTTCCTCCCTGTTTTCTCGATTTGTTCTTGCTATTTTTCGATATTTTTCTTCACTTTGCTCATCCTTGCAGGTTCTAGCATCACGAGGGAGGCGAGGGAAGCCGCGAGGAGCGACGGAAGGCCGCCGGATAGTCGCGACAGCAAGTCGAAAATAGGGAGTTCGCTCCCTGTTTCTCTCGTTCTGTTTTTGCGGTTTTCGGTGTTTTCTTCACCCTTTTTCATCCTTTGCAGGTCTAGCGTCACGAGGGAGGCTAAGAGGAGCGAAACCGAGCCGCGAGGAGCGAAAACCAGGCCGCAACAGCGACGGTTCTCGCTGGAGAAGACGACCGGCACTGTAGCGGCGCGAAATTTGAATTAAAATCTGATTTTGGCTATTTCCACCGCCAGAGCTGTTCTGTACCACCACAGAGTGGTTTTGAGCCATTTTGTATCGGGATTCGTGCACACTCAACCGCTGATCTGATGTTCGACACCATTCTTGTAACAAACCAATTGGGCTGTAAAAATTACTTTAAATTTAGTTTACTGAATGATTTGCTTAATTGTTAATTGCAATTTATTTCTGAATTTTAATTAATTGCTTTTACCTTTCATGATCAAGTAAAAATTGATATGTTTGGTAGTTAGATTTACCTTTAATTAATATTCAAAGCATATGCTAAAACGTTTTAAACTTGAACTTTGATTAAGTGTGCCCTAAAAAGACACTTAATACTTAGTAAAAGCATATTTGCTTGAATTAACTTGTTAAATATTTGATAGAAACATGATATAAGATTATAACGATCATATTTTTTGTGTAAGCAAGGGATTCTCATCCCTAAGCTTCTCGTATTGAAATTCAGTAATCTAGATTTAGATAATTTTGCTAACTCATTGGTGAGTCCAAGCCCACCAAACCCATTTCATTCCATCCATCTCATTTCATTCTATCATTTTATTTTGTTTTATTATCTTTAATTTAGTTTTCTTTTAAAAACATTGTAACCCCTATTTTCCATTTAAATTAGTTTAGATAATTTCTTAAAAATCAATTGCATTCACCTTCTTCGTGGGATCGACCCGTACTTGCCGTTGTCTACCAGTTAGACACCGAGCACTTGCGGTATTACAAGTTGGTTTAATTAACCTATTAATTTAGGTTAGTTAAATCTGCATCAAATGCATCAAGTGCGATATTAATTTTACTTGATGCAGATTTAAATAACTCAAATTAATAGGTTAATTAAACCAACTTGTAATACCGCAAGTGCACGGTGTCTAACTGGTAGACAACGTACGGATCGATCCCACGAAGAAGGTGAATGCAATTGATATTTTAGAATTATCTAAACTAATTTATAGAAGATGGGGTTACAACATTTTTAAAACTAAACTAAAAATAAATTAAAAATAGACAAAAATAAAAGATAGATGAAATGAGATGGAATGAAATGGGTTTGGTGGGCTTGAACTCACCAATGAGTTAACAAAATTATCTAAATCTAAATTACTGAATTTAAATACGAGAAGCTTAGGGATGAGAATCCCTTGCTTACACCGAAAATATGATCGTTAAAATCCAATTTAAATTATATCATGTTCTTTTAAACATTAACAATTTATCTCAAGCAAATTGAACTTTCACCAAGCATTAAGTGTCTTTTTAGGGCACACTTAATCAAAATTCAAGTTTAAAACGTTTTAGCATATTCTTTGAATATTAATTAAAGGTAAATCTAACTACCAAACATATCAATTTTTACTTGATCATGAAAGGTGAAAGCAATTAATTAAAATTCAGAAATAAATTGCAATTAACAATTAAGCAAATCATTTAGTAAACTAAATTTAAAGTAATTTTTACAGCCCAATTGGTTTGTCACAAGAATGGTGTCGAACATCAGATCAGCGGTTGAGTGTGCACGAATCCCGAGACAAAATGGCTCAAAACCACTCTGTGGTGGTACAGAACAGCTCTGGCGGTGGAAATAGCCAAAATCAGATTTTAATTCAAATTTCGCGCCGCTACCGTGCCGGTCGTCTTCTCCAGCGAGAACCGTCGCTGTTGCGGCCTGGTTCTCGCTCCTCGCGGCTCGGTTTCGCTCCTCTCAGCCTCCCTCGTGACGCTAGACCTGCAAAGGATGAAAAAGGGTGAAGAAAACACCGAAAACCGCAAAAACAGAACGAGAGAAACAGGGAGCGAACTCCCTGTTTTCGACTTGCTGTCGCGACTATCCGGCGGCCTTCCGTCGCTCCTCGCGGCTTCCCTCGCCTCCCTCGTGATGCTAGAACCTGCAAGGATGAGCAAAGTGAAGAAAAATATCGAAAAATAGCAAGAACAAATCGAGAAAACAGGGAGGAAAACTCTCTGTTTCGCGACTCTGCCGCGACTCAGTCCGGCGGTTCTTCGCTCCCTCGCGGCTTCCTTTCTCCTTCACGTGATCCTAAAACCTGCAAAGAAGAACGAAGGGAAGAAAAACCAAATAAAACAGTAAATGAAATAGCGAGAAACAGGGAAGAAACTCCCTGTTTTTTCGCGATTCTGTCTGCGCGATTGCGAGCTCTGGCGGAGGCGGTGGTTTGTGACTTGTTATGGTGCTGTTCGGCGGCGGTGGTGGTGGCAAGGTGACAGTTTGGACAGTGGAGAGATGGAGGGAAGACAAAAAACAGAGAAACAGGGAGTTAGATGGTGGAGAGGAATAAAAACAGGGAGCGGCGACGGTGGTTAGATGGTGGCAAGGTGGTGGTTAGATGGTGGTTAGTGGCGAGTGGCAAGGTGGTGGTTAGACCCTGTGTCTCTGCCTGGATGGAGAACGATGGCGGCTGGAAATGAGATTGCAAAAGAGAAGAGAAGAGAGATCCCATATGTGGTCGATACCCCTCCCTTTTATAGAAAAATGAGAGAAAACCTAATTAGGGTTTCTTGGGCTTAGGATTCTAATGGGCTTGGGCTTGGGCTTAGGTTTTTCTAGTGTTGGGCTTAGGGTTTTCCTGTGAACCACTCTTTTGTATCACCATATCAAATTGTCGTCTTAATGCGGTTTTATCGTTCACGCGCGCCGATTCCTACAGAGACAGAAAAATGAAATAATTAGAATAAAATATATTAATTGAAGCACTAACATATATAAATTAAGAGATATTTTGTAATAATTACGTGTATATCAATAGTCTCATACTATATTGAGACAAAAGAGAAGGTTTTATTTATCGAAAATTCTAGGAGTCGAGGGAGGGAACGAGGGAAGGGTGGAAGCCACTCATCCGCCTTGAGATGAGCTCCATCGCGCATCTCAAATCTGATGTGCTCATCTCGAGGCGGATGGGTGGTTACCCTGGGCCTTTCCCTCGCTCCTTCCCTCGCTCTGTAGCAAAGCTCTTTATTTATACTTCCATAGGATCTGATAATACCTGAACCCTCTTTCTGAGTTTGTATTTCTAGTTCAGTCACTAATCACCAACTCCCTCCTCTCTGGTCACTTCAAATTCTCAAACGTGTGAACCTTGACTGAACTAATGGAGAAAGGAGTTGATTTTGTAGACTGGCAGCTCACTCGAGTTATAACAACACTAGAATCGATCGATAAAACGGAATCAAAGGTTGACTCTCTATATATAGAGTTTTTGTTTTTTAATTAGCATTCTTAAGTGTGTCAACAGAAGTTTAAATTGTTGTCATTATGAAATTCTTCATTTACCATGCAGACTGCCCAGTCCTCAGTCCTAATCTCACTAGCCTAAAGACAAATCCTAAGCATAAACACTGATGAGTCCAAATACGAAACCACTATATTTAAGGTTAAATTTCTGGAGAGCTTAATGTTCTGTTACCAGTTTTTGATGATGTGTAGATGGAATTACATAACACTGTCATGTTAATTCTGTCTGATAGAAAAGGAAGTGACAAAAGTGCAGAAGAAGTCGTTCATTTGTAACATGTATGCTCAACCATCACTTTGCTTTAAAAGAAACTGTAAAAGACAATGTAGTACAAGTGCCCAAGTGCTTACGCAAATGGCAAAAAATCCATTTCCTAACTCTCATTACTCTCACCTAGAGAATAGTTATTGACACTTTTCCACAACAATTACAATCTCCTTTGCTTAACGGAGTGAAAAGAATATGCAGTTTACACAAGCCCATAATAAATATACATTATGCGATAGCATTTGTAGTTGGAGCTGCTCTGTGCAGATGGTGCGCAGATTTGTGCCATTTTTTGGAGATTTGTCAATTTCATCGGAATCAGCTACAAGGTCAATCCCATCTTCGTTATAATGTCAGCCCCATTTTCACAATTTGTTCTAACCGCATTGTGACATTTGACATGGATGGACGCTGACTAGGGTCTTCCTTTAATGCAAGTCCGGCTACTTCAGAAAGTTTTAGCAGAGGTTCCACATTTCGTGGAAGAGCAATGTTCCGATCAATGATGGCAGCTGCCTTACCCTGTTGGATTAAGGGCACTGCCCATTCAACAATGTTAGAAGGGGTGTAATCATTGTCGTAAGCTTTTCTTCCACTAAGAATCTCCAACAACACTACACCGAAACTGAACACGTCACTTTTCAAATCCCGACTTTGGTCCCTGTTTCCAGTGCTCAAAAGCCCAAAATCAGCAATCCGAGCCGCCCACTCAGGGTCCAATAGAATATTTGAGGTATTGATATTCCGATGCACAATTGGCGGTGTGGCATCCTTGTGAAGATACTCAAGGCCCCATGCAGCCTGCAATGCGATTTTCAACCTGAGGC
Source organism: Berberis vulgaris (assembly GCA_963556465.1). Taxonomy (NCBI): domain Eukaryota; kingdom Viridiplantae; phylum Streptophyta; class Magnoliopsida; order Ranunculales; family Berberidaceae; genus Berberis; species Berberis vulgaris. Next base: position 3,567,289 of record OY747133.1, read on the forward strand.
TCCAGTTTAGTGGGGAGAGCCCACTGTGGAGGTGATCGTGAAGTGTACCATGAGGCATGAACTCGTACACAAGTAATCTCTCCCCCATCTCTGCACAATAACCCAACAAGTTTACAATGTTACCATGCCGAATACTACATAGGATCTCCAGTTCTGACTCAAAGTCCCGGCTGTTGGTGTGGATTATCGTGGCTGCATTTGCCCTCTTCACTGCTACCTGCCGTCCATCAGAAAGGACAGCCTTATAAACAAACCCGTAGCTTCCCCTACCAAGCTCATTGAACTCTTTGAACCCATTGGTGGCATCCTTCAATTCTGAAAGACGGAACACTTGAGCTGCCCCAACGCATGTAATTGCTGTTAGAGGCAACTCCAGTTCAGCAGTTACATCAGCTTCCATCGCGGGCTTACTTATGCAACATTGAGCTTTCCTTTGGTCCTCCTTTCTAGTAGCAACGAGGCGGGGAAGAAAGCACCAACCAATCAAGAGCAATGTGAAACCCGAAACAGATGACCCAATTATGATGGCCAGTCTCTTAATTAGCTCCCGTTGCTCTTTTTGCATTTCCGATTTAGGATGCCCACAAATATCCCAACAAGAACTATTCTGACATAGCGAGCAAGAAGTGCACACTCGATCACCATTCACACTGCACACACTAGATGGGAAGAATCCTTCAGAACAATTTGAACCACAAGGCGAACAAATCTTCAAATCTGTCCTAACACATAAACTCATCAAATCCGGCACACCAAGCATGCTAGCATTGAAAGCAAACTTCTCATCACCACATGAACCAGCCATACAAAGCCCCGGACTAGACAACTGCAATGGTGGGCTATAACCCAAAGGCGATTTCCCCTTCGCTCCCCAGCAATCAAGGATCAAATCATCTTCTCTAACACCACAAACAACATAATCCGATGAAGCAATCGCCAAAAACCCAGAAGCCTTTGGAATCAATGAAGGATCATGATCCCCCCAACACATAACCCCATGATTATCCTCCCGAATTCCACAAAAATAGCGAGCACCTGCAGTTAGTTCCACAAATGAGATCCCAACAGGAGGTTCCCGGAACGAATCTCGATCACCCCAACACTTGACCTCACCAGTACCTTCAGAAATTCCACAAACTGATCTCCTACTGGAAGCCAAAGTGACAAAAGTATCCGATTTCTGCGAAACAGGAGACATCCCCAAATTCGAAGAATTCGGTCCCCAACAAATAATCCCTCCTTCTCTAACATCACTACAACTAAACCCCTCACCAGAAACAATCTTCCCCAATACATAATTATTCTTATTAGCACTTATAAAAGACGACATGTTCTTCGAATTTCGACTAAAATTCCAACAATCTACCGTAATATTCGAATCCAAACTAGCATAATAAGATCCTCTAATGGCACAAACATGGGTTTTTCCAGCAGAGACTTGAGAATAAGAAATAGTTCTGAAATTAGCAGGAACAAGATTTGTAGTACCTGAGTTCAAAGAGTTCCAACAGTATGGCTGAGAAGTGTTTGCAGTCAACCCACACATGAACCCCTCACCACCTGTAAGAGCAGCCATGGGAGGCAGAGTACTGAAGTAGGCCGAAGCCGAAGACGATGAATTGTTTTTCTTCCAACAGAATATCTCTTGTTTCCCACTTGCATCAATTGCACAGAAGAACCCATTGTCCCCAAATGCGGCGGAGATCGGACCCATTGAGCCGAACCCATTAATGGGGTCAGGGAGATGGATGAAAACAAGAAGGAAGAGAAGGAGAAAGAAGAAGAGTAAGATCGATGATTGGGATTGTAAAGAAGACATTGCGATCAATGGGTTTTGGATGAAATAGTGAAATAATTAGTAGAACTCGTGCTTCATCTTCTTCTCTTCTTGCTTCCTCCCTCTCCTTCGAAAGTTTAGGGAGTTTTTAAATGACAGTTTTGGATGAAGTGTTGGAAGCATGGATTTCATAAACAGATCGTGGAGTGTGTGCATGTGTTCTAATTGATACAGACATCCATATCTTGAATGGTATGTTTGGTTGCACGGAAAATAAAAATAAAAATTTAAATTATTTTTCGTGAATTTAATTCCGAGGTCTCATTAGACTTGAATTTTAATGAATAATGAGAAAACAATTTTACGGAGACTCAATTTCAGTAGATAGACAATCAAACAGTAAAAATATGTATAACAAAGAGAATGAATTTCATTTCTTTGTTAACTTTGTAGGTGAGATACTCTGTTTTACTATGCTTTTGCTCTGTATTTTATGTTAAAAGTGTGGAGTGAGTGGACTGATTGAGTGAGTGAGTGGTGGTTAAACTCAAAGAGCACCTTTGATGCCAATTGACCCGGAAGTGTTTGAGGAAATGGATCACATGTACTTTCTAAGTACATAAAGTCATAAATGGTTAAAGGGGTCAACTCTTTGCTTGGTGATTTAGTAAGTGTAGGAATATTGGTGGTCATTCCATACCAATTGGCCAGTATTCAATTACTAGTTAAGACCATTGGATCATTGTGTTCATTATAAAGAAAGAAAACTTAGTTGTATTTCTAATAGAATAATGTTAGTGGGTGGATTTTCATTCGACAAGTCCGCGGATCACTTGCACTATAGTGTTAAGATTCGGTCTTTATTCTAAATTAATGTAAATTGGTACATAGAAAAAGTTGCTACTCTTTATGAACTTTTTCCACATTCTGAACTTTTTCCACATTCTTGCAACAGCTTTTCTAAATGTTGAGGAAACCAGCGAGGGTGAGGGAGCGAAGGATGGGTGGGTGGTTATCCATTTCTCTCAAGTTGCATGCCGATGTTGATTTCAAGAGAAATGGGTGGTTACATCCATCCCTCGCCCCTCTCCCTCGCTGGTTTCCTCAACGTTTAGAAAAGCCCTGCTTACAATAGAAAAAGGATGTGATTGTTCATAAATCACTAATGAAGATGGATATTGGTGGGGGTTCACCTACTCCATTAGTGTTACCAAAAAAAGTTATAGAGATTTTGATACAGACATCACTGGGGAAAGCCCTGGGCATAATGAACTAGTTAGGTCATTTGGTTTGTTCTTTGTGCTGGACTGAGTGACTGAATTTGGTACACCAACTCGAATGACAAAAAAACTTACACTCCTAGTTCTCTGTGCCCATACAAATTAATCATTCAATTTGGGTCCCTTTATTTTTGCCAGTGTTCTAAAAATCGCTAGGCGCTGGGCGGGCGGCGAGCAGGTGCCTAGCACCCAGGGGCCTAGGCGGGTGCCTAGGCGGTCTTAGGTTTTGTATTATTACTTTAATAATTTACAAAAGTTAAGCATAATACATTATCAATTACATCCAAATATCGAATTTAATGCCAGTATACATATGCAAAATTTAAAAACATGAAAAATTATCAATCGTGAACAAAATTTATTAAAACTCAAATGACTGAAGTTGGTCATGATGGGTACTTTATATAAATTTGAATGTGTACTCTTTTATTTTTCTTCAAATTGCATGAATAACCTCAGTTATATTTGATAAAATCTACATTAGTAAAATTGGTACCGGCAGATCATTCGAGAATTCCATTAAGTAATCATCATTTGCTACATTTAGACATATACTGAATAAAAAATAATTAAATAGTTTATTATTAAAAATTAGGAAATAAAATAAAATAAGAACACAATCAGCCATATTAAAAAAAATTTAAAAATAAAAAATAAAAAAATAAAAAATAAAAAAAAAAATCGCCCAGACCGCCTAGAGTCAACCTAGACCCCGCCTAGACCGCCCAGACCCCGCCTAGGCCGCCCAGACCCGCCTAGACCCGTCCAGCCGCCCAGCCATTAATCTGGGCGATTTTCCACCTTTTAGCGCCTAGGCGCCGCCTAGACCGATTTTTAGAACACTGATTTTTGCTATTCTTATTCGAACAATTCTTCCACCCTACATTATAAGAAATATCAACTTAAACAGCTCATCAATGGATTGCTTTAGTTTATGCTAATGATGGTAGTGAAAATATTAGTAATGATAGCTTTGAGATGGGATGTAGTTTGAATCTAAATAATTTTTCCTTTTAAATAGTACAATTTCGGTTTTTTTTTTTTTTTTTAAAAAACGATTTTCCTCCATCAAGGGTTTGAATTGAAAGGGTGGCTGATAATTGAATTGAAATTTGATTCCTTAATTTCTTGAACAATGTGAATGTCACGGAGGTAGGATCGTATGAGCCCTAAAAAATTTCGGCATCAAATAAACACACATTCATATGCATCTTGAGGTAATATGGTGTAAACAAGGATCGAAAAAAAAAAAAATTGGCTAGCATGAACTCAACATCGTAAATAATAGACAACTAGTAATTGCAAACATACAACTCTATAGAGGGTTTTATGGAAAACAAAACTTTCATGATAGGAATTTTTTTTTTTTTTTTATTTTTTAAAAATTCTTTCACCAAAATTAATTGTTATTACTTATTTCTATGGTGCTTACTACTAAGACATTTTTGTTTTAATATCTATTTTTCAAGAAATAAAAGTACATGAATATTTTAGGTATGATGTCATATAATCTACACAACCTTATCACTACAACTTATGGGTGTTTTTAAACACAAGGTGATATAGTGTGATCAGTGATGGCCTTAGAAAAAACATGATATCATATTTTTATGGAGCTTTACACCAAATATTTGGCCTACTGAAAGAGATTTGATTAGTTAATCTTTGTTAGAAAGTAAATTAAACAATAATTAAAGCTACGGCTAGCAAGGAACCACTGTGTATATTTTAAATGGTGGTGGGTCAAAAGGTGGATCAAAAGCCACTTGAGACATGCAAATTTTTTAGGATAGATTCCAAAATTGTAATGGATGGTGATTGATAATGGAAGTCTCACATGATTGATACGGATAACAAGTGACATATCATTATCATATGGGGCAACCTTGTGGTCTCATCTAGGTCCCATTTTGATTTTGTGTAGTTTGACATAGGTACTTGGAAATAATAGGGGTGCAACTTGGTAGTCCTTTCTTTACCGAATGTTTAGAAGTTAGAACTGGTCGATATTCTTAAAAAGTGAGTGAAAATTGAAAACTGGTGACCATGTCTCGAGACTTTGTTTGTTCAAACAGAGCTTGTGTATTTGTTTTAAGGAAAACTTGTCATTATTTCTTACAGACAACGTCAAACTTATGTGTCCAAATTTATGTCGATTCATGACTTGCAAAATGAACAACAGTGAGTCAAAGAGCATCGTTGTGGTGGTCGAAAACATTTCGATGCTAAAGGTAGTTGATTGAGGAAGGATGGGTGTAGACTGTAATTGGATTGTAAGTGTGTATCTTTTGCATCCTTCTCATTCACCTTATATAATGAGTATTTCACTCATTCGTTGGCTCTATCATCGAGACGTGATGAAGGGATGAGATCTCGCTGAAGATCTTACCCATTCATGAATGAGTTCCGTTCGACACTTAGCTCTGTTTGGGACCTAATAATTGATTGGATCAAGAGCAGTACAATATAGATCTTGGGATTGTGATAGCCTAGAGATTTGTGTTCGCGTTTTATTATCATGGATCAAACTTCAAGATTTGCATTAAGTTTGGTTAGCATGATCTAGGATTGAGAATCTGACTTACAAGCTGAACAGTGACTTGGCTGAATCTAAATGGGGTCTGCTCGAGATCACACTAATGCCTTTCTAAATTAGAATTGACCTATACCATATGTATAGCTGTGACTCGGTGACTGTCAGAATGCCTACAAATAGTAGAGAAACTTCCCAATCTCAAAGGAACAATTTGGTGCATCACTGGTCCTCTGTTATCTCTTCAATTGGCTTCAAATAACACAAAATTATCAAATCATGCTTGTATCATACTAATACATACAACTGCATCAAAAAAAAATGACCTTTAATTAAGCAAGCAAAAAAATTGTTCATTGACGAAGCATGGAACAAGACAGGCTGTAAGGGAGATAGAGAAGGCTAATGTTGGGCAAAGAAAGTTGGTCTTTCCCTACAAAAACTTAAGTCATTGTGTCTCTCTGTCCTGCACTGGATGACCACATTATAACTAAACAATGTGATATTGAGTCATAAAATTGGATTCTTTGGAGATGCTTGTTAAATAATGCCAATTGGGGTTTATAGATTTTCATGTCTAATATATTTTCCAATTAATAGGATTTTAAATCTTTGATTCCTCTGTCAAATCTCATTAGCCAACCCATGAGATTTATGAGATTGTTTTAAATAATCAAGATATGATGTTGATGATAATTGCATGCTGGGTGAAGGTCTAAGGCATTGTATGGTCTAGTTGTGTGCGAAAGACTAGATCATCGATCATCGAAAGGTCTAAACCCCTCATCGATATCATTGCTTATGGTTGGTTGTTTATTCTATTAGAACAAGGATTCAGAGTGAGATGATTTGTCCACTAATTATATCTCAGTTGATCAGACATTCACTCTCCTTGTGAGAGGTCGCGAGTTCGAGACTCACCAGTTAGGATTTTGTGTGTTTGCGCCCGATTATTAGGAGCACATTTGCTCTGCCGTTGATAAGTCTTCGAGTATTGAATGCAGCTGTTTAGATGGACTAGACCGGAGTGAAGCGAAAGCGAGTCTTCATGCAAGGTGGAGGCGATGGATCGGAGCGAAAGCAAGTTTCTATGCGAGATGGAGGCGATGGAGATATTAAGTGGCAACAATATTGCAGCTTTCAGGCCTGGTTTGGTTAACCCTATAGGGCCAGTCATATAGCATCCGGGCATTGATTAATAAATAAATAAAAAGGATCAACGACCCAAATATTAAAAAAAAAAAAAAAAAAAAGAGTGAGGTGATTTGTTCCAGGAGTTCTATGTTGGTAAGAGTGCTTCTAGGGAGCTTGAGTTTGCCGCCTGAGTGGCATTTTTACACATTTGCCCTTAAACACTCTTTAAATATAACCACAACAAAGGAGAGGCAAAATGATAATTTCTCCCCTCCAAACAGCAAACCCAGGCTCTCTAGAATTATACATATTGGTAAAGATTGTAATGTCTCAATGCGCTTACAATAGCTTGGATCACATTTTATTTTGCAATAAATAACTATTTTTGTCAGAAACATATGTGAAAAATCTGAATTTCATTAACATTGTCGAAGAATTTTGTGTGATTTGATATCTTAATTTGAATGGGATTTCGGATATGTTATAGAAATTTATCGCTGAAAATGGATGACTAGCTAGTCTTTGTTATTCCTTATATTTTTTCATGTACAGTCAAGCCCAGTGGCTTAAATGGGGTTGTCCATGAAAGTGAAACACATGGGAAAACCATCTTGACTAGATTTTACGGAGATTAGAAGTCCACTCCACTCAACCATAGGTCTTGATATGTAATAGATTAGTATAATACTCGTGTCATTGGCACTTTTGCAAAGTAGATAATTTTATTTTTGTTAAATATTATATCTTGTATACTCGCATCATCATCTCCACTTTTGCCATCAATGAGTTTTGAAGTGCAAACTTATTCCAAGGTAAAAATACATACTATAAACTTTATAGTCGGACTCACTCAAAATTTGAATCAATTAAAAAAAAAATTCAAGCGTCAAAATTGAGTTCTCCTCCAAACTTTAAATTCGCTTAAACATAAAGTTTAGAACTTTTATTTCACTTTGCATTGTACAAAGGGGATGAAAGGGTGCACGCATATGGAGTTGTATGTGTTAAGGGCACATTCAAAATAAAATATTTGTTAAAAGTACAACTTTTTGGTAAATTTCAACTTTGGTCTATCTTGTTTTGTTAATACCATAAGTGAGTTTGGTCTATTTTTTTACTCATTAGTTCAGTCGGGGCTCCTCTACGTGAGTTGATAGTTCAGAACTTACTTTCGATTTTTCACTCAAACTTTTATCCCAAAGTCTTCAGACTTAGAGTTGAGCTCAAGTTTGTCATACTCTTAGGGTGTGTTTGGTTTGATGAAATCTTATGTCATGAGAATTTATAAGATGACCACTACATTTAAGGCTAAATGAATATATCACTTCATTTTCACCATTAGATTTTGTGATCAATGGTGAAAATAAAAGTCCAATGAACATGAAAATCACACTTCTTGTCCCCAAAACATGTGATTCTCATGTTTATAGAATTTTTATTTTCACCATTGATCACAAAATACAATAGTGGATGTAGAGTGATACATCAATTTAGCCTAAAATATTAGAATTCTCTCATAAATTTTTATAACATAAAATTTCATACAACCAAACACACCATTAAGGATTTTGGCTTGTGACTTGTCTTTGTTAAATCTACTTTTGAAGTGTTTTTATTGGTAATTGATTTGAAGAGAAATCAAGCAAATACATTGTACTTGTAATCAACTCCTAGGGTGTTTGTGAAACTATTTTTATTCAAACATTCTTCCATAAAGTTTTATTTATTTTTTTAAAATATCAAATGTTTTTTTTTAGAAAGAGAAGACATTATCAGACTAATGTGGCTAGAAAAGATGGTACATCAACCAACTCAATCCTCTGGCTAGGGTTTTCATCTCCTAATCCATCGAGTCCAATTTCACTTTGACTTTGATCTTTGTACTCTTTTTGCGCAAGAGCTATCAATAATTACATGTTCGTTCACGCACAATTGATTGTCAGGCATAATTATAATATGATTGTTGCCTTCATTGGACATAGTTATGTTATGCTTAATTACCTTCCATGTTTTTACTCTATCATGTTCATGGGATCCTTATCATAAGGCACAACCAAAATGATTTAAGGAAATTGTACTTTGTTGAGAAACATCTGATGTCTAATCTACGTGATAAGACATGCAATTTTATATCAAATGAAATTGATAAGGAAATATGAGATATTAGGGCAAATCAAATATGAATGATGTTATATAGGATAGGTGTGCGGATTTATATTAGGTTGCAAATATTCTTATAGAACATGTTATTCCCATTCGGTACTTTGGAAACAAAATAATATCCATGCATAAAACTCTTTGGAAACCTATGTTTTTCATAATCATAGTTTATTCTCAAAATAAAATCGTACTCCTCACAATATTAGCAGTCATTTTGCAAATTGACTCTTTCTTCCATTTTTAAATGAAATAAATATTGAGCTTGCATTTAGATTGAACTTAATACGATAATATTTTTGTTAATTCTAATATACCATCATAATTAAAATGAGAACTTCATGATTGACATGTTATAAAGTTAGTACAACTAATTGATTTTTGCAGTAAGATGTTTACAAAAAAGTTAGTGTAATTAAGCCAAGCAATGAGATAAACATACCAAATTTCAAATGTTTGGATTTTAACTAATTATTGTGTATGCTATTGCAACTACTGGATTAGAACAAATTTCCCAGACGTTTATCCTATTTTGAAAGGAAATCTATCAAATTTGGAAATAAAATGAAATTTGCTAAAACTTTTATCATAAAAGTGCTAACTTTCTAAACATGAAGTTAATAAACTTTTTAAGGCTTGTGTAAATTGAGTGTAACAGAAATTCTAAATGTCGAGGAAGTGGGCGAGGAAACGAGCGAGGGGAGGGAGGTGGCGGGGTGGAGACCGTTCACTTCCCTCGGGATGTGTGCCGTCTTTTTTGGCTTGCGCATCCAGAGGGAGGTGAACAGTTCCCACTCCGCCACCTCCCTCCCCTCGCTCATTTCCTCGCCATGTAGAATAACTCTTGAGTGTAATTTACAAATTACTTTTTTTTCCATCCAACTAGGTTTTAGCCAAACATATTTGGTCAAGTACAAAGTAGGGATGACAGTGAGGCGGATTTTCACGAATATTCACCATACTCGCTCTGTTTGGAGCGAATTTGGCTAAGGCTTATGGAGGTTGGGGCGGATATGGATTTGGCCATATCCACCCCATGGATATTCGTTTAACCGTGAAAATTACTAAAATGCTCCTAGTCTATATAAAGGGAATATAAACCCTAGCTCGAACCAGATCTCTCATCTCACATTCGACTCAACCCTGCTCCCTCCATGCGGCTTTCACAGTCTCAACGCTCAACGATCAGATCTCTCATCTCCCTCCTTTTGATTATGCTCAATGCTAACGATCGATCAACCAAGCTCAATTTGACGAAAAACACATCTCACATTCTCACTTGGCTCAACCTTGCTCCCTCCTCTTTCTATATTTCATCAGCCATCAGGTACTCTCATCTCCTCTCCTCTCTCTCTGTATTATCTTCTTGAAAATAGACGCGAGAGAAAGATTGTAGCTTTCATTTCACTGTAATCTTGCATGTTAAGTTATGGAAAACAAGATTTGTTTCAGAATTTTGATCGGATTTATAGGCCATTTGTTTCATCGTTAAGATTATAGTGAAATACGCAAGAAGAAGATTGCATTTCAGGAGCGATATACCCCATCTGTTTCATCGTATCTTCTCCTTTTTTGTTGATTGTTTTAGATCATGATTCTAATAATTGGGTTTTGTTTGCTCTTTTACGCCATTTTTCATCTATCTTTTTGTACTATTGTTGTTTAAGTTTTATTTTTTTCGCGTAATTGTCCATAATAAAATTATTTATTCATACTCAATATAAATAAACAACATGTTACAGGCCCAAATTTTCAAATACAAAAAATTTCAGACCCAAAACAACATGGTGGGGTGGGTTGGGGGAAATTGTAGCGGGAAACCAACAACCCACCAGCAGAATTGCAAATCTGTAAACGGATTGACAAAGCGAAGCGAATATCTGCCAATTTGTGCAAAACGGTTATGGTTTTTAAATAAAATTGTGAATGAATTGGGTGGGCGAATTTGGGGATCCACTGTCCCCACGGAGGGGGATGGATGGCTCAAATCCGCCCCCATTGCCATCCCCGTTACAAAGCCACCGCAAAAGAAAAGATTTCGAAATGAACGGAAGTCGCAGCAGCCATAGAAACGTAAGGACTCGTCTCTCCTTCATCCCCACTCCAAACACCCTTTAGTGTCTGCTTTTGGAGAAGAGTGAGCGAGCGAGCTATCCCTTCACAACCATGGCCGTCGGCGTGCTTGCTCTACAGGGATCCTACAATGAACATATAGCAGGAAATCTCTCTTTTACTCCGCCCCTTTGGGTTTATTTGTTTGAATTTCGGGTTTTGAGTTAATGGGGTTTGTGTTTTTTTGCAGTTCTAAAGAGGCTTGGAGTGAAAGGGGTGGAGATAAAGAAACCTGATCAGCTTGGGAGCATTAGCGCTCTCATCATTCCTGGTGGGGAGAGCACCACCATGGCCAAACTAGCTGAATATCACAATCTGGTTAGCTCTTATGTGTTTGTTTCTTGTGTTTGGGTTAGTGTGATTTGAGTTTTGGTTGCTTGCGAGCTTCTGATTAGTAGTTGAAATATGGGGTTGTCTTGTTCATTAAAATTGATCATCTAATAGAGAGTTTATTGTTTGAAAGAATTGATTTTTATGGAATGGGTTTAGTAGTTTTGTCGAGTATTTTCAGTGACAATGGAAAAAAAAGAATCAGGTCTTTTTTCATCGTTGGTGAAGTGGGTGCTTTCTGATTAGTTGTTGAAATATGGGATTGTCTTGTTCTTTAAAATTGCACCTTTAAAGTTGACCCATACCATTTGATAATCTAATAGAAAGTGTGATTGTATGAAATAATTGATTTTTATGCAATGGGTTTAGTAGTTTTGTCGAATATTTACAGTGACAATGGAATAAAAATCAGGTCTTTTTCATTGTTGGTGAAGTGGGTGTGGGTGCTTTCTTACCCTAAGAAGCAATTTGATCAAATGGGACAGCCGGACAGGTGGATTAGACTAATATTGGAAGAAAAAAATCAGGTTTTTTTGGTATATTATCAATTTTCATTTAATTTCTATTTGCTACAAATGGTGTGATATAGTACTTATTCAGTTCAGTAAGAAATTTCGTGAAGTGGGTTGAGTTGTATCGGCTAGAATTTGTGGAAACGGTGATAAAAGCATATATTTTACCTACCTCATTTTGCAGTTTCCAGCTCTTCGTGAGTTTGTTAAAACAGGGAAGCCTGTGTGGGGAACTTGTGCAGGGTTGATCTTCTTGGCGGACAAAGCAGTTGGTCAGTGTTATGCTCAGTTTGAGTTCCATGTATTATTAATTAAGTAAAGATGAAAACTTAACTGAGAGCAGAGTTTAAGACTTGAGTTTTTGTTTTCAGGGCAGAAAGAAGGAGGGCAAGAGCTTGTTGGAGGATTAGATTGTACTGTTCATCGGAACTTCTTTGGAAGTCAGGTAACTCTGAATCCATTTTGTCAATTTTGTTATGATTTATTTAAGGACAATTTGTATTTAAATAAGTCCTTGTCGAACAGTATTGGACACTAGAAGGGACATTCAGTGCTTAAATCATCTAACTTTTTCAATTTTTCCGAAAGTTTCAGTATTTATAACTGTTGCAAGTATATAATGGAAACTTAGCTACATGTATATGTATATATATAATAATATCAAGTAGTACATGTATAGCAATACTAATTTACAAATAGTTTTTATGACTAAGACATAATGTTTGTAACTTAAAAAAGATGTAATATCGTAATCTACACCCATGTGCTCAAACTAGTCTTTTTTAGATCGGCATGTCCGACACCTTGTGTCCATGTAGAATACCAACACACGTGTCGGCATCATCGTTACACAAAATGAAGGAATTGCTTTTGCATATACAATTCCTTAAGTAGAAAACAAAAACGTATGTTGGTATTCTAGGATTTTTTGCCTTCCGGCTCACACATAAGTTTGTTTATAGAAACTACCTGATCTGACACTTAGGAAATTGAGTTTTTCAGATTCAGAGTTTTGAGGCTGAACTTTTAGTACCTGAGCTTGTGGCCAAGGAAGGGGGACCTGAAAGATTTTGTGGCGTCTTCATCCGTGCTCCTGCAATCATGGAAGCAGGGGCAGGTGTAGAAGTTCTTGCTGATTATCCTGTTCCTCCAAAAAAAGCAACTAAAGAAAATGGCATTGCGGGAAATGAGGTGGTTTAGCATTTACTTGTCTTTTGTTTCTTCTTCATATGATTCAGTTTGGTTTTGTTTCGTCATACACGTGCACTCGTTTCGTTTATAGTTCAAGTACCGACTTTCAGTTTATGTTAGTATGGCTATATCTATTGTTCTTTCGTTCTTTCTATGAGCATGATATTTGTATCCACTGAAACTTTGGAATATGGAGTAGCTCAAAATGATCAATCGTATTAGTGTGACTTACTGACTTTGTGTGTGGATGATTTAAATGAAAGAAAGCAACATGTGGCATGTGTAAATCTAGCTTGCTAGGCATAACTGGTAAAGCCATTACCAAGGGAGTGAGGCTCATAAGGACTTGCGTGAAGTGGTCAAAACTTACCATAAAGTGCATGGATTGGTGCTCCACAAAAAGTGTTTCGTTCTAGATGCCAGGTTCACAATATTCGATATCAAATGCATATGCTTACCTCAGCTGGTGAAGATTGAAACATCTGGTAAATTCTTGAGACTAGAAAATGTGACATTTAGAGATTCATAGGGAGGATCATACTAATTGATCGTCACAATTATTGAGGATGTGAGTGGGATGAAGACCCATAGATAACGAACCATTATTTTCCTTAAACATTTCTCCAAGTATAATTGGCTACTTGGGTAATAAATACCAGGAATAAGAAGAGAATGATGTTGATGTTTTCTCCCTCATCATACTTTCTCAATTCCTCTGGTCTATTCGCCATTTGAGGACTCCAATCAAAATCCATGCCACTTTCCCATTTTATTTGCAAATTATGTGAATTCTGAACTTTGAATGCGATCATAGCAGGTCTTCAGATGGTATAGTGGAATAGGGCATTATTACCCCTATATTAGGGAAAACATATCCTATATCCATATTTGATTAGGAAGCTGATGGATATTTTTTATTACTTTCCAAGTTTAGTTTACCTTTGGATATTCGATCATGTGCAAGATTTCAATAAGGTTTAGATTCCATAAAAGAAACTTGGTCTCTTCTGGGGAGTTCCTTAAAATGCCATGTTAGTACACTTCATTTGTATATCATATCTGCATTTGTATAGTAGTTGGTAGATGATGTGATTGAACACGATACTACAATGCCTTTCCATGATAAGGCTTTGTGCGGTGTAGATTAAAATTTGGGTTGCTTTGGGCAGATTTTATTGCATATACATCTTCAGTCTCCTAGTGAGGATTTGTAAACTGTAGTAATTGATGTATTTTGCTTCTAGCATTTCTCCCAAACCTTGTACTTTAAACTAATCACTAGATTCTTGATTTGTTTATTGAACAAATGCACTGATCGAAAGTTCTTTCATTGTGGAGCTCGTAGTTTCTAGTTGCCTATTTGCAGCGGCTGTTGCCTCGCTGTGTTGTGTGAATCTTGGTATTCATACTTTATATATGAAAGTGGCATTTACCTTTTGTCGGTCATCAATACGTATGATTTTTTCATTTGTTGAAGTTTTTATTTTGTGAAAAGAGAGTGCGGTTCTTTAGCTCCCCCATGTTATGTGGTTATATATAGTAGATCTAGAGATACACTTCAGAAAAATCTGCCAAAGAAAAGTTCCACCTCGAGCTCATGGAATTGGTTGTAAATCAATGGAATAGTTTCCGAGTGTGAAATCATCCTCTATATTCACGTTGACATTTTGATCATTAAAATGGACATTTGATTGATATCTAATCTAGTCAAACATAGACATGGCATTTGTGTCTCAGTGAAACAGAAGGATATCGCTGTGATCTGTCTGTACTCTGAAATTATTCCCTAAAATTTTGGTGTATTTAACATTAATCTTATTGTATGTTTCATTATTTGGTTGAAATTATTTTAGAGCGTCTCCATCCCTTAAGCACCCTTACTGAGAGAGAGAATATGTCCCACAATACCGGAGTGTGATAGAAACAACTTTGATATTTTTTTTGGTGCCATATGTGCTACCATCTCATCCTATTTGACCAGCCATACTTGTAGTGTTTAGTTGATCACGTATGTGCCCCCCATACTTGTCTTTCTTCATGTTTCTTATTTGAAAATAGTCATTATATAACATCCAAACTTAGATTACCTCATCAAATTTGGGTTTCAGGATAAAAGCAGCTCCGAAGAGAAAGTGATAGTGGCTGTAAAACAAGGAAACTTGCTTGGGACTGCTTTCCACCCTGAATTGACTGGAGACACTCGGTGGTATATATCCGTTAAGCTACTTTACGTATGGTATTTGGTTAATAACTATGATTAATGTTGTCTCATTTGATGTTTGAGCATTTCTTCTGCAGGCATAGTTACTTCCTGAGGATGGTAAGTGAAGATGAACATTCCATTTCTAAAGCTAACGGGGACCTTGTTGACATTCAACCACCAAAGGCTGAACTTCCAGTATTTCCCTTGTAATTAAGTCAGCGATAATAAATCTTTTTTGTCCTCTGTCTTCAATCTATATTTGCGACAAATCTTTGAAGATGTTTTGAGTTTTGCTCGGCGGCAAAAGCAAATCTTCATCTTGCTGCAGTGAATTATGCAGGCCAACTCTGTAAATAGTAGTCAAGTTTAGCGTGGTTCCGATTTCATTCGACAATCAAGTGTAGAAATTATGTCCCACTTTTTGATAGATGTCGGAGAAACTTTTTTTTTTTCACAGATTTTTATACATCAGCAGGTACTTGGAAACGCCAAAAGTATCGGGTTATGGTTTCTTCTTGTTATTGTTTTACTTCCCTTTCCCTATCATTCTGCACTTCTTCCTCTTCCTTTTTTCTCATCATCATTGTATGTTTTAATCCCTCATTCCATCAGTACAAATACTACCAAGCATTGCAGCATGTTGGTATAGTCCAAAGGAAGAAAATACAGAAACAAGTAGAGGGATAAATCATTTGACTATCCATGAAGGAAAGTTTGTGTAATTGGTGATAATACTAGCTTGTTTTGCGGCGAGAAGTGTTTGAAGGAGTTGTGTTCAGGAACAACATTGTGGAAAATATGTGTCGTTTGTGTGCACATCAGGATGGAGTATTCCCTGCAGAATCCTGAGATTATTATTTGTTTGACAGTGTTCTCCTGCAAATAGTCGTTCTTTCTTTTACAAATGTTTTCCCAATCATTTCATTGAATTGTTGAACAATGTACACATTCTTGCAGGGTGACCTGGATATGGATGGCAATGTATATATATGCTCAAACACACAACATGGGATTTTGATATCTTCATGTGGATGAACCATTGGCTGCACCAAACAATCTTATAAATGCATCTCGAATTGAACAATCTACGCAATGTTGTCTTGGTGTCCATTGGAACATTTATTGGCGAAACCCTGAAATGTTTATTTTGTAATTTGTATGTATGGAACAATTCATTGTTGCAAGGAAACTAAATCATCCACAGTAAGCTGTGGTGTTTTACTATGATAGTTTTTGGTTCTGCCCCACTAAATACCTTGTTTACGTAATTTTAGAGCACATTTGTTTTTTGTTTTGAAGAGACTCATAAATTTTAATAAGAAGTGAGACACTTTAAAAAGAGTGTTTTTAGTTCTGATAAGAAGTTGTGATTGGAGTAAGCATCGTGAGTGTGTTAATCATGTAGCACTGAGTGCTTAATGAAAATTCATTGCAATAATAATCTCAAAATAAATTCGTAATGATTGCGACTACCCTTTCCTCTACCAACCATCCCCTTTTTACTCCACACTTTCTTTATGATGCAAGCAATGTTGACCACTGCCACTACCAAACTCTCTAGCCTCCCCTCCTCCTCTTATTCATCTTTCTCTTTCTATTCCTCTCTATTGAAGATTGTATGAGGTTTGTGATCGTGGATAAAAATGTAAAAAAAAAAAAAAAAAACTTTAAGTTAGCACCTAAAAAACACAATTTAATTTCACACCTTCTAATCAGCAGCTCATTTAAAAGTAAAACAAACAGTTTATTCAAAATTTCTAACTCCAGTAAGAAGTTAGCTTCTAACCACTTAAAAAAACAAACACCACCTTAATTTTTCAAAAAAATAAGTATACATGAACTTAAATACCCTTCTAGTTAAACTTTCACCCCTCTAGCTTCAGATCCAAGATCCATATAAAAAAAATGCATTCTACAAGAACCACCGTTATTCTTCTTCTTCCTCCTTCCCCATTCATCAACATATAAGTTTCTATTTCTCCACCATATCTTTCTCTTCGCTTTTGATATGTTTCCCTTTTTCTTTTTCTCTATATATATACTTTAATATAAAATATGGTATACATCCGCAACTCTAACTCTAACCCAACACATCATTGAAAGAAGTTCATTACTTCAATGCTTTTATTTTTCGCAAGAGAAAATCAAATTAATCAGTAAAATAAAAGGGTAGATGACAGAGGTAACACATCAATCTCTATAAATCCATACATCCAACACATATTTTTTCTCTCCCCACTTAGTATTTAAATCATAAAAAGAAGACAAGTGAAAAAAAGATAAGCTCCTTAGCCTATTTGAAGTGGTTGCTCTCATCAAATGAAGTGGGTGTGTATATGTGTAATTGCTCGGAGAGAAACAGGTTACTTGAGTCTTGATGGTGCATCGAATACTTGGACCTTAAGTTTAATTTAACAAAACCCCCATATACGTTACTAAAGTCTACTTGACTGTTTTGAGTCTTCAACACGCCCAGCATTCTTAAATTTTAGAGATCGATTTGGTAACAAATTGAGATTGAGATCGAGATCGAATTCTCAATCACTCCGTCATGAATTCTCAAGCTGTAAGTTGAAATCTCTATCTCTTCACTCTGCATTTTGATTAGATTTTACGAAAATTTTATCTATTTAGGGTTTCTAATTCGAACTGCATCTCGTTTTTTTGGTGAATTTCTATTGTCTTCTTCTTTTGCTTGAATTGGCTAATTTTTTTTAGAGATCTGATAGAAAAGACTAGATTACGGTAGAAACACAAGAAGATCTGTTGACTTCGATTGATTACTTAGATGATTGCGAGGTTAGCTTTGTAGATGTGTGTTGATATGAGTGTATTGTTAGCTGAGCTAGGGCAAAAATTGAGTGTAATTCAAATTCAAGAACTCATGTGTACATTGTGATTCTCAACTTGAGGAAAGTAACAGTCTTTAGAGATTGGAGTTTTGAGAGGTTCTTTCATTTTTAGAGATAATGGTAGGCAGTTAAGAAGAGCTATGGAATGAATGTTTAGCTTGAGAAATTATGTAAGATAATTGCCTTTAGATTGGACCTGAAGGTTTCGTGGGTACTAGGAGAGAATAGAAGATACAAAATTAAAAACATAGAAATAAGACTATAAACTAATGTAAATAAAACTAAATTTTCAAAAGACATTTCTTTGAATTGTTCAAGAGAACGGTGCCGATACTAGGTTGTAGCTAGTATAACGAAATGTTCAACAGGAACAATTCTTAGAAAAGTTTTGATAAAAGAAGAAGATAAATATAATGCATACTTATATTAATTGAAAATAAGAAATACAAAAGAAATACTTAGGAGATACACTTACAAGAATTGAGCTTAAAAGGGTTACATGGGAGAAAAATGATCTAACAGTCCCATCTTCCAAACAATTAATTCGACATTCCAAATACCCATTCTATGTCAGAAAATTTGCTGAACTTGAACGAGGATCTTCTCGTCTTGTTATCAATTATAAGCCTTTGAACAAAGTTTTACAATGGATTAGGTATCCAATACTTAACAGAAGAGACCTTAATACAAATTCAAGGACAGACTATTACAACCTCTCCTTTTAAGAATCCAACCTCTCTTTCTGATTTTGCAGGAATTTCAAAGATTATTGAGCAAAATAATTACACGAATATTCTGCTTAATGAACTTGGTCAGCAACTGACTTCTCCTCCTGTTCCAGAAATGAAAAGTTCTACAAATCAAAAACCAATTACATTTTTTCAATCTTATACAATTGAACAATACAATTGAACAAAATACCCTTTCTTCTTCTCCACATATCATGGAAGAGATTAATCGAAGACTTGTAGCTTTGAGTATTCAAAGTTCACCTGTCTTCGAGAAGGTTTTAAATTCAAAGAGACAAATTAACACTCTGTCTCATATTGGTTCTGATTATTCTGACAATGAACCAGACATTATGTCTGAAATGGATCGACTTCAAAGTCTTGAAAGACTTGAAGCAAATCCAATGCGTTCATCAAGAGCTCGAGCCAATACTAATCATTTACCTACAACTAGGAATTATTATCCTAGGCCAACTTACCTTGATATGCAATATGAAGAGAAACATTTGCAAACATTCGGTTATTTTCCTACAGGCAATATCTATACTTGGAATATAGATGGTTGTACTGAAGAAAATATTATCGAATTAACTCAAGAAATGGTTATGATGACTGCTGCTCACCGCAGTGAAGGCAAATCTGACCATAGTATTGCAGGGTTAATAATTGCTGGCTTTGCTGGTCAATTAAAAGGATGGTGGGATAATTACCTAACTCCTTTAAAACAACAAAGCATTTTTCAAGCAATAAAAATTGATTACAATGGTCAACCAATCAAAGCTGAAAATGGAAAAAACATTCCTGACATTGTTAGTACTTTGATTTTCTCTATTCTAAAACATTTTATAGGCGATCATTCAAAATTTCAAGACAAATCTCGTGATCTTCTTATGATCATTAGATGCAAATCCCTGAGTCATTTCAGATTTTACAAAGATGTTTTCCTAAAGAAAGTTATGCATCAAAATGAGGCAAACAATCCTTTTTGGAAAAGGAAATTTCTTTTCGGATTACCTCCTTTCTTTGCAGATATCGTTAGAGATAAGCTGCAATCTGAATAATCTGGCTCTTATAGCCTTCAGGGATTTACAATAATTGAGAAGATAAGCTTCTCGTGACAAGTGGAGAGAGTGAAATTTGGACATTTCGTCCTTTGTAATCATGGAGCGGTGGAAAAGAAGATGCATTTGTCTTGAAGTAATTGTAGTGGTTGGAATAGTTGAAGATGCTTCAACTTTTGACTTGAGTGCGTGAATAGTGAATTCACGTGATTGCTTTGTAATGATGCGATTTGGTGGCCGAAAGTGACCTTGACTTGTAGTGGAAGAAACTTTTGTAAATTTGTGGTAAAAGTCATGACTTAAAACACAATGATGTTTATAGGGTCAGATTCATGCATGTGGCGTCCAGATGCCAAAGCAGTGATCTTCATTGAGTGGAACTGTTGGAGCTTCGTCTTCATCTGAGTCTTCTGCACAGATCTTGGACATGGTTTTCATCAGTTGCGTTTTTGTAGGTTTTTCTTGAAGCTGCTTTTTGATGAACCGTCGAAGAAGTTTTGCTTCTGAAGGAACTTGTATTGGATTGACAAGAGGCTGAGCAGGAGATTGTTCTTTTCCTGAAAAGAATCTTGTGACTGCTTCTTTTGTAGCATGGGAGTGATCAAAATATGACTACCACTTGACTTTGTAGCGACGACAGATCCAAAGAGGAGGCTGAGTCGATTGACTTGGCCCAGGAAGAGCTGTGACAGTGTAGTCCCAACAGCAGATCCAGGAGAGATGGAACTTGACAAAAAACCAAAAAGACTGGATTTTCGGAGAAGATGAATAGGGCTGGATTTGAGCCCTTAGCAAGCCACTTCCCCAAGACTTCCAAACAAAAGTATCGGTCTAATCCAGCCCGTTACTTCAAGTCTAAAAAGAATTATGGCCCAAAACAAATTAAACAATACAACAACTATTACAAAAGGCCCACTAAGCACGGCACGCACAAGACTACTCATTTTTCAAAACACAGGCCCAATTGTTCAAAAATCCATTTGTTTCAAATGTGAAAAACCGGGTCATTATGCAAAAAATTGTAGAACAATCCAAAAAATTCATGAGCTTGACGCTGATGAAAACATTAAGCAAATGTTCACTACAATTTTACTCAATTCTGAGTCTGAATCTAACCCATCTGATGACGACCTTTAGGTCTATCAAATGCGTTATGAATCTGATTCTTCTGACAATGCTGAATCTGATCAGGATTAGTGTGTTAAAGCATGTACATGCAATGCTTTAAACACTATCAATATGCTCTCAAAGACTAAAGAATCAAGCATTCTTCTTGACTTTGTGGATCGCATTGATGATCCTAAACTCAAAACTGAATATCTGACTCATATCAAAAATACAATTACTCACAAACCGGTTCCTGAAATAATGAACCATTTTTACAATCATAAAGATATCATCAATAGATTCCGAACTCCTTCCCAGAATTCTGTCTCTATTCCTGATTTACAATCTGAAGTTAATATCATGGAAAAAAATTGTCCAGCTTAAACAAGGTCAAACTTGGCTTACTCAACAGCTGTTGAACCAACAGGTTCAAAATGCAATTTCTATCCTTGATATTCCTTCTTCTTCAAATCAAGAGAATCAACCAGCAATTGATGAATCAGCTTTTCTCAATGAGTTAAATATAGTCACCTATCACAAATGGTATATTAATGTGACTCTTATCATTAAGAATTTCACAGTAAATATCTTTGCTCTTGTTGATTTAAATACCTATCACAAATACCTATCACAAATGGTGATGATTTAAACTGTATTGCTGAAGGAGTTATCCTTTCCCAATATTATGAGAAAACAACTCAACAACTATTTACTACCAATAATAAATTAGATGTTCAGTACAAATTAGTTGGTGCTCATATTTGCCAAGAAAAAATTTGTATTCAACAGGATTTTCTGTTAGTTAAGGATATGTCTCAAAAGATGATTTTGGGAACACCATTCCTAACTACTCTTTATCCATTTGAAGTTACAAGTGAAAGTATTTTTACCAATATCCTTGATAATAAGATTATCTTCAAATTCTTGTGCAAAACAAAAACTGCTGAAATTAATTCTCTTAAAATAGACAAATGTTTTATCAATTTTATTTCTAAAAAACAACATCTTCATTTTCTCAAAAATGAGATTGCTCATCGCAGAGTCGATGATCAACTCAAAGACACACAAACACAAACCCGAATTGTTCATTTCAATGAACACTTATCCTCAGAACTTTGTTCTGATCTCTCCAATGCTTTTTGGAATCGTCATCGCCATGTGGTTCATTTACCATATGATCATTCCTTCAATGAATCCAAGATTTCTACCAAAGCTCGTCCTATACAAATGAATTCTGATTCAGTTATGATCACTCATCACCGAGATCCTTCTCATCCAGAGAAGATTTCTCATTCCAAATGCCAAATTATGAATGTTTTATCTGAAGTTGATTGGAAGCAACATCCTCGCTTCCATAAGAAGTTCTCAGTTAATTACCTCCCTGCTTCCTACAATTATCTGGATTACAAACAAGCTTGGTCCAGAGCCTTTTTTGTTTTTTCTCAAAATTGTTCTCATTCTTGGTTATTTCTTTTCTGCCACAAGTTTTCACAAAGATCCGTTCCTCGCTGGTTCCAACATTCATGGTGGAATCATTTTGGTCCTCTACAAGATATCTTGCCTTCGTCTGTCAATGAAGGATGACAAGTTTTCAAAAGCAAATTCAATCCTCCAATCCTGGTACCCCAACAGGTACTATCTTTTTGGTTTTTTGTCAAGTTCCATCTCTCCTGGATCTGCTGCTGGGACTACACTGTCACAACTCTTCCTGGTCCAAGTCAATCGACTCAGCCTCCTCTTTGGATCTGTCGTCGCTACAAAGTCAAGTGGTGGTCATCTTTTGATCACTCCCATGCTACAAAAGAAGTAGTCACAAGATTCTTTTCAGGAAAAGAACAATCTCCTGCTCAGCCTCTTGTCAATCCAATACAAGTTCCTTCAGAAGCAAAACTTCTTCGACAGTTCATCAAGAAGCAGCTTCAAGGAAAACCTACAAAAACGCAACTGATGGAAACCATGTTCAAGATCTGTGCAGAAGACTCAGATGAAGACGAAGCTCCAACAGTTCCACTCAATGAAGATGACTGCTTTGGCATCTGGATGCCACATGCATGAATCTGACCCTACAAACATCATTGTGTTTTAAGTCATCATGACTTTTACCACAAATTTACAAAGGTTTCTTCCACTACAAGTCAATGTCACTTTCGGCCACCAAATCGCATCATTACAAAGCAATCACGTGAATTCACTATTCACGCACTCAAATCAAAAGTTGAAGCATCTTCAACTATTCCAACCACTACAATTACTTCAAGACAAAGACATCTTCTTTTCCACCGTTCCATGATTACAAAGGACGAAATGTCCAAATCTCACCCACTCTCTACTTGTCACAAGAAGCTTATCTTCTCAATTATTGTAAATTCCTGAAGGCTATAAAAGCCAGATTATTTTCTTTAGTCAGGCATCAGGTGTTAGATCAGTTTTCTCTCATGTAACTCTTTTAGGCTCAATTCTTGTAAGTGTCTATCTCCTAAGTCTTTCCTCTGTATTTCTTATTTTCAATTAATTTAAGCATGCATTATGTTTATCTTCTTCTTTTATCAAAACTTTTCTAAGAACTGTTCCTGTTGAACATCTCGTTATACTAGCTAAAACCTAGTATCGGCACCGTTCTCTTGGAACAATTCAAAGAAATGTCTTTTGAAAATTTAGTTTTATTTACATTAGTTTATTGTCTTATTTCTATGTTTTTAATTTTGTATCTTCTATTCTCTCCTGTTTTCTATTTTCTATCTTCTCTGTAAACCTGTTCTTTGCTTAATCTTCCTCTTTGGACGACCATTGGAAACACTTGTACCAATTTACAAAAATTATCAAAGGAAATGGTTTGGTTCTTTCTCCTACAAAAATTGACCTTTTTCAAACAAATGTCAGATTTTTAGATCACAAAATCCATTGAAATTTACCTTTTATATACTCAATATCAAAATCGAAAGCAGACAAAAGACCTTGTCATCTGGCGAAAATCTGTTTGGAAACATGATTTAAAACATCTTTGGTTAAAATTTCTTTGGCAGACTTGCAATCGACACGTAATAAAAACTTTTGATTAAATAAATCATCTTGAAATCTCTTCACTCTGCATTTTGAAATCTCAATATGCTAAAGTTGTAAGTTGAAATCTCTTTCTCTTCACTCTGCATTTTGAATAGATTTTGCGAAAATTTTATCTATTTAGGGTTTCTAATTCGAACTGCATCTCGTTTTCGGTGAATTTCTATGGTCTTCTTCTTTTGCTTGAATTGGCTAATTTTGTTTAGAGATCTGATAGAAAAGACTAGATTACAGTAGAAACACAAGAAGATCTGTTGACTTCGATTGATTACTTAGATGATTGTGAGGTTAGCTTTGTAGATGTGTGTTGATATAAATGTATTGTTAGCTGAGCTAGGGCAAAAATTGAGTGTAATTCGAATTCAAGAACTCATGTGTACATTGTGATTCTCAACTTGAGGAAAGTAACAGTCTTTAGAGATTGGAGTTTTGAGAGGTTCTCTCATTTTTAGAGATAATGGTAGGCAGTTAAGAAGATCTATGGAATGAATGTTTAGCTTGAGAAATTATGTAAGATAATTGCCTTTAGATTGGATCTGAAGGTTTCGTGGGGTTTACTATGAATTGAACAAGTCTATCCCAAAAGAACTTTTCTGCAAGTTTTGAGCTTGGAGGTGTATACATGAGCTCATGTTTGGAGTTTAATCTATTCAAGTAGTATAATCTATTTTACATGTATGTAGTTATAGATATAGTTATTACGTTCTTCACTCTTAATTCTTGCATACAAAGCCATCACATATTGTATGCTTTTTGAGCAGTACATCCCAACATCCCATACTTTGTGCATACCTTCTTACAATACTATACTTTGTTAGTCTTGGGTGATGTCTGTCTACCTGAGGTCTGCCTCATATTGCACACTCACATATGATATTGTAAGAAGGTAAAGTATGGGATTGTAAGAATGTAAGGCCTAATGCATATCTTAAGTAAGAGGAAGACTTAAGAGACGGGGGGGATGGGCGATTCACCTTATAAATGGAATATGATATTTGGAAAATATAGTGGATTAAGTTCCAAAGATGAGCTTATGGATAAACCTTCATATAGAGAAGGAACCATGTTATTGGTTTGTGTCTTCCCTTTGACAAGCATAGATGAATTTTTGGGACAGACAATGTTCACCATCACCTGGTTCCAACTTCGTGCCAGTTCTTAAAAGTATTCCTTTGAAGCCATGTACTCCAAAGTATAGGATATGAAATTAGACTTTCAGCGATCCATTTCCTACTCGTAAAAGTGTCAAATTTAATGCTCTAAGCAAGGTTGCCGATTGTCCAAACGCGTGTCAGAGTATCCAAAACATTTGGACATACAGATTTTATTTTAAGTGAAGTGTCTTATAAACATTAAAAATCGTTATCTTTCCATGCAATAGTAGTTACTTGTGTCATGCATTCTTTGCTCCACTTTTGAGCTCATCTTATATCTTTATCAATCTTGATATTTCTGAGAGCACCATTGCAAATTTATTGATGGTCTTTACATGGCAGGGTACCAGTTATGTTTCTGGGTTTACTCGATTGTGCAAGGGCCTATCAGTAGTACTCATTCTTGGTTTTACAATTATCCAGCTCTTCCCTACAGCCGTAACTTATGTTGCACTTATTCCTGCAAGGTATGGTCTCGTCATCAATTATAGGCGTTTTGTTTAAAGAGGTTTTATCAGCTTTGGTTCTTTCAAACTTATTGCCACCTCTTACTAATAGGCTTACTTAAAACTTTTCCCCTGTTGTTGCATGGTTTTATTCTAAAGATAAACTATATTTTTTTATAGCCAAACAGCAAGGTACCCCACGGATTGTGACATTTAATTATAAACTACCTTGAGAAGCAAATTTTGAATCAAGATGCTAAGTGAAGCTTGATAGATGAAAAGTGCATTTGGCCATAAGAATCTTTTAAGAAAGGCGAAGTAAAATTTTTTCTGAACAATACAAAGACTATTAAAAAATTGATAATCAACTAGATAGTACACTTGCTACAAGATCTTTTGAGCAACCCAATTGAAAACACCAATCAAGGCCGGGAGCCTTAACCACACAACAGGAGGAAAGGGAGTTAAGGAAGCATGGATGTGAATAAATTTTTTGTTATAATCCTTGGTAGCCCTCAACCCTCCATCTCCCAAGACCCTATTCTCCACCTCTTCTTCCCCAAAATTCTTTCTAGCTCAACCTTCTTCCAAGCACTAGCCTTAAACACTTTGGAATCAAACGACTTCTACACTCCTCAACATCAATGGTGATTATTTCCTCCAAACACCTCAAGAGTGGCAATAGGTTGTACGGTGTCGTGTCATAATCGTGTTGTATGTCAAATAGATAACCCAAAGACAAACCTGAACCTGAGACAATTAGTAAACGTGTCAAGTTTGTGAACCCAATCACCCCACACGTTATGTTTGTCTGAGGTTGTGACGTCCACTCAAAATGTTTTTTTTTTTTTTTTTTTGGGGGGGGGGGGAGAAAGTACCTATTTAATTTTCTTTAACTTCCATTTTCTGTTTCAAATAAACCTACCAACTGGGATGGAGTTCTGCCTTAACCAATAACAATCTACTCCTAAGCCACTTCCCTTAAATTTTACTCTCTCTAGTTACTACTCATGGCTAAAGGCTGGAGCTTCCTCTCAGCCTTTTATTTGGAGTACCATATGTTGTCTGCGGCAGAAGGCCATGCAAATCACTTGTCTACTTTGCCCTTTTATATGCTTTTATATAAAATAAACATGTTTTTTTGGACTTGAGTAACACATACTAGTAATCAGTTGTTATTCTATTGATTTTCATTCACATTTTCTCTTTATTATGTTGTCTAGGGCTTTTTGCATGATCCTTCTCGTTGGCTAAGGAGTGGCATTGCAGTGGTCTAGGGCATCTTTAAGGCTGAGACGAATTGCTTTTAATTAAAAAAACTCCTTTTAGTTAGACTAAGCCCAGCAGAAACAGAGCCCCTTTTGTTTAACCACTAGGATTTTTTTGTTGTTTTTTTTTTTTTGTGTGTGGCGGGGGGGGAGGGGTTGTTGGTAGTATATCTAATGGTGAAGAGTTGAGAACCTACACGTGTTTGACACACTAAGGTAGCTCTTGGATGGACAAAGTCTGGTAATGCTTTGGATAGCTATAGATGGCCTTCCGTATATATTCCGGAATATTTAAAGTTACTTGTAGAAAAATTCTGTTTTCATTACTATTTCTGCATCTACCATGAGCATCGGGCTATCGAACACGCTTATCAGGCTCAGAATCTTCATCCCGAGCAGCCCTGAAAGGCTCTATGTGCCCAACTGTAACAATTTTATAAAGGAGCTGTTGAAGGAGTGCCCTGAAACTCGATGGGCTTATCATTCAGGCCAACAACAGACGTTGGTTCTCCTCGAGGCAGCATATATAATAGTGGCCATTCATAATTTCATATGCATCCAAAGATACAATTACTCTTATATGAAATTGAACCTTATGTAGTACATCCTATGTTATATTGCATTAAATTTCATGTTGCTAGTTGAACTGTATTGACTTAGTCTCTCATCATGTGAATTTGATTTTGTAGGACAATTCCATTTGCTTGGAACCTCCTAACAGCTGGTTATGTTGAGCAAACCATTTTCGGGGTATGGATGTCTTTCGTTGAGGTGTCACAGTCTAGTTGTAAAAGTAAATGCATTTGAGCAAGGGGTGTGTACAGTTCTCAGGGTTTTTTTTTATTCTCTTTGGAGAGCATTTGCTACTGATTTGGTAGTTGAGTTTACTGAATTGGATCAGTTTTGTTTTTGTTTCATTTATATAAAGGTTTAGGGGTCCTTAAAACCCAGCCCTCTTTTCCAAAACAAAAAAAAAAAGAATTGGATCAGTTTATGTAGTTTAAATTTAAAACCCAAATTCAAACTGAAGCTATTGGTTTTAGTTTTAAAATTGGCTAGTGTGGGAAAAAAAAGTGGAATGCTTAATTAGGTCTCTTTTGCTAGTTTATTTGTTTTTTTTTTTTTTTTTCTTAATTTTTTTTCATGTTCATACTTTCAGCTGAATTTTGGTTTTCTTTTCATCCAAAAAGCAAGTTCTGATGGTACAATTGTTTTTCAGGTAATTACGAGCACACTTGGTCTGCTTTTCATTGGGAGGGTGCTTGAACCCATATGGGGTTCTAAGGAATTCTTGAAGTTCATCTTTGTGGTTAACTTTCTGACTTCTGTCTGTGTTTTCGTCACTGCGATTGCTCTGTACTACATCACGCAGCAGGAAAGTTATCTGTAAGTCTTTTTCTGATTATTCTTTAGCATTTCTCAAAATTTCAGTTAATCTTACGATCATGATATCTTACATCTTGTTTTCTAACCCAATGGTGCAAAAGTATTTCTTGAACTTTGCAATTGTAGAATCAAACTGCTATACTATCATGGCCATACTGACCCAATATCCTTCTCTTATCAATATTTAGTTGCTACTTTTTTTTTTCTCCCTGCATATTTCACACAATTAATTCCAAAGTGTTTTCTGACCTGTCCTGTTGGTTGATGTTTCAGTTTTGCCCTCGTCTTTCTAATTTTTGTTTCTTTTTATTGAAGTTATACACCCATCTCTGGATTTCAAGGGGTCCTCTTAGGGTTCTTGGTGGGTATCAAGCAAATTTTACCTGATCAGGAACTTCCACACTTGAAGATAGCAACAAAGGTAATCTTCTTGTGTTATTTTTAATTGCTAGTCGTATCTTTAGTTACCTGTCGGCAATGAAAAAATAATTTCAGTAATATTTATTCACTGATGTGATTTCCTACACCTTCCAGTGGATGCCATCCATCTTGTTGCTTTTATGCATAGCTTTAAGCTTCTTTGAGACCGGGTCAGCAGCATACCTTCCAACTTTAATATTTGGGACATATACAAGCTGGATTTACCTGCGGTACCTTCAAAGGAGGCCAGAGACAAACCATATGGGTGACCCAAGTGATGAGTTTGCCTTCTCCACATTCTTCCCCAGCTTTTTGCGGTAAAACTTCCAGCTACCGCTATATCTAATTTCAAAGCAATAATTTTTTTTTTTAATTTATTTATCAAACTCCTCCATCGTTGCCTACCATTTTAATTAGTGTGGTTCTTTGACTTCTTTCCATTGGGAACTTGCAGACCAGCTATTGATCCCATTGCATCAGCATTTGATAAGCTTCTGTGTGGAAGAACCAGAGCATCTAGTGAAGCCAAGGGATATACCTTGGGAGGTGCCACATTGTCCGGTTTAGAGTCTGTTGAAGCATCCAGGAGGAGGTAATATTTTTTTGGTGTTTTGTACCATGTTGGATTATACATTATAGATAGATAGGAGAGGGATCAAAATATAACTGCTATTGAAGACTCCCAGCTTACCTCCCAAATCATGTTATACATGGTTTAGAATTTTGAGATCGCTTGAATTTTCTTCAGGATAGAAATAGATGGTCTAGAACTCTCCAAATATTTAGTGGTTTACAAACATGAAAATGAACTGAGCGTGGTGCAATCTAGATGATGTAGACCTTTTGTTGGAAGTCTACATATGAGATCTTCTGCACAAAAAATCAGGTTACTTATAAGTTGTCTTTACCATGTTATACGGTGCGAAATCCCTACTCCGAAAGGGATTCATTTCAGGCTGAACCTAGCAAGCTACCTCATTTTGGGGGGAGTACAGTAGGGTTGACATTCACGTATGTGGCTCATATGGTAGTAGGCCAGCTGCACCATCTGATGCGTTTGTGAGTTATAGAAACCGTTTGTGGCAATCATATAGAAAACGTTGGTCTTCCATTTCTCATAATAGTTGCTGTTTGCACTGGGATTCATGTTGGTTTTGTTTGTTTTCTAATTTCAGAGAAAGGGGAGCACGAGCACTGGAAGAGAGATTAGCTGCAGAGAAAGCTGCAAAGCCGGGTACCGAAGAACTGCCACATAGAGATGCTGAAGAAAACGTTTAAGACCCTGGAACTTGCCTAGTACATACACAAAATGTTTCACGACACATCAAGTTGATAGGTTGGATTCTGGAAGGAAGTTTTGTTTGGGGTGAGCAAGGGATTACAAACTAAGTAACAGCGTGGATATTTAGCTCACTGGTTGGAAGGTTTGCCCATATTCTTATCCACTACCTATAGAAATTTTAAAAAGAAATGTTTCAGTGTTTTCCAAAATCGATGAGAATTTCATCCTGGTTTTCTAAATGGCTAGTGACTGGTAGTTGAGTTTCCTGGCAAAAAAGACTGGTTGTTGAGTTGATTGTAAGGAACGATGTAATCAATCCGTACTGAGAATTAAGCGATTAGGAAGATATTCCTCCTTAAAACCAAACATATAAATGAGCTATTATTGAACTGTGACATTTTTTATTAACCATTTGGTTACTGTAACCGATGGATATAACTTATTCTAATTATACACTCAAAAAATCTAGAGATCTAGCACTAGGGGGCTTTCTATGTGTTTGTGTTTGATTGGTGAATAATGAGGATCTCTAGGATGATGGAGGGTCTAGGATCTCTGAGACACAACACCATCTACCAAGTCTCAACGACAACTAGCTTCTTCTACAGCCAAACTCTTTACAATTCCTCTACATGGATCTCCGAAATTGTCAATGGATACTTCTATGCTGCAGCTTTTTAATCATATGCAAGCCTGTCAAATTTTGGTACATGGACTGAAATAATAAGCAATATTGACAAAAGAAATCATAGTAATTTCAATTTTAGTTGAGGCAGGTTCTCGCACCCTCAGGTAAAGTTGGCAGCGCACCTTCAATGAGCGATTCCAAAACCCGTTTATTGGGGAATTTGGTAGTTTATGGAAGCAAACACTCCTTCAAGACCCCAAATGAAAAGCTTTCCGTTTCAAAATTTTCATCATAATATTTAGGCTTGATGAATCAATGAGATTTTTTTACTGGTGCTAGTGCAATAATCTTTTGCGCGCATCAAGAAGACTCTAAGAGCGTGTGTTTGATTGCATAGAATTCTATTCCATGGAAATTCATTAGGAGACTACCTATATCTAAGATAATTTGATGTTTACTCACCAATCATTTATTAGGTTTTGTAATCAATGTTGGAAATGAAATTTTTATGAACACGAGAATCACATGCTTTGGAGGCACAAATGAGTGATTCTTATGTTCATGAAACTTCTACTCTCATCATTGATCATAAAATTTAATGGATAATGACTACAACTTCAATTTAGCTTTAAATGTATAAATCCATACACACCCTAAAAGTTTGAAAAAGAAAATTTTCGCTAGGGTCATGGTGAAAAACTCCAATGTGGTTTTCAAATAACCGGCTCCCACTTATTGTGCCACACACAAGGAATGCATGGTGTTATTTTCAAAAGAAAAAATTACAAATCTGTATTATTTATTCAAAAAAAAAAAAATCCCATGGTTTTTTGATTTCTTAAATTTCTCTTATTTATTCAAAAAATGGTGTAATGGTTTTAAATGTGTTTATTTTTTCGTATCTGTTTTACATATGCTGATTTCTTTATTTCTTTATTTCTTTATTTATTTTGTTCTATATACATAAAATATTTTACAACTTTTCTAAATCCTTGCAAGTTAACATGAACAGAAACCATCCTATATACATTAACATGAAAAAACCAACTTTGTCTTGGGTCCGAAATGTTGGAGCAGAGTGGGCTCTAGTTTAAGTTCGGATTATTGTTGTCAAGGACTGCAATCTCAAAGAATTGGAGCAATAGATTCACAAATGGTGACTGATAATTAAAGATCAATCATATAGATGATACCTCCTGCACAATGGAACGAGCCTGGGTGCGGCTGCAGTCCCCGTGGGTGTAACTCCCACAAGCACCACGAGGTGTTCCAAAGCTCGCACGCTTGATTGATGAGATAGCTTGCTTAGGAGATGGGCAATCTAATTGAAGGTCTGGTCCTGATTTCTTTCCTGTCTTAACATCTGAGTCCCACATATCTACAGGAGATGGGTGCCTCTCTGAGACGCGTGCACACAACCTTTCTACCTGTCTTGTAGCAAAAGATATCCGTGTCGGATCCCCACCTTTCTCCTCAAACAACACCAGAATGTTACCACTTGGTTTAACCCATGATCGCGGGACATGATACCTGTGACACCAGGAAAGTATAGTTAAAAGTCAATCAAGGTTTTAATTGGGTCACAACAACAGATCGAACTAAACTGAAGCAATTTTAACCAAATAAATTTAACGAACTCTGAATAAATATAGAAGAGTTTAAATAGTCGTAACTAAATGCTTACATTGTCTGAGATGGCTTGCCACAGCCCGTGTAACATTTACTTGAGCTGTAAGGTCCTCTGTAATTGCAGGTATCAGTACAACCACTATTGGGAGCAATGTATGTTGGCCAGTAACGACCAATGCTTTGGCCATTCACCCACGCCTCACCCTTCCCCATTCCCGTGAAGTCTATCGCAATTGGATCATTACCACCAGGAGCATCAAAACTTTTCTGAATTAACCAACATGCCATGTTAGTATCTAAAACACTCGGTACATGATTAAATTATTTTTTCAGTTAAATGGGTCTAAAGAAGTGCATAATGACAATCACATGAGAGATAATCATTGTTGGGAAACTGGCCCATGTACACTAGCAACACTTAACCAACAAGAATCAATAAAATAAACAAGAAACCAAGGATTGTGATTTCGTTTTTCAAGGTAATTTCGGTAAAACTGATTTTAAGAAATATTTCGTTGTGTATAGAGAAAAAACGTAAAAATTCTGATTATAATTTTGAAGTTATCAATATAAGTTAAACATTTTAAACTCTTACAAATTACATAAAAAGTACCACGAAACTCGTAATGTCATACAAATTACATATTGCATAAGAATCACTTAATATAATCAAAATTTAATAATTAACTAAAATTATAACAGGTTAAAATGTACTGACATTGAGATTGACCTAATGAAAAAAATAAAAATTCAGTAACTAAAAAAAGAGAAATATTCAGTGAAATTTTGACATTTTTTGAGAAATCACATTCTTTGCAAGAAACAATCATAGAACACAAGATATTAAGATTATGTTCTTGAGATCGAGGTATGTCAAGAAATTTTAAATAATTAAAGTATGCTAAGGGTAAAACAAGTGCTTCAGGATAAGTCGCTACTGATAACAACCTTACATAATCTGGCAAATGATGAGGATTTACATATAAATGATGCAATGAATATTATGGCTGCAAGGTGGTAAGGTACATGACACAAATTCTTTTGATAAGCAAGACCAAGCAATTTTGTTAAAAGGATCCGTGGGAGTGAGAATCTCATAGCAACCAAAAAAAGGGAAGTTACATCTGTAACCTTAAAATTAAAAACAAAGTATATGGATCACTAACCTAGATCTATTTGATTTTACTTTTGTGCTGGTATGAAATGACGGGAAATGTTTGGATCTTCACTTTTTTCTATAATTAACATAATAATGCATTTTTCAGTTACAATTTCCAAGCATACGAGGCTTTCACAGTTTTCCAAGAATCAAGCTGTTAGTTATGCCACTCGTGAATCATTATGATTGATTGGTGTCAATATCACAAGGATCACCAGTGATTGGAATATATGTTAGACCCAAATGAGGGAACTGTAAATCAAATATGGATTGGAGGTAAGATTATTTAACCCAGAAGAAATACAATATCATGAAGGGTGTTCTCTCCTATGTGTGTAACAGGGAGAGATGATGGCTTACATGGATTTTCAGGATGTTGTACTTTTTATACAAATGAAAAAAAAATGATATATTAATCTCAAAATCATCAATGAAATAGCAGGACTTGAGCAACTGTTTACCTTGTACCATATTAAGGGTTGGTTTTTGGGCAAGGTAGAGCCTGAGACCCACTGAGCAGTACTTCCATCAGATAGACCCAATTCTTCACCTTTTAGTCCAACCTGAGAAAAAAGAAGTCCTCGTCATAAAACTTTAAGAACATAAACATAGTCTCAAAAGAGCTTACGAAACAAGTGCAATTGAATTTTTAATATGAATCACTTCCTTTGAATTTTCAAAATGTTGTCCTATTTCTTCATTTTCAATCATGAGCACCATGTCATGTCTCTAGCTGAAGTCAACTAAGTAATACTGATGGGTTCCGTAGAAGCTTAAAGACCAAATCATTGAAACTTAATTAATAAAGTTTTAAAACTCCAATAATATTTTCAATACTCAAAACAAAAAACTAATTACAACTTATGAATAAACCTATTTTACCAAAATAAAACCCTAAACCTAATCTAATTGGACTTCTAATCCTACTTGGGCTTAACATGGACTTGTCTAATTATTTAAATGATAATAATAAATAATAATAACCCATATCTACATCATTCTCCCCCGTTTCGAAAAGCTCGTCCTTGAGCTTTGAAGATGCAATCCTCAAGAAATGCACTACTAAGAGTCGGCCTCAGACTATGAAAAATCAAATCAAAATGTTGCCACCAAAAATAATATCCAATGTCTATCCTAGGACAAAAGAAATCCATTGCACTAATTGAATGTTTCTACAAGCAAACTTCTCAAAACGAGCTTCAAACATGTCCCAAATTGGGTCATAAATGTTGTCTCGCCGAGGTACATAGCCTGGCATGTGGTGTTGAATAACCTCCATAGCATAATCACAACCAAGGATTGTGATTACGTTTTTCGAGGTAATTTCGGTACGCTTATTTTAAGAAATATTTCATGAAATATTTTGTTGTGTATGAAAAACGTAAAAATTTCGGTTGTTAATTTGAAGCTATCAATATAATTTAAGCGTTTTAAACTCTTACACACTATGTAAAGAGTTTAACAAGGCTCATAATGTCATACAAACTACATATTGCATAATAATCTATTATATAACAAAATTTTAACACTAAACTAAGGTTATAATGAGTTAAAATGTACGAAAATTGAGATGGACTTTATGAAAGAAAGAAATATTTCAGAATTTCGAAAGAAATATCGATAACAAATAAAAAGTTATATTTCGTGAAATTTCGACATTGCACTAATAACGTTCAACGGAAGCTTTCAAGCCAAATCATCAAAATTTGATTAACAAAGTTTCAAAACTCCAATAGTATTTTCAATACTCAAAACAAAAAACTAATTACAGCTTTTGAATAAGCCTATTTAACCAAAATAAAACCCTAAGCCTAATCTAAATGGACTTCTAATCCTACTTGGGCTTAACATGGACTGGCCCAATTCTTTAAATGATAATAATAAATAATAACCAATTATTACATCAAATACACAGTCATCAAACACTGACTACAATAAGAAATGAACGCTACTTGAGTTAGCAACAAGGGAACAAACCTGATAAGTCCATGGGTTTGAAGATAGATCAATGTAGTTGCCATTTTTTAAGCCTTTTAGTTTGACTGGACCAGTGATTCCAGCACCCTTTAAGTCGTAGAATGCTCCATAGTTCTGGGGAAAAACAGATTGCATCAGGTGTAGTGCTGCATGGGAATATATTTTAGTGCACCGAACTTGGTAGTCAACTTATCACATAGCAATCACAAAACCCTAATGTTGCAAATACATTAAACATGTCAACTCGATATAAGTGCAATAATAGGGAGTAACCATCTTCTAAGCTACTGAAGGAAAGAAACACCTCAAATCGGAATTTTGTCACAAACCTGAAGTCCCACTGTTACACTCAACAGATCGATAGTATTCTTTCCTGGTACAAGTGTAATTGGCTTATCGAAGGTCACCTTAGAATTGCCGTTATTTCCTGCTCCACTCCCTATAAAAGACACCATCAAGATGAAATCCTATTATTAGGTTGCCACACTTACTAAATCTTTTAACATAACTATAAAACCATTTTCATTGCGGTAGTAATTTTTTTACCAAATTCTTTTTTATTCAAGTCCCATGCTTTCAAGTATTAACTTGTGAAGGTGACAAAATAGTCTGGATTGACTGCAACGGCTTAAACTTGGGACATGTGGAAAACATAGTGTGTGAAATTATATTTCAAATCCTAGTGTCTATTTTGGCAGTAGACTTTTTATTTTTATTTTTATTTTTATTTTTATTTTTATTTTTATTTTTATTTTTATTTTTATTTTTATTTTTATTTTTATTTTTATTTTTATTTTTATTTTTATTTTTATTTTTATTTTTATTTTTATTTTTATTTTTATTTTTATTTTTATTTTTATTTTTATTTTTTATAGTTTCTTAGAAAGAGTTAAGATCCCCTTCACACTTTTAATACAGCATAAAAAGATCAAGATTCATTCTTTGCAATTTTCGTAGTTTATAATTTTACAATACCTGCAAGCTTTCCATTAATAAAAGCACGGGCAACATGACCAAGTGATTCCACATGAAGTATGGGTTGAGTTCCATCTTGAAGGAATGATTCGTCTCCCTGGATTTCAGTGCTGCCAAATGATTAACAAGAGAGAATTGTGAGGTCAAATGCATTAAAACTGAAAAGGCCCAAAATAATGTAAGAGTTTTTAAAAGTCAATAGCTTTTTTACCTTAATGAATACCATAAATAATCACTACCATCAGTTGTAGTATTTATTTGCTCCAGCAGTCCAGATTTCACAAATGCATCGCTCTTTGAGATCCCGACAGGTTCATTAACCCAACTCCACTCTGAATCGGAAGCATCAGAAGAATCAGCACTTGTTTCTGAGGACTGACTAACAAACTGTGCTTTCGTAACCTGGGTATTGACCTGAAACATACCAAAATTCTCATTTGCTCTAGCAACCAATAACCGAATCAGTTCTTTTATGCAACATGTCACGTGCCCTCCTAATACTAATGTTAAGTGACAACTATAAATTCAAAAGTACTTCGTCAAACACGAGTTCTTTGAAAAACATGGAATTTAAGTTTTATTGTGCAGTGGGTAGAATTGAAATGATACAAAGGATTCTAGACTACTATTTTTATTCTTGGGTAGTACAAACTATCTTTTTCACTAAAACATCTATTTTAATCCAATCCAAACAGTGAAAAATTACATATCTGTATGGAAACTTTCCCTCAGTTTCTCATGCAACCATACAGGTGATAAAGTAAAATGTTCAAGAGAAGTTACGAGACAAACCTGTGCCGTATTGAATACCACATTTTTACAGTCTGGTAGGATGCTCACAGACCACGCAGGTAAATGGTATGTGTTCCCATTGAATTTCACAATTGCATCAGATTTAGTGTCGATGTTGGCAAGAAAAGCAGCACATACTCCTGAATCTGTTTTGTAAACATGTGCCTGAGATGGAGAGAATTCCCATATTAAAATTTGGTATTAGTAACTCATGCCAAATTGCCAATAATTCCAGAATGGCTTTTAGGCTAAAAAAGGATGGTACTGAATCAAATTAGCTAATGATTGGACAAATAAAAAATTTGGCAATCGAAGGCAACGAACAATCAAGGATACACAGCTATCCATCTCACTGTATAAAACTATCTAGTGATATTTTGTGCTTTGTATTGGGAAAATATTACCGTCTTTATGCACATTTGTTTAGAAGACCAAGTTGTAGCGGCCCTATCCTGATTCATTAAATCACGGTCACCATGCAACCACATAGAACATCGCGTCATACTTCCAGTGGATTCTTGTTAATAATAAGATTGTGGTGAAACCCATCCATCATACAGCAATATAATACACAGATATTCTAATGTTCTGTCGAACTCATTAATGAATACAAGTCCATGGAAAGCCTAGGAGTTATCCTAATTGAACTTTTGTCAGCGTATCCTTGTGATGACCTTTTTTAAATGTATATTAATCTATCTGCTATATCCTCTCAAATAAAAGTTAATCAAATAATGTATGGTCCTATACAATCTGATTGCTCTGAGGCATCAGTTAGGTAAAATATGTAGGTTTTACATTATCTCCCAGGCCTTTTCACTTGTCCTACTCCTAATTAGATTTTGACTAATCGTTAACTGTAAGGTACTCCTACTTCTTAAAGTCAAAGTATGAAAATGTATGTGCTTATTCAACACTCAGTATAAATGAATTGCAACATTTGTCATCAGAGCTAACTAACATAAGTAGCAATTACCTCTAAATTTGAACCAAGATGAGTGTAGGTTGGGTCAGTAGCTACCAATGCTTCCTCACAAAGCTTTATGGCTTTGTGCAGATCTTTTAGGTGCCCCCATTTAGGTTGTCTTATGAGTCCTGTAGTCCAAATGCAAAAGTATGAATTTTAATTTAATAGAGATTGAGACATTCAGCAAGGGCCTGCAGATTACAACTACTTCAGCAAACATTAGAGAAGCATGCAGTACTGATCAAAATACATAGTGCCATTTAAAGCTGAGATAGTATAAGAAAGTGTCGCCTGTTATGCCTTTAAGCTCACACAAACACCGTCCCAAAAGGAACAATTTAGACAAAATCACAAGCCTTGTAGACTTGTACTCAATTAGAGAACCATTATCATGTAGCCTCCAAGTATAAGTAATGGTATCTTAGGCTTAGGCCATCCCTTATGGAGATGTTTAAGTGTTACATTACCTCATAATATAATCATACAACAATACTAAAATCAGTGAGGTTGACCATAGCAAACTTACCATATTCATCAATTGGAGCATCATAATCATAGCTAGTGGAAATAAAGGGTCCACCGGAAGTCCGGCCAAAGTTCGTCCCACCATGGTACTGTTCATGAAGAGTGAAATTTATCATCACTCCTCAATAAGAATTTACTCGAGTGTAAAGTTAATCCCCATCTCACAGAAAACAACAATTAAAAAAGCACCGAGTTTCAGAAATAAGTAAAGAACCATGTAATAATTTTGGAAAGTTCCTCCTCTCTGGTAAAAGCGTGCAACAGCAAATGCAAGATCTTGAACTGGTCTGTATGGCACCGCCCCACCAAATGACAAATACCTGGAATAGCATATGAAAAGGTTGTTTAAATATGAAAATCAATGTTGAGGAAAACCTTGCAGCTATAACAATTGGCAATTTGCCTAAAGAATTGCATCACGAAAATAACTAAAATTGTTAGAATGAAGAACACCTTACCACCCGCTCCAATTTTCAGTCCACATCTTAGGTTTCTTGTTAGAATTAGGAGTGAATCCATCACAGTAAAATCCATTGCAAGCATTGATCTGCAGGTTTTGATTTTTAAATTAATCAGTCATGTAAGCAATAATGGGAACTGGTATTCTGTTAAAATTATAGAATGCGTATCAGACTGACTGATGAATTCAAAAACTAAGTATTTGTATCATTGTATCTGAACTACAAAATTATCTGAGAAAATTAGAAGTTCAACTTACCATGGGATCAGGAGCATCGCTTTGCTGGCACATCACCCATGGAACCCCTGTATCCAACGATGTAGCCATAGATGCTGACCATGTGATGTATCGCTTGGCAGCAGACCCGTAAGAACTTTGAACATTTCCATACTCATTTTCAATCTATTCCCAAACCAAATGTGCCTTGTCATTCACAACTAGTTCATAAAGCATCAAAGCACCAGAACATTTCAAATTGGATAAACATTTCTATCACACATCAACAGAAGATAGAAATTGAACCTGTGAGAGTATTATCGGTCCTCCTTGAGAGGCATAAAGATTCTCCTCCTTCATCATATCCACAATTTTCGTTGTAAACCTTTGCATTTCCGCCTAAAACAAAATAAATTTTAACAAAAAATAGTTACACCATTTCGATTACGCAACATACATCAGGAATAGCTCGGCCAAAGAGGATAAACCTTAAATGGCTCATTATCCGTCCTAAATTTGATTCCCGGAATAAAATGCAACCAAAGAGGGAATCCTCTGTAATCCAAAACAAGAAACATCACTCACAAGTCACTACTACAAAATCTCCAACAAATTTGCGACCTATTTACATTACACCTTAAAATAAAATAAAAATAAAAAGTAAAAAAAAAATCCAAATGTTTCATGTTCCTCATTCAACCTGTTCAGTACAATGTGCATTCTTGACTCTTTTTTCTTTTTGATTAAAGCGGGTTTTCGACTTATATATCACAAGCAAAATCGAGATTATTTTTACCCGTAATTCCATTCAGCACAAACATAAGGACCGATTCGTAGATGAAGATAGAGACCAGCTTCTGCAACTAACTTCACGAACTTCACCAAATCATTCCTTCCGGAAAAATCATACTGTGCAGCACATCACAACTCAAAATTTAAATTTCAAATTTCACAATTCAAATATCAAATTTCTAAATGTAATTCACTGACACACATAGAAACCAATAGCGAATAAGTAAGAACCTGATTGCGAACAGGTTCGTGCGAGTTCCAGAAGACGTATGTCTCAATCACATCAATGCCTCCGTCCTTCGATTTCTGAATCAAATCAGGCCACATCTTCACAATTCGCGCACACACACACACACAGAAAGAGAGATTGAAAGTTAGAAAAGAAGCAAAAACAAGAACAAAGAATCCTCGA
Source organism: Berberis vulgaris (assembly GCA_963556465.1). NCBI lineage: Eukaryota > Viridiplantae > Streptophyta > Magnoliopsida > Ranunculales > Berberidaceae > Berberis > Berberis vulgaris. The sequence continues at coordinate 3,607,814 of OY747133.1, forward strand.
GATGCGCAGCGAATGAATGAACGAACCTCAGGAGTGCTTCGAGGATAGTGAATTGAGCCAGAAACCAAGACTCGGCGCTTTCCATCGATGACTAAGGCTCGATGATCGTAGGTGACTGTAGAGCTCATCGAAGAGATGATGAGATTGCTCAACAGCGAAATCAGAAGAAGAAGCAAATCAATCTTCATCTTCTTGCGAGAGCTTCTATCTTCTTCGATTTTCTTCTTTTTATTGAGGAGGAGACATTGCTTTGCTTTGCTTTGATGCTTTGAGTTACTTGCTGGTTTTGTGAATGAAAGATGAGGTTAAGTTTTCTAACGTGCGCCGGAGACTACACGCTACTAGTACTACTAAGCTTCTTCAACTTCAACTGAACACTCAGTCTCTACTGCCTTGGTTGATGATAATAATCCACAGGCTTCTCTTCTCTTCTCTTCTCTTCTCATCTCATCGCCATCTCTTCTTCTTCTTTGTAGATAGACGAGGGAGAAGAACAAGACACGACGATTTATGCCGCGATTTTTTTATTTTTATAATGAGAGTCAAAAACAAACTACCTGAATTTCAAGGATGTGATTTCGTTTTTCGAGTTAATTTCGGTCACATGATTGAAAAATTGTAGAATACGTAAAATATATATAATAAATTTTATGAACATAATTAATATGTGAAAAAATATATATAAGTAAGTAAATCTATTCAACATGGAATCAATATTTAATTAGAAAATGCGAGGTGAGGTGATTTTAAAAATCAATATATAAGTAAAAATATATATATATAATTAGAACGTCAAGTTGTGATTTCAAAAATTAATAAATAATTATAAAAAATGATAATTAGAAAAAACTCCACATTTTACATAAACTTTGAAAACGTAATTTTGATAGCTGATTATGTTGTTGAGTAAATAAAAGCAATAAGGAAAGGATGATCAATTATTGACACAAGTTATATGTGGTGAGTATAAAATCTATGAGTCAAAACATTGAAAATAAATGTCTTGTACCTACTAATTAGTCCATTCACAAAAGAGGAAAATGAGGTACCAAACTCGATCTTATCGTTGATCTTTTGTATAAATGGCATGACCAGTTGTTGAGTAAATGAAAGCAACAATTTATTAGGTGTTTAAAAGTCCTTACTCCTACACCTTGACTTGAGTTTTGTTTGTTCAAGTACTCAGTGGTCTGCACTAAATACTGGCAGGTGCTTATTAAATTGTTATGAATTTATAATTTATTAAAAAAATTGATTAAAAGTAAAAGCAAATACTCGGTCAAATTAAACTACTTCTTGGTTCTGATCAAAACAAAAAACAAACACCACCTTAATCTAGTCCATAATTTTCCTGCTCACTTACTCCATAGAGAATCTCTTTAAATTGTCTTAGGAGCGTCTTTAGGATATGTTTGGTTGCATGGAATCCTATGTCACGGGAATCCATGAGGGGACCCCTACATTTTAAGCTAAATTGATATATCACTCCACATTCACCATTGATCACAAAATCAAATGATGGTCAAATGGTAGATGTGGAGTGATATATCAATTTAACCTAAAATGTAGGGATCCCCTCATGAATTTTTATGACATAGAATTCTATGCAACCAAACACACCCTTAGTGTTGTTAATTTCCATGATTCCATGATCAGTGATCTTGAATGTAAATAAGAAATCTTGTACTAATGTTCTTGTTTTGGTCCTAATAAACTTTAGGTGTTATTCAACTTTTTTACTCCAAACTTGCTAGTATTATAGTTTAGAAAAACATGTTAATAACTCATCAATTAAATAGTTCCACTATTAGGGTTTTTAACAAATCAAAAAATATGCAAACCATTATCAATCATTAAAAAGACAGAAATTCTATTTGTCTAGGAAACCAGCGAGGGAGGGAGGACCCTCCATCTCCCTCGCGATGCGTGCAAATGATGGGAGACACGCATCGCGAGGGAAATGGAAGGTCCTCCCTCCCTCCCTCGCTGGTTTCCTCGCGATGTTGCCATGCATGTCCATAACAAAGGTCAAAATGTTTACCAACAAAAGTGAGTTAAAGCTGGTGTAATGTATATGGTTGGTGTAAAGTCCTTTGCATTTTAATCCAAGTCCTTTGTAAATGTTGGGACTTGGCATGTCTTCAGTTATATTACTGCATTAATCCAAGCATGTCATTTGAGAGACTCAACGGAGTCATCACTTGGATTTGAACTATTCAATCACGGTCACAAGTTTAAGTTTAGATACGAACCCAAATCGAATAAGACATACTAATTTGAATGCCTTCCGTCACAAACTATTGTGTCAATGCTAAACTTATATTATACATGGTTTTGTTAGATTAAACATCCACAACTAGATACAACTTTTAAAAATGATATATTGGATATATCTATTGTGACTAAACTATGTTTAAATTTTCAAAAAAAAAAAAAAAACCAATGAGCACTTGAGATTACGGTTAGGGATGGCAGTGGGACGGATTTGGGCAAATCCATCCCCATTCCGCTGGGGATGGCGGATCCCCGAATCCACCCCGAATATTCGTTTATCATATTTTTTAAAAACCATCTCCACACCAGACGGATTGGCGGATATTTGCCCCACCCCGTTTAACCGGAAAAAAAATAATAAAAATAAAATAAAATCGAAGAGAAGAGAAGAATAGAAACCCCAATAGCATTAGCATCAGATCAAAAAGAGAGTAACAACATCAGAGGCAAATCTCTTGCATACAATCACGATTGAAACCCTAATAATAAAAAACAAGATGTTGTAAAGTAAATTTGATTGGATATAGAACAATGTGAATGCGGAAGAGAATAGATCAGGGGGACGGTGACTCCCTTATTCATCCTAACAGCAGATACAACATTCAATAAAGTAGAAAACAAGATCTACTTAGGATCTCAGGCATCATCTGCTTGCCAAGACGCTAGGGATACTTCCAGATTTCACCGTCCGCTGAGAAATTGTAATCGGATCTCCTCCGACTGAGCCCCCTTGAATCGGACGGCCTTAGCCTCCCCGATCGGACGGCCTTAGCCTCCCCGAGCTCTCTCTTAGCTCATCGCATTATGTTGCCCATCTTGGAGGTCGAAGACAACAAATCTAGTGAATGTAACCACACCAACCTCCAGCACTACCATTGGCTTCATCAGGAGGTTTCTTCACAAGAGATCTACCACAACCTCTGTTGGTGTCGATGGTGGTGCTCAGTCGGTGTTTCTGGGTGATAAGCTTTGTGATCAATTTGAGTGGAGATCGGCTCTGTCTCAAGGGGCTCATGCCTCCTCCCATGGATCCTGAGGAAGAAATAAGAAATTTGAGAAATGAGAGATCTGAGAGATGAGTAAGGGTTAGGGTTTTATTTTTCATTTTTATAGGTTAGGGGTATTTATTGATTGCATCACCTAAACGAATATCCGTGAGGCGGATATGGCTAAATCTGTATCCGCCCCAAATAATACACAAATACTATTTAGATATCTGTATCCGCCCCAACATCCATTTAGCCATAACCAAAACCGCCCCAAACGGAACGGGCGGGGCGGATATTCGTAAAAAGCTGCCCCATTGCCATCCCTAATTACGAGTTAGTTGAATCATATTTGGAATGTTCAGGTCATTGAGAATTACGTAGAAGACTTTGGAATTATACTCTCATGTAACTTGATTGCCAAATTATTCAATAGTTCGTGAAGCCAATATGATTGTTTAATGAGGATTAGGCTATGCCACTAACTCCAATATTAGACCAAGATCACTGAAATACCAATATTAGACCAAGATCGCTGAAATACAAGTGCTTGTACTTTGTGTTTCATACACATTTGACAACTTTGTTTTCATTTAGAGCTTTTCTTTTTAATGTTTGTTCTTGAGTTTTCATGGTGAAGTTTCTGACAAGGAAGGAAGGTTTCGCAATCAGAATATCCAAATCTGATCCATTTACAAAACTAGTCTTTTTGTGTTGCCCACACGCCTATAACTTGTCTTGCTTTCACGCTTGAACTTTACCATGATAACAAGCATTGTGAGGAACGTATCTTTCAGCACTTGCAAAGTTACAAAAATACTGTACTAACAATAGTATACAGCTATATATACGCATCATATACTATACAACTATAAGCTTAATTCAAAAATATAAATATCTTGAAAAGCCAAACCAATAGCTAGCATTGGAATTTGAAATTGCCAAGGTCTGACACCTTACAGTGGCTCCGACTCCTTGACCCGACCTAAGGACTTCACAGCCAAGACTAACAAAAGAGGGGCATGAACTTTCAGATTTTGAGATCAGCTAGATTCAGTAATGTTGGGTTGGAGTCTTTTCGTCATCAGTCATCCTTAAAATCCAATGAAATCGAATTATTTGAGAGAAGCCTCCTATGGTCATATCATTTTTGTTTGAAATCTCTGATGTAATTCATATGTTAATATAGTTTTATATAATTCTATAAATCAATACCCAAAAATACATAAATAAGTAAATAATAAAATCTAATATAGGAAAAACTGAACTCAAATCCACAATACACCTCTAAAACTAATACAAAAAATGAAAGATATAAGCCTCAACAATAAAATCTCTATTTCTCTTTAAAACACAACATTCAAATTTGAATACAAAGCAGAGAAAAAAAGAAAAGAAGAAAATTCACAAATTATTTAAAATAATCCTCAGCAATCATGATTTTGTTCGGCTTAAACTAATCCAAGTCGTACCAGCACTAACACACCAGACCAGGAACCAATATGCATGGATGCAATAGTGCAACAAACAACAGTAGCATTCATTGATGATCACAAGAAGCAAGCACCAATCGATGCAAATGCAAGTGTCATCCCTGCATTCATACTGAGACCCACTGCATCAGATGAATCAGCTGAAGCAGACTCGGAAGGACTATCAGAAGGAGATGAAGAACCTTTTTCAGGCTTAGGTGCAGAAGCTGGCGCTGGGGGTCCAAACAAGTCGAAAGGAAGCAACACCTTGTCTACTTGATATACAGCAAGCTGGCCATCGGAGAATATAGTGTTAGCAACACTTGTATCAGTGACCCCTGTTGTTATATTCACTGCATTTCCGGTGGTCGTAACATTGAGCGGATCACCATTGTCTGACCCAGCTTGTGTTCTCAAAGGGTTGCTCACAGTCTGAAACTGTGACATGGATAAAAATGTGGGAATGACATGGAACTGTAACAATTCGACCTTGTCTTGATCGCTAAGGGAGTTCAGAGTACCGGACTTTAAGCTTGAGAATGCGTTGTCAGGTGGGGCAAATATGGTCATACCAGTGTTGGAATTGTTGAGTTGGGTGTTGATTTGGTCACCAACTTGGGTGCTCCTTAATAGTCTAAGGAAGATGGTGTATTGCCCGGCTTTATCGAGGATCTTGGTGATGTTGGCTGGGGCAGGAGGTGCTGGTCCTGGGGCTGTTGGGGCTGCTGGGGCTGCTGGAGCTGCGGCTGGACCCTGGGCTAAGGGAGTAGTGAAGTGAAGGGTGAAGAGGAATAGTGTGCATAGGAATTGAAAGGGTTTCATGGCTTGCATGTTTAATTGGTGTTTGGGAAGGTGTTGATGAGGTCTTGTGAAGGGGAGTGGGTTTTATTAAGGTAGTGAGATGGGGAGAGAGATTGGAAGTAGGTGAAAGAGTTCAATCCTGGTTGGCTTGGGAACCTTACATTCTAACTTTCTTGGTGAGGTAGAGGAATCAAAGGAGATGGGAAGTTCTCTCTATCAAAAGATGTTCACTACATTGTCTTGTAAACAGGACAATAATGTAAGAGAGATTTCATTAGTAGGGTTCACATAAGAGGCTCCTATACCCTAAATCTAGATCTAGATTGGACCTTAACAAGAACTTTCTTCTTTTTAACACAATAATGTGTTTTGGTGGAGCAAGGAAGTGGGCATATCAGGTCTGTCATGAATAAGGGACTTTGCTAGAGAATTAAACTTTGTAAATCTTACCGCTGCTACCAAAGTAACCTGTTAAACATAAATTCCACAAGTTTGTACCGCAATTCTTTGGTGTGTCAAAGAATGTGGCGCAAGTGGATTCATGCTACTCCATTTAGCATGAGTCGCAAAGTTTGGTTTATGACTTCAAAAACTTTGATTTTCAAGAGTAATATTCTTATGGGTAGCAGGTAGTTTTCCTATTAGAAGTGCTCTATTACTCGCAAACTAAGTAACTAACTAAGCTAGTGGGTATCTTTCAGAGCTTTAGTTGACAAGATAAAATGGCTGACAATCCTGTTAGCAAATGGTTAGTGGGTTTGGATAATCCACTCGTACATCCATCCACCGTGAATATTCTAACGGTATTGCAACCACCTATCAATCGTTTCCTTGAATCACTTGTTAGGATTGCATTTTATCAATTATCAGATGACTTATGTGAAATTTACATGTAAAAACTTGAGACTTGGCAAAATACACTTTGTCTGATTTTGCTTGCAAAAGTTGCAAGAGTCTATTAAGAAGATTCAACCGCCAATTACCCTTGCTTTTTTAGACGACGGGTCAATAGATGCACTTTGGCTCTTTCTAAAACATCTCTGATGAGGCTAACATCTTATCTCTCATTTTAGGGGGCACTGTATCTTGAAACTCTTTTGCGGAATGCAACATTTTATTCGATGTTGACCAAATCTTAAGTGTCGTTTTGCTATAGTTTCAGTTATGACTACGGATTTGTCCAGCCTACATCAAAAACTGCGTTCTTCTGACTGACTTGATATTCTTCCATTAGCACTCTTCAAATCAAACTAACAGCAGCCATGTTTGTAAGCGAACTGTATAGTTAATTTTATAAATTTGCAACAGTCTCCAACTAGAAAACTTAGTAATACTCTTCAAGAAAATGAGACAGACGAGTCAAATAGGTTATCAGGGGTGAAAAGTGACTGGGCAGTTCTGAAAATTTTAAGCAATACAATGATCAGTTGATCACCAAAGGTAGAATGTAAATACACAAAGAAAGATTTAGAAGATTGTGAGAAATGAAAACTGAAGTTGTAGAGCATTACAATATAGACACACCCCAGAAACATGCCAAGACAATAAAAAAAAACTCAACTCAATAACCCGTGTCTATAAGAGATGTTGATACTATGAGATATGGATGCACATCATGTAATGGAACTCCCGTGTAGCAAATATGAATACAAAAGAAGACAAATACCACATATAATTTGGATGGACAAGCAGAAGCAGCACTTGGCCATATCACTTCTTCAAAACACAAGCACGAGCAGCACTTGGTTAGGATAAGTGCTTAGGATACTTCAGAAATATCACTTCTTCAACACACTGCATAAAAGTTCAAAAGTAGCTTCTTCAGAATGAATTGGAAACAATCAAGAAACAAAAAACTCTGCAGGTCAAAGTTAAAGTGAAAAAAAAAAGACATGAAAAAATGAATGGAGAAGATCTCCGAGAAAAAATAACAGAGAAGATCTCCACTCCATATTTGAACTGTGTAAGATGTTTAAGGTTTACAATGAACACTTTGCATAGTGAGGGAGTGTTCTGGTTTTTATTGATTCATACTTCGAAAATCAAACCATTATCCCAACTCATCATCTTATTTTCATGCTAAAAACATGTCTTAATACGAGAAAATCAAAGTTTATGGGAAAATCTTCAAAAACATCTTAGAATTTACTCGTGCTAGACTAGGAACATTCTAGGCCATTGTATCAGAATAGAATATATCTACTCAAACAAGGAAAATACTAGCATTATTGAAGAGCATAATTATTCTATATAACATGCTTAATCAATCATGTAAGCTTTATAATTATCACAAGACAAAAGTACCCACGTCGTCTTCACTGCACACCAAAACCAAGGATGCTTTTTATTATTCCTGTTCCTCCAGGCCCTGACCTGGAAGAAGAAAGCAGTTAGGAAGAAGAGCACCTCGACTAGCAAATCACTGCCTCATATGATCTTTAGAAGAATGCAGATCTTCTCGGATCAGCACCAACCTGATTTGCTTTGGACCCCAAGCCACAAACTCTTTGCATTAAGTCAATTTAAGATCATTCCTATTCCTATTCCTAACCTGAACTCCTGCTAGATATCCACACCCCACATAACTAATAGTCAATAGGTTTCTCACACTCCGATTCCGATATGCTACCAAAGGGTTATGCTGCAACTTTGACCAGAAGTAGGTCGGGGTAGGCATCTCATCCTGCGATCCCGATCCCGTCCCGATTTTTTTGGGTCCTTTTGGGATTGATCAAACGCATCCTGTGCCGATCTAGAGTGGGATGAGATCGAGATGGAGATTTCAATCCCTTCTATCTCGTCTCGTCCCGAACTTATTTATTTAATATTTATTATTATTAATTTTAATCAAACTACTATTCTAAAAGAAAATTTAGGATGTGTTTAAATTAAATCAAAACATCTACTATTTGAAAACTTGTTTGATTTGGTACTTTATGTTTAGATAAAACTTAAGTTTTGATATTGTAGGTCAAATAAACCCATGAAAATTTATATTTTTTCACATTTTAGATTGGTTATAGGACAATTATTTTTTAAGACATTAAAGCCAAATGATGGTTTATTTTAGTTTTGCACTATGAGTTATATAACAACTATTGATTAGTGTATCATACAAAGGATGCTTAACATAAAAAAAAATTGTAAGTTCATTGGACCAGTTACAATGATTTTTCTGTAATCTTCATTAGAAGACTATTTAGTATCCGCTCATCTCGTCCCGTTCCAAATCCGTTTGAGATGGGATGAGGTCTATCTCGTCCCGTCCCGATCCCGAACAGGATGGGATGGGATAAAGATGAGGTCTGTCCCATCCCATCCCGTGCCCACCCCTAGAAGTAGCTGACCGAGAACTTAGGCAGTTGAAATTATGAAGTTCCCCAAATGTGTCTTCAATTGACCATTACCAAGAATTCCTTCATTGATTCACCGCATGTCTAAAGATTACAAAATTTGTCGGATTGCTGCTACATCAAGAATTGCTTTGGATTGGTGGACCATGTTTTTTTTTTCCAACAACGGCAACACAAGGATTACTACATGGGCGCAGTTGAAGGAAGTTTTAGTTACCAAGTTTGTTACGGTCAATTTATCCCAAACCATTGACAGCACAGAAATACACGGAACCATTCTACCACACTCAGTCCCATTGCAATCTCTTGGTGAGTGATGATGTTCATATTCAGTGATATCTACTCAGTCTTCAGATAACATCCTCTATTTGTTACATATTGAAATTAATACGTTGGAGGAAGCTACAAGGTTGAGACTTTCCTCTTACAGGTTGAGACTCTTGGTTTGAGTCAGACGTACAGTAAAAACCTCAGAAAGTTCACTTGTGTCAATTTAAAAACTTTGAGGAGCTGATATAATCTGTATGTGGGTATTTGTTTTCAGGGATATGATGATTATGTCTTTTTCATGTAACGGATCGAGCGCTTGTGACTTAATTCTTAGCACCATATGGCAAACATAGTGTTAAGTTGACTACTGAGTATGGGCCCAAGTCCGAGCAACTTGCACCGTCAAACTGGTGCAAAATCAGCCACTAGGATATACCATCTCTTCAACTCATGCTCGGCAAAGTTGCACGAGTCACCTAAGTTCTTTTATGTCGATCTAGTAAAATATGAGGAAAAAAAGGTATTCATAACACCAAGACAGCTTCACGCCCAGGCAAATCCTTCTAGGTACTAAAGTAACTCCCATCTTCTATGTATCTCCAAGGTGTCAAAAAGCATGCCTGCCCCGGGTAAAATATTCACTAGCATAGTGCATTAACTCTTAGGTAAGCTTTGGTGACTAGAACAGCAAAGAAATATGTGATACTTTGATCCATCCAAAAAAAGAGAATAAGTTTGAGATGCAAACAAAGAAAATATTTTTTTAAGGTGAAAAGAAACTTACTTGTACAAATAAGCAGCAATACCCAGAATCACACAAAGTAAAATAATATCGATACAGAAGTTCCTACTGGATCTTAGCTGCAAAAGAGCAAATATAAAGCATTCTTTAATGATGTTGCAACAAAAAAAATGACAGGAACGGAATTGACTTCAGCTCAAACATCATCACAACTAAGACATGTCACCATCACCTGATTCACAGTGTGCTTAAGTCTGACATTAGTGTTCTTGAGGTCAGAGGTAGCCCTGTCCACCTGTCATTCCGAAAGTTGCTAATTAATACGTAATATTCCTCATTTCATTTGTGAGCTTCCTCACATATACGTAAAAGATAAGCATCAATGTCTCACCTTGGAGTCAATCTCATCGACTAAAGGTACTTGCCTGTCCAATTCCTGCATTTACAAAAATAACCAACCTTGTATTTATCTCTACTTTTCCTCTACAGGATCATAATATATGCTTAACAACCAACTCATTTCTCTTTCTCAATAACAAAAAGAAGTAAAACAACCACCACCAACCTCATTCATGTCGTGAGCCATATTTTTCAGCATATCCAACCCTTCGGATATAACAGCCAGACCTTCATCCTGCATTAATGTTGAAAATTGGTTGTTAAATAAGCAATGATTCATGCTCGTACAATCTAGTAGTGCTTATCAACTTAACATTATTTTATCCAACTAGCTATGACATGAGTGTAACCAAAACAAGCAACCCCTTGCATTGCACTTACCTGTTTCATTCTCCGCATTTCATACTCTTGTCTAAACTGACTTGACTCCTCGGTTTTCTGAAAGTATTCGCTATCAAACTTCCCATCTGTAACAAGTTTTGCAGAGGGAATATATTAGCCAAATAAAATGACTGCCGAACATCATAAGAATTAGAAAAATCAACAAAAGATGGGACATAATAATATGGGTTTTAGCTCAGTATCCATTACCAGTTGTTGAGTCAAACTTAATTTCCTGGCGAGAGCCTGAGGCTGCCCAACCTCCAGTTCGTTGTGCTCCATTTGCTGACCCATCTGGTATTTCTTGAATTCTCTCCGTCAATGCTAATACTAAGTCACCACGGACCTCAAGTTCTTCTTTGGTGATCCCCTTGACCTGACACCATCTTACACTATTAATATAGCTAAAATAACACACACTGCACTAGTTCTCATGCATCTTCATAACCACTCTAACACATGGATGACGACATACAATGAATATGAACTGAAAGTAACCATTCTAAAATCAGAAATGCTAGTGAATATAACATAGAATTCAACATCAAAACTTCCACTCAAGTAACATGTAAAGTAAAGAAACACTAATTGCAAACTAGGCTACTGGCTATGTATCAATGATACGCTGCAACATTTCACACAGGCATGAAACCTAACTTCTCCTTCGATTCACTCCGCCTCCAAACAACAAATGTACATTGGAACAAACTTAATAGAGTCTATCTTTTCTCCGTTGATGCTTTTCTGAACTATTCCAATATTACATACTCAATCACGGGATGCCCCAACAAGCCCTAAATTTCTATTAGAAATCCAAATGCCCTAAATTTCCAGAGTAATTTGCACATATCTAACAAGTTACTACTCTTTTACCCCCATTTCAGGTTCCAATTTCGTCAAAACACTTCAAATATTTAGCTCACAGAATTTCTTGGGTTCACAAAATCACTAATGGGGACAACTTTGCACCAAATCAATAAAAATTAAAACTTTATACATAATTCCAAAAGAATTCAACCAAAATTCACCTTCTTAACAGCCAATCTCTCCAATTTAGGGATCTCCTCGAGCAACCTCGCCTTTGTCCGTCGAATTTCAGCATTCAAAGCAACCGCAGCGGCCCTGTTCTTCTCATTCGAAGCGGCCTCCGCTTTCTAGAAATTTCACAGTCAAATGAGATCAAACAAAACCCTAAGAGAGAGAGAAATTCGATTGAGCCTAGAGAGTTGTGTTTACTTGCAGAGTTGCATCGATGTCGGTCTCGAAAGCGGCGTAGAGACGAGCGAAGGCGTCGTCACCTCCGACGTTTGACTCCTTCTGCTTGTCGAGGTCGTACTTGTCGTATTTCTGGCAGATCGCGTCGACGCGGGTCAGAATGTCGATCACACTCATCACTGCTGTCGAGTAAATAAGCGATCGATCGAAGGGTTTGCAGAGAGAGAGAGGGCGGAGGGATCGAAAAATTTGAAGTTTGTGTAGAGAAGATACGATTGTTTGTATTTCTTCTTTCACGTTCTTCTTCTTCTTCTTGCTCTTTCAGTTCTCTTTTTTCTTGTTGCTTGTCTGTAAACTGGTTGTAACTGGTTAGATTCGAGGCCCATGGACCGTCTAAGCCCAAACATTTGCAGCTTCCAGTTGGTATCAGAGCCGGAGAAGGCTTGGTTAGTTGGTTTTAAGGTGGTGTGGTTGTGACACCCAGCTGGAAAAGGGTGTCTAAGCCTAAGGAGTGGTGACGGTTGCGTAGCCCAATATGGCGAAATCAATCATAAAAATCCAAGAGTGAGGCTAGAGAGCGAGGAAACGGTCGAGGAAATGAGCGAGGAGAGGAACGTGGCGGGGTGGGAGCCGTCCACCCCGCTCGGGATGCGTGCCGCAATTTTTTGTGCACGCATCCCGAGCGGGGTGGACGGCTCCCGCCACGTCCCTCTCCTCGCTCGTTTCCTCGCCCGTTTCCTCTACATTTAGAATTCCCCAAAATCCAAATAGGGTCCATTAAAGAAAGACGAAACTAAAACCTAAATTTAAGCCCGCACAAATTAAAGCCCAAATTCAGACCCGCACAAGTTCTCTTATAAAAAAAAAGAACGTTGCATAAGAAAATAGTTGTGGAGAGAGTTACGCCTCCACAGACGCATCTTCATAAATAATTATGCAATGAGTAAGTCTACACAGTCAGGTCTGATGGACACTTTTGCACTAGGGTATGATGTATTGCACGTGCGGCTGGAAAGAGAGCAGAATGTCACGTGCTGACCTTTTTCCCTTGGCTAACACGCTGCCTACTAGCGTCACACTCCCGTCGGACTAACTAGTCAAGGCACTTCGATGCTTGGCTAATGCTAAGTGATGCTTCGAAAGCTTAAGTGAGGAAAATGCTAAGGCACAAGTGTTTGGGCTTTTGAAAGAATGCTTTGTATTGCTTGAGAGAGTTGTACAAGTGTTTGATGATCTCTACAAATGAATGCCAAGGCCTATTTATAGGCCCTTAAAGTCCTAGAGGCTTCTAGTCTAGAACTTTCCACAATCCTCCTTCAAAGGAGTATTCTCTATGCATCTAGAAAGTTCCCACCTCCAAAGGAACCAAAAATTACAAGGAGGCTTCTAGAAAATACTACACAAATTTGTACAAGGGTGTTCTAGACTTATCCATGCTAGAACACTCTAGATAAAGCTAAGCTAGAATGTCCAAGAGCACTCTAGAACCTTCCGGAGGCATCTAGAGAAAGCTATGCTAAATGGCTCGTGACATTCTCCCCCACCCAAGTCCTTGACGACCTCGTCAAGACTGTGCCTCGAACTCCGCGATCTTGTCCTGGAATTGCCATAGGTCGCCCTCTTTCTCCCATGAGGCCTCACTGTTCGGTAGTCCCTTCCATCGAATGAGATACTCATTATAGCTTGGCACACCCCTCTGTCGGATGAGCCTCTTTGCCTCGATGCTCTCGATCTTTCGATCAAAGGAAGTCACGACCGCGGTTGGTGCCCGATGTGACTCGCCCCTCGTTGGATCTTCTTTATCACCATGGTAGGGCTTGAGCATGCTCACATGGAACACCGGATGAATCTTGAGTTTGGGCGGCAACTCAAGCTTGTAAGAAACTCTCCCGACCTTCCGTAGGACGGGAAATGGCCCCTCGTACTTCCGCACTAGTCCCTTGTGCACCGAGCGGAAGACCTTGAACTGTTGTGGCAGCAACTTGACCATGACCATGTCGCCCACTTGGAACTCGAGAGGGCGTCTATGCTTGTCTGCCCACTTCTTCATCTTCTTAGACGCCTTGTCCAAGTACGCCTTCGTTATATCAAGCTGCTCATGCCACCCTCGTGCAAGCTTGTACGCAGCGGGGCTGCTACCCATGTAGCCCGACGCAACGGCTTGTGGAGTCAAGGGCTGCTGGCCCATGACGATCTCGAACGGACTTTGTTGCGTTGATTCGGACCGCTGCAAGTTGAAGGAGAATTGAGCCACATCCATCAACCTGGCCCAATTCTTCTGGTTGGCACCCACAAAGTGCCTCAAGTATAACTCCAACAAGGCATTCACCCTCTCTGTTTGCCCATCGCTTTGCGGGTGAAAGCTTGTTGAGAAGTGTAGACCCGAACCCAAGAGCTTGAATAACTCCGTCCAGAATTTTGCTGTGAACCTTGGGTCCCGATCACTTATGATGCTCCGAGGCAAGCCCCAATACTTCACCACATGCTGAAAGAACAACTTGGCGGCTTGCTCGGCCGTGCAATCGCGTGGGGCAGGTATGAAAGTCCCATACTTGGAAAAGCGATCGACCACCACCATAATAGAGCCATACCCATCAGACTTGGGCAAGGCTGATATGAAATCCATTGATACACTCTCCCATGGCCTTTCTGGAATCGGCAAAGGCTGCAATAGTCCTGCCGGTACACGTTGCTCTATCTTGTCTTGTTGGCACACAAGACAAGTCTTCACACAGGCCTCGATATCGTCCCGCATATGAGGCCAATAGTAGTTCACCTCCAAGAGTGCCAATGTCCGCTGCATCCCCGGATGGCCAGCCCACATTGAATCGTGGCACTCCTTCATGATGTCTCGCCTAAGATTATCCCACTTAGGCACATAAATGCGACGACCGACGGTGTAGAGCACCCCATCCTCTACCCAAAACCGTCGAGTCTTCCCTTCTTTGGCCATCTCCATGAGTCCCTTGGCCAAGGGGTCTTGAGAAGTCCCCTCCTTGATCCGATCAAGAAGGTTGCTAGCGGCGCTGCTTGCGCTAGCGAGCATGGCCTTTCGGCTGAGAGCATCAGCAACAACATTAACTTTGCCCGGCTTGTACTCCATGACATAATCGAACTCCGCTAAGAAATCTTGCCACCGAGCTTGCTTGGGGCTGATCTTCTTCTGATTTTGAAAATAACTCGTAGCTACATTGTCGGTCATGATGGTAAACCGACTCCCAAGCAAATAGTGCCTCCAAGTCCGCAAGCAATGAATGATGGCTGTCATCTCCTTGTCATGCACCGGATACCGTCTCTCGGTATCATTGAGCTTGCGAGACTCATAGGCTATGGGATGCCCCTCTTGCATAAGCACCCCTCCGATGGCAAAGTCTGATGCATCGGTGTGAAGTTCGAACGACTTAGCATAATCGGGCAAGGCCAAGACAGGTTCCTCGGTGACTGCCTTCTTCAAATCATCGAACGCTTCTTGGCATTTCTCACTCCAATGCCACTGCACCTTCTTCTTCAGCAAGTCGGTCAGTGGGGCTGCTCTCGCCGAGTAGCTCAAAATGGATCTCCGATAATAATTGGCCAGCCCAAGGAAAGAACGTAGCTCCGAAACGTTCTTGGGTGGCTCCCATTCATTGATGGCCTGTACTTTGTCCCGTTCCATCATAATCTTTCCAGCCTTGATGCGGTGCCCCAAGAAAGACACCTCGTCTTGGGCGAACGAGCACTTCTCCAATTTCACGTACAGCTCGCTCTCCCGCAATGCTTGGAAAACCTGTCGCAAGTGATGCACATGTTCTTCCAAGTTGTCGCTATACACGACGATATCGTCGAGATAGACGACTACAAATTTATCTAAGAAAGGCTGAAAGATTCTGTTCATTAAAGTGCAGAAAGTAGCCGGGGCATTGGTGAGACCAAAAGGCATCACCAAGAACTCATAAGACCCATAGCGAGTGACGCATGCTGTCTTTGGCTCATCTCCTTTGGCTATGCGCACTTGCCAATACCCCGATCGGAGATCCAGTTTAGAAAAGTACCTGGCTTTACCGAGCCTATCGAAAAGATCGGCAACCAAAGGAATTGGATACTTGTTCTTGATGGTTACTTTGTTAAGTGCTCGGTAATCGATGCACATACGCAAGGACCCGTCGTGCTTGCGTTGGAACAATACTGGTGCACCGAATGGGGCCTTGGATGGCCGAATGAACCCCGCGTCCAGCAGCTCCTTGAGTTGCTTGCGTAGCTCTTCCAACTCTGGCGGTGCCATCCGATAAGGCGCCATGGCTGGAGGCCTAGCCCCTGGCTCCAGCTCGATCATATGATCGACTTCCCTTCTTGGAGGAAGTCTCTTGGGTAGCTCTGGAGGCATGACATCTTCGTACTCTTTCAAAACCGCAGCTACCTCTTTCGGAACCTCGCTGGGTTGAGGCCCATCTTCGATCAACGTGGCCACAAATGTTGTTTGCCCCTTTTTCACGCCTTTCTTCACTTGAATGGCTGACAACATCTTGGCCTCCACGATCTCCCGAGTGACAGGGACAGAGCATGCTTCTTGATCCTTTGCAATAGTCATCGACCCGTCCCTTTCTAATGTCCATGGCTTCACCGTATCCATGAACTCCATGCCCAGCACCAATGAGAAGTCGTCCATCGTGACGACAGTCAGGTCCACCGTCCCCTTCCATTCGCCCAAATGAAGGGAGACGCCTCGTGCTACACCATGGATAGGCACCGGTGCTGTGTTGACGGTCTTCAAGGTGCCTGGCTCCTTGGTGTACTGCACGCCCAGCCTTGTTGCCTCCTTAAAAGCAACAAAGTTGTGTGTTGCACCCGTGTCGACGAGTGCCTTTGAAGCCTTGCCATTTACCTTGGCTTCCACAAACAAAAGAGCGGATTTCTTCGAACGGGGTAGCGTACTTACCTTAGCCACGTTGCTTTGCTTCACCGTAGCCTTGACGCTGCTTAGCAAGCGCAAAGTCCCCATTTGCGCCTCGTCCCCCGATGATTCCCCGGACGATCCACTCTTGCCAGCGATCATCGCATTGAGCTTCTGTCGCTGTGGGCACTCCCTAGCCCAGTGCGGCCCTCCGCACAAGAAGCAGTCGCGGTTTTTCACCTTGCTATCCGAAAAGGTCTGCTTGGCTTTGTCCTTCCTCTCGAACTGCTTGCCGCCGTTGCTACTGCTGCTTCTTTCAGTGGGTTTCGCTCCCCCACCTTTTCCCTTGTTACCGTCGCCACTCTTGCTGCCGCCCTTGTGGCTTTTCGAATCAGCCTTGTATTCGAACAAGGATTCGGCAACTGCAATGGCCTCGGCAAGTGATTGAACATTGCGTCTCTTTAACTCTTGCTCAGCCCATCGTTGTAGTCCATCCATGAAGTAGATGAGTTGAGTCTTCTCCGGCATGTCCGAGACTTCAAGCATAAGAGAAGTGAACTGCTTGACATACTCTTTGATTGACCCCGTATGCTTCAGTCCACGCAGCCTCTTCATAGCAACTTCCTCCGCATTCTCCGGATAGAATTGCCGCTTGAAATCCGCCTTGAACTCGTCCCAAGTCTTAAGCGAGCAAAGACCCTTCTTGATATCCAACTCACGCCTCCTCCACCAAAGGATGGCATCATCACCCAAGTACATGGTGACGGTGGTGATCTTGGACTCATCGTCGTCCAAGCGCATCGCGTTGAAATATTTTTCAACACTCCATAGGAAGTTGTCGAGCTCCCTAGCATCGCGCTTCCCATGATACCTTGGCGGCTCGGGCACCTTCATCCTTGGTCTCTCTCGTACAGTAGCACTACCTGCCACAGCCGCCTTGCATAGGTTGACGTCCGATTGCAAGGACTCAACCTGCTCCCGAATGGCTTGGAGCTGCCCCATCAGCGTGTCCTTGAGCTGGCCCATCTCGTTGCGCATGGCATCCGCAACTTGGTTGACGAGAAGTTGAGTCTCGTCCTTGGCTTCCACAGTGCCAAGCTCAAGGTCATGGACGCGGCTATCAAGTTGCTCAATATCCATAGTGACGTTAGCCAATGTCCCATTGAAGGACTCAACCTTCTGTTCCATCTCCCCAACGCTGTCCTGGAGATCGCCCACGGTCAGGTCCACCTTGGCCATACGATCCTCAAGCATGCTGGTCCGACTAGTCTTTCTTCCAGTCTCCTCAACCACGGACCCTCCAACAGCACTCTCTTTGTTTCCCGACATTATCAGATTGCTCCGCACCTAACCTTCGTACACACAGCAGCTAGCACAACGCAACTTCAGTAAGACCGCCCCTACGATCGTCACTGCTCTGATACCACGTGTCACGTGCTGACCTTTTTCCCTTGGCTAACACGCTGCCTACTAGCGTCACACTCCCGTCGGACTAACTAGTCAAGGCACTTCGATGCTTGGCTAATGCTAAGTGATGCTTCGAAAGCTTAAGTGAGGAAAATGCTAAGGCACAAGTGTTTGGGCTTTTGAAAGAATGCTTTGTATTGCTTGAGAGAGTTGTACAAGTGTTTGATGATCTCTACAAATGAATGCCAAGGCCTATTTATAGGCCCTTAAAGTCCTAGAGGCTTCTAGTCTAGAACTTTCCACAATCCTCCTTCAAAGGAGTATTCTCTATGCATCTAGAAAGTTCCCACCTCCAAAGGAACCAAAAATTACAAGGAGGCTTCTAGAAAATACTACACAAATTTGTACAAGGGTGTTCTAGACTTATCCATGCTAGAACACTCTAGATAAAGCTAAGCTAGAATGTCCAAGAGCACTCTAGAACCTTCCGGAGGCATCTAGAGAAAGCTATGCTAAATGGCTCGTGACAAGAAGGAGACATTGGGTTTGGGTTAACAACAAACACTAAACCACTCAAAGACTCCACTTTCAAACCCAATCGTCTTTTTCATCACTTTATAGGGTTTGGGTTTTCAACATGGCCCCTCTTCTTAGTGAGAGTTTGACCTCTATAACACCTTCTCTCATCGCCTCGTCATGGAGGAAGCTGAGAGTAGGAGCAACTATAGTAGCAGCAAAGTTTACAAGTGATTTTTATGCCCCAAAATATTGTCTTTAGAAATGAGGTTTTGGATGGTGGATTGAAGTGGAAGCTTGAGAGGAGGGGGAACAGCTTGATTGTTCGATGTGAGACCGCTGTTGCTGATAAGGCGAAGTGGTCGATGCCCAACCTGAAGATGAGAAGTATGAGTACCAGGCTAAGGTAATCTCCTCTTACTCTCTTTCCAACCGCACATGCAATGCATCATGCTCTGGCGCAAAAGTGTTTACCAGACTTAGCTGTGTAGACTTACTCTTATACAATATATCTCGTAATCCTTAAAGATACAATCGCTATCTATAAAAACTCCATTCTACTATTCGAGAATTTAGATTTTTAACATGTGATAAAGAATATCACACTAGGTTTCAATGTAGTTAGGGACGGAGCCACATGGGAGCACTTGCCCCCACTGACTTCAAATTTTTTATTTTTATTTTTTTATGGCCACCCTTGCCGACGAATCCGTCCTGCTCCACTCCTTCCCCTCTATCTGTTCTGCCCCTCTGTTCTCATTTGCTTCCTTTATCTGTTTACTGCGACGCCAACAATCGCCCATTTTTGCTTGACTTAGTTATTTTTCTCACCATCGCCATCAACAACCAACAATCACAACCTCTTTCCATCACCTCTTTCCCCATTTGAGGAAGAAGTTTAAAAAATAAATGTATTTTCTCGAAGAATTCGTATATCGAGATATAGTTTTGTATTTTATTCATACGATTTTTCTGGAGATACATGAAAATTTTGATCTATTAATTTTTTTTCTCAAGATACATGTTTGTATCTCGAGGTTCATATGTGGGTTATTGTTTGAATGACATTTTGATAATCAACGTGAGTATTTTGACAATCAATGCACGTTGATTGCTAGTCCTGGGGAGAGACTGTAATAGTGTTCAATGATAGGCTAACCTCTAATTAGCTATTTATGATAGGTGGCAAATTGCAATAATCCAATTTTTTTGTCCACGTCTAATTTTACATTTGAAATTAATTTTCACCAATTAATTTTATATACCAATTTGATTTGTCTCCCATATATTTATCTTTTGTGCTCCTACAAAGTAGCTTGTTGGATTCATTTTCTTCCCCGTAGATTAGATGGAGTTTTGTTTAGCAATTGATGTTTTGTATAGTTATTTATGTATTGTTCAAATTAATTTTTTTGTTAAAGTAATTAATTATTATATTATTACTCCGCCTCTTCAACATAAATCTTGGCTCCGTCACTGAATGCAGTCTCAACAAACACAAAATTTTAACATGTTTTTTACTAGGATGTGATCAAAATGAATGGTCAAAACCCCAACTTTATTTTCTTTCAAAGATGTACAACTCCAACATGTGGAGTATTGCACGTAACTTGGCACTCCTAATGCTATCCATCTCCCACATTCTATTTGTGTCACGTAAACACCAAACGTCATATATTGGCAATATGACACCAAGTTGTCAAACCCTATGCCAAATATGAGGTCGACATTCCATTACCTCACACCAACAACTTGATATTATTTTTATAATTGTGGGGTAGTTCAATTTATTGCCAAGAAGAGTGATTCTAGATGTCGAGGAAATGGGCAAGGGAGGGTGGAGCGCACGTGCATTGTAAAAAAAAAAAAAAAAAAAAAAAAAGGTGCGGGAAATCGAAAATTTGGGGGAGGAGGGAATGGCCGAGTTCTCCCCATTTTCATCCTCAAAGCTCAGAGCCAGCCCTCCCTCTCCCTCTCCCCATTTTCCATCTCGACACCCTATCCCCCAACGAAGCTCTCCCTCTCCACCCTCTCCCCATCATCGACTCAAACGAAGCCAGAGAAGAAGAATGAGAAGAGAATAAGCTCTCCCTCGTCCCTTCCCTGTCGCAAAAGCTAAGGTAAGCCAGAGAATAATAAAGATAAGAGAAGAAGCTCACCCTCGTCCCTTCCCTCTCGCAAAAGTTAAGGTAAGTCTCCCCTTCATTTCTAGATCTAGGGTTTTTAGATCTAAGGTTTCTTCTTGTAATTCTGTTCTTCTGAAAAGGTGAAGTATAATTTCGTTGATATAATTTATGTTAATTTACAATTTTTTTTCATTAATACTGTAATGAATCAGTATAACACTCTTCTGAATCAGTGTATGCCTTATGTGATCTGCTATGTTTTTGCAAACAACAAGATGCATTTCTGATTTTGCAAACAACAATAAATGTGTATGCCTTTCTGTTTTGCAAACAACAAGATGCATTCTAGTTGCTATTTGTTAAGTGTTATGTCATCATTTCTGAAAATTTCTGAAAATTTGTTTAGTGCTATGGATGGCCATTTGTTAAGTGCTATGGAGGGCCGTATGTGATCATTTCATTTCGTTGATATAATTAGTATAATTTCATTTCTTGGGTATGTGGAGGGTACCAATGAATACTGGTAAGTACCAATGAATCCCCTTTCGTAGATTACCCCAAGAGTATCTTGATCTGAATGGGCAGGGACAACATTCATTACCCATACAGGGCATTTGCTCATAGCAGCATTGCATCCTTCTTTGTTGTTTTTCTTTTTCTGAGCATCCTTCTTTGTTGCTTTTCTTTTTCTGAATTGTCAAAAAAATATTCATTATTTGTTGCATTGCATTGCTTTTATGATTTATTTTTTTAAATGCAGGAATGGCATTCAGAGCGTACGTTGTGTATCGAGGTCGTCAACCTGGAGTATACATAAACTGCCCCGCATGTTTATCCGCGGTATCAGGGTATATGGGTGCTTCTTACAAGGGGTTTATGTCAGTCGAATAAGCTGATGAATCATACGAGTTGTGGGTTCGCTCAGAAGCGACGAGAAGAGATTCAGAGGAATCCAACAATAATAAAGATGTCAAAGTTAACGATGTAGTTTTTGACGATCAAGCCGATCCATCGAATGATCAAAGAAATGTCACTCAAGGGAACAATGATCTTTGGGCTTTTACGAGGGACTTAATCAATACTTTGATAATTGTAATTATTATCTTAGGTGTAATATTTATTCTTAAGCTCTTGGACGAGTGATGCAATTATATGTAATGTAATATGTACATACATATGTATTATGTGAATATATTTCATAATCCAATGAAATTTGTGTTTCATATTGTTCTTGTTTTTCTTCCGTATGGTATGCTTTTGTTTCATATTGTTCTTGTTATTTTTTTTTGAATGCAAGTTGTGGTTGCGGAGTGTAGCTTGCTGTTTGCATGCCAAATTCTGCCAGGATTCTTCATCAGACTTCCTAATCTCTGTGAGTGCACTGATTTGCTTATTCAATAGCGTGATAAGATCTGACTTGTTTTTGTAATGCTCTGCAGGATGGAATCACCTAATTCAAATCAACTGACAGAGTTCAATACAAGAATTGGACTATGTTAGGTTCTGACTAATTTTTTGGTAATGTCTGCAGGATGGAAACCCTTACTTCAGTTCTACTGACATATATCATGTTTTCGATTGACTGAGTGTGGCAGTCTTTGGCAATGATAGACAAAGTTCATCAATTCAAATATCTGGAGAAAATGCTCTGATGTAAATGCTCTGATAGACAAAGTTCATGTTTTCGATTGACTGAGTGTGGCAGTCCAGAGAGAGCAAATGCTCTGATGTACAATTTTTTTACAAAATTCATCAATGAATATATTCTTCTGTTCTAATCCTATTTATAGCTTGCTTGTCACCTTCCAAATACCTGGCTTAAATCTCTAATTACAACCAATTCAACACTCTGTTTTATCAGCAATAGCAACTTGCACTTATCAGCAATTAGCACCGGTTGTACTCCTTTTCAGCACTCTTCAGCAACTTGTTTTATTAGCAATAGCAATTCTATCGATTCCTTGATGCAAAGAAATGCAAAGAAAGAATTGTTTCCAGATAGCAACTACAAACACATATTGTTGTAGTGTTTAATACAATACAATACAGACTGCCACACTCAGTCAATACAATACAGAGAGAAATGCAATCAGTATTGCCATACTCAGTCAATACAATACACTCAGTCAATACAACACTGCAACAGTATTGAAACAGTCAATACAATACAAAGAGAAATGCAAAGAAATAACTGATTGTATTGAAAGCAAATGTAAACAATCTCCCAAAGAGCAATTGCTGAAATGTACAAACTGTTTACAATCCAAATATATCCCCTTTATTCCCATGTTCTCCTCTTATATATTTTTCATATGCACATTACAACCATTTGCACAATGCAACTAACAGAGAAAACTATCCGTCTAACATAATACCTAACAGAGCAACTACAACCACATACTACAGACACCACATGCAACATAATATAGAACACCATAACAGCCTGGATTCACTTGCAGAACACCCTAGCAACCTGGATTCACAATGCAGAGCACCATAACAGCCTGAAATCACTTAACAAATAGAAATTACAAAACAGATTCATATTAAAAAACTGATTCAGATTGCAAGCTTAACCAACCTGATCATAACCTATAATTTGTATAGTCCATTCCGTGGCTTGAACCTGGCGGCTGCAAAAATAAATAATAATTATTAAAAAATAAATAATATGAGGCATACAAAACACATAACAAACAAACAAACCGTACAAAGAGAAACATAAAAAATACAAAATATGTACCTGTGAGAGGAGCGAGTAGAATTGATCATTTCTTCCAGGTTGTAAATCGCGTGACCCCGTATTATCATCTTTAACGATAACAATCATACAAATCATAAGTGGGCAAACATACTTACCGATTCATACATTGTAAATATAACAAACAAACATGTGTATTGCTTTGACTAGGCATCATATTGCTTTCACGAGGCATAACATAAGGCATACACTGTAAACCCTACAAATGACATTTGTAAATAAAACTTTCAATATATGTAACTTAAAAAATATACATTCATAAAACACATTGCAAAACATACCAGATTAGTCTCAATGGCCTGATTCGTTTGTGTGCCTTTCTTTTTTTTCCTTTGTATCCTTTTACATATCTTTTCGACAGTGGATTTCATCATTGATTTAGACCGTCGTCCTTTGCTACGAACCGCTAATGGACTATGAATTTTGATGGCAGAGCTAGAAGTAGTGGTGCCCACTTCCAAATACCTCTGTGAATCAACATGCTCATCACCACCGACAATTTTAAGTTGCTCCATCTTCAAAGTGATCCATTCTTGAACTTCGCATGTCTTCTTTTCATCCTCAACGGCGAATTCTGCCATTTCATAGAAGGCATTGCACATCTTTTCAAATCACACATTTTTCAGGCTTCATTCCCCAATCTGAATACACAATTTTCACCTTCGTATGAGCCCTCCTAACATCTTTCCTCCACCTGCAAAAAACATAGTTATCAGGTATAACATGAATCTCTCTTTCAAACAAGACTTTCAATATATGTTTGCATAAAATCCCTCTGAACTCAAACAATTGACAATTACACTTGATGCCAAAGTCGTCAACATTTAAAGAGACTAAAAAATGGACCGATCGTTGCCTATCATTTATCACCAAGTCTTGTTTAATAGTGTACAACCCACAGCCACCCCCATCCATAACTTCACCGACAATTCTACAACATAGATTCCCTGCTATCTCTTGTTGGAGCTCTTTAAATTTTTTTGTAGTATAAGCATCTCAAAAATTTTTCTCTATTGCATAAGGAGTAATGCATGGAATCCTTCGGCTAAAAGATTTAAAGTATTGTTCAGCTTCCTTTTGGACTTTACTTCGTAGTGCATTCTCATACTGTTCTACGAATTGCTTCAATGTGGTCTTCGAATTAACATAACCATAAAAAAACATTCATGCTTTCACTCCTTTGAGTTGAAGACATCCCCGCCCAAAAACAATTTCTTTGAAATATTGGCACCCAACGCATCATTTCATAGTATAATCCACCCAACCAGTCATTTTCATGCAGAATATATTTATCAATAAAATCATGCCAATTTTTCTTCAAACTCATCATGAGATAGAGAATCATAAACTGCTTTTTGCATTGCAAACTTGATCGCCTCATATTCATTGCAACCAAACAACTTTTCGGGCAACTTCTTCATGATATGCCACAAGCACCATCTGTGTCGTGTGCTGGGAAATACAATTTCAATGGCCCTCTTCATTGCCCTATATTGATCAGTGATTATAGCAGACAGAGCATTGTCATTCATACACACGAGTCATGTTTGAAAAAGCCAAACAAAAATTTCAATCGTCTCATCACATATCAATCCACATCCCAAAAGAATTGACTGACCGTGATGATTCACCCCAACAAAATGAGCAAATGACATCTCATACTTATTTGTCAAGTATGTAGTGTCAAATGTAACAACATCCCAAAGCTTTTTGTAAGCTGCCCTCCTCCATGCGTCAGCCCAAAAAACATTTCTCAACTTACCTTCATCATCCAAATCCATCATATAAAAGAAATCAACATTATTAGCTTGCATTCTTTGGAAGTAGTTATGAAGAGCCATCGCATCCCCCTCACCAAGTCTCGACTTCCTCATTTTGTCCAAATAATTGTAACAGTCTTTTTGGGAAAATGGCAAAATTTCATGCCCACCAACTTCAACCACACATGACGAATAACTCTTATTTGGTCTAATACCTGCCCTATCATTAAATTCAAGTTTCTTCTTGATATATGAGCTCATAGATCTGTTCTTTCGATAACATTTCGATGTACTAGGGCTTAACGCGAGATTGTGATCAAGTGTAACTCTTTTCACTAAAACTGTTCCATCAACCCGTATATGACCTCTAATCTTAGCTTTACAACCACATTTGGTCGACGCACGCAATCCCAAAACATTTTTCCATCACCTTTTTGCTTTCCAGCCCGACCACATGAAAGCTGAATGAACATAGGTTTTCCATCACCATCTTTTTCAGTAGTCATTATTTTCACTGGAAATTTCTTTCTATTACCATATTCATGATAATAATGTTGGAACTCGTCAAGGTTGACGAATTCCATCCCATCTGTAGGTTCCCTCACATCTTCTACATTTTCTTCCACCAACATACATTCATTATCTTCTACACTATCCATTCCTGTAATGTTAGTTTATAAATTATCAGCCAATGAAGTGCATACCAATGTCATAAAAGAAGGTGATCTAGAACACACACATAAACAAAGGATGTGATCTCACGATAAAAATACTATAGATGATTTTCTGAACATTCAAAATATTTAAACTAATTCATACATTGATGCATAAATTCAAAGACCAGACCAGCTGATATGAATGTACCGAACACAATATTCATTTGATTACAAACCAAATGTGAGTGTGTTCGGATACAGCGAATTTATGGGCATGATTATATTATGGCTCTTCGTTTGTAGTATGCATATTAGTGGCTTACTACATATGCATACTACAAACGAAGACCCATAATATACCAATAATGTGGTATTTAAAAAAAAAAACTTATTAGTGGGTCAGATCAGATGCAATGCTGCTATGAGCAAATGCCCTGTATGGGTAATGAATGTTGTCCCTGCCCATTCAGATCAAGATACTCTTGGGGTAATCTACGAAAGGGGATTCATTGGTACCTACCAATATTCGTTGGTACCCTCCACATACCCAAGAAATGAAATTATACTAATTATATCAACGAAATGAAATTTTTCAGAAATGATCACCTCAAATTTTCAGAAATTTTCAGAAATGATCACATACGACCCTCCATAGCACTTAACAAATTTTCAGAAATGATGACATAGCACTTGACAAATAGCAACTAGAATGCAGCTTGTTGTTTGCAAAACAGAAAGGCATACACATTTATTGTTGTTTGCAAAATCAGAAATGCATCTTGTTGTTTGCAAAAACACAGCAGATCACATAAGGCATACACTGATTCAGAAAAGTGTTATACTGATTCATTACAGTATTAATGAAAAAAAATCGTAAATTAACATAAATTATATCAACGAAATTATACTTCACCTTTTCAGAAGAGCAGAATTACAAAAAGAAACCCTAGATCTAAAAGAAGAAACCCTAGATCTATAAATGAAGGGGAGACTTACCTTAGCTTTTGCGAGAGGGAAGGGACGAGGATGAACTTATTCTCTTCTCATTCTTTTTCTCTGGCTTACCTTAGCTTTTGCGACAGGGAAGGGACGAGGGAGAGTTTCTTCTCTTATCTGGCTTCGTTTGAGTCAATGATGGGGAGAGGGTGGAGAGGGAGAGCTTCGTTGGGGGAGAGGGTGTCGAGATGGAAAATGGGGAGAGGGAGGGTTGGCTCTGAGTTTTGAGAATGAATTTCCCGCATTTTTTTTTTTTTTTACAATGCACATGCGCTCCACCCTCCCTCGCCCATTTCCTCGACATCTAGAATCACTATGCCAAGAATGTATATGAATTGGTAAATGTAACATGTTTACGTTATTCAATGATTACAAATATAAGATAGGAAGTGGGTGGACAAGAAATCCATAATTTAACTCAACCCTATGTGAAGGTGTTTGGCACCATATAACACAATTTAGGTGTGATAGCTATCGTTAAAAGAATCACAATGCATCATCAGCATTGCATGAATTAGATTAGGAAGGCCTATTTTGCATGCTCGTTATCATTCATGTAGTTAGATTTTTTTACGAAATATCATACGATCTATATTCTATCATCATAAGGTTGACCATACTTGCATTTATAAATTCGTAAAGAACCTTTTGCATAATTAAAATGATCGTGAAATGTAGAATAGGATTAAAGTGTTTGTACAAAAACAGTGTAACTCAAATTAGAAAATTGGTACGACAAAACTCACATGTCAATTGTAATTGTCTCCTCTAAATAACAAAAAACCCTTTGTACCGTATTTGGTCGAAGGAAAAAAAAGATTTTATGAAAACATTCAAAAAGTGAGAACTGAGAAAACGAGAGAAATAAAAAGTTGGCAAAATACTAGGAAACCAAGTTTTTGTAACTAGGGTAACGTGACGTGATCTTGAAAGAATAATGAAATTTTGAAAGTGTTTATGTGTATAACTTGTTTCCCTGACCTCATCGTCCTAATGAAATGATGCCACATCAGTCGCCTTTATTGTGAGAATGTTGAAATTTTAATGATGCTACATCGTCCTGGTTGTAGAACTTGTTTCTCTAGCCTCACTCAAGAGTTGGAGGACATTTGAAGTTAGTCACTTTTATTGTGAACATCATAAAAACAAAAATTTTCTAAACGTAGTAATGAAATACTTCACTATAGACACTCAAAATAATGAAAATATAAATTTTCTAAGTGTAATAATGATAGACTTCGCTATTTTCTAAACGTAATAATGAAATACTTCGCTACAGAAACACAAAATAATGAAAATATAAATTTTCTAAGTGTAATAATGATAGACTTTGCTACGGATACGCTAAATAATGGAAATATAAATTTTCTAAGCGTGATAATGAAATACAACCACGTCGTGTCAAAAATTTTGACACCCTCACCGTCTCGCTATCGACACCACTGTCACAATGTTGACACATGAAAACACATGAAAACACGAAACACATTTCTCTTTATTTACAACAACACCCCTCTCTGTCCCTCTCTATATTTCAGTTTTTTTGGTACGGTTGGCGTCAAATCATTCTCTCCACTCTCTCTCTCTCTCTCACCTTCAACACCAACAAAAAGAAACCCCTTTTTATTTTATTTTTCTGTCACCGATTCTTACCTTCTTCACCTCAAAAACCCTCAAAATATTTATTCTCCAACGATCGATCGGCAATTGTTCGGTCGATTGCGATTCACGTCACTGGTATGCTTCTCTTTCAGGCGATTTCGTTCTCAAATTTTCTTTGATTATTGCTTCTTTACTGGTTTTCGTTCAGATTCTTGTGCCGTTGTTCGTATATATTTACAGATTACCTCGATTGTGTCGTGTGATTTGTAATCTGTTGTTTCTAGCGCATTTGATCATTGTTTTTCTTCTACTATATGGTTTTGATTATGTGAAGTTTGATTTGATGAGTGATCGGGACGTCTTGCGGTGAAATATACATGTTTTTGGTGGGTTATTAGGAGTTGTTACTTGATGATGCTTTGATAGCTTGTAAAAATGTTTGTTTCTTGATGGATTTATTATTTGATTGGAGTATAGATGTTGCATATGTTGGTTCATTCTTGTTGATGTTTTAGCTCTCACAAAACAATTTGCGCAGTCGTAAATTTTATTGCCTTCGAATTTTGAGCTAGTTCATTTGATGTACTTGATGCAAGGGTTAGACAATGTTCTAAAAATCGGCCTAGGCACTAGGCAGTAGAAAAACGCCCAGATTAATGTTTGGGCGGGTTCTGGGCAGTCTGGGCGGGATCTGGGTGACCTAGGCGGGGTCTAGGCGAGTTTTTTTTAACAAGGCTGATTGTGTTCTTATTTTATTTTTCTTTCCTTTTTTTTTAGAAATAAACAATTTTATTATTTTTTATTCAGTATATGTGTAAATGTAGCAAATGATGATTACTTAATGGAATTCTCAAAGGATCTGTCGGTACCAATTTTAGTAATGTAGATTTTATCAAACATGACTAAGCAATTTGAAGAAAAATAAAAAAGTAGGTTTGGATATTTGTCCACAAATTTAACTTTGTATAAATTACCCATCATGACCAACTTCAGTCATTTGAGTTTTAATAAATTTTGTTCACGATTGTTAATTTTTCATGTTTTTAAATTTTGCATATATATCTTGACATTAAATTGGATGTAATTGATAAGGTATTATGCTTAACTTTTGTAAATTATTAATGTTATAATACAAAACCTAAGACCGCCTAGGTGCTAGGCTGCTCGCCGCCCGCCTAGCGTATTTTAGAACACTGAGGTTAGATAATATTATTTGTGGTTTTATTTATATAATTTCCGCTTCATTTAATGTATCGGTTGATAAGTTCGGTAATGACAATAATAACTCATGATGTAGATAGGTCGAGTGAAATATAGGTTAAGAAACTATTAATGCATTTGTTTTTGTTTGATTGGTAGATTGAGAGTGTGTTTAGAAGAGACAGGTTCTTTTTTTTTTTTGCCCTAATGTGGTCTGCCCAAGACTTTCAATCATCTGAGTGCTGACATATGAGGCTGAGATGGTTCCCTTTCTTAAGCTGTTTTTTGGCTTTGTTTCTCTCTCTCGTGTGCTTGGGTCAGAATTTTGTTGTCTGTTTCACTTTCGACTAATTTGGTATTTTTGGGCCTGTTCCATATCTCCGTTACCAATGATAAATCACCAATAGACCTTATACCTCCATTCAATTCTAACTGAGGCGCCAAAGAGAGCATTTTGAGAATGAGGGAGGTGGCATATGGGGTTCGGTTTTGTAGAGATGAGGATATGAAACTCCAACAAATATGTAGTTTTTGGTTAGTACATAGAGAAATTTTTAGGCTTAGTTATCGTGAAAAAGATTTGAGAGAGTGGATGAAGAGAGAAGGATAGCACGAGCGATTGAGTCCCCGAGTGTTGTTATGAATGAAGATGAAGAAGTAAGAGAAACAAGCATGTGTAAGAGCATATGTTTGAAAAAAATAGTGAGAACTACTTATTGAGCAAGAGAATAGAAGTGGCCGACAAATGAGGGTCATCTTCAATGATGTTCTTTTAAATGTCTTTAGCAAATGAGCTAAGAATAAACTCAAGAAAGTTATTATTATTTTTTTCTACGATACACTAGTGGATGACAAACCAAAAAGGCGGCAGACTAATGAAACTATATGCATGGTGTTCATACATATACATTGATATGAAGGTCATCTGGCACTGGCAGTTTGGACGACTCTTCTGGCCGCTAATTATAACATAAAATTTAAAAATGCCTACTTGTTTGGTTTACTTGGTTGGTTGCGGTGCATTGCATGTGGCTGCATTTGCTTCAGCAACTATTTTATGCTATTTTATGAACTGACACCTTTTAGCTTTTATTGGGAAACAATAAAAATCTTTGTGTGCTTGTATTTTCATCACGGCAATGCTGATCGCTTTCTCATGTTATTTGCAGAGAACAAAGTTATCAAGTTGTTTAACCACTGCACCCCATAATTTATTTAGCTTATGTTTCATTTGCATAAAATAAAATTTCTTGGAAATCACTTGGGAAACATCTGGTTGTGATAGAACAGCATATTTTCTCTTTTATTTTCTTAGATTCTTCTTATCTCTTTACTTAAAGCATTTATTTTTCTTATAGATCCTATTATGACTTGATTTGCCCAAAGTGCAACATAGGTATGAAAGGCCTTCGCCATATCTTATTTCCTTTTAACTCGAGCAAACAAAACACCAGGGATTTCAACAGCCTTAGGGG
The DNA here is from genome assembly GCA_963556465.1 of Berberis vulgaris. NCBI lineage: Eukaryota > Viridiplantae > Streptophyta > Magnoliopsida > Ranunculales > Berberidaceae > Berberis > Berberis vulgaris. The sequence goes on from OY747133.1 coordinate 3,639,076, forward strand.
TAACTAAGGGAAGGTATACATTGCAAAGTTTAAGAACTTAATGGAAAAATATTGACACTCTGTTTTTAGCAAGTCCTCATTTGTGATTGGATTGGTCTGTGCAGGATTGTGTTGTACTACCTCTGTGTCCAATTATTGGACAGTTGTCGTTGTTACGCATTGGGTTTCTCTAGTACTGGGGTTCAAGTGAACCCACTAGGTGCAAGAAGCGATTATGCTACTGTTAATTTGCTAGTTCTTTGGCAATCGGTTTGGGAGTGTTAGCTCCTTAGATTGGGAGTATTGTGTTGTCTAAGCAATTCCATGTTTTTTTTCTGGTTGAAGCCTTGAAGGAAATCCCCTTCTTGTTCTTAGATGGGGAGGGGATGTTTCTAACCCTGTCAAATCAGACATCATCTGCTTGCCAGTTTTTGGATGGATGGATTTTATATATCCTTCCGAAGGACTGGACTCTGCATTCTCCTTGAGAAATTGCTAGCTTTAAGTACGCGACTTTTTCTTTGTGATGTTGAATCCCGTTGTCCTCTGTAAATCCCTAGAAGGGCTCTTTTTGTATCTTTCTTCTTGGTTCTTTATTTTGACATTATTAGAAAGAATCCAACGATGGAGTCATCTCCACTTTTCGATTATATAGATAGTGGTAATCCTATTTCTTTCAACTACTTCTATAGGAAACTATAGTTTGCTAATGTTTTTGTCTTTTATGTGTCTCACACTAAAGGGTTACATTACAAGCTCACATCAGGCAGGTATCAAAGAAAGAAGTAGCAAGATGGAAAAGGTGAAATCATTTATAGGATCTGCACTTGGTTGAGGATCAAATTATTTTAAACAATTGGAGTTGATACAAAATCTCTTGATTCACTCCACTCGTCTATCTGGTTTTGAGCTACTATAGCACTTAATATCTTATTTTGATCATAGTCTTTAGAAAATTAGGACTTGGGAAGTTTAGTACTATCAATTGAAAGAATAAATGATTATGTGAAGATAAAAAAGGATGATCTAGATGTTAGAAAAATTTAAGCATGACATTATGATATCTTTGATTTCTGAGATGAGACAGAACCTTGTTCCTGAAGGGATCTTCTCCTGTTCGTTGCTATTGATGAGAAAAGTGGACTTTTTGGGTGACATGATTGACTTGGTTGATTTTTTTTCTTGTGAATGATTGAAGAAGTAGAAAGGAGGATGTAGATCACTAATTTCCAGCATTTGGCAGATTTGTTGATCTGTTAGATGAAACAGTGTTCTGCTGTTGGAGCATAGTTGAGCTCTACTTCTGAACATGTCTACACATGGTGGGTTGTTTGTTACACTAGGTTTTTCAGTCCAACTAAGTTTCTGAGACAACTTGCGGAGGATGGACCGTGAATCTATTTCCTTACTGTCCTCTAGAAGGCAAATATGTATCAAGGCGACGTCCAGTAAAATTCATCATACAATGTTGGAGTGTGACTCTTTTTGCCCTGGATTTGTATTGAGGTGTACACATTATGTTTATAGAATAGTAAATTTACACAAGTAGCTGCTACCTGTGGTCAATTCCATGAGTGACCCAGAAATTTTTGTGCTACTATTTTCTCAGTTCATTGGTCATCCAGTTTATGGAAATGTATCAGCAGGTTGCAGAAACCAGTTGAGCGTTTATATCATATACCCTTTGTAAGCAATCAGCCCAGTGCACACACTCAAAACTCCAGGTAATGTTTTTCTTCTGAGATTACGTCAGTAGCTTCCAAAGCCTTCTTTTTTATATAAAGGGTACTGTTTATGGTAAAAGGGCACTGACAAGCAATACAAATTTATTTGTATAAAACTACTGTTTCATTTTCTAAGCATATTATTATATTCAAAATTTCAGACTACAATATTTATGGATACTATTTATATGTATGTCATTTACAAAGAATGCTGTTTAAAGGATTTTTGAGTGTTTTTAGATCCATTTTTTTAGTGTTCAAAGTTGTTGAGTAATTCTTATATATTTTTTCTATGTATGATGGTATATCGTATTCTTCCTTATTAGGAATTAATTCATGTAAGCCACATTCATTAGGTACATATATGCGTCAAGAATTTTTCCTCTGTTAACAAAGCTTCTAGATACGCGATGATAAAAAAGTTTCCTTTGCAGAGTATGCCATCTAGTATATAGAGTTTGGAAGCACGGATACCCTCTCTGGTTTGATTGAAGCTTAGGAATGAGGTATCTCAATGTTTTATCCGTTTTCCATTTTTAGCTTTAATCATCCCGATCTCGTGTTCCTTTGTCAGAAGGCTATTCATGGAGAAGTTACTGTCGCGAGTTCTTCCCTTTCCTGAAGGCTTAGTAGGAATTAGTTATTCAGGTTAATGATCTGTAATGGTGGTCTTTGTGTTGCCTACTCCTACCGTGATGCATCAAATGCAGGTGAGGTAGTTTGGTATGATGCATCTCTCCTTCTATTTCTCCCCCCACTCTTCTATATTCTAGAGTATCTTTATTCATTTTGACAGATTTTTCAGAGAGTTAAGACATTGTTAGTGATGCAGTATGCTACCCTTGCTTGGTAGATTGAAATGTCCATTCCAGTATTCACCCCTAAGTTTATCTACAAATGATTGGGAAGTATTGAACTCTTGTCCTGTATTTAGATTAACTTGAAGAATAGTACAATTGTTGGTTCTAGTGTGCATTCATTCATTTGATGTTCTTTTTTGTGAACAGGCACATGTTTGAGCAAGATATCTTTTCTATCCATTTCAGGGTAATGGTGGATAGCTTGGTTTTGGTTAGGCTTTGTCTTTACAGTTTCCAACTTTATAGCCATAGTTCTGTTGGCTCCCTTAGTCAGCCCGGGCAAACCAAGAGGTCCATTTGTTTTATGATTTCATCAAGGTCTGTTATGCATGAAAAAACAAGAAATCTCTAGCACAAGCATAGAGATTTTCGAATATAGGAAAACCTCCAAATCAATAGAGAAATCTATAAGGATCCTTTGAGATTTCGTTGTATTCCAAAATTTCTTCTCTGACCTTGCCTTTGTAGAGCGCACTCATGGAACCTTAACACACCATTTTATGGGAATGGAGAAAACTGTGTTTGAGACGAGGATCTTTTTCTCACTTGTGCAATTCAATCCAATAGACGGTGGTATGGTTAGAAGTATATAGACCGTGTGGCCGGAGTACATATCCAGTACAGGGAGTACGTTCAGCGGATTTGGAGACTCTTGGTTATGATGTGGAGATATCTTCTTCTGAGGTTTAGTTTGGAGACAATGCCTCTTGGTAACGTGTTAAGTTGGCAATTATTTTTGATATATAAAATACTTGCTTGAGATATTCCACAGCTTTCACTTATTTGTGACGTTCTACATGTTGCATGTATCTTTCTTGGTATTGGGACCTCTCTACTTTTAAATTCTGGCATCTAAGGGGAGGATTTTAAATGAATCCTCTGATTGAGAAATTATGTGCTTTACGGTGGTACAAACAGCATATTCGTTTTGTGTATTGTATGCCTCTCATCTATGATGCTTTACATGCATGAGGATGTATGTCTGATGCATGATTTTCAATATTCGCATACATGGTGTTTTGATTAAGCGAAGATTACACTTTTGATGAAGCAAGAAATGATTGCCACGACCTGGAAGTTGGATTTTTACTCATTTACCATGAGAAGTTTGCCGGTGATGATGGAAGTATAATCAATTAATACCAATTGGAATGTAACTCAAGGATTACAATTTTTGAATTGTTACTGAGATTGACCAACTTCATTTAAGTCCTGTGAGAGTTGTTGCGGCTAATGAGTTTGAGTAAAATGCGGCTACTGATATCAGAATTCATCTATCGTGGAGGTATCGTGGAGGTAGTTGGTGGGTCTTGTATTGGTAGGAATGCGTTATGAGAAGATGCAGGGATATTTTTCCGTTGTTACATGCTATAAATTTGTAGAATCTGTTTATTTTCAGGGGTTGTCTAATTGGCGAGGAAACGGGCGAGGGAGGGGGATGCAACCCTCCACCCCCCTCGAGATGTGTGCCTTCGCGCATCTCGAGGGAGATGGAGGGTTGCACCCCCCTCCCTCGCCCGTTTCCTCGCCAATTAGAATTCCCCTTATTTTCATGTGCTAGGCCAACAAAGGTTTCAGTTCGTCTGCAGGAAAGGTACTTGGCGCAGTTTGTATCAAATGGGATTTGCTGGTGCAAGGGCATTTTTCCATTGTTAAATCTCCTCTATATACGATATGTTTGCGGAGCATGTTCTCATCAAGTAGTGGAGCTTAGGATGGTTTTGATATCTCTCGACATGTTTTGTATCAGAATTGTCATAAGTTTGTTTTTATAGTACAGGTAACTGTCAACTATTTCATCTAGCTAGCTGCTTGTATTGTCAAGCAAGGGCTTTTGGGTTTTTCGCTAAGTATCTTTGTTTCTGTATTATGAGGGTTTTAGAAAAAGTAAAACCATATAATAATCATAGAAGACGTTTTTAGGCTTTTGAAGTAACTATAGAATGTAGTAGGAATGCAAAGCTGGTGGTACAGCTTTGGTCTTGGGGTTTTCATCTAGTTTTCCAAAAGCAGAAAGCTTACCTACTTCTTGGCCCAGACTTTTAGTCATGACTTTTAGTCATGCATGCTGACAATTTGAATTAGGCTCTCAAACATGGTATTCTTTTAACTGCCCCTTTTTAAGTATATATATATATACATACTAGGGTATTCCCCATTCCTTTAGCACTCAAATTGTTTGATAGGAGGAGAATTTTCAACTTTGGTTGGGGTATTTCAGTCCTATGCGAATATAAATTTCAGCCAACCACCTTCCCTTCCCCCTTTTTGTGAACTGTTAGATCATTATGTTTGGGTCAATCTCAACTGTCTTTTACACCATTATGATTTGTTATATATATATATATATATTTTATGCATGTATAATTTATGTATGCATATATCTACACATCTTGTGTAAGAAAAATATTTATAAGGAAAATTAACGCTTGAAGTGGTATTCATTTCCTATCCAAAGACACGTTGCACTGTAACGCTTGAAGTGATCATTCTTACCTTACCATCATCTGTTATCCACCTAGACGTTGTTTCTCTTCATCCAGTTATTGGTTATCCACTGGAAAATTCTGAGTTCTCTCACGTCGTTGACATTTTTCTTTTTCAACAGGATCATTGATGGGAGTTGGAATCTTAGGTCTATTTGGTTTTAAGGAAAATTGGCCATGAGAGAGGGTGGGAAAAAAAGTTCTCCACACTCCTTGAGGTTGAAGATGACCCTTTGTTTTGGCAAACATTTTTCTTAGCTCCTCCCTCGGTAGGGGTTTAAATCATTTCTAGAGCTATCAGTTAATTAGTTAATTAGTGCGTCTTGGTGTTAACTGTTAACATGGTGGTTGTTGCAAAGTTCATATTGGTGGCTATGAGTGTTGTTTCAAGTGAAATGTTTTCTATTGCAGTTGTAAATAAGCTATTCTCATAATCATTTTCAGCTCTAGCAATAGGGCTTCTCTCGTTAGCTCATATGATTTTCAAAGCTTCTCGTGTATCATTTTTTTTTACAAGATCCTTTTTACCCTAAAGAGGGCTTAGCAAAAAATGGAGAGTATGTTTTGATAGCTATTGAACTATGTGTTTCCAATAGGATTGGGTAAGTATGGGTAATCGGCCCAAAATCTAAAAATCGAAAACCGGCCCGAGAAATTCGGGCCCGTGTTTATGAGACCCGAAATCGGACCGAGTTGATCGGGTAACCGAGGTCCCAGTTAATCGAATTACGGGCCGGCTTCGGGCCGGTCTCGGTCCTAAGAGCAACATTCAAATTGAATTTTTAAAGTCCAAATTTCAGCCCAAATTGAATTTTATAAAGCTCTTCCCTCAAATCCCACATTACCACTTTATAAAGCCCAAATTGAAATTCAGCCCAAAATTCATTCACCATCTCTTCCCTCAAATCTTCCCTGAAATTCAGCCCAAAAATAGCAATTTTTTTTTTTTTTTTTTTAATTCCAGGGTCGGGTGACCGTCGGGCTCTAGAACTAGGAACCGACAACCAGACCGAGCATTCCGGGCCGGGCTTTTTACTAACTTTTATAAAACCAATTTAAAACCCGGACCAGACCAAATTTTTTGGTCCGGTTCCTAGGTTGGGCCGGTTTTTGGGTCTTAAATGCCCACCCCTAGTTTCCAAACATTGAATGAATTATTCTCGAACCATGTTTTTTTTTTTTTTTTTGAAAAGTGAGGGGGTTGTTAAGGATCCCCAAACCTGGAAAAAGAGCACCATTACATTCTCAGATATGTTTTACCTACTTTATCATAATGTACAATGTCTTTCAAGTCCTCCGCAAAGGAGCTGGGGGCAATCTCTATAAATTCTGTATTTGGAAGCAAACTTGCCAAACGGTCTACCAATCTGTTGGTCTCCCTGAAATCATGCTTAATTTTATAATCCTCGAGTTGTGCATCATCTTATTCCAAACGAATTTAGAATAAGTGCACTAAAAAAAAGGTGACTTGCAGTCTCTCTTTCTCGATTACAAAGAGGGCATAAGTCATGCTGAGTGACCCCCCATTTCTTAAGCTTGTTAAGGGTTTTTAGAGCTCCATGAATAAGCAACCATGTGATGAAGCTGTGCTTGGGCACGTTACCTTTGAACCACACCACATAGGACCAATCCACTCTTTTGTTGCGATTCCTAATAGTTTCATAGGTGCCTGAAACATACCATCTTTGCTTGCACTCCACAACACCTCATCTTGTTTGCCTACGTCCAATTCTACTCCATCCAAGTAGCTGGTAATTTTAGTAATTTAGTAATAGACTTATGATAGCTGAGACTTTGGCCTGATTATGGAGAGCAGAGTCATACAAAAGCTCTTGAGGGAATCTATCAATGAGGATGCCAATGGGGTGTCATGGATCCTTCCAGAAAAGAGTGTTCTCACAGTTCCCAATGGAATGCAAGGCCAGGTGGGACGCCTTACCTCTGCACTCTAGGATCCTTCTCCAGCACCACGAAGCTTCTTTTGGAGCTTGCATAACCCAAAAATCTCTTTGTTTGATCAAGTGTTTGCAAATCCATTTGACCCATATAGAGCAAGGATGCACGAACCCGGACACGAGCGTCGTGTCGGACACGGATACGACACACTAACTCGACAATTTTGGAAAAACTAGGACTCGATGACACGGTGACGTGTCATACATTTTTCAATAAAACCAAATGAAGATATACAACAATTCAATAAAAAAAGATTTTAAATAGAAAAACAAACAATGCATCCATCTTTCTACTGGAAGTAGGGAAAATAAATAAAAAAGAACATGAAGAAAGATAGTAAAAAATGAAAAGGTATAAAAGTGGAGAACAAAATAACGTTTTGTCAAAGGAAAATTAACATAAAGTAGAAGAGAGAAGAATCAAAGGAGAGAATAATAAACAAAGATTAAAAAGAAGCATAGACTATTATGCTTTAGTGGCTTTTCATCGCCCTTTCTATCTTGACTCCTAAATCGTAATTGAAAGTTTCTCACTCTGATGGACTAACAACCTTCAAATTAGGTGGTTATATGAGTCTAATGAAAAATAAAAAATAAAATAAATTTGGTTGTCTAGTCTTGACTGTGTCCTGATTGAGTTTTGGGTGTGTCAGAGGCGTGTTCAACACGTTGACCATATGTCTGACCCCGCCGACACGTTGACCAAGTGTCTAATACGTGTCGAAGGCGTGTCGAGCGAGTGTCAGTGTTGGACACGGGTGCGGCAAGTTTTTCGAAGAGCCCGTGCATCCTTGATATATAGTCTCTTTGAGACACTATACTCCATATGTGTTTCATAGTTGCTGCTTCATTCCCAATCCGTATATCTCTGGTGCCCAGTCCTCCTTCATTGTAAGGGTTGCATATCTTATCCCGGCTGACCATAGCCTTCTTAGCTGAAACATCACTGCCTGACCATAGAAAGCTGCGCAATATAGCATTTATACAATCAAGAGTCCGCATAGGAAGACCATAGCAAGCTGTTCAATACACGTGCATACTTGCCAAGACTGATTTTCTCCACCTCGAACTATGTTTCAACATCTAAATTGTGCTATCTGTTTTCTTATATGTGCAGGTGGTTTACCTTATTTTCTCCATGTGACTGATAATTCTAAACCTCTGTGAGCACTGAGGATACGTTGTTATGGGGCACAGACACTTGTTCAGAACAGGCCACAGGTTTGAGAACCATGATCAAAATTGGGACATTACACATGAGCAGCCTTACTCGAACTTGGGTAATTCCAACTCTAAATGATTTACCTGTTATTTGTGTAGGTTCTTGCTTGGTACTAGTTAAGAATATCATAGATGGTAGTTAAATACGCTTTCTTTGGTGCCTGCTGTGTTTCGACCAACCTTTGAGATTTGATCAGTATTAGTGTAGTATTTTGTTTACACTTATAAGAACTCTGTGACCCTCTCTCTCTTTCTGGAGGTTCATCATCAATTTTAATTCCAACACTCATTTTTAATCTTTGTTTAAGGTAAAAAGGAAGATTGAGAAAGAAACAGAAAAAAGGCAAAGATCTAATCTCAAATTTGTACTGCAGGTAGCGCTACTACTATAGAAACTGGTTCGCTTAACTTGCCCATGGATAATATCTCCACTGGGGCTGTAAATTCCATTCCTCACTGGAATTTGGCACCAAGGCCCATTGATTATTCTGCGTCAAGCATCAGAATGGATCCACCACAACACCGAGTTGCTGCTCCAGTCCCATTTTATGATCCTTTCGTGCATCCCTCAGTTGCTGGAAATTATTGTTCACTCCCACAAAATTATTCTGATCGTCCATCTTCTAATTCTTATGGAGTGGAAGGTGGTGTTGATAATTCTGCTATGGCAAATGGAAGAGGGCCATGCAAAAGAAAAAGCCCCGTAGCTTCTGTTTTCTATGACAGAGGCAGTACCAGCAGTTACTATGATGCTGGAAGTTCTTCTAGTTCGACTTTATCGTCTGACTTGCACCCAGAGAAGCTGACTAGAGGTGCTCAGAATAGTCCTTGGGACCCAATGTGTATGACCTCCAATTACAGAGACAACAATCTCTCTGTTGCAGAAGCTTGTCAACGGAATGTGAAAAGTCGATCTACACTTGATTTAGAAATGAACCTTGCTAGGACCCATCTATCAAACTATCCATATGGTCATCTCCGTGCAACAAGTCATCCAGTTACCCATTCTGGTACACTTGATCTTACTGGTGCAGCAAGTGGTGACTGGAACTATCCTGTTATATCTCCTCCTGCTCAAGGGAGAATGGCTTCAGGTTAGTATAAGATATTATTAATACGGGCGGGATCCGGGGACAAATATTTTTGACCTAGAAAATTACACGCACACTTTACCCACCTAGAAATTTCGGAATGAGTTGATATTTTACGGGGATCATCTCTTTGCCATGCAGATCATCCTCGTTGAAAATCATAAGATTTTGAAATTTCTAACTCTATCAAATTCATGGTAAAATTCAACGGTTGAAAATTTTCTACCTTGTGTAGCATATTCTAGAACTCCAAATGAGTTCAATTTTTCTAAGAGTGATCTATATGGTCAAGCGATCATCCATACAAAATATCTAACGTATTCTGAAATTTCGAGGTGGATGAAATAGTTGCTTGGAATAGGTGTGTGTAACTTTCTTTGTAAAAAATCTGTCCGCACATCCCGCCCGATATTAATATTAATCACTTAATTCCATTCTTGCATTATTGACAAGATAATTTGTCGGAATTGCAGATACGAGTGGTTTAAGTCGAGGGCAGGAACAATTCTTTGTAGGATGCAGCAGTACCAGTGGGTCTGCGGAGTTTAATGGACACAATCACAATTCCAGCAGAAACTCCATTGTTCCTATACAGACTTTTCATGGTCCTGCCCCTCATTATGCAAGGGGAGGTTGCAGCAGCTACGTTCAAAGAGCAACACCCAGCTACAGGACCATATCAAGCCACCCATGTGTAGGACATGTTGCATCATCTGAGAATGGTTTGCAGTCGGTTCCAGAAGCTTATACTTCCAGGCATTCTTCACTAGGATGGCGTTGCAATGAAAGGAATGGAAGACCAAGGATACCATGTGATAGATTGCGTCCTTTTTCTGATGATTCAGATGCTCATGATAGGATGGTATCTGAGGTGTGTTATTTTGTTTTTTGATTCTGTGCTGATCAGAGTAGTAGCAAATTATGCTGCACATTGAAATCCTTTCCATGCATCTGCCATGCATCTGAGCTGATATTTCATGTCCTCGTGATCCCTATCCTCGAGCAGGGATTTGGTTATAAATGTTACTCTTGAGGGTGCAGCAGTGTTATCGGATCTGAATGCAATGCGAATTTGAAGGCAGATCTGACATCAATGCATGATGAAAGATCAAGAATTCTTAAAAAAATGTTCAGTCTGTCACCATCACAAATTTGACTAAATATTGGAATTTCCATGTACTGAGTGGATCCTGATGGGGTCTCTCTTGTCAACAAGTCCTTTAACAGCTGAATATGATTTACATTGTCATTAGTAGCCGAAAAATAAGATGTTTTGTTTGTTTGTTTTGCAGGGCATGATGATGATGGATCGATCTGGCTTCTATGGTTCTAGAACTTGGCTTGACCAGCATCGTGAAATGAGGCTAGATGTGGATAACATGAGTTATGAGGTCAGTTATTAGATCTTCATTTTTATGGTAATTTTTTTTAGTGATGCAGGAATAAAGCTTCTAATTCAGTTATGAAATTAGGAGTTATAAGTAAATAAAATATTTTATATAATTTCGTTTTTAGGTTGTTAGCATGTTTTAGAGGTTTCTAAAGAAGCTTATTTTAAGTGTTTTAGAATAGTTTTGAGTAGTATTTAATAGTAGGTACAATTCAGGGTATTGAGTCGATTTTAGTTGTTGATTATTGAGTAAAATAAAGTTAAGCTTTGTGCTTTGTGTTCTCGTGTGTGGAGATTGTGTTTCATTGGTGTTTTAATCGATCACGTCTCTCCTAAATGAGACCTGAGTATGAAACTAAATGACCGACTTGAAAGAGTGGTTTTAAACCTTAAAAACTGTGACCAATAGCAACTAACATAAGTCATGTCCAAGTTGGTTCTGCAAATTCTTAACCGATTTTCGGAAATTATTTGAAATAACTCCTTGATCATGAAATTGACACCATACCTTGAAATAGTATTTTAATCAATTTAATCGTATAACTAATTTTAAAAACTAATCTATGATTCTATGGTAGAAACTGGGAAGCAAATTGTTAACTGGCTGAAAGGAACAAAAAGTGCCAACTCGTGCTAGCTCAACTAGTAAGACTTGTGGCGCTATGATCACAAGTCCAGGGTTGGAACCCTGCAAAAGACATTTAATTGTTGCAGGGATCCATTGAAAACCCTGCTCATCCTTGAAAAAAAAAAATTCAGGAACAAAGTCGAAATAAAAGAAGGAACGAAAACAATCTTATTTGCATGGTTACAAAATGACCTAATTGTTTGTTACAAACAGCTAGTGGTATTAGCAAACAAAGCAATTGAATATAGCCTTAACCCATTTGCTTGAAGCAGGAACTTCTTGCCCTTGGTGAAAGGATTGGGAGTGTCAGCACAGGCGTGTCTGAGGATTCGATCTCAAAGTGTCTGATAGAAACAACATATTCTTCCAATCAAAAGCAGGAGGAAGGAACCTGTGTAATTTGCTTGGTAAGATTTAGTTTAAACCCAACTTTTATCTACTATCTGACATTTTGTTGGATTTCAATGTATCTTTGTGTAACCTACAGGAAGAATACAGGAACAAGGATGAGATTGGGACTATGATGAACTGCAGTCACGATTACCATGCAGGTTGCATCAAGAAATGGTTAGTAATGAAGAATGTTTGCCCTATCTGCAAAGGTCCTGCTCTTGATGATAATTCAAAGAATAAATAAGTCTGTTCAATAGTTTTATTTGTGTAAATATATTTAGATACAAGTCTCAATGAGGAACGTCACTTGGAATAATGAAAAAAAATGCACAGACCTATGGTATCAATTAAGAATGTAGGGATTTCGAAGCATTGTTTTGCATAGCTGTGTAGGGGTCATTTGCAGGTAAATTTGATAAGTTGGTTACGCAAACTGACTGCTCTATATGCTTTCGTGGTACATACAGATTTTATTAAGATTTTGAAATAGGGTAACTGATTCGTTCTGGAAACAAACAACAAACCAAACAAAACAAGCAAGAAAAATAATCCCCATTATTAGTGGAAAAAAACTGCATTAGGAACTCTCAAGGTATTAAGAAACGTACAACATACACTATGGCTCTGTTTTTGCAAATTAATGTATTCATTGTATTGGTTTGCAATGCATTGCTTTACTCTACAAGCCCTGGGTAGTAATTATAGAAAATCAAAGACAATTCGAAAAAGTGATTGTGGTGATGGTGATTGCAAATGTAGGTAATGGTGGTTGTTGAAATGGTGGTGGTTGTAGTGGTTCGGTGGATATAATGGTGGGGTGGTAGTAGCGGTAGTCATGGTGGTGGTGGCTATGATGGTCGCAGCGGTGATAGTAGTAATGGTGGTGGTTGTGGTGATTATGCTATAGTGGTGGTGGTGGTTGTGGTGATTATGCTATGGTAGTTGTGTAGGTGGTAGTGGTGGTGGTGGCGACAATGGTTATGGAGGTAGTAGTGGAGTTGGTGGTGGTTGTGGTTAATAGCATATGGTAGTATGATCGTGGAGGTGAAGGTGGTTATGTTATGGTGGTGACAGTGGCTATGGTTGTGGTGGTGGCAGTGGTTGTGGTGGTGATGGTTGGAGTGTTTTTAAGGAGTTGGGAGTAAAATTCAAGTAAGAGGAGGCGATGAGAGTTTTGCTAAGTAATTCGAAAGATTTTGGCCCGCAAAGTTTTGCAGAATTTTATAACTAAAAGATGTGGAGGTCCTAAATTTAAATTTCAATAATTGTTTTTCGCAAAGTCAACTAAACATCCAAGTTTATGTAATCATCGTAAACTTTTACATATAAATTTTTTTACCGTATACGAAACAGAGCCTATGTTGAAGTTTTCGATTTTTTTAAATTGTTCTGCTGTCATCTATTTGATTAACAAGCCTTGAAACGTTGGATTTGATTTACATACCCTCTTTGCAATAAAACAACTTGTCATGAAGATAAAAAAGTAGACAGGTGTAGAGTTTTAAAATATTTACACACTAAAGAAATTAATTTTAGGGTTATGTTACATTTGAGGGCATTTGTTTTTAAATTTCAATCTAACAAATTTCATTTAATATTTTTTAAATTGACAAATTTACCTTCACATAATTTTTCAAATCAAACAAATTTTTTTTCTTCTATAATTTCACATATTCTTCTTTTTTAATTTTTTTTCTCTCTCCCCCTCACAAACCCACCCTCTCACCAACGCACCATTTTTTTCTTTTATTTTTTTTAATCTCAGTGAGGATGGATTAGTACGAGTTAAAAAAAATTAATTAAGCATGGGTAAGTTTATCTTTTCAAAAAGATTGGATTGAATTTATAAACAAACGGTTATGAGTGTTAGACTGAAATACAAGAACAAATGAGAGTCAAATATAAATACATATAAACAAATGGATGCCAAAGGAAAAATAGCCCTTAGTTTTACGGGTCCTTGAGCTATTCATTCAATTGGTGCCGATTAAATTGTTCAAAACTTAGAACCTATTAAAAACTTTTAGTTTTGATTAGAAGTAAAAACAAACACTCGATCAAAATGGATTAGTTATAGTGCTTAGTTCTCAGTCCTGAAAAAAAAACACCTCTTTAAACACATCAAGTTTTATTTTATTTATTTCTTGCTATGGTCTTCATTACACTCGAGATATTTCATCTTCACGAACATTGTTAACCATTTTGCCTTCATCTGTAGTCACATTGGGAACAATGTTACTTGTAGAAGGTGTGATCCCACTGAAATTTGAATTTTCAGGAAAAAACCAATCAACTGCGCCATCGAAGGATTGGATTTGACCCAGGATCTTTAACATACGTCTGACACTTTCCTCATACTCTTCAACAGAGTTCTCGCTAACTTCTTTGATTATTGCATGCGGTACATGGTCATAGAATTCTTCAATTGTTGCACATTTTCGACCTCGGTCATTGAGGAAGTCCATAAAGACTGTATACTTCATTCCCTTCCTTCGATTTTATTTGACTAGTGATATGGCAGCGTCGAGATGGATTTGCTTTTGCTTTTAAGATGAGCTCTCTCAATTAACTCATAGAAATGCTTCGGTTTTCACTTACACACATCAAATCGTTCATGTCCTCCACACATTTCCTTAAAGTCCCTTCCTTGATCTATATCTTATTTTCTTCCAGGGCATTTTTACAGTGTTGCATTCCTTCAGGTTCTTTATGCTCTTTCTTGTACATGCCAAATAATTCAATGGTTGAATCTACAAAAGCATATATCAACAGAAGCACCACCACGGGTAGTGCAAGGGCCACTGCATTGCAATGAAAAAAATTCAAATAACATCTTCCATCGCCTTTCAGGAATGGGAAATTCATTGGAATCTCAAAAAGGGAATTTTTAATAAAAGGTACTTTGATAATCTCAGAACCGATGCAATGAGACATGAAAAACGCTCAGAAGCAAGTCGCCCAAACTAACTAGTACGATGACTGACATTTGTGAGACAACTATAATCATCATTGCCCATCCATAATCAAATCCTTCTCCATTGATATAGACCATATCATAGCCTTTTTAATAGGAATAAACAATAGCTTGCAACACCACAATCAAGCAAAAAAAATGACTATATATTTGCATAAAGCGAAAAAATGCTCTTGCATAGTAAAAACCGAGGATCACAGTAATAACCTTGCAAGTAACACAACTTCAATCTTTCTAACAAAGTTGGGCTCCCACGCTCCTTTGTAAAAATGCCTTTGCGCCTTCATCAAATTAATACCACAAGTAGATAGCCACAATATACTGAGCATTATCAACATAAAGCACATGATTACGACATGCTCGGGTATGAAGTTAATAATCAGACCTATGGATATCTATATGCAGATGTTAACAACAACTGTGACAACTAAGATCTTCAAGGCAATCATGTTAAAGAAAGAAAGTTTACCTATGTTACAGAATATGATATGTTAGGAAAGTCAAAATAGAATAGAAGTCTTAGGTTTCCTATCTCCACAAGTTTAGGTCAGAGTTAGCTTTATAAACTTGTATTCAGTCAATGAATCAATACAATTCGAAAATCTATTAAATAAATGCAAGTAAATAAATCTATTAAACACATTAAATGAAACATAAATACCAATAAATGAAAAAACATGAATCAATATATAATTAGAAAAACAGGGGGCGGTTTCAAAAATCAACATATAAGTAGAACAAATGATAATCATAAAATTAGGGAGGTGGTTTCAAAAATCAATAAATAAAAGAAGAAATGTCATTTTTTTTAAAAACCCAAAATTTTTGTATTTTTATAAAAAAAACTTATGAAAAAACCTCGAAAAAATGTAATTTTTTTTATTTAGTATCATTTTCTTTTTCATAATTTAAAAAAAACAAAATTTTCGCCAAAATTTCGTGAGATTTAGCAAAATCTCATTCCTTGCATGCTAGGCAGGATGGTGTTCAAATCAAGCAAGCTAAGGGTACTAGTGCAACACCTACTCCAGAAACACCAAAAATGAACTGGGCCTCGAAACTGAAATAGAACAAGTTTGTACGCACGACCAAGCTCAAATATGATCCACCAGTGATTGTAGTAAGGCCAGAAAATAGTGCAAGTTCAGACCTTTGACTTTGTATCTAGGATTGAAGAACGTGAACGTCTTTTCATTGGAAGGTTTGTGGGTAAGTGATTAGCTTATGGATATGTCAAGGACTACCTGGTTCAGGCTTGGGGAGCTCAAACTTTTGAGATGAGCATTCATGGTGATAAGAACTTTGTGTTTAAGTTCAGTGAGGAAAAAGATAAACACCAAGTGCGGGAAATTGTACATTGCTAGTACACTGTTCATCCTCCGAACATGGACTCCATTGATGGATGAGGAAGCGGAGGTGCTTACCTCGGTGCCCATATGGGTAACATTGAAGAAAATACCATTGTTCATATGGAATCCATAAGGAATCCAAAATTTTTCTAGCGTAATTGGTCCTCCCATTATGCTGGATAAAGCCACAGAGGAGTGAACACGTCTATCATTTGCGAGAGTGTGTGTGAAAGTTGATGTTAAATGCAGGTTACCCAAGACTATTCCTATACTAATAAATTGTGAAAAGATGAGATTAGTCGAATTGGAGTATGCTTGGGTTCCAATTAAGTGTGGTACGTGTGAGGGATTCAGACACCCGAGACAACAGTGCCCAAGAAATAAGTCAATCTAGAAGACCATCCATAAGGTATGGAAACCTACTGGCAAGAAGCCATTGGCTGTGGACCAGTCTAATGATGGGTGGATTAATACGCAATGGAAAACATACGTATAGACCACACTTTCAAGTTGCCCAGAAGGAGGTTAGCAATAATGGAAATGGTATTATCCAAGATGCACCCAACACTTCAACATTTATGGGAGCAACACAGTAGGTGGACAATGCTATGGAAGCAACACAACAAATGAACAATGCTCTGAAACATGGCACTCAACAACTGGAACTGAATGGAGATGATCATGTAGATCCCTTGGTTTTGAACACTGAAAAGGAGGTTGTGGTATCTATGGCGCCGAATGGGAATCATGTGCTAGTGGATACTAGCGCCGTGAGAGTAGATGATGCTGGGGAAATTCAAGAAGAACACAACAGTAACATAGGAAGCAATAAAAAGATGATTGCTGGAAGACATGGGAAAGAACAAACTTAGTCTCCAATGACCCCAAACAACCTTCGAATTGGTGCTTGTGCATCCTTGAATGAATAAGAATTCCACGTGAACGGTATAAATGGTCCCCTAACCTTATCTAAGGTTTAGAGTGTTTTGAAAACGTTAAAAGAATATGAGAATGAGAACGAAGTTAACAGTGCAGAGAGGGAAACAATAGAGAGATTTGACGCGGATGTATTGAAGCAAGAGTTCACAAAACTAAAAGCTCTATTGGAAAAAGAAGCAACTATAGTAGGTTAAAATAATATTGAAGATGAATGTGAGGTAACCACGACGCAATGTTAACAGTGCAGAGAGGGAAACAATAGAGAGATTCGACGTGGATATATTGAAGCAAGAGTTCACAAAACTAAAAGCTTTATTGGAAAAAGAAGCAACTATGGTGGGCCAAAATAATATTAAAGATGAATGTGAGGTAACCACGACGCAATGTGATTGAAGATCATCATTTCGACTTTTCCTATTTGTTAGGGAAATGGGATGAATAACCATATTCTCAAGATGATTAAGCAATTGATTGGTGTCTATCAAGATAAAGAGTTTAAACTTGTGCACTAAGGAATCATTTTGACAACAATTCACTTGATGAGTTTAACCCTTAGCCTACACCCAATTGATCCATCTTTTAGGTTATTTGAGGAGTTTAAGGAATTTTCTCTCTTTGTGATGATGTAGTGAATGAAGAAGGGATAATGAAGTGGTATACAATTGATGCATTTTTATGCACTTGATGTTAATGATAAGGTTCACGGATCTTCAAAACCCCAGCTAGCCTTTCAAAAAAAAAAAAAAAAAAAAAAAAAATTCAGTTATCAAGTTAGATTTGGACTATACTCTTGATTAGGTAACTATTAATCAATAAAACAAAGAAGTCGTCTTGACTTATTTCTTTATTTAAATGCGAATGCTAGTTGGTGATTACTAAAAACACTATTAATGGTTTATTCTGTTTTCGTTGGTTGAAAAGTTGAACTTGGATGACCATTTTGGAAGATAAATCAACAAAAAAACAAATACAAGGTAGTTACAGGAAGGAAAAATTATGCGCTGCCTCTTTTATATCTCTTTGGGGTTTTTTTTGTTTCTGTGGATGGTGTTTATCGTTTTGGTTGTGTTTTAAAGAGAATGGGTAAAAAGTGAAAAATAAAACCTTAAAAAGGCTTCAAAAAATGCGTAGAATTACTCTAGAGCAAGAGACTAGGCTATAATCTGATTAGTTTAATTTTCTTGAAAACATTTTATGTTAAGCGACTGATTAATCTGATTGTTAAAAATAAATTCCATGTCATAGTGATTCTTAAAACAAATAAGTCTAATTTGAATATATATATGGTCATCTCCAGCTTGAAGGTGAAAATTTTAATAACAAAAAGTTATTATGTTAAAGCTTCAACACTAAGAGGCTAAGTTGTCCTCGATTTTTTTTTTTTTTTCAGATTTGAAATAATCGTTCTTAGATCAATCTGCTAACCGAATATTTATTAAAACTACATACATCTACATCACAATGTACAAACGAGATTATTTATGACCACTTGGCCAGTGGAAATATGAAAACATTTTTCCTTCTTAGCATAAGTATCTGGATTAATAAATGAGGAGAAAAGCACAATTGATAAGGAACTACTAACTTAAAATAAAAACAAATAAGTCTTCTTGACTTTTTATTTAAATGCATTTGGCAATTAGTTGAAGATATATATATATTTTTTTAAATTAAACCTCCAGTGGGGAGGGGCACCTCTGGAATGCCAGACCTTTATTAATTAGTTGAAGATATATTTAACTATCAAACAACACAACCCACAACCAAGGATTGTCTTTTCGCGAAGTATAATTTTTCGTTTTTTGAAATTACCAACAAAAAAAAAGGCGAAAGAAAAAAAATTACATTTTTGAGGATTTTTCGTAAATTTGGGATTTTTTTTTTTTTTGTAAAAATAAAAAAGCAGCTACTAAAATTACATTTTCGAGGTTTATTTTTTAAAAAAAATTTTGGTATTTTTTTCGTAAATTTTGACTAATTATCATTTCTTCTAATTATTTATTAATTTTTAAAACCACCGGTTAATTTTTTAATTATCATTTCTTTTATTTATATATTGATTTTTGAAACTACCCTCGATTTTCTATTATAGGTATTTAGACTTCATTTAATGTGTTTAGTAAATTTATTTACTTGCATCTTATTTTTTTCACATATTTCATAAACCCTCGAAATTCATTATATATATTTCATGTATCCTCAAAATCATTTTACATTTTTTCTTTACACCAAATTATTTCTTAAAATCAAGATACCGAAATCAACTCGAAAAACGAAATCATAATCCTTACACACTACTAGTAAATGGGTGGTGGGTATACATACTCAATCATGCATATTCATTGCAAGTGGATTCCTTGACATTGTGAAATTGATAACATTATGTAAGCTGGAGATCATATATGGCTAAATGGGAGAAGAAATTTATATCGAACATATCTTAAAGATGTTAAATCTTTCCTCTTTATTAACAGTATTTGTTAATAATTTGGAAGTATATTTCATATCAAGTAATAATGTTGGAAATATCAGATCTTCCCAATTCGGTTGCTTACGATTAGAAAGAATTTCGACCTCGGTCATTGAGGAAGTCCATAATGACACGAACTTCGTCTCATATATATATTTTTTTTGAAAGACAAGCAAGGTTTTTATAGGATTTCAAAACTCATAAAGATGCCGCAAACAAGGTTTGAACCCATGACTTAGTGGTACCATCCGCCAAGCTCTAAACGTTGAGCTGGGATGATCCCATTAGCCTTCGTCCCATGTATCTCTGTCAGTTCACACTCATAGAATTGCTTCTGTTTTCACTTACCCACATCAAATCATTCATGTCCTTCACACATTTCCTTAAAGTCTCTTCCTTCATCTTTACCTTATTTTCTTCCAGGACATTTTTACAGTGTTGCATTCCTCCAGGTTCTTTATGCTTTCTCTTGTAGAGACCAAAGAATTTGATGGTTGAAACTTTTAATTAACAAAAAGTTATTCTGTTAAAGCTTCAACACCAAGGCTAAGTTGTCCTCTATTTTTTTTTTTTTTTTCACATTTGAAACAATCGTTCTTAGATCAATAATTGTTTTGCTAACTGAATATTTAAGTACCTAATCAGATTGGTCAATTGAATAGTGCGTGGCCAGTTTGAGAAAAGGAGTTGCATATTTATCATTCTACTATTCGTCGACCATTTATGAACTCTATATGAAGAAACCAACCTGATCCCAAATAAAGGTAAGGGGCATTACAAATTTTAATTGTGAAATGATCAAAAGTTCACGATCTAAATCTTAACTGGCAGATTGATCAAACGATGCCACCAATCATTCAGTCAGTATTAAGTATAACAAGTCTGCAAAATTTTCTTCCATTTAAGCTAGAGGAATTGATTTTAGTGTCCAGAAAATAAATAATATCAACAACTTCACTTGTGCTTTGTGCTAGCCTGCTAGGTGACCCATAAGAAAAGATGGTATAAAACTGAGACAATTCTTAGAAGGAAAACCAGATGGAGGCATATCTTCATTCCTTTAGTAAGGTTATACTGACTGTAAATTCGTTCAAACAATTCTCAAGAGATGGAGCTATTTTTTACAGGAGTGATATATATGACATTTATATTCATGTATGCCTTCCGATCCCCTGCATATTCTGCTCTTGAAGCAAACGCCTGCAACGGTATAAACTGAAACAAGCTCAGGAACAAAAAACCTTATCTATACAAAAGGAAAAAAAAAAAAAAAAAGAAAGAATAAAAGAATCAAAACAACTATATCCATAAGAAACTATGAGAAAGACTCGCGTAAAACATCCAAATTAATATCCAAAAACATCACTCGGACTTTCAACCCCTTACAGTGTTCATTCAACTTGAGTTATTTCAACACAGTGAGGCTGGTCAACATTGTCCTCAATTACATGAATGATGACAACATTAGAATGATTGCTACCTGATTTTGGTAACTTGAAAAAACAAATATTTCATGAAATTTCGATATTTTTTTGAGAAATCACATTCCTTGGTCTGAAGGATAAACAAGTTTTTCAATTAAACATTTATATAAGATAACACAATCGACATAAACCAATATATAGACATGACCCTTATCATGTTCTGGAAGTTCGCACAAAGAACAGAAAATGGAAGGATTTCAAAATACTTGAAATATTATTTCAACACAAACATTTGTCAAAAAAATTAGCAGCTTACATTCAACTTGAACTACACTTCATCAATGTTAGCATTGTCACTAACATATGGTTCTCCAGCTTCAATTCGAGGAGATGCAGCAGCATCAGTGTTACGTATAGCTTCACCATTATGATGATTTGTAACAGAAGCTTGAGGAGGTATCAAATGAGTGATGTTACTTCCAACGGGAAAAGACCATTGAACTATGCCTTCCAAGGATTCGACTTGGCATATGATTTTCAACACAAGTCTTACTTTCTCCGCGTATTCTTCAACAAGGTTGCTCTCTGTAACTTCTTTGAATATAGCTTCTGGAAGTTGAATGAGAAAAATGTACAACATATCAACAAATAGCTGTTCCATTTGGCGATATAGCTCTTCAATTGAAGTATATTGTAGACTGTCAATGAAGTCCATGATGATGCTAACTTCACCACAGATAAAGGGTAATGTACTTCTTAATTGCCCGATAACCAAACGTGCTCGATCTAAGCTGGATTGATCATTAAGAATTTCAGGAAAACGAATGCTAAAATCCTGCCCCATCCACATGGCTTTTGCAAGTCTGCGTTTCTTACTGCCATTGATGCTTGTTGAATTTATTTTAGTGTCCACAAAAAGAATAACATCGAAAATTTCCCCAAAGCTTTCTGCAAGATGACCACTATGATTAGTTGGTATAGAAACCGAAGCGACTCTTAAAAGGAAAACCAGGTAAAGACATGACACTTCACGCCCTTCATTGAAATTATAGAGACTAAGAAGTTGTTCAAGGGATCTATGAGATGGGGGTGTTTGTGAAAAGAGTGTTTCTAGATGGCTTAAAGAATTGTGGTTTTCGCATGCACTCATCCATCTCTTCATGTCCTTCACACATTTCCGTAGAGTCCAATCTTTGAACTCTATTCCGTTTTCAAGCAAAGTGTTTTTATACTCCCCTATGCCTTCTGCATATCTGTATATGAAGCAACTGGTTAAGTTACACATCGAGTCTGCAACGAAGTTAAATAACACAACTGCCAAGTTGGTTATAGCCTGAGCCAGAGTTGCAATAGCTAAAACACACATCGCCGGAAACATGAATGTATCTCTTTTCAAAATGGGGGAATTGTCTTTTATGCCATTAACTTCATCTTGGGACATCTGCAGCTTCTTATCATCCAAGTGATGGGTCATGACGAGCCCTCGAAAGCTAGTTGTTAAACTTGCGAGTAGGATGACAAAGATCTGTACCGCAATTAAAATCCTTATTGACCATCCATAACCAGGAACTCCATTACAAACCATTAGACCATGACCAAAAATAGATCTAAACATAACTTGTAATACAACGACTAAGCAAAAGAAGCAAACGATACTTGCAAAAACTGAAAAGAAACTTTTGCATAATATGAATTGAGGATCAGAATCATAACCACACAAATAGCACAACTTCAATCGCTGCAACATGCTTGCACTCCCTCTACCCTTTGTAAAGAGGTTTCTATTCCAATCCATCTGATTTTCCCTTTGCATATTAATTATCCAATTGGAAATCCACAAGATAATGAGCATTGTCAGCATGAAGAACATCACTATGACATGCTCTCGCACAAAGGAGAAGATTACTCCTGTGAAAATCTGTATGCAGATATCCATAATAACTACGAACACCAAGATTGTCAAGGCAACCATGTTTGTCAGGGAATCAGAGGCTCTGTTAGTTCCTATTGAAGGCATAAGAAAACCCATAGAAATACATATCAGTGCGGTACCTGTAAGCTTAGAGAGTTGGTCATAGGCACTAGGCAATGAAGTGGTCAGATCCATAGGGGGTTTCGCAGCAATAGAAAGAAGAGTCAAGGTAACTGAATTGAGTGAAAAGAACTGACAGGGTACCCATCTCTTCCTACGATGAATGCCATGGATCACATCACAAATCATAAGAAGAGAGCATACAAGTGTTGCTGCAGCTGCTACATATAAACCAGTAGCCATTGGCCCCGGAGCAGAATAATTTCTTTGATATGGTGTGACATCAGGACACAAGTGCTTTGCCATATATGAGTCCAAACAGTATGAATCGTTTGCAGTTTTCAAGTGATGAAACATAAACTTGGCTGCTATTTATGGAAGAGATCAATCACTCGAAACAAAAAAAAGGAAATTGGGTGTGATAGATGGAAGAAAAAACCAGGTAATTGTAATGCAAGTTACTTGAGTTGGAAGATCCAAGAAAAGTGATTTACTTAAAACTTGTGAAACAAAATCCATGTCATTGGCTGACCAAGATATTTCTTTTTAAACAATGGTCTCCAAGTAAGAGAAGTTGCCAAGAAGTATTCTTTGTATACTGCATAGTAGTCATCGTTGCTAAATGTACAAAGAGGTACATGACACAATAAAATGACATGCATCTCTAAGAATGGTGAGTTTGAAGCATTCGTCCTTCACGGCTTAGGCAATTTCAATTATATAAAGAAATAATGGAAAGATAGAGGAAAGAGGCTATAATGTTTTTACATGGCTTCCCAAATTTATCAAAAGCTATCTTGGAACCTTGTCATTCTGAAAAAATCATGTCTACTCAAACCTAAAGATCAATTAGCTCCGCTAAAATTTATCAAGTATTGCCTGGGTCCCCCTCTTTCTTGTTCTCCTTGTCATCAACGAGCTCAGATTTCCTTAGTTCTTGTCATCGAACTTGAGACAATTGTTGAAAGCTGTTCCACTTTTGGTGGGAGGGAAACTGTTTCAATCGAGACAAATGGACTGCATTGGACCGGATCAGGCTGGTGAATTTTTCGGGTTATCAGCTCGCATGTTGCTAAGGGTGAAGAGTAAGCCCTGGGATGCAGGGATGCTATGTATTTAAAGAAAGCCACAAGTGAGCCAACAAATGACATTCCTTGGTACTTCCACACTTTTGGTCATTTTGATGATTTCAACAATAGTGTTTCACCTTAAAAGTAATTGTTTTCTAGAATTTTAGTAAATTCCTATAACCACTTATAGGAATGCAATTTTGAGATGTATAAGCTTAGTAACGTGAATGGAGAGATGATAATTATCAAAGGAAAACAACTTGTAACTAAGCTAAAACGAAACACAATCTATGACAAGTAAATGATTTGAGAAATGATAACAGAAATTCACCAATTTCTTGCAAAAGTATGTGCAACCAATTAATCAAGCACAATGAATACAAAAGCTGATCAGGGGGGGAGAACAAGAACTAATAACAGTAGTAATAACATATACCAATGTTTGTGCAAGTCCTTAGGTTCTCAACTCACCTTGAACGGTAAGCCAAAGCTCTGGTCTTCATCTTCTTTCACATGAATAGCGGCATTACTCTCAACCATTGTTACGATATCATCATGATCCTATAAAGATACGACTTGGCCTAGAAATCTTAACATGAGTCTGACCATTTCTTCATACTCTTCCAAGATGAATCTCCAGTAGTTAACTGACAAAAACATGTAACGTGTCGACTAATAGCTGCAACATATGGTGATATAGCTCCTCAGTTTTTGTGTTCTCGACTGTTAATGAAGTCAACTTTATTCCGTACAAAAATCTGGCTGATACCTTCTTTGGTTTCCAGATGATCTCATGTGAACTAAGTTTTGGTTGAGGAGACTGACATGCCCTCAAAACGCTTTGAACCTCAACAAATTCAATCCAATGGACAAAATGAAATATGTCAAAATTTTCATTCAATCTTCAGGTTACATGATCAATAAGAACACACACTATACAAACTGGGGAAATTTTGCAAACAAGACACCCTAATCCATTCCTTGGTCAATTTGGCTTTCAAGCTAGGATCATTGCAATGGAACTGGTTCCAAGAGGAGCTGAGCTGTATTAGTGGACTTGAAGAATTGTTTTTCTCGCTTGCAAACATCGAACTATCAAAGTCCTTCACACATGATTACTAGAGTCATTTGCTCCAAAACTGTCATTTTCGAGCAAGATATCAACACACTCCCGTGTGCTTTCTATTTCTGCATACTAGTACTTTAAGCACCTGGATCATTCCATGATTGAGTCTGAAACTGAGTAAAGTAGTATAACTATGGCACCTAGTAGCACAAGAAAAAATGTTGTGGTTCCTGACCTGAAACACAGGAGTAAGAATAAATATAAATAGTTGCAGTATTTTTTTCATTTGATAGGCCTGAAAATATAATAGCTGATGAACTTATGTTGCTCAATAGTCATCCTTACACAAATGACTTGTATAAACTGTATAGATTAGGAAAACCACTAAACCCAAACCACTGTATAAAACCTATAAGCATAACTTAACAAAAAGTGATACTGTATAAAACCTATAAGTGTTACAATATTTAGGATCACCATGAATAGTATGGTTTGAGAAGTGATACTCATATTTTCAATTACACATGGAAACAGTTACACAAGTATTGTTTTGGTGTAGTGACATTGTTACATTGTTCTACTGGCCATCATGATTTTCAGCTGGTATAGGAACGACAACAGAATCATCGTTACCCATTGTTCTACTGCCTACTGCCATCATGATTTGTAAGAGAAGCATGAGTAGGTATGCCACCATTGTTACCCATTGTTGCATTGCCATGATGATCAAAAACAGAAACTTCAGTAGGTATGGGAGCTTCATCTGGTATGGGAACGATAACAACAGAATCATCGTTACCTATTGTTCTACTGCCATCATGATTTGTAAGAGAAGCCTGAGTAGGTATGCCACCATTGTTACCCATTGTTGCACTGTCATGATGATCAGAAACAAAAACTTCAGTAGGTATGGGAGCTTCATCTGGTATGGGAACGACAACAGAACCATCGTTACCCATTGTTCTACTGCCTACTGCCATCATGATTTGTAAGAGAAGCTTGAGTAGGTATGCCACCATTGTTACCCATTGTTGCACTGTCATGATGATCAGAAACATAAACTTCAGTAGGTTCTTTGTTGAAGCTTTGAAGCAAGTTTATTGGTTTGTAGATGATGAAACGAGTGAATGTATGAACGATTGTAAACTTTATCATCATCATTTTTTATTAATATAAGGTTCGGGGATCCTAAAAACCCCAGCTCACTTTCCCAAAAAAAAAAAAAAAAAAAGCTTCAGTAGGTATGGGAGCTTCATTTGGTATGGGAATGATAACAACAGAATCATCGTTACCTATTGTTCTACTGCCATCATGATTTATAAGAGAAGCCTGAGTAGGTATGCCACCGTTGTTACCCATTGTTGCACTGTCACAATGATCAGAAACAAAAACTTCAGTAGGTATGGGAGCTTCATCATGATGATCAGAAACATAAACTTCAGTAGGTATGGGAGCTTCATCTGGTATGGGAACAATGACAGAATCATCGTTACCCATTGTTCTACTGCCATCATGATTTGTAAGAGAAGCTTGAGTAGGTATGCCACCATTGTTACCCATTGTTGCACTGTCATGATGATCAGAAACAAAAACTTCAGTAGGTACCAAACTAGTAAAGTTACTTCCAACGGGAAAAGACCATTGAACTTTGCCTTCCAGGGATTCAACTTGACAAATGAGCTTGAACATACGCTTCACTTTTCCCTTGTATTCTTCAACATGGCAATTCGTGATTTCTTTGAATATGGCTTGTGGGAGTTGAATGAGAAAAATATACAAAATATCAACAAATAGTTGCTCCATACACTGGTACAAAGCTTCAATTGATCTGTATTTTCGGCTGTTGATAATGCTGGAAATAAACTTAACATCTAGATGGTCTTCAACTTCTAGATGGTCTTCAATGTCTAGATGGTCTTCAACAACCATGGTTGTTGTACCAACCATAGCCACCATTGTTGATGGTTATTGTACCAACCATAGCCACCATTGTTGATGGTTGTTGCCTCCTTTGTAGACTTTGTTGTATTACCATTTACCTATAAATAGGTAGAGGATGTGTGTGTTCTAAGTGTGGAAAACAAAGAGAGAAATAAGAGAGTAGAAGTGTGAGATTGTTCTCCTTTCTCTTTGAATAAAAACAGTGTTTCCTTTGTTGTGTTTTAATTCTCTCTTAGTGATTGCAAACCACCATAAGTGGTGATTTCCACCAACAACTGGTATCAGAGCCAGGCTCTCTGCAAGTTTCTACTCTCTTCAAAATTCTGATTCTCTGTAAGTTACTGTTCACAAGACGACGACACTGTTCACACTGTACTGTTACAGATACTGTTTACTATACGGTATTGTTCACTGTTCATACAGTACACAACTATTCATATATACGGTAGTGTTCATAAATACATTACTGTGTATACTTTTGCTCCAATGGCAAATGGAAGTGCTCAAGTCCTTATCCCGAAGCTGACCAAAGAAAATTATGACAATTGGTGTATCCAATTGAAGGCATTACTTGGCGCACAGGAGTGTCTAGAGCTCGTAGAAGATGGCTACGACGAACCAGTGTCCAAAGAAGAAGAAAAAAGCTTGCCAGATGCAGAGAAGTTGGTCCTCAAGGCCAATAGAAAGAAAGACTGCAAAGCAAAGTCTATTCTTTATCAAGGTCTCGATGAAGCCACGTTCGAGATCATTGCTTCCGCAGAAACGTCAAAAGGCATATGGGAAACTCTACAAAGAGTATACCGGGGTGCCGACAAAATAAAAAAGATTCGCCTCCAAACATTGCGAGGTGAATTTGAATCATTGCAGATGAAGTCCTCAGAATCTATTTCCGATTACTATACTAGAGTTATGGTAATCGTTAATCAGATAAGAAGAAATGGAGAAGCTCTCACAGAAAGTCGAGTTATTGAAAAATTCTTGAGATCCCTAGATCCAAGATTCGACTATGTTGTCGTGGCCATTGAAGAGTCCAAAGATTTGGACACGATGATGGTAGATGAGCTTGTGGGTTCATTACAAGCCCATGAACAGAAAATTGTGAAGAGAGGTGAAGACAAGGCAATGGAGCATGCCTTGCATTCCAAGTTGTCCTTCAGGAATAATAGCTACGACCAAGGAATGACTTCACAAAGAGGACGAGGACGAGGTCATGGATCTCGTGGACGAGGATCTGGGAATACAGGACCCAGAGGCAATGGAGGTAGAGACACTACCAAAGGAGGACGAGGCCAACAAGCTTATGCTCCTAGAGGAAGATCGAAAGGAACAGGAGGAGGTTACAATTACCGTGACAAAAGAAACGTGCAGTGCTATAATTGTACTAAATATGGGCACTATAGCACAGAATGTCGTGGAAATCCTCCAGCAGCAGTTCAAGAACAAGTCAATTATGCAGAGCAAGAGACTACCATAAAAGGTCCAGCTGCATTATTTGCCCAGCAAGGCTCTGGACAGAACCAAAATAATGTTTGGTATCTAGATTCTGGAGCCAGCAATCACATGTGCGGACAACGGGAGCTATTTGTTGATCTAGATGAGACTGTGCAAGGACAAGTCTCATTTGGTGACTCCTCGAAGATTCCTGTGAAGGGAAAAGGCGACGTCCTAATCAAGATGAAAAATGGAGATCATGACTACATCTCAAATGTGTATTATGTTCCAGCCATGAAACACAACATGTTGAGTATGGGTCAACTCCTGGAGAGAGGTTATTTTCTCTACATGAAGGACCATCATCTTACAATCAAGGATGCCAATGGAAGACTGATTGCCTATGTGAAAATGTCCAAAAATAGGATGTTTCCACTAAACATTCAATATGATGCAGCAAAGTGCTTGAGCGCCGTCGCCAACAATGAAGAGTGGCTCTGGCATTTGAGACTTGGACATCTGAATTTTTCAAGTTTGAAGATGCTAGTCAGCAAGAAAATGGTCAAAGGTATGCCCCATATTGACCATCCAGATGAAATCTGTGAGCACTGTGTCCTCAGCAAGCAACACAGAGCTAACTTTGTTAAAGAAGTAAACTGGCAATCAAAGAAGCCGCTGGAGTTAGTGCACACTGACGTGTGTGGTCCATTGAAGCCAATGTCAACTGGACAAAATAAGTACTTCCTTACATTCATTGATGACTGTAGCAGAAAGACATGGGTGTATTTTTTAAAAAGGAAGTCAGAAGTAATGAATTGCTTTAAAGAGTTTAAAGCATTTGTTGAGAAGCAGAGCGGCTACTACATCAGAACCTTGAGATCTGATCAAGGTGGAGAATACACATCAGATGCCTTCGAAAACTTCTGCAAGGAACAAGGCATCAGGCATCAGATGACACCAGCTCATACGCCGCAGCTGAATGGTGTTGCAGAAAGAAAGAATCGAACAATTCTTGATATGGCAAGGAGTCTGCTCAAAGGAAAAAGTTTGCCCAAGCAATACTGGGCTGAAGCTGTGTCATGTGCAGTATATTTACTGAATCGCTGCCCAACCAGGAGATTGCAAAATGTCACTCCAGAAGAAGCATGGAGTGGTCACAAGCCAAGTGTTACTCATCTCCGAGTTTTTGGCTGTGTGGCTTATACAAAGATACCTGAGGCGAGAAGGTCCAAACTCGACGACAAAAGTGAGAAATGCATTTTTGTTGGATATGGTGACAGAAGAATGGGATATAAGTTATATAATCCCATCACAAAGAAGGTGATCATGAGTAGAGACGTCATCTTTGAAGAAGATAAAGCTTGGCACTGGGATAGTGATCAAGAGGAAACTAGATGGATCAATACTGATTTGATCCTTGAAAATGAAGAAGGAGTATCAACAATACCTTCAGAAGGTCCGATAGATGAGCCACAAACTCCGGTACATGGATTTCCTACACCAACATCGGTGTCACCTTCGTCATCAGCAATTTCATCATCAACATCCTCACCAGAAGGACCAAGAGGGATGAGAAATTTACAAGATTTATATGATGCCACCGAAGTCAGCGAGGATACAAATTTATTTTGTTTCTTCGCTGATTGTGACCCACTCAACTTCACTGAAGCTGTCACAGAAGAAAAATGGGTGAAAGCAATGGATGAAGAAATTCATGCCATTGAAAAGAATGACACCTGGAAGCTAACTGATCTACCAGAAGGAAAGAAAGCTATTGGTGTAAAATGGGTCTACAAAACAAAAAAGAATGCCAAAGGTGAAGTACAAAGGTACAAGGCAAGACTAGTGGCAAAAGGCTATAAACAAAGAGAAGGCATTGACTACGGAGAAGTATTTGCTCCTGTAGCCCGACTGGAAACAATCAGACTGGTGATCTCACTAGCTGCACAACATAAGTGGAAGATCTATCAACTTGATGTGAAGTCAGCATTTCTGAATGGTTTCCTGGAAGAAGAAATCTATGTTGACCAGCCGCTTGGATATGTTGAAGCCGGCAACGAAACTAAAGTGTACAAGTTGAAGAAGGCTCTTTATGGCCTAAAGCAGGCTCCACGTGCTTGGAATACCAGGATTGACAAGTATTTCCAAGAAAATGGATTTGAAAAATGTCCATATGAGCACGCGATGTATGTGAAGAAAGAAGCTGATGGAAGCATGTTATTTGCATGCTTGTATGTCGATGATTTAATTTTCACCGGCAACAACTCAATCATGTTCGAGGTTTTCAAGAAAAGCATGGTGCAAGAGTTTGAGATGACAGACATTGGTCTGATGGCACACTTTCTTGGTCTCGAAGTGACACAGAAAGAAGATGGGATTTTTGTATCCCAAAGTGGTTATGCCAAGAACATTCTTGAGAAATTCAAGATGGACAAAAGCAATCCGGTCTCAACTCCAGTTGAGAGTGGACTGGAATTGAGGAGGAAGAATAAAGTGGGAAATGTTAATCCAACATACTTTAAAAGCTTAGTAGGAAGCTTGAGATACTTGACATGTACCAGACCAGACATACTCTATGGAGTAGGACTGATCAGCAGATATATGGAGACACCAGATCAATGTCACTTGAATGCAGCCAAGAGAATTCTCCGCTACATCAAAGGAACGGTGAATGAAGGTATGTTCTATACTTCATGTGAAAACTTCAGGCTTACTGGTTACTCGGATAGTGATTGGGGTGGAGACTTGGATGAAAGGAAAAGTACAACAGGGTTTGTCTTTTTCATGGGAGATACATCGTTCACTTGGTCATCCAAGAAGCAATCGATAGTGACGCTATCGAGTTGTGAAGCTGAATATGTTGCAGCTAACTCAGCTGTATGTCATGCAATATGGTTGCGAAATATGCTAAAGCATTTGGGATTTCCTCAAGAAATTCTCACAGGGATTTATGTTGATAATCGATCAGCAATTGCTTTGGCGAAAAATCTTGTGTATCATGAAAGAACCAAACACATCGATACACGTTATCATTTCATTCGAGAACACGTGAAGAACAAAGAAGTTGAACTGATATCCTGCAAGTCAAATGACCAAGTTGCAGATATCTTTACAAAGCCACTGAAGGGTGAAACATTTACCAGATTGAAGTACATGCTCGGAATGATATCCCTCGATTAAGTTTAAGGGGGGAATTTGCTGGAAATAAACTTAACATCTAGATGGTCTTCAACTTCTAGATGGTCTTCAATGTCTAGATGGTCTTCAACAACCATGGTTGTTGTACCAACCATAGCCACCATTGTTGATGGTTGTTGTACCAACCATAGCCACCATTGTTGATGGTTGTTGCCTCCTTTGTAGACTTTGTTGTATTACCATTTACCTATAAATAGGTAGAGGATGTGTGTGTTCTAAGTGTGGAAAACAAAGAGAGAAATAAGAGAGTAGAAGTGTGAGATTGTTCTCCTTTCTCTTTGAATAAAAACAGTGTTTCCTTTGTTGTGTTTTAATTCTCTCTTAGTGATTGCAAACCACCATAAGTGGTGATTTCCACCAACAGATAATGCCCATGATGATGCTAACTTCATCCCAAATAAACGGCGAGGGCAATTCATTTTTTAATTCCTTAATGATTGTAAGTGCTCCATCTAGGCTGAGTTCTGACTGACATTGCCCATTCATTGTTCCGTTGCGAATTTTGAGACCAACATCACTGAAATCCTGCCCCATCCACATAGCTTTTGCAAGTCTGCATTTCTTGCGCCCATTGAAGCTTGTAGAATTTATTTTAGTATCCACGAAAAAAATAACATTAAAAACTTCCTGTAAGCTTCGTGCTAGAAGACCGCTGAGATCAGTTGGTAAAGATACTGAAGCAATTCTTACAAGGAAAACCAAGTAAAGACATGATACTTCATTCCCTTCCTTGAAATTATATCGATCACTAAGCTGTTCAAGAGATTGATCAGAAGGAGGTGTTATTAAAAGGAGTCGTGTCAAATAAATAAGAGAACTGCCTCTTTCACTTGCGTTTATCCAGAGTTTGATGTCCGCCACACATTTCAATATCATCCAATCCTCCAACACCATGTCATTTTCCTGCAAGAGTTGGCTACATTCCTGCACACCTTTTGATTTGGCATACCTTCGCTTGAGGCCACCAGTTAAACCGCCAAATACTGAGTCTGCAAGAAAATGCAGCATCATAATTAACATCCCCACTAAAGCAATTATAAACGTTGCAATTACGAAACCACAAAGCACCGTAAACATCAAGTAGCGATTGTCATTCTCTCCCGTGAAGCTTTTCAAATATGGAGAACTAGCAACTACACCATCAACTTCATCATGTGACATGTGCAAATTCTCATTAGTCGTATGCTGGGACATGACTAGCCCTCGAAAACTAGCTGTTAAACTTGCTAGTGTGATGACCAGAATTTGTGTGACAACTACAATCATCACCGGTAGTCCATAATCAGAAACTTCATTGCCACACCTCAAATCATGGCTCCAAATGGATCTAAAAGTAGCTTGTAATACTACAATTAAGCAAAAGAAGCAAACAATACTTGCAAAAATAGAAAAACCACTTCCAGATAGTACAAATTGTGGATCAGAATTGTAGCCATGCAAATAACACAACTTCAATCTTTGTAACATGGTCACGCTCCCCTTGCCCTCTCGAAAAATGTCTTTGTTGCGATCCATCTGAATTTCCTTGAGCGTACTAGTATTCCAAGTAGAAAGCCATAAGATACTAAGCATTGACAGCATGAAGAAAATGATTACGATGTGCTCCCGATAGAAGTAGAAGATCACACCAGTGACCATTTGTATGCAAATGTTAGCAACAACTATGGCCACCAAAATTGTTAAGGCTGCCATGTTTGCTAAACATTCAGAATCCCTATTAGTTCCTAGTGAAGGTATAAGAAAACCCATACAGACACATATCAAGCCTGCACCAGTAACCTTAGAGAGTTGATCCTGGGCACTGGGCATTGAGGTGGTGAGATCCACCGGAAGTTTTGCAGCTATAGAGAGAAAAGTCAAGGTCAACGAATTAAGTGAGAAGGATCTACATGGAAACCAGTAATTCTTATGACGAATTCCATGGATCACATCCCGTATGATTAGCATAAAACATGCGAGTGTTGCTGCTACTACATATAATCCAATCACAGGCAATGGATCAGAGTAATGGCTTTGATCGGGCATCATTTTAGGACACAATTTTTTTTCCATTTGACTTCTATCTTCCGCCTTACAGGTATGCTGGACCTGGAGATTCTTATCAAGAACTTGTAAAGGAAGAGACAAGAATGTAGTCTTGAAGTAAATTCGTCAAAACTCTTTGGAGATTCCAAGAAAACTTAGTCAATTAAATCTTCAAAACTTGTGATGCAAAAACAAGATACCGATTAATTTAACTCTTGAATGCATAAATTTTTCAGAATAGAATAAAATGCCGTCACACTATTGTAGAATGGCATCCTGAGCCTGCTTAGTTGTAGATGAAATAGGAAAGAAAATGACGATCTAAATTAATTATTATAGACATAGAAACCAATTTACTAACTTTGATTGCATCACAGACAACCGAATGGCACAACATTCTGTTTACATGGAAAACCCCCTAAACAAGAAAAGCATACTGCTCAATCTGAAAGAATGAAATCTACTAATGAGATGAAAGGTTACCCACCATCCAACATATGAGGACATCGGGAATTAAGTAGCTATATCTTTCTGCTCCGTCATAGATCTTCCAGTTTGCACAGTAGCACTATTAAGGCAAACTGGGTTTTTAATAGGATCCCGTAACTATCTCAGAAATAACATATGCCTCTGATAGGGTTCGAATCCTGGAATAACATATGCACCATCACTAGTTACAATTTCTTGCAGGATATTTCCGTTGTATGGACAGAAGTAATTTCCTGGCAGATACCAGTAATTATAATCAATCAAGGACATAATTCAAAAAACCGAAAAAAAAATTATTCTGAATAAATTAGCACAAATTGTTTAAAACACATAGTTTCTTGTGCAACAATTGATTGCTCACTTATATTTTAATAACATAATTTTGTTAACAACATATATAGTAGCAGTTGCTCATGAACCACAAAAACATAAATTTACACAAAATTATACTTTCTATATCCTCTGGCTTCTTCTTTCTTGTCACTTGCAATCCTTTCGGAAGGAAGATATTAAGAGAAGAAAGTCTAATTTATTACTAACGAATCTTCTCGAATGCTTAGAGAACCCAATCAAGCTATTAGTATTGGCTGCTAAGAAAGCATATAATCCTTTAATCTAGAGGCAGTAAATATGGGGCATGTCCTCCAGGAGGGAGGCACCTGGGCAGCAGTGACGGAGGCAGGAAATTTTATGAAGGGGGGGCGGAGTGGCGTACGTCATAGTTAATTAATGAAATATAGGAATTAATTACTTTAACAAAAAAATTTAATTCGAAACAATACATAAATAAATATACAAAACATCAATTGGTAAACAAAATTTCATCTAATCTATGGGGAAGAAAATGGATTGGACAAACTACTTTGTAGGAAGCACAAACAATAAATATATGAGGAACAAATCAAATTGGTATATAAAGTTAATAGGCAAGAATTAATTTCAAATGTAAAATTAGATGTGGACACAAAAATTTGGTTATTTGCAATTTGCCACCTTATCATAAATAACTAATTAGAGGTTACCCCATCATTAATCATTATTACAGTTTTTCCCGAGAATAACGGTCAACGTGCATTGACTGTCAAAAGGCTCACGTTGATTATCAAAATGTCTTCAAACAATAACCCATCGATGATCCTCGAGATACAAACATGTATCTTGAGAAAAAAAAATTAATAGATCCAAATTCCATGCCACTTCAAAAAAAGTCTATGAATAAAATACAAAAATAGACCTCGATACGAATTCATCTTGATAAAATACATTAAAAAAACTTTCTCCTTCCTCAAAGCATGAAAAAGAAGTTACGGTTGTTGGTGGCTGATAGTGATGGTAAGAAAAAAAAACTAAATCAAGTAAAAAGGGAGGGAGAGGAAGAGAGTAGGAGGCGAGGCGGTTGCCGGTGTCGTAGTAAACAGAGAGAGAGAGCAAAAGAGAGGAAAAGGGTGGAGCAGGAAGGGAGAACAAAAAAAAAATGGCAGGACGGGATCGAGTCGTCGACATCGCAACGGGGCATATTAGAAATAAAAATAAAAAAAATTTAAAGTCAGTGGGGGCAAGTGCCCCCACATGGCTCCGTCCCTGCTGGGCAGAACATCAGAATCATCCTGTTATTTCCTGTTATGATGATTAAAAACAGAAGTTTGAGGTTTAACTTCCAACAGGAAAAAACCATTGAACTTTGCCTTTCCAGGGAATCCACTGACATGAATTTCAGCATGGCACTCGATGGCTTCTGGGAGTTGAATGAGGTTTCCTTGTCACGCACCCTTAGTCCATTATACAAGTTAATTATATTGTTCCAAACTTAAACACCATTGGACCACTCCTTATATTCTTATATGACAACTCTACCTTAGGGTTTTTTTTATTTTTATTATTTTTTTTAATCTTTGCTATGGAGAGGCAGCTATGCGATGCCAGACCTTAATTACTCATCCAAAAAAGGGATATAAAATACAAAGGGGGAATAAAGACAGAACCCAGACTCGGATCGAAACTAGACTGACCTAACCCATGATTAAACTCTATACTTGCTGTTACCCTTCTTACTTCTAGAGGATCTTCGAGGAATAACCCTGAAGTCTGGGGTAAGCGTTTGGATCCTCTTATCGAATACTTTCGTTAATCGTATGTGATCTTCCTTTAAATCTGACAGTATTCTAGACCTGATAGTGTTTTCATCCAAATCGTATTCATTTGAACTGTTTTCATCCGAGTTGTTGGAATCGGCCTCCTGTTCGTTTACCCTGTTAGCATGACCAACCAAATCCCCTGAATGACCAGAACTTTCATAACTCTTCTCAAAAGGAACCGGAATCACCGAAATAGCATGCTTCGACTGAGACCAAACCACACTAGGCGCCGAAGCAAGTTGTTTAGTCGCTACCAACTTGATATTGCTACTCGAATACCCAACATCCTTCAAATTCACTTTCAATTCAGACCCCGACGAAGCCACCACCACTATGTCCACTAACAACTGCACCTGCTAATCCACAACTTGTAATTCCCTATCTTCCCCTCCCTGGTTATTCATCGTGATTGGAGTCCTTTCAGATTCTGGTAGCTTTTTGACATTTGCGTTGGAAGTATGCCTCATTTCCCCACAATCTCGCCTGTCCAGTTCTGGCGTACCTTGTTCTTGTTGATTCTCCGTCTCCACGATCTCCAAAGAATACTCTACTTGTAGATTTTCAACCTCCTGGCTATCACATAGAGGAGTATCACCTCCATGATCCGCTTTACTTTGAGAACAAGTAACCACATCCATCGAATCAATTAGATCCACCTCACATTTACCTTTATTTTCTAAACATGCTTATTTAAGATCCAATTTCCACGAAGAGCTACCTTGCTCCTTATCCTCAACATCATCTTGTTCGCCATCATTTTCACCATCCCCCTCTACCTCATCTCCTTTTGACAATTCAGCCAATGCACCAAACTTATTAGCCACAGGAAAACGAGTGTTAACCTCATATTTCCCCACCTCTAACATGGTATGGTTTTCCGCTCTATCATCATGTTCTTCCTCTGCTGGCGAGATAACCTCAACCTCCTGCAAGTTTTTTGCACGTCTCGTACCTTTTCCTGCCGCCGATGTTATAGCATTGCCACTAGCAGTTGAAATTGTTGCTTCTTTCCCTTTCTCCTTATTTTCTGCCAACATTTTTTTCTTTTTGTAGTATTCCGAGTTTTTTCCTGCAATTCATAACATCGTAGCCAATCAATGAGCAATAGTTACAGTACTTGAACCCCGGATAAACCAATATTCCATAATTTTGGTGGAAAGGGAGCTGATAAGTCCATCTCTACACACAAACGTGTTGATCTCGGTTTGGTGAGACATCTCGTACCGTCGTCCATTCGGATAAAAGCCCCTATGGAGTCCCCAATTCTTTTTAAAATCAATGGGTGGCAATTCCGAAAATTCGACCCAAAGTGGAGTGACGACCGGGTTTGTTTTTAGACTGAAGTTTGCATGCCATCTAAATGCTTTAAACCTTACGCCCCAAATGAGAAAAGAATCCCTTGATAGTACTTTCTTGACCTCAATCTCAGACTGTAACCTAACCAAAATGGGGTAAAGAAGTAGGGCTGAACAAAAAACCGATCAAACCGATTAAACCGACCGAACCGATCTTAACCAAACCAATTGGTTCAGTTTAAATTTGGTTCGGATCGGTTTCGGTTTTAAAAAATTCAAAACCGAAGTGGTCGGTTCGGTTTTCGGTTTCTATGTGATTTTAACTAACCAAACCGAACCGACCGAATATATATAATAAATAATATATATTTTATATATAAATAATACAATATGTTTAAAATAGTCGGTCGGTTCGATTTTTTAGTCGGTTCGGTTCGGTTACGGTTTGCATAAATTAGAATCGGTTCGGTTTCGGATCGATTTTGTTAATGATCGGTTCGGTTTCGGTTTGAAAATTTTAAAACCGACCTAAGTCAGTTCGGTTCACGGTTTAGGTGTCGGTTCGGTTTTCAGCCCTATAAAGAAGCTTGAAGAGGAGCATAGTCAAAATGGGGGAAAGAAGCTTGAAGAGGAGGCTCTTGTGTCATTGTCCTCTACCTTAGTTGATGTGAGACTATTCAAGCCAAGATTCTCAATTTCTACTAGGGTTGAACAAAAGACCAATTAAATCGATTAAACCGACTGAACCGATCGGTTCGGTTTAAGTTCGATTTGGTTTTAAAAATTTCAAAACCGAAGTGGTCGGTTCGGTTTCTATGTGATTTTAACCTACCGAATATATATAATAAATAATTTATAATTTATATAAAAATAATATAATATATTTAAAATAGTCAGTCGGTTTGGTTTTATTTGGATTTTAGTCGGTTCGGTTCGGTTCGGTTACGGTTTGCATAAAGTAGAATCGATTCGATTTTGTTAATGATTGGTTCGGTTTCGGTTTGAAATTTTTGAAACCGACCAAATTTGATTCAGTTTACAATTTATGTGAAAAACAGAAACCGTCAATTCGATTTTTAACCCTAATTTCTACAAAGCAACATCTAGTGTTATCCTTAAAGCACTCTTGAATGCAAAACTTCACCAAGATATATATATTTATGTCTAACCATTTAACACAAAAAAAGTGGAAGTGCAACCACTTGCTTAGGGAGCTGAGAGTGTGGAGATCAAATCTTTTACAATTAGTGCAAATGATTAAGACTGATCTTAATGTATTATGCATTTGATAGCTAAAGATGTAAATGGGAAATTCTAAATGGCGAGGGAACCAGCGAAGGAGGGGGGTGAAGCCGTTCACCCTCCTTGAGATGCGTGATAGCACATATCTTGAGGTGCTTTCACGCATCTCAAGGAGGAGTGAACAGCTTCAGCCCCTCCTTCGCTGGTTTCCTTGCCCCTTCCCTCGCTGTTTAGACAAACCCGATGTAAATAGTACTATCCGAGGCAGAAGTATTTGACATGAAATTGTGGAAGGACAAATTATCATATTTTCAGTCTAATTCCAACCAAAACATTTTAGTCCATGGGTTGAACTTTAGGTTTTGGGTTGGGTAGGTTGCGGGTTGACCCCTTATCGCGTGTGAGTTACACCATTACATGAACTATTTGAGACAACGGGTAAATAGCTAGTGTTGACAAATTGGTTCTAGGTGATATATTTGATCATTTGACTACGAACCCCACATACCCACATTAAAAAATAGGAGACTCTTCTTAAAATTTTCACTCCACACTTTTAGGCTTTCTCATGAAAACGATCTTTTTGTAACCTAAAATCGCGGTAGTTGAACATTTTCATTATTGACAGGAATTACCATGATTCAATATCATGCAAGCCACTCTAGTATGTGAAACATACCCCCACCAATCATGCTAAACACTTGACCATTACAAGGCACCTAAACTATCAAACATAATAATACCAAATTAATTCCAATAATTCCCTAGCTTAATCACTTTATAAAAAGCACCAACCAAACACACAAGTCATGAGCACTACCACAACAATAAAGCCCTTAAAAAAGCCTTGTTGTTAGACTTTATTGTCTTCAAGTACAAAAAACACTTAAAAAGGAAGACTTGTGTGTGAATAGGGTCACTCAGGGTGTCCATTATTTCAAAAGGATAAACCATTTTATAAAGATACAAACAAGCTAAAGTAGATTCCTTAAGAATGTTATAGGCACTCAAGACATAAAATAATAAAGAAAATCAAGAAAAGAAATGGACATGTCCACATATATACAAAAAATGTAATACATTGTTAAACAGCCAAAATTAGGTCTACCATTGTGCATTATATATGTTCACTAGGTGTTAGGTAACGTCTCAATTATTTACCGAAAATGACTTGTTAACTAATTATGATAAAAGCGACCTGTCGTCCAAATCATATGAAACATCGATCCGTGAGTTGCGTTTAATTTTTGCTTATCCAAATAGAAGAGATTTTAAGTTTTTCTTTGCAAAACCTATGTGTTTGATAGTTACATTTTCCTATCTACATTAATTAGTGGGGTTTTTACTTACTTCCTTAAGCTTTTATTATTTGTGGTGATTTTTTATAAAGTCATGTTTGTTTCTTAAGATTGATATAGTATGATATAAAAGTCATAAGTTGTTTTTCTTTGGCTAGCAGCAGTAAGCAGTGTTTAACCTCAAAAAGTACTTCAAAGCAATGTACATTTGAAATCATTTACTCCTTTATTTGATTACATCCAAGAACAGTGAAGGCAAATGGGGGAGACAATCTTGAAGCTAAAGCACTTTGTGACCAGCCTTCACTTTCAATGGAGGCTTTCTCTGTAGAAGTCTGACCATATATATCATTTCTCCCTCTTCATAATGTCGAAACGAAGCTAGTCCAAAGTTTAGGATGGTTTGAGTTATCACCAGAACATAAAATCATCTTCATGTTACTAGGGATGGCAATTGGTCTAGTAATTCTCATGTTTCCGCCCACTCCCCAATTTAACTATAGAGACGAAGTGCGAGTAGTGTTCATAGTGCGAGTAGTGCTCATCCCAATTTGTTTTCTCTTTTAGTATATGTGTGTTAGCTTACTTGGTAAGACTTTTGACTATGATGTAAGTTGGTATTCAAACTTTACCAAAGGTATTAACCATTTCAACCATTGGTGTCCAAACCCTGCCAAAGGCTATCACGAAGATCCTATGAAACTCTACTAAGAAAATGTAATGGCTATAAGCCTATAACGTAAGAGTACCTAAACTCTTGAGAAAGAAGTGTTGGGATGGAGTTGACTTCAATAGTCTCGTATCAAGTAAGAAAGAGTCGTCACTAAGGTTTATAAGGAGATGGTTCACTCTCTAATAACAACGAGACCTTTTAAGATAAAAACCCCACACCTGTGACCCAGATGATAGGCCCAAGACAGCGGGTATTTAAGTTGGAGGTGGAGTTAGTACGGTCACACATGAGACTCGAAGATGAGATATACTTCGATATCGAGATGTTGTAGATCGGTGGATGGATTGTAAATATAGAGATTGTTGGGATGGAGTTGACTTAAATAGTACCACATCAAGTAAGGTGGAGTCTCAGCACGCGCCAACAAGTGGTATCAGAGCCGATGATTCGAGCGAGGTGGTGGTGTAGGGTGGTCGTGCAGGTGCAGGCGGCACATTGTTCAGGGGATCAGGCGCGAGGTTATTGAGTCAGGTAGAACATCGCATGTGTGCGATCCGCCAAATGAATGAATCCATATTAGCAGATCATTGCCAAGAGAAAATATCCTACAAGCCCGGACGAGGTGGAGTTAGTGCGGTGGTTGCGACTAAGGTAGAGCCAATAACGCCGGGATAGCAGCCCGTACACCGAGTGCGTGGAGATTGTTGGGATGGAGACCGGTGGATGAATTGTAGGATTTGTGACGATTCGCGCCAAAGGTGGAGATTGTTGGGATGAAGTTGACTTGAATGGATTCAGATTAGGTTCCAGATCTTTGCCAAGAGAAGGTATCCTACAGATTAGGTGGTTCCATATCTTTGCCAAGAGAATGTATTCTATAAGTCCGGACGAGGTGGAGTTAATGTGGTAGTTGCTACTAAGGTAGAGCCAATAACGTCGGGATAGCAGCCCGTACACTGAGTGTTACCCACAGGATCGTGGTCACACATGAGACTCGAGGAGGAGGTGTACTTCGATATGTTGCAGACCGGTGGATGAATTGTAGGATGTGTGACGATTCGCGCCAAAGGTGAAAATTGTTGGGATGAAGTTAACTTGAATAGTCTCACATCAAGTAAGGAGGAGGAGTCACTAAGGTTTATAAAGAAATGGTTCACTCCCTAATAGCAACGACACATTTTAAGATAAAAACCCCACATCCACAGCCCGGATGATAGGCCCAAGACAGCGGGTGTCACGCGCTTAGCGCGCCCAACAAGAAGGCCTCCCATCCCGTAGTCGCATGGTATGTGCACTCATCCAATCACTCCAAAAAAATGTTGGGTTCTGAGCATGCCTAATTCCTCAAGTAATTTGGCATCTACAACTTTTTTCATTGTGGAGAGATATCATATCATATAATTGAATGTAGCAAAATAAAATACACAAACAACAAGCACCCACCACCACCACCATCTCCAACTACTTCCATTTCTAAAGGTCCATATGTGAACAAGAAACAACAGACAAGTTTCACTTCTTGGCTTCAGCAAATCAATGTCACACCATGATCATCATCACATATATTTTCATCACACATTAATATTGCAAAAAGACCTCATCAAATATAGAAAAAAGTGAAATATTTTTTTGTACAAGAAGTTGTCCCTTGTCCTTGGCCTCTCTACCATTCACAAAAGCTTTAATATATCAAACAGATACACCCACCAGTCCTTCCTCACAAGATATGGTCAGTTGCTCTGAAAGATTCACCACTCAAAAAATTAAAGGGGCACAAGAAGTCCCTACAAGTGAAAAAAAAGGTGAGAAGAATATCAAAGAGAAAGGGTTAGGTATGCTGATATAAAAACAGGTTACTATTTGTGTTTTCAAACACAATGAAAACACAAACACACTTGAGTGAAGGATTAAAGGTTTGAGGGCACATCAATGCTGCCTGTTATTAGCTGGACAAGAATCCCAAAATGAGATTTTGCTAAGTCCCCACTACTTGATCTCTCTCTCTACCAATGCTGCCACACCTTATT
Organism: Berberis vulgaris; assembly: GCA_963556465.1. Taxonomy (NCBI): domain Eukaryota; kingdom Viridiplantae; phylum Streptophyta; class Magnoliopsida; order Ranunculales; family Berberidaceae; genus Berberis; species Berberis vulgaris. The sequence continues at coordinate 3,681,881 of OY747133.1, forward strand.
CACAGTTTATCTTCCTTGCTAATTCTTTTGTAAAGCAAAAGCTGTTTTACAGTGCTTTCTGTTTCTTCTCTGGTTCTCCCTGCATACAAAAATAGAAATTGAGGTTCTACACAAAGTGTACATTGTTATTGTAGTAAAGTAAAGATGGTACATGGTAATTTTCATTACTTTCTCTTCTTTTTATCAATGCTTTTTCAATAACAAGGACAATATAAGGGGAAATGTGGAATGAAATTTAAAGAGAGTTTGATCTGTGGGGATGCTTAGGACCCCCTGTGGAAGCCTTGGGACTCGTCTTCGTCATGGAAGCAAAGACCTTTTTCAAACAGTACAAGGTTGCCATCCTTGTGGAAGACCCAACTCTTTATTCCGGACTACGGACATGTCCGCGGAATGCAATAGTATCATGGATTTTCCTTTGCAGATGACTAAAATGCCCTCAAAATTTCGAGATATACTCCCTGTCGGTAAGCCGACACCTTGGGTTACCCTTCCCCACAATTCACATGTTCAACTAAGGGCAGGGCTATTTAGGTTGAGTTTTCAGATGTGGACCAACTAGAGTCTCGTAGCTAGATAATACTGCCTCAATCTTGTGCATTGAGATGTGTATCGCCACAAGTCCATGCAAGTCATTTTCTCGTAAAATTGTTTTACATGATTTAATGCACCATCAATTGCTGTACTTCAGGAGGTTCTAATTAGGAGGCCACATGGTCTTGTAGCACTCACTACTCCGTTAGGTTTGTGGTTGAAGTAGGTAATTGAGAAAGCATTTTTGTTTTATTCAATGTATTTTTGTTGTTTAGACTGGGAAACTTGAAAACTAAGTGGATATAACAGTAAAATGAGTGTAAAATTGCTTACTTTTCCTGGATGCTTTAGAATTAGGAGGACTTCGGTGCAGGTTGCTTGAATGCAACGGTGGGAGCTATCCTGCAGCTTCTCCTCTGATGCTCTAGCACTAGTTCACCAGCAAACCAGTCCAGTTTCTCAAAATTTGTCTGCTCCGTGAATTTTTTACCTCCAAAGAGCACCGACTCAACGTTCTTTTGCTTTAGCATCTCGTCTGCAATTCCAATTAGCTTATTCACATTGCTAGGACTTGGATCAGAATCCACATTCATTCCACATTTATACAAGTTTGAACCATTTGCCTGTAATATACAACTTCAGATCAAAATTTTGCATGAAACAAATGCATAATATTAATATATCAAACAGTAACTTACGATAATATATCCGAATAAAGTACATTGTATTATTACTCCAACTTGTATAAAAATATCTAATGGACAAATACAGCTTTCTTTTTGGCTCGTATACAATTAATTGGTGGTAGAACATTTCACACATCTTAGCTAGCTCATGTTTTCAGTGAACCATAATTCTTGATGCAGAGTATGGGCTGTGGTTATGCTTGTGTCAGGGACCACTGATTCAAGTAGGCAGACAGGGAAAATGAGTAATTAATTCAGGAGGACGAAGAACAGACCGTGTTTATTTGGATATGGAACAAAAACAACCTAATCTTGTACCTTGAAAACCCGACCCAAAGTTCACAATATGAGAATCGTTTAGAACGAGAATAGCAAATCAGGGCGCATTGTAGTACACTCACAGCGAAGATTTTGTATCATATATGGTCCCTAACGAAACCCAATTTGTCCCTAAATAAAACATAACACCATGACAGGGTGTCATTTCTCGATACCAGTATTCATTTCCCATTTACAGCAAACCTGAAAGCCCTCACAAGTCCTGCATTGTAGTTTGTGGTAGGGAAACCACCTGCTTCTGAACCATAGCTCAGATATCAATTGTGATGTCTATCTGGTTTTAATGATTTTACCCCCATTGCATTTACCTCTCTTACATCTCAGTCTTTTGCTATACAGCTGCCCCATCCCCATCTCACTCACTCACTCACAGGATTACCACCTGACAGATTTGCTCTGAATCAAATAAATTCTCTGCCAGCAAAAAGATCGCAGAATATCTGCTACTCCTGTATTAGGAGAGAGACAATCGTCATGTTGTTCTGCAACTTGTGTGGGCTGAACGGGATGGGCAAAGCCTAGCTGAGATTCTGATCGGTCATGGGCAACAATTGATAGGCTGCAAAGTGTAAAAACCCCAAACAAAACACAAAAGAGACACCTAAACAAGACAGCCTAGACTTGCTCGCAACAATTTACGTAACCCAAACATGTTGTGAAGACTCTGTAGAAAGATTGAATCGGTAACGGACAATCCTTTCAACCTGCTGGCATACTTAATGCATATCTAATCACTTGGAAAATACTCTAAATAAACTAAGCAAAGAGTCTTGGTGTAGTATAGTTAACTATAATGTGCGCCAATGGAGTACTAGCTCAAGACTACCCCTGCAAAAACAGATTAGTATGGTGCATATTTGCCAATTGGCCGCCAGACACATTTTACGGATACTAGACAATGGCATATTGTGATTTCCAACACCAGCGTTCAAAAACCCTCGTTTTAAGTAACTGGATTAAGCAAAATTGACAAAGAAATGTTCACATATACTGCACACATTAGCATTAGTAAAAAGAAGAAGATGGTTTAGTTGTTTTCTTACCTGAATGCGAACATAGCTACTACTCCGGCCTTGCCCAAATGCCATGGCGACGGCATGATCAACTAAGTCAGCCGCACCATCCCCAGCAATCCGGGCCATTGGTCCAGCCCATTGCTTGGCCTTCCACCCTTTAACCTGATCATAATTATAGCTCCCCTCAAGGAGCTGACCACTTCCTAGAGACAAAACCATGAGGTCCTCAACGCCTCTTACAAACGGGAACTCTTGCTTGTTATGAAGCACGTGCGTAATCGCTGCTGCCACCGGATTACTCATAGCGAGTCCACCCTCCACCGCAAGACACTGAGTCAAGCCGTCCACTGACCGCATTTCCACCGGTTCAAACACTGCCGGCTCCGCTGTAGTCGCCCTACACACCTCCCATAGCCTGAAATCATAGCTCTCCGTCTCCAACGCATCAGCGCGGGAGAAAAGAAAAGGCGCCGAACTCGAAAGATCGTAACACGGAATCAAAACCGGTTTCAACGTATCTTTCAGAGTCAAATCAGCAAACGCCTCCTTCATGACTCGCTCTAGTCCAGCTGTTGCAGAGTTTTTTGAACTATTACCAAAAATTCGCTTGAGAAGACGAGTTCCATAACCCGATTGAAACGACGTAGAGTTGAAAAACCTCTTCCCTTGCTCAGCCAATAACTTCCACGTCTCCTCTGCCTGAAAAATCGGCTTGTTTTCATTCTTCGTCGCAAAAAGCATACTAGCAAAAATTCCACCAACTCCCGTGCCTGTAGCTACATCGAAATAGTCTGCGATTCTCGCGTCAGGATCACCAGATTTCATCTTCAAAGCTTGTTCAAGATAAGCTAGGGCTTTTCCCGCGATAATCCCTCGCATTCCACCACCATCAATGCTCAGAATGCAGATCTTCCCTCTCTGGTTTTTAATGGCTGAAACGCTGCTATCTTCTTGCTTCGTTTCGACATCGGGAGATATCTGTTTAGGAATCCAGAGCTTCTGATCATCGTATCCGAAGAGAAATTTGCTTTCGAGTATCGAAAAGATCTCGTAGCTCAGTTTGTCTGTGTCAATGCTCGGTTCTTGCATCTCCGAAGCCATTTCTTTCTAAAGAAGGTAATTAAAATTCAATTCACAGCAGGCTTTCTTTGATTCGATTCTAATTCTTGTTCACAACATTTTCGAGTGCGAGTAAAGTTCGCCAGACTCTTCTCAAGGGTTTTAAAGGTTTAGCTCAAATTTGCTTTCAACTCAATATCTCCTAATTCATCAAACAGCTTTCGGTTTACAACAACTTCTTAATCATAAACTCAGTCTTCTTCGATACTCTCTGCAAATGAGTTGTTGAAATTTTATAATTGATGAAACAAATGGAGTAAAAGAGTGAGAGAGTAAAAACGCATAAATGCAAATGTAGGCAATGGCTTTAAAAGCTTGGAAGTTTTTTTTAGAGAGCTGACTCTATACGTGGCAGATTTTGTCCACTCTCTCGTCTCTCCCACTCACTCGGTTTTAAGGGCCCCCCACCGACGAAAGTCTACAAATCATTGGTGGTGCTTGAATTGAATATTGATTGCCGAGATAGACGGACGGAACATTTTATCCCGCCCACTCGTCGTGTCGTGTGTGTACTTGTGGGGACCACATTCGTGAAGGGTCAAAGCTCGACGTGCTCGTAAAGTAAAAACTGTGATAAGGATCGTGATTTCTCGAACAGAAATTCTAAATGTCGAGGTTTTGGGCGAGGAAAACAGCTAGGGAAATGAGGTGGACGGGATGAAAACCGTTCACCCTCCTCGGGATGTGAGTGTTGACTTTTCGCGCGCACATCCCAAAGAGGGTGGACGGTTTCCACTCCTCCATCTCATTTCCCTCGCTGTTTTCCTCGCCCAAAACCTCAACAGCTAGCAAAGCTCTTTCTTGAAATGTTTTAAAATTGAGTTATTCTACATGGCGAGGAAATGAGCGAGGAACGATATTTAGAATTTTGCTTTAAAATTTCACAAAGTATCTCTTACAACCCTGTAGCAGTGTACATATTTTTTTCGAACAAATTATGCAATTTTAGTAAAATGAATATAACTTGCTTATTTTAAAATATTTTCAAGCGATTTAAGTTGTGTTTATTAGATAACTAAGAGTACTACAACTTTTGTGTTTTGATCAACTTCAGAATCAGTCTCGATCGTGCACATAAATTGGCCGAAAGTCAGGAACACTATCCCGTTTTCATTTTTTGGATAGATTTTTGCGATTTTAGTAAAATGACCATAACTCGCTTATTTCAAAACATTTTCAAGTTATTCAAGTTTTATTTATTAGATAACTCAAAGTACTACAATTTTTATGTTTTGATCAACTTGAGAATCGGTCTTGATCGAGCACATAAGTTGGCCGAAAGTCAAAAACACTATTTCGTTTTCATTGCAAAATAGATTTGTGCGACTTTAGTAAAATGATCATAACTTGCTAATTTCAAAACATTTTCAAGTGATTCAAATTGTGTTTATTAGATAACTAATAGTACTACAACTTTCGTGTTTTGGTGAACTTGATAATCAGTCTCAATTGAGGGTTTAATTAGTCGAAAGTTATCCTTTTTTACATTTTTTTTTCGTTTTGAGTTTGAATTTCTCTGTTACGTATATTTATTGGTGGTGTGAGAAAGTAAAAACAAAAAAAACTCAATGTTGGTGTGAGAAATAAGAAATAGTGGTGTGGTGTAGTCGTTGCCTAAGTAAAAACTGTGGTAAGACCTAAGAACAAGGACAGTGATTTCTCGAAATATTTTGAAATTTCACGAAGTATTTATTTTTCGGAGTTATAGGAATATATTTTGAAATTTCAAAGATTTTTTCAGAGGAATTCCTTTTAAAAAATTAAATATTTCAACGGGCATGTATATTTTTGAATCTGCTATTATATTATTTTAATATTAAAATTTTGTTTCTTATATAATTTATATGACACTGTAAGTATTATGAGACTTTTTTTTGTATTATTTTAGAGTTTAAAATATATAAATTACAACTAAAATCTTGACATTTTTTTTATACATAACGAAATATTTCTTAAAATCATTCGATTGAAATTAATTCGAAAAACGAAATCACAATTCTTAGATGCAACTAACTACACTTGGTTTTTTATGTTGACAAAATTGCCCCTGGGTTGGAAAAGTTCGAAGTTGGGATGTTTGAGTTCAACCAACGCACTTTCAAGACGGCCATCGAGGGAGGATGACGTTTTGTGATCGTATGCAAGTCATGTGATGTAAGTTATCTAGCAGCCTGCATACTAGCTTATAGGGGTGGGCATCCCATTCCGCAATCTCGATCTCGTCTCGTCCCAATTTTTTCGGGTCTTAATGGGATTGAATAATTTCATCCCGATCCCGATCTAGAATGGGATGGAATGGGATGAAGATTTTCAATCCCGCCCCGTCCCGAGCTAATTTTTAAATATTTTTATTTATTTATTTATTTATTTTTATTTTTATTCATATAAACATACAGATGACTGACAAAAACTCATGGTGTTTGCAGTGGTAACAAAAATGTTACTTCAAGAAATAAATATTCATTAAGCAAGAGAAAGATAGCAGACTGTTGCTTTGATTCCCAATAAAAGTGGCTCCAATTATTTAACTTACAAATATTGATAATACCCAGGTGAAGATGAAAAATAAAAATTAACTGAGTAATACATATTCAGAATGGAACATTCAGGGGCGGAGCCAAGAATTTGAGATGCCCCGGGCTGTAAAAATATTTTTTTATAATTACAATATGTGTATTGATGGTAAACCATTATGAATATGTTAGAGCATCACCAATAGGTCTATATTTCTTCCCTAACAAAAGATGAAATGTCATTTTGTCAAGGAACTATGAATTTTATTTTCCACAGTAATGAAATTGTAAAATCAGTTGGAAGGCCATCACAGCGACACAATACTCTTAGTGGGTCCCATTTATCATGTCATTTTCTAAAAGTCAGCCCACTCAACTTCATTGTTAGGGGATTTAGTGGCTACCCTTATATTTGCATGTCACATCTATATCTAATTATAAGAAAATTATTTTTCACGCTCTTATATGATGATAATATTCGCAGCAGTCACAGGCAACACGCTGATCCTGTCCCGATCCCGTATGAACGGAATGGGATAGGGATCGGTATATCTCGTCCCATCTCATCCCGTGCCCACCCCTACTAGCTTACAACGTGAATTGGGTCATTGGGCTTTTTATTTCATTAAGCCCATATTCTAAGAAATATATTTATAAAATGAATGCCATGTTTCCTAATGCTACGACTATATAAACTACGTGGGAAATCAAACCTTTATTATGCAATTGGAGTCCTTGCCAATGGTAACCCTAGTTGAATGGTTAAGGTTGTGGTAATTTATTCTTCATGTCTTGGGTTTTATACCCTCCAGATCTCGCAGAGTGTTTAGCAGATGGACAAAAGAGAATCAAAGTGCAAAAGCCATCCTCGAATTACAAATGAGGTAGATTGGGTCTGATTGGAATTATTTTGTATGTTGAACATGTCGAACAATAATCCTTTGTTAGCAAAATTACAAATTCTGTCATTAGATACTACACCGTGTAAAAGATGATATTTTATTCAAATTCATTGGATAATGTGACTGTTATTTAATATTATCAATAGCGTAGTAGCTAACAAATAAATTTGTGATGGATGGTATCACAAGTTCAAGATTCAAACCTTACCTTCAACATCTGTGGTGGGAAGGGTAAAGATTTTTTATTTTATTTTTTTAATTCTTTTGATTTTGGAACATTAATGGGCTCTGGCCTTCTTTCATAATGTGTTAAACCATTAATGAGCTCAAGCCCACTTTGAAATGGTGCTTATTGGGACGCTCCAATCCAAACTATCATCATTTACATACAATAGTCCTCATTTGGGATAATTGGTAACATAGATCTCTTCAATTAACAAATAATGTTTGAAAATGCCAATGGCATGACAGCTCAACGGTTAGAACTTGACGGATAGTACCACTAAGTCATGAATTCAAATAAAATAAATTAGATTTGATTAGGAAATATTTTGGACGATGTCGAACTATAGTCATTTGTCAGTACAATTACAACTTTTTATTAGAAATTTTCAAATGTAATGCATAGTAAATTTTCAAATGTAATGCATAGTAAGATTGTACCGCCGATTTTATATATCAAAACATGTAATGCATATCATGGACATGCTTAAAGTAAAGAAGCGTCTTAACGCCCCTGAGCCCGTCCTCTACAACCTCAGCTACAAAATCAGAAGTGCCATCAAAACCCCTTGTGGTTCGTAAATGTATCCGATAATGTAGTCCATCAAAATCGATTTCAGTTTCCCCCTTTAACACTACTTCAAGATTATACGAAAGGGCACCTCCCCCGTTGTTCTTGTTGTATTCAGAAACAGAAAACTTCGCGATTTCTTGAATATGTGGAGCATTCAGGTCTTTGATCTCTATCCATGTTGCAGAAATAGGTTGAAGATTAGTCAAAATAAGAACAGTGAAAATAATGAGAGCTCCAAGAATAGGTAATTGGGTTTTCATATTGTCTTCCTCTTTCAAAGTTAGAATTAAGGTTGGGATGGTATAGGTGCTTTAATATTTATAAGAAAAATAACCACTAATTTTCAAACAAAATTCAATGAGTTTATTATGGTCAATGGCTTGTTTGTGCTTCTGACTATGGTTAATGATTAGTAAAGTATCGTAAAATATTGGTCAAACATTTAATTGTATTAAAAAAAACACTTAATCGTAAAAACACATGAAAACTTTCTAAAAAAAAAAACTTTATTATTGATCAAACTTTTTTTTTGAATAAAACACGAAGATTATTATTGAAATGAAGAAGGAAAGAAAATTACAAAAAATGCAATCCTAAAGCAAGGACCGCCAAAAACGCCATGAATTATTGGATCATTATTATTGGTCAAACCTCATTATTTCTTAATTGAAGAAAAAAATAAATAAAATTAAATACAATACAAAATCACTGAATCACGTGTATCATTGCTCTTCTTCACCATCGCTTCCATTCACACGAAAACTTACTAGAAACCTCTCTACAAATTGCAGCTCGTAAAATACCTTGTTCATTGTTTTGAAAATGTAAGGATGATGATTGATGATACATCAAAATAGACCGATCATCACGACTGTACACGTAGCATAGAGACCTATCATGAGAATACCGACCGCAACCAATCTATTGGGCAAGCTCACAAAACTTGGGAAAAATAAAGCCAATTACATAGATCTAGATGAGATCCACAAATGAGGAGACATAAACATGGCCCGAATCTAGGCCCGACGCGAATTCTCTCATAAAGAACATGAACATTGCACCAAAAAAGAACCACGGATTGAGTTACGCCTCTCCGAACGCATCTCGATTAAAGAGAAAACTGTTACAAGAAACATCTATTTTCGTTGCAACTCACATGCTTAAGTCACGCAGAGAGTTAACCGCGACCATCATAAAAGATAAAGAGAACATTCGACACGAATATGCAACTTTAACTGGGTTTTGTCCAGATTTACTTTCTTCTTCCAACAGAGTTATTGACTTAAGCATCGGAGTGTCTTCAGCCACCAAAAAGTGATCTTTAACAGTCTAACGATTATTTTACAAGTCAAACTCACAGAAAAACGATTTTTAGACGCATCAATAATTATACTTAAAATTTTACATTAAAAACTTTATATATATATATATATATTTTTTTATTTTTTTGATTTTTCTCTTTTCCTCTCTTCATGTTTCCTGCCTTCTGCTAGGTTCTTGTATATGAATTGAGAACCATGTTGTATTTTCTACTGGGATTAGTTTTAACTTTCTTGCTTTTATTAGCCAAAAAAAAAATCTGATAATATGGGGGAGTTAAGTATGCACATCACTAATTTCATTAATCAATGCAAAATCTTAACAAAAACCAAGTAATATGAGGGAACTAAGTATGCAAACATTTTTATTAACGAACTAAAACTTTTGAGGGTTTCACTTGATTTGATGTATTGAGAGTTGAAGAGACATCGGTAATATCTATATTACAATTTAGAGTAGTATTTTACTATTTATTGCTAATTGGGACAAAGTCAAATTGAAAGAATTAGAAATAAAAGATGGTTGTGATTAAAAGTTGGGAAATGTATTGAATTTGTAGGTTGAGATTAATTTTTCATGATGACATATTTGTAAATATAAAACATGTAGATGGGTAAAAATAATGATTTTTTTTTTTTAAAGTTGGTGGAATGTACATGTGGTGGAAATATTGTGTTTTGCTTTTAGTAAAATGAAAATTATCATAACTATCTACATCATTATCGGATTTTGGTAAAGTTAATATCGTTGATTATAAGATATTTTCAACAAAATCAATGATCAACACGAACGCTAAAATTTTAAATATATATATTCTATAATTAAAAAACATATAAAATATTTCACGTTTTTAATATTTTTCAAAGCAATGAAACCGGCCGATCATACCAAAAAAATGAGTCTAACATCTTAATGCACATTTAAACAAAAACTCTAAACTTCATATTTTGGTGAATTCAAAGATTGTGGGATAACTCATTCTTGGCGTTTAAATTTTTTTCCCAACTAATTTAAATTTGACCGAATCTAACTTTAAAATTTATAATATATATTTTTACCTTAAAGTATATAGTGAAAGATGTGTTCAGTACAAAATATTTAGCAAAAATAAAAGTATATGGAGTGCCAACGGCACATGGCATACTCTAGTCTATATTACAATTCAGAGTGGAGTTTTACTATTCATTGTTGACTGTGGCAAAGTCAAATCGAATGGATTAGAAATAAAAGATGGCTAGGATTTAAAGTTGGGAAATGTATTGAATTTGAGGGTTGAGATTCATTTCCTATAATGACATATTTGTAAATATAAAACACGTAGAAAGACAAAAATAATTAAAATTTTTTGAAAAAAATGGTGGAATGTACATGTGGCATAGAGATAAAATATTATCTTTTCCTTAGCAAAATGAAAATTATCTTAACTATCTATATCGTTGTCGGAGGTAAACTTAGTATCGTTGAAATAAATTTTTTTAGATCTTTCCAACAAAATCAATGATCAATACAAGCGCCTAAAATTTTAAAAATACATATTTTATAATTAAAAAAATGTATAATGTATTTCACGTCTTTAATATTTTTCAAAGCAATGAGACGAACCGATTATACCTGAAAAAAATGAGTTGGGCATCTTAATGCACATTTAAACAAAAACTCTAAACTTCATGTTTTGGCGAATTTAAAGATTGGGGGAGAACTCATTCTCAGTGTTTAAATTTTCCCCTCAACTGATTCAAATTTGACCGAGTCTAATCCTAAAATTTATAATATATATTTTTACCTTAGAATAGGCTTACACTTCAATAGTGATTGAGAGCCAAAATGGGGATAGGGACTGAGGTTTTCAGTACAAAATATTTAGTAAAAATAAAATTATGTGGAGTGCCAATGACACGGGGCATACTCTAGTATACTACATGTGGAATTAAAAGCATTTCTTATCGCTTATAAATAATACTTCATCTTGATATTCTTCATTCTAACATCTTGCAAATGATCGAGCAATGCATTTCCAACTTTTTACTAAGTCATATCATTGTTGAAATAAAGAAGCTTCTTGATCCCATTGGGACACCCTCCACAACCTTTGTTACATAATAAAAAGTGCCATCGTCACCATGATACGTGCAACGTAAATGTATACGATAATGCTTGCCGTCAACACCCATTTTTGTTTCCCCTTTTAACACTTGTTGAAGATAGAATGGAAGGTCACCATGCGATAGCCACCTTCTTGTATTCAGAAACAATAGGTTGTGCTATTTCTTGAACCAACAATTCTAGTCAGTCTTGTTTGCTGGCCTCTTTTGGGCATTTTTTAGTTTTTATAAAATTTCACTCATTTTATAAGTGGTTTTTGTGGTTGTGTTTTAAAAAAAATTGGTAAAAAGTGTAAAAAAGCCAAAAAAAATACTCAAAAAGACCATCAAACATTGCTGGCTAGACGCTTACTTTACATCATTGATGGGCATCCATATTGCAGATATAGGTTCAAGATTAATTGCGACAAGAAAAGTGAAAATAAGGAGAGCTTGAAGAATTGGCAATTGAGTTTTCATATTGAAGGGCTTAACAGATCAGAGCACTTTATCTTTATCGAGATTAGAGAATTGCTGTGAAAGATGAGTGTCTTGTAATATTGTAATATCTTTAGAGATTTTTTTTTACACTTTCATAGTGTCTTGGCATTCCTTGATATAGAGATGATTGTATTTTGTTTCTTTTATTATCTTCAATAAAAATCTTCATATTTTGACTTTAAAAAAAAATCATATTGTCTTTTCTTCGAAAACCAGACAATTAGATGATGTGGGTATGGAATGCTTGGATATTTATAATCTCTACTTACAACCTCAAAAAAATTTAGGTTCACACAATTTCAGAATTTCTATTATTTCATGAAAACTACCAAACTTTTGTATATTTGAAAAACATTCTAATAGAGTAATTTGATCAGTTACACTAATTTAATGAAAGTATTAAATGTTTTTTTTCACCAAACCAAGGAACGTGATTTCTTGAAAAATGTCAAAATTTCACGAAATATTTTTTCTTGAGTTATTGAAATTTCTTTTCAAATTCAAAATATATTTTTTTCCATCTGGCCAATCTCAATTTCGTACATTTTAACTCGGTATAAAGTTTAATATTAAAATTTTATTATATAAGTGATTCTTATGCAAGATGTGATTTTATGACATTATGAATTTTGTGGAACTCTTTGAATAGTATATAAGAGTTTAAAATGCTTAATATATTGATACCTTCAAAATTACAACGAAATTTTTTACATACAACAAAATATTTCACAGAATATTTCTTAAAATCAACGTACCGAAATTACCTCAAAAAACAAAATCACAATCCTTGCACCAAACTGACATAATTTAAAGATTTCATGCCCATTTGAGCTTGGTTCACAATGTAAAATTTGGTTGAGCTTTGGCTCAATTTTGAAGTCCTTTGGGCAGGCCGAGATATTTAGGAGACACCGATAATGCGAAATGTAGATTTATATTAAGATCATAAAAACCATATGAAAATAATTTTATTTGCGTAAATGTTGAAAATAAAATAAAATAACAGTTAATGATTGATATCGAAAACATGTATGTGAGATGACCCTTCTACATTCGAAATTAGTCATCAAAATTAAAGTAAAGAAGCTTCTTAACCCCCTTACGCAAATTCTCGACAACCTCAGTTAGGTAAAAAAAGGTACCATCGTCACTTGGAACTGTGGCACGTAAATGTATACGATAATGCACCCCATTAGTAGCTATTTCATTTTCGGCTTTCAATACTTGTTGAAGAAAAATTACAGTGTTATTTTTCTTGTCAAATTCAGAAACTGCAAACTTTGCTATTTCTTGAACATGTGGATCATTTACGTTGATGGGGTTCCGCGACTGCACTGTAGCAGAGTTCAGTTGAGGAGCTACCGTAAGAGTTCGTGCTGCAGAAATGGATTCAAGATTACTCGCAATAAGAACAAGGAGAACACCGATAATGGATAATTGAGTTTTCATATCGTCTTCTTCAAAAGCTAGACAAGTTTTTTTTTTTTTTTTTTCAATAAGTAGATCTCATGGGTTTGGGTTGACATGGGTGCTTTAATATTTATAATCAAAATTAATTAAAAAAAAATTGATCAATATATTTCATTCAAAGCACATATTCGACAATAATGTGCAAATCTGTATTGTATGCAAACTGTATTTTTGACCATACAATGAACAATGATTAACTCAAGATTTGAGAAACTTGGTCTAATCCTTTAATATGAATCAATTTCATTTATCTCTTGGAAAAATTTTGAAATTAAAATATTTTTACTTACAATTCTTATCTTATCATCGATTTCAACTTTTTCTGTTTTTTTTTCAAACTTTTATCAGAGCTTCTACAGAGTTTGGTCCGAGAGCACTAATTTGTGCTTGAAAAGATGGTATGTACGTGCTTAAATCAGTCTACCTTTCTCTCCAAGCACTACACCAAATTGACACTTTTGTAACAACTCTCAAAACAGTATCACTTTTGAGATGCTACAATCCACCAAACAATTTCAAGTCAAAACTAAATTTAGTCAAAAAATAAAAAACAGTAACAAAAAATAAGTTGGATCACCATGAATAATATCACTTTTATAACCATACTCTTCATGGTGATACAATTATTGTATCATTTTGTTTATGAAAATGTGTAAAATTGTTAGGTGAATTGTTACACTTCAAAAGTAATAATATTTTGGGGTTTGTTACAAAAATGTTAATTTAATATAGTGAATGGTTTGGTGAAATAATAGTCCTGCTGGAAGGGAGTTTGAAAGTTTTATGGCAATGAGGATTAACGAGACGCTGATAACATGATATGTAGTTTTATAGAGATCATAAAAACCATAAAGAAACATTTTTCATTTGTCTAAACGATGAACTTGAAACAAATTACCATTCATCAAAACACCTATTTTCAGATATCCACATCTACATCTTAAGTTAATAATCAAAAACAAAGTAAAGAAGCTGTTTAGCTCCCTTGTGCGAATGCTCCACGACCTCAGTTAGAAAATAGAAGGTACCATCATCACTTGGGAATGTAGCACGTAAATGTATACGATAGTGCAACCCATCAGTAGCTATTTCCTTTTCGGCTTTCAACACTTCTTGAAGATAGAATGTACTGTTATATCTCCTGTTGAATTCAGCAACAGCAAATTTCGCCATCTCTTGAATATGTGGATCATTCACATCTTTGACGCGCTTCCATGCTATGGGTTGAGGTGCTGGTGCACGCGCTGCAGAGATATGTTGAAGATTAATTGCAACAAGAAAAATGAAAACCACAAGAGCTCCAAGGATGGGTAATTGAGTTTTCATGTCTTCTGATCTTCAAAACCCAGAGAATAATAGATGAAATGGGTTTGGTATGTAATAGGTGCTTTGACATTTAAATAGCTAAGCTTTGAGTTTTAAGTATGAACTATAAAAAACAGATTTTTTTTTTTTTTTTTTTTTTTGGCTTTTTAAGCATGATTTCTTTCTTTACTCTGAAAGTATAATTTTTTATTTCTTTTACAGGAATTAAGTTTATCTGTCTGCCTGCTGGAGATTGTATTTTACTCTGCAATTTTAACAAGTATGCAAATCATTCTTTTGATACTCACACATGATCCATGACATAATGGTTTCAGATCTCTTTTTTTCTTTTCTTTTTATGAGCTAGGATGGATACAATTCTCGAATCTAAAACCATCCTACTGCGACTTGCTTGAAAACATAAATACCAAACATGTCAAAATTAACTATATAATCGATCATTGTAATCATACATACTACATCTGAAAACAAAAAGTTGAGGTAATAGAAAAAAAGACATAAGAGAATCATAAAGTAATTATTAGCGCATCTTCGCCTTAATTGATACCTTTCATCTTTGTGCAAGAAAGACTTCATAAAAAGAGATTGTACCATTTGATGGGATTTTGAACAATCGTAATTTGAAGGGTCAAAATTGTCTTGGCATTCCTTGACTTAGGAATGATTCCCTTTGTCATTTGTTCTATTTCTTATTTTTAATAAACATCTTTGTATTTGGCCAAAAAAAATACTTGGGTTTTATTTGGTAATGGGATTTTAATGCGACCTGCACACTAAAATACTAAAATGTTGGTTAAAATCTCATGTCGAGTGTGTAGGGTGAATGAGCAAATTAAGTCTTGGAAATGAAATAGATTAAAACACATATTCATGCTCTAGTATATTTATTAATTAAGATTATAACCACAAAAGGCAAAGTTTTTCTTCTCAATGTACATATATATAGTTGCAAAAGCATCCTCAATCGAATAGCAATCACTTGCGTAAATCATTTAGAATGACCTTGATGAACACGAGTAAAGGAAATGACTCCAGTAGCTCCTATGTTCTCCAAAACCGTAGTTTCAAATAAAAAGATGCCCTTCTCAGTTGTCGATGTGGCACTTAACCTCAACTTGTAATATGTTTGTTCATATACCGTTGTTTTGTTTCCTCCTAATAATTTTAGAAGAGAGTAATTGGTACCGGTCTTTTGATTGTTATCAGAAATAGCGAACTTTGCTATTTCAACAACGCGTGAGTGTGGATCATTTAGTTCTTCAGATGGAATCACTGACCATACTGAAGCATCTCCATTTTCTTCAGCATATACAGTTTCAAGATGAATCATGAAAAATAAAAACGTTAAAGCTACTAAGACTCTAACGATGGATTGAGTTTTCATCTTGTCTTTCGATAATGTTGAAATGTAACAAATGTAGATGGTGTTGGCGGATTGGATGGATGGGTCTTCACATTTATATCAAGCTATCAATTCTATAAATTACTCTGCAATAATTTAAACAATATCAAATATGCAAATTATACTGTTGATACTTACAGATCGCATATAATCCATGACATAATGGTTCAGATTTCTCTTCGGATTTTTTTTTTCATGAGCTACAATTCTTGGGTCTAAGACCATCCTACTGCGCGACCTACATAAATACCAAATATAATACATCTGAAAAAAAAAACTGAGGTAATAAAAAAAGACATAAGAGAATTATAAAGTAATTATTAGCGCATCTTCGCCTTATCAAATGGTTTAAACTTTATATATAATCTAAATTCTAAAGTAATGATCAGATATAAAAGATGGGATCAAATGCCTCCCTCGAATGAATAGGTATTATATCATGATCAAACTTAACCCCCTTGCACGTAAATTCATGAACACAAATTTGGATACTGATCATTTCAGTTTACGAATGAGCAATGTCTGCAAATGAAATAGAATAAAAACTTGTAAAGCTTTAGTATATTTATAATTTAAGATTTCAATCACAAAAAAGCGACATTTTTCTTCTCAATAAATATAGTTGTAAAGGCATCCCCAAACTGAATCGCGATCACTTGCATAAATCATTTAGAATGGCCTTGAACACGAGTAAAGGAAATGACGCTGGTGGCTCCTACGGTTTCCACGACAGTAGTTTCAAATATAAAGACGCCTTTCTCAGTTGTAGATATGGCACTTAACCTTAACTTGTAATCTATTTCTTCATAATGAACTGTTTTGCGTCCTCCTAGTAATTTTAGAAGAGAGTAATTGGTACCAGTCTTTTGATTGTAATGGGAAATAGCATACTTTGCTATTTCAACAAATTTTGAATTTGGATTCTTTAGTTCTTCAGAAAGAATCACATCTCTATTTTCTTCAGCACACACAGTTTCAAGATGAATCGCGAAAAACAAAAAAGTGAAAGCTAATAAAGCTCCAACGATGGACTGAGTTTTCATCTCGTCTTTCGTTAATGTTGAAAAAAATCGAAAACAAGTGTAGATGGTGTTGGTGGATTGGATGGACGGGTCATCAAGTTTATATTAAGGTATCGATTCTATGGTTTTTCATGCATATTGAAGTTAAACTACATTAAATATGAGTCAACATTTCACCAAATGTATTTAAAGTTTTCATGGACTTTATTTTTATGTTCAACTCATTTGTGATTGCAAAAAAAACGGATGAGCAATTCAGATTCACACAATTTGTAATTAGTGTTAGTGAATGCACTTTTTTATGACATATTTAGGCATCAATTCATGGGTTTTAATGCCTTTTAGAAACTATTGCCTTAGAGATGGCATAGATGTTGTATAAGTTGTTTAGTAAACCTTTTTTAAGGGTTAATTGCTACATGCCACTGCGTCGTATTAGCATTTTTATAACAATCCCAAAATCGAAATTCTTCCCGGCCTACGAAAACCAGCGAGGTTGCTGCCTGGGGGGGCAAAAATACACTTTTGCCTCCCCCTCTTTAACAACCTTTTTGGGGAAAATGTGTTTAAAGAGGGGGGGCAAAAGTGTATTTTTGCCCCCAGGCAGGGGGACTCAGGCCATGTAGAATTACTCATCCCAAAAACAGTATCACTTTTGAAGTGTAACAATTCACCCAACAACTTTATACATTTTCAAAAATAAATTGATACAATAATAGTATCACCATGAAGAGTATGGTTATAAAAATGATACTATTCATGGTGATTCAACTTATTGTATCATTTTTTTTTGGTTCCTGTTTTTCATTTATTGGACTAAATTTAGTTTTGATTTGAAATTGTTTGGTGGGTTGTAACATCACAAAAGTGATACTAGTTTGAGAGTTGTTACAAAAGTGTCAATTTGCTGTAGTGTGCCCCCTACTATAAATAGTTAATTGATAAGTAAGACTTCTCATTATTTACTATTGCATTTATTCCTTTTGACTAGCGGTCAACGTCAATAGACAGTTTATTTTCAAAATTAAATGACCAAAATGCTCCTGAAAAATCAAATGCTGATACTGAATCTTTTGTATCTCGAACATCTCATCTCGAGGAAAATTCTAAGGACGAACTGAAATCTTAATCGTATCTCGAGAAAAATCCAACTATTTATTTAAAAAATTATATCTCAACAATTCCTCTCGAGAAAAATTTAACGGTTCATATTTAATCTTACACGTATCTCTAGGTAAAACTAATTGTTCATATTAAATTGTGCACGCAACTCAATGTGGATCTGATAGATCAAATTAATTATGCACGTAACTTGAGGTAAATCTAACAATTCAAATTTATTCGCATGCACATCTCAAGGTGAATCTAACGGTTCAAAATTTAAGAAGGAAAAAAGGAAGGATAAGGGAGGAGAAAGATCAAGAAGTGGAAAAAATTTGGCCATTAGATTGTCTTCGAGATGTGTGCATGAGTAAATTTAGTTCGACATATTTTCCTTGAGATACATGCATGATTAAAGTTGAACCGTCAAATTTTCTCGAGATGTGTGTATGATTAAATGTGAATTGTTAGATTTACATCAAAATGTGTGTAAGATTACATTTGGAACGTTAGATTTTTTTTCGAGACGTTTGTTCAATTAAATTTGGAACATAATATTTTTTTCGAGATGCATGCACGATTAAATTTAAACCGTTAGATTTACCTCGAGAATAGTCGTTTGAGATTCAAGTTTTTAAAATCAACTGTTGGATTTTACTCGAAATACGATTACGATTTCATTTGGTCCTTAGGATTTTTCTCAAGGTAAAATGTTCGAGATACAAAACATTAAATCTCTGTCTTTGATTTTTGAGGAGCATTTTTGTAATTTGCTTTAAAAACTAACGATTAATGGACGTAAGGAGTAAATGCAATAGTAAATAATAAAATATCTACTTATCAATTAGCTATTTAAAACAGGGTCAAGTAGCAATTAACCATTGTTATAATGCTAACAGTTACCAAACTAAATTAAAAATGTTTCAGTAATGATTTCGTAAACTATATTTTTCTGATTGACTCTGATACCAATATTAACCAGCAGGACCTACGGTTTTCAGGCAAGTAATTCAAACTAAAAGATGGAGGATAAAAGGACCAACGAAGAATACAACAATGATCCAACAAAGAACATAAGGACAGTAAGAAATAAACCAGTAAAATAAAGGAGAGAAGTAGAACAGGATGAGCATTAAATAACATAAACATGCAAGTAATATCAACAAGATATCCATAAAATCTTTTAAAAGATCTTAACTTTGATCACTACAATCGATCGATCAAGCTCTAAGACAGTTTCCTGCTTTACACTTAGAGATACTCGAAGATCTTATCAGAGTGTGATCTTTTGTTTTAAGTTAAGAGTTTTGAGGAAAGAAGATATAAAAAAGGATGCTTATATATATTAAGAAAATAAACTGAAAATAAATACAGAGGAGACTTACTATATACAAGAGGAGTCTCGAAGGAGAGGAAAGCTTACAATACTTGAGCTAAGGTTTACAGAGTAGGAGAGGGGTTCTAATCGTGTCTGCCTTGCTCTGGAAGAGCTTACATTTATTTATAGATAGAAGAGGTGAGGAGATAAGGCTCCTCTTTGAGTGGAGGATGAGCTGTCGCTTGTCCTCATGTGTGAGTGGAGGTGGACTGTTGACATGTGATCAACTATTCACCTTTTGACTGTCGGCAGGACTAATTGAGGGAACTGTAGCTTCACGCGGATGCTTTTGATAAAGGAAAGATAATGCTGTCGGGTTGTCTGTTGACTGTGGCCGAAAGCATTTTGTTTACTTGTGGAGGTGGCAGATACTGCCTTTGAAGATAATGGACGTGGGTCCATTCACATGTCTCGAGGATTGATACCAAAGCAATCGTCCTCGTTGAGATCCACTGTAGGATCATCTTCATCATCAGCTTCTTCTGTCTCATCAGAACAGATCTGAGACAGGGTTTCAATCAGCTGAGCTCTGGTTGGTTTGGTTAAAATCTTCTGAAGAATCTGCTGCTTGAACTGTTTAATGTTCGAGGATGATTCTGAAGGAAGAACTGACTGTAACTGGGGAACATGACATGGTGGTGTAGAAGACACCTCTTTGGACTTGGAGAAGAAAGCTGTTACGCCTTCTTTGGTTACCTTAGAATGGTCAAACCTTTGCCATCATTTTACTTTGTAGCGTCGGCATAACCATGAAGGTCTTGACTTGGAGAGAGCGCCTGGAGCTTCAGGATTGGAGCAAACATAGTCCCAACTCACAATCCAGGCTAGATTGAAACGGATAAAGAACCAGCAAGAGAGAACCTGTTGATCAATAGGTTCAGGGGGCTGGTACTTTTCTTTAAAAACATTCCATCCTTCACGAACAGGGGAAGGAAGGATCTCAAGGATAGGACCAAAAGAACTCCACCATTGATGTTGGAACCAATATGGCAGGACTTTGGCATTGAACTTCTTGCAGAAAAGAAAGAACCAAGAGTGGCCCGATTGATGAGGACTTATAAGAAATGCTCTGGTCCAAGCATTCTTATAATCAAAATAACTGAAAGTTTGAGGAGAATAGCTCTGTGAGAGCCTCTTGTGGAACCTAGGGTGTAGATTCCAATCTGCTTCTGTCAGAACTTTGAAAATCTGACACTTGGAGAAGGTGATTCGAGTCTTAGTCTCATCATAGTGATGAGTGACAGAGATCGAATCAGTGTCTACCAGAATAAATTCGTAGAATTCTCTGGTCTTGAATGGATCTGTCTCTTCATATTGCTGATCTGGAGAGAACAGATTTCTGGAAATTGCTTGGGGGTCAGAGATAAGAACTCTGAATTGAGGTTCTACCATACATAACAAGTCAAGGCTAGACTTGGTAATGTATTGCAGAGGTGCCTGATTAGGCTTTGGAAAAGAAATCAGGGAACTCAGCTCTTTATCATGGTCAAGAGCAGAGTACTTCTGAGTTAATTGAAGGGCATAAGAAAGAGGGGCTGCCTGCGGAGGAGCAGAAGGCTTCTTCGCATAACTGGCCTTTGATTTGGGCTTGGGAGATGAGTTCGAAGAGGAACTCATCTTTGGAGGAACTCACGGGAGAGGAAGTCTGCCAGTGAGTTGTCTTTCCCCTTTATATACTTAATTTCAAAATCGAAAGCTGAAATCAAGCCTTGCCATCTGGCAAAAATCTGTTTGGAAACCAAATTAAGAACATCTTTAGTTAAAATGTCTTTTGCTGATTGGCAATCAATTTGCAATAAAAATTTTTGATTTATCAAATCATCTTGAAATTTCATGATGCACAATACGATCGCTAAAACTTCTTTTTTGACCGTAGAGTAATTGAGTTGAGTGGAAGTCCAAATACCAGAATGGTATCGAACTAATTGAACAGTAGAAGACTCAGGATTACGCTGTTTAAGGATACCACCATACCCTAGATTGGACGCATCTGTTTCTACTATTTTGAATGTATCGGGATCTGCAATTCCTAGACAGGGCAGATGTTTGACATGGCTTTTGACTTGGCGGACTATAGAAGAATGGGCTTCAGTCCATGGGCTAGGATTTTTCTTAAGGCGAGAATATAAGGGTTTAACCAAAATTCTAAGGCCTTGATAAAAATCAGCAACATAATTTAAACATCCAAGAAATCTTTGTAATTGGGTTTTATCCCGGATTTCATCGGGAAATTTATCAGCAAATTCAATTGTTCGTGAAATTGGGGTAATCATCCCATTGAAAATCTTGTGACCTAAAAATCTAACATTTGTTTGAAACAAACTGATTTTGGTTGGAGATAAAACCAATCCATTCTTTTTAATGCATTGTTCAAATTGATACAAGTGTTTCCAGTGGGCGGGAACACTGTCAGAGAAAACAAGTATATCATCGATATACACGATAGTGAATAGAGAGAATTGAGAAAGAATATCATTCATGATATTCTGGAACTCACTAGGAGCATTCTTTAGACCGAATGGCATAACATTCCACTCGTAATGTCCAAAAGGAACATTAAAAGCGGTTTTATACCTATCTTTGGGATGAACCTGGATTTGCCAAAATCCAGATTTCAGATCAAACTTAGAGAAGACACAAGCATTGTGTAGTCTCTTAAGGAGATCTCTCTGAGAAGGAATTGGATATCTTATCCATTGAAGAACCTGGTTTAAAGGTTTATAATTGATTACCAGTCGAGGGCTACCTCGTTCAATTTCAGCTGCTTTGTTAACATAAAAAGCGGCACAACTCCAGGGAGATTTAGAATCTCGAATGAGTCGTTTTTCTTTTAATGATTGAATTTCTTGCTTGCAAAATTCCATAAGTTCACTATTCATTTGAATAGGACGAGCCTTAGTGGGAATTTTTCTTTCATTAAACCCTGGTTCATAAGGGAGACGAACCATATGTTGAGATCTATACCAAAATGCATTAGGCAAATTAGAACAAAGTTCATTTTGCAAATGTTTTTGGTATTGAATGATTTGAGATTGAAGTTTAGGTTCACTGATTTGATCAGCTACCCTTTTGTATTCAATTTCTTGTTTAAGAAAGTTTAACTGCTGTTGTTTGCAGATTAAACGATTCAAAAACATCTGGTTAGAAACTTGATTAAGTTCATAAACTTCTGATTTAAACAAGAATGGAAATTCAACCTTCGTACCAAGGATGGTAGTTGAAATACCTTGTTTAGAAACAGAAAATGGAGAAATTGCATTGATAAAAGGTGTACCTAAAATCATTTTTTGTTCCATGTTTTTGACAAGAAGAAAATGTTGCTTAATGCAAATTTTATCCTTGCATATATGGGCATTTGTTAATTTAAATGCTATTTGAAGCTTTGAGTTGTCTGTAGTATACAGACTTTGTGAAGTTTGTTTGAAGTATTGTACAGGTACAATACCTTCTTGAATACAATTCATATCAGCCCCTGAATCGATCAAGGCAATCACTGATATGCTTGTTTTGTTATAAATGTTTAAGGTTATAGCCACATACCATTTTTGAATGGTAACCTTATGTGGGTGAACCATCTTTTGATTTAAATTGCAGAGAAAATCTGCTTGTTTCTGTTTAGAAGAAGAGAGTGGCTGAGAAGAAGGACCTTCTGCATCATCTTTATCTTCAGTATCAGAAAAAGTGGGAAGATGATTTTCTTGCAACATTTGAATTTGGAGATCAGTTAAATTTTGATGTTGTTTTAACTGATTAACTTCTTTCTTAAGGTTATTAACCTCATGCTGTAAGTCTGACAGACTGACAGGAGAAGCACTAGTCTTGGTTTGGTTAAACCTTCTGATGATATCTCTGTGATCATAAAAGGATGTGATCACGTCAGGAGGAGGTTTAGTTTGTGAAATAGAATTCTTTATGTGTTGAAGATATTCAGTCTTCATTTGGGGATTATCAATTTTATCAACAAAATCTAACAGTATTTGTGACTGCTTATTTTGAGATAACATATTGATTTTGGGTTTCGCAGAAAGATGGCACAAACATGCACCAGGATTACAATCACAAGATTGTTCAGAAGAATTAGAAGAGTCAGAAGAATAATTGAGGTTATTCATCTGTAGTTCTGGTTCAGAAGAGGAAGAGTCTGAATCAATCAGACAATTAAGAAAAATCTTTTTCATTGATTTGGGAACATCTAAGGCTTGGACTTTATGGGCCGTTCTGCACTGTTTTGCATAGTGACCGGGCTGTCCACACTTGAAGCAGACGGGCCTCGAAGTGGAACCTTTCACAAAGGGCTTGGACTTATGTGTCCCATGATGTTTGGGCTTGCTATAGTACTGTTCAACAGGCTTAGCAGGCTTTGGGCCATAAGGCTGTTTGCGTTTGAACTGACGGACCGGATTGGACCGATACTTCTGTTTAGAAGTTAAATGATGTTTGGAATTGAGATGGGCTGGATATCGAAAATCATCAAACCCATATTGTTGGCAGAAATCTCCTAATTCTTTAGGACCATGAATTCTTTGCTTCTTTAATTGTTTTCTTAATTTTAATTCATTACAAATCTGAAGGGCACATTTGTTAATAAATGCAATTAAATCACCAAATGTGAGTAATTCATACTGAATATCACCTCCATGCTGTTCTTGGAGTTTGGTGCGTATTGTTTCAGCAAAGAGTTCAGGAAGACCTGAAATAAACTTGCGTTTCCAGAATGGATTTGCTGCATCAGTCTGAAGCATCACCCTCTTCATAAAGATATCTTTATAATATCTAAAATGACTGAGAGTTGGACACTTATGAGACATAAGCAGATCCTTGGCTTTACCTTGGTATTCATTTGGATTTCCTAAGAAATGTCTCAGAATACTTTGAATCAAGGTAGGCACACTGTCTGGAATGAAAGTTTCTTGACCAAGATCATTTTCGACCTTGATGGGGTGGCCATCAGGACCAATCTTTTTAGCAAACAGAATTTCTGTTTTTTCATTAGTTGTGAGATAATTATCCCACCATCCTTTGATTAAACCGGAAAATCCTTGAACAATGACAGTTGCAATGGTGTGATCATCTTTGCCTTCTGCTCGATGAGTAGAAGCCATCATCACCATTTCTTGAGTAAGCTCAAGAATTGCATCTTCTGTGATGCCATCAATATTCCAGATGTACAATTCTTTTGCAGAAAAAGAACCAAAGGTTTGAAGATTCCGTTCTTCAAACTGCATATCTGGGAATGAAGGTCTAGGATAGAAATTCCTAGAAACTGGCATTGGATTCTTCCATTTAGGAGTTTTGGATGCTGTTCTAGCATGCCTGATTGGATTAGCCTGGTACGGGATATAGTTTAATCTATCCAGTTCAGACATTGGATCAAAATCAGCACTTATGTCTGAATCACAGTCAGTCATGGCTGGATGAGACAAGGTATTGATTTTCAATCTTGAATCCAAATTAAGGGCATCTAATTTGGCATCAATTGCTCTTAATAAATTTGTTTTAGAAGAAAATGTGTTTGGCGCCAAAGGGTCAGGAATTTGAAAGTAAACATTCTGTTTCTTTGATTCCTGTTCTTTGTTTGCCTTTTCTTCTAATTGTTTCTTTTTCAGCTCGTTAGTTACAAGCTGGTCTTGAACCAGTTTATCACCAAGTTCAGATAATAAGAGGTTAGTATAATTATTCTGTTGAATAATAGTACTAGCATAATCATTTGTTTGATGAGAAAATGGAGAAGCAACATAATTTTGATTTGAAACTTTAAACTGGAGATCTACCATGGGAGGTAAGACAGATCTTACAGTTTTCTTGTCTGTAGAAGTCCAGACTTTGGGAGTAACATTTAAAACATGAATTTGTGGAATATGAATATTGAAATACCAATCTAAGAAAGGTATATTCTCTTTCAATTCCTCACAACATTCATAGAAAGATTTGCTAAGTTCTTTGCGTTCTGACTCAGTGGTCTTAGCAATGAACTTTTCACGTCTTTCATCATTTTCAGAAGACAAGAAGTCTTGTTTGATTTTTTCTTTATTAAGTTTAAAGTTTGGTTTTAAACATTGAACCCTGGGAATCTGAAATTCCATTTCAGATTGAGTGGGTGAATGATTTGCTTCTGAAGTTTCAGGAACTTCATCTTGATTATAAATTGGTTGCGGGATCTGAGGATAATTAGGATTTGTCCTAATATTTCTCAGATTCAGATGAGGAAGGGTTTCTGGAGTAGGAACTCTGGATTGAAATTGGGTAGGAGCAGTTCTGAATGAAGGAGATTCAGAAGATCTACGTCCTGATTGGAACTTAGAAGGATCAAGGTCAGTAATGCGAAGATCGCTAAACTGAAGCTTAACAGTCCCATCAGGGAGTGTATTGATCCTGTCTATCTGACTAGGAGGGAGACTTCTGGGGATAGAAGCTCCTTCAATGATCCAAGTTTCAGGAAGTGTGACCTGATCCCATTGTATCGTTCTGGGTACGATAACATTGGTGTTCTGGTTATTAACTTCAAAAAGGATAGTGTGTCCTTTTTCATCTGACTGAAGAGCACGAGGGCTCAATTGGGTTTTCATTGCTCTATAAGTGATCTTATAGATCAGAGCAATTGGTTCAGAGCCTTCAGCCATGTCAAAGCCAGAGGTCTGAAGATTAAGAGTCAAGGTCTCTAAAATGTTGGGATCATTTAGAGACACAGAGAAGTTGGGGTAACAGTTGAAATAAACTGGACCCATAGAGAGTGAAGACTCTGCAATTCCAAGCAGAGAATCACCGAATCTATTGTGCCTGCAGTCACGAAGAGCAACCAGGGCACAAGTGTCGAGTCCTAACCTAGTTAAAGGTTTTAGGGCTACTTGGATTAAACCTAAGTGAAGGTATTTGAATTTTTCTTTAATTAAAGAATTGATTGTATTTGAAGACAGAAGTTGTTTTGAATCTAAAGACTTATTGATCGGTACTGTCTGTTCGACAATACTGATTAAATCTTCAGTTTTTGATGAGAAAATGGAATGGGTGATTTTATAAATCTCTTTTTGGGGGATTACTGGTATAGACCAGTTTTGTAAATCATGTTCAACTTCAGGGATTCTACCCTCCATTTTGTTTGAAGAACTTGACCTAGAACTATTAGTTCTGGAAAACCTTGGAAAGAAAGACATCTTAACAAATCTGCTTAGGGAAGAAGGGGAACACTGTACTCGGACCACCTACAGCTGGAACACCTAAGTGGGACCACCTACCCTCGATCGCTTATCAGCGCACATCATGGCGACTTACACTAGATCAGGGTCCTAACGGCTGACCAACACTCTACCTGGCTTACCAACGCTATCAACGGCTGACCAACAGTACCTTGGACTCACAATCCCTCCCGGGGCAAAAATGAAAAGGATGGCTCTGATACCAATATTGGTATCAGAGCCATCCTTTTCATTTTTGCACCGGGAAGGGTTGTGAGTCCCAGGTACTGTTGGTCAGCCGTTGATAGCGTTGGTAAGCCGTGTAGAGTGTTGGTCAGCCGTTAGGAACCAGATCCAGTGTAAGTCGCCATGGTGGTGCGCAGAGCGAGATCTTGGTTAGGTGGTCCCACTTAGGTGTTCCAGCTGTAGGTGGTCCGAGTACAGTGTTCCTCCCCAACCTTGTTCAAAATCTGAAAAGATGTCTTTGTTTTCAAGGCTTTCCAGAACTAATAGTTCTAGGTCAAGTTCTTCAAACAAAATGGAGGGTAGAATCCCTGAAGTTGAACATGATTTACAAAACTGGTCTATACCAGTAATCCCCCAAAAAGAGATTTATAAAATCACCCATTCCATTTTCTCATCAAAAACTGAAGATTTAATCAGTATTGTCGAACAGACAGTACCGATCAATAAGTCTTTAGATTCAAAACAACTTCTGTCTTCAAATACAATCAATTCTTTAATTAAAGAAAAATTCAAATACCTTCACTTAGGTTTAATCCAAGTAGCCCTAAAACCTTTAACTAGGTTAGGACTCGACACTTGTGCCCTGGTTGCTCTTCGTGACTGCAGGCACAATAGATTCGGTGATTCTCTGCTTGGAATTGCAGAGTCTTCACTCTCTATGGGTCCAGTTTATTTCAACTGTTACCCCAACTTCTCTGTGTCTCTAAATGATCCCAACATTTTAGAGACCTTGACTCTTAATCTTCAGACCTCTGGCTTTGACATGGCTGAAGGTTCTGAACCTATTGCTCTGATCTATAAGATCACTTATAGAGCAATGAAAACCCAATTGAGCCCTCGTGCTCTTCAGTCAGATGAAAAAGGACACACTATCCTTTTTGAAGTTAATAACCAGAACACCAATGTTATCGTACCCAGAACGATACAATGGGATCAGGTCACACTTCCTGAAACTTGGATCATTGAAGGAGCTTCTATCCCCAGAAGTCTCCCTCCTAGTCAGATAGACAGGATCAATACACTCCCTGATGGGACTGTTAAGCTTCAGTTTAGCGATCTTCGCATTACTGACCTTGATCCTTCTAAGTTCCAATCAGGACGTAGATCTTCTGAATCTCCTTCATTCAGAACTGCTCCTACCCAATTTCAATCCAGAGTTCCTACTCCAGAAACTCTTCCTCATCTGAATCTGAGAAATATTAGGACAAATCCTAATTATCCTCAGATCCCGCAACCAATTTATAATCAAGATGAAGTTCCTGAAACTTCAGAAGCAAATTATTCACCCACTCAATCTGAAATGGAATTTCAGATTCCCAGGGTTCAATGTTTAAAACCAAACTTTAAACTTAATAAAGAAAAAATCAAACAAGACTTCTTGTCTTCTGAAAATGATGAAAGACGTGAAAAGTTCATTGCTAAGACAACTGAGTCAGAACGCAAAGAACTTAGCAAATCTTTCTATGAATGTTGTGAGGAATTGAAAGAGAATATACCTTTCTTAGATTGGTATTTCAATATTCATATTCCACAAATTCATGTTTTAAATGTTACTCCCAAAGTCTGGACTTCTACAGACAAGAAAACTGTAAGATCTGTCTTACCTCCCATGGTAGATCTCCAGTTTAAAGTTTCAAATCAAAATTATGTTGCTTCTCCATTTTCTCATCAAACAAATGATTATGCTAGTACTATTATTCAACAGAATAATTATACTAACCTCTTATTATCTGAACTTGGTGATAAACTGGTTCAAGACCAGCTTGTAACTAACGAGCTGAAAAAGAAACAATTAGAAGAAAAGGCAAACAAAGAACAGGAATCAAAGAAACAGAATGTTTACTTTCAAATTCCTGACCCTTTGGCGCCAAACACATTTTCTTCTAAAACAAATTTATTAAGAGCAATTGATGCCAAATTAGATGCCCTTAATTTGGATTCAAGATTGAAAATCAATACCTTGTCTCATCCAGCCATGACTGACTGTGATTCAGACATAAGTGCTGATTTTGATCCAATGTCTGAACTGGATAGATTAAACTATATCCCGTACCAGGCTAATCCAATCAGGCATGCTAGAACAGCATCCAAAACTCCTAAATGGAAGAATCCAATGCCAGTTTCTAGGAATTTCTATCCTAGACCTTCATTCCCAGATATGCAGTTTGAAGAACGGAATCTTCAAACCTTTGGTTCTTTTTCTGCAAAAGAATTGTACATCTGGAATATTGATGGCATCACAGAAGATGCAATTCTTGAGCTTACTCAAGAAATGGTGATGATGGCTTCTACTCATCGAGCAGAAGGCAAAGATGATCACACCATTGCAACTGTCATTGTTCAAGGATTTTCCGGTTTAATCAAAGGATGGTGGGATAATTATCTCACAACTAATGAAAAAACAGAAATTCTGTTTGCTAAAAAGATTGGTCCTGATGGCCACCCCATCAAGGTCGAAAATGATCTTGGTCAAGAAACTTTCATTCCAGACAGTGTGCCTACCTTGATTCAAAGTATTCTGAGACATTTCTTAGGAAATCCAAATGAATACCAAGGTAAAGCCAAGGATCTGCTTATGTCTCATAAGTGTCCAACTCTCAGTCATTTTAGATATTATAAAGATATCTTTATGAAGAGGGTGATGCTTCAGACTGATGCAGCAAATCCATTCTGGAAACGCAAGTTTATTTCAGGTCTTCCTGAACTCTTTGCTGAAACAATACGCACCAAACTCCAAGAACAGCATGGAGGTGATATTCAGTATGAATTACTCACATTTGGTGATTTAATTGCATTTATTAACAAATGTGCCCTTCAGATTTGTAATGAATTAAAATTAAGAAAACAATTAAAGAAGCAAAGAATTCATGGTCCTAAAGAATTAGGAGATTTCTGCCAACAATATGGGTTTGATGATTTTCGTTATCCAGCCCATCTCAATTCCAAACATCATTTAACTTCTAAACAGAAGTATCGGTCCAATCCGGCCCGTCAGTTCAAACGCAAACAGCCTTATGGCCCAAAGCCTGCTAAGCCTGTTGAACAGTACTATAGCAAGCCCAAACATCATGGGACACATAAGTCCAAGCCCTTTGTGAAAGGTTCCACTTCAAGGCCCGTCTGCTTCAAGTGTGGACAGCCCGGTCACTATGCAAAACAGTGCAGAACGGCCCATAAAGTCCAAGCCTTAGATGTTCCCAAATCAATGAAAAAGATTTTTCTTAATTGTCTGATTGATTCAGACTCTTCCTCTTCTGAACCAGAACTACAGATGAATAACCTCAATTATTCTTCTGACTCTTCTGATTCTTCTGAACAATCTTGTGATTGTAATCCTGGTGCATGTTTGTGCCATCTTTCTGCGAAACCCAAAATCAATATGTTATCTCAAAATAAGCAGTCACAAATACTGTTAGATTTTGTTGATAAAATTGATAATCCCCAAATGAAGACTGAATATCTTCAACACATAAAGAATTCTATTTCACAAACTAAACCTCCTCCTGACGTGATCACATCCTTTTATGATCACAGAGATATCATCAGAAGGTTTAACCAAACCAAGACTAGTGCTTCTCCTGTCAGTCTGTCAGACTTACAGCATGAGGTTAATAACCTTAAGAAAGAAGTTAATCAGTTAAAACAACATCAAAATTTAACTGATCTCCAAATTCAAATGTTGCAAGAAAATCATCTTCCCACTTTTTCTGATACTGAAGATAAAGATGATGCAGAAGGTCCTTCTTCTCAGCCACTCTCTTCTTCTAAACAGAAACAAGCAGATTTTCTCTGCAATTTAAATCAAAAGATGGTTCACCCACATAAGGTTACCATTCAAAAATGGTATGTGGCTATAACCTTAAACATTTATAACAAAACAAGCATATCAGTGATTGCCTTGATCGATTCAGGGGCTGATATGAATTGTATTCAAGAAGGTATTGTACCTGTACAATACTTCAAACAAACTTCACAAAGTCTGTATACTACAGACAACTCAAAGCTTCAAATAGCATTTAAATTAACAAATGCCCATATATGCAAGGATAAAATTTGCATTAAGCAACATTTTCTTCTTGTCAAAAACATGGAACAAAAAATGATTTTAGGTACACCTTTTATCAATGCAGTTTCTCCATTTTCTGTTTCTAAACAAGGTATTTCAACTACCATCCTTGGTACGAAGGTTGAATTTCCATTCTTGTTTAAATCAGAAGTTTATGAACTTAATCAAGTTTCTAACCAGATGTTTTTGAATCGTTTAATCTGCAAACAACAGCAGTTAAACTTTCTTAAACAAGAAATTGAATACAAAAGGGTAGCTGATCAAATCAGTGAACCTAAACTTCAATCTCAAATCATTCAATACCAAAAACATTTGCAAAATGAACTTTGTTCTAATTTGCCTAATGCATTTTGGTATAGATCTCAACATATGGTTCGTCTCCCTTATGAACCAGGGTTTAATGAAAGAAAAATTCCCACTAAGGCTCGTCCTATTCAAATGAATAGTGAACTTATGGAATTTTGCAAGCAAGAAATTCAATCATTAAAAGAAAAACGACTCATTCGAGATTCTAAATCTCCCTGGAGTTGTGCCGCTTTTTATGTTAACAAAGCAGCTGAAATTGAACGAGGTAGCCCTCGACTGGTAATCAATTATAAACCTTTAAACCAGGTTCTTCAATGGATAAGATATCCAATTCCTTCTCAGAGAGATCTCCTTAAGAGACTACACAATGCTTGTGTCTTCTCTAAGTTTGATCTGAAATCTGGATTTTGGCAAATCCAGGTTCATCCCAAAGATAGGTATAAAACCGCTTTTAATGTTCCTTTTGGACATTACGAGTGGAATGTTATGCCATTCGGTCTAAAGAATGCTCCTAGTGAGTTCCAGAATATCATGAATGATATTCTTTCTCAATTCTCTCTATTCACTATCGTGTATATCGATGATATACTTGTTTTCTCTGATAGTGTTCCCGCCCACTGGAAACACTTGTATCAATTTGAACAATGCATTAAAAAGAATGGATTGGTTTTATCTCCAACCAAAATCAGTTTGTTTCAAACAAATGTTAGATTTTTAGGTCACAAGATTTTCAATGGGATGATTACCCCAATTTCACGAACAATTGAATTTGCTGATAAATTTCCCGATGAAATCCGGGATAAAACCCAATTACAAAGATTTCTTGGATGTTTAAATTATGTTGCTGATTTTTATCAAGGCCTTAGAATTTTGGTTAAACCCTTATATTCTCGCCTTAAGAAAAATCCTAGCCCATGGACTGAAGCCCATTCTTCTATAGTCCGCCAAGTCAAAAGCCATGTCAAACATCTGCCCTGTCTAGGAATTGCAGATCCCGATACATTCAAAATAGTAGAAACAGATGCGTCCAATCTAGGGTATGGTGGTATCCTTAAACAGCGTAATCCTGAGTCTTCTACTGTTCAATTAGTTCGATACCATTCTGGTATTTGGACTTCCACTCAACTCAATTACTCTACGGTCAAAAAAGAAGTTTTAGCGATCGTATTGTGCATCATGAAATTTCAAGATGATTTGATAAATCAAAAATTTTTATTGCAAATTGATTGCCAATCAGCAAAAGACATTTTAACTAAAGATGTTCTTAATTTGGTTTCCAAACAGATTTTTGCCAGATGGCAAGGCTTGATTTCAGCTTTCGATTTTGAAATTAAGTATATAAAGGGGAAAGACAACTCACTGGCAGACTTCCTCTCCCGTGAGTTCCTCCAAAGATGAGTTCCTCTTCGAACTCATCTCCCAAGCCCAAATCAAAGGCCAGTTATGCGAAGAAGCCTTCTGCTCCTCCGCAGGCAGCCCCTCTTTCTTATG
This sequence comes from Berberis vulgaris, assembly GCA_963556465.1. Lineage (NCBI taxonomy): Eukaryota > Viridiplantae > Streptophyta > Magnoliopsida > Ranunculales > Berberidaceae > Berberis > Berberis vulgaris. The sequence goes on from OY747133.1 coordinate 3,714,668, forward strand.
CCCTTCAATTAACTCAGAAGTACTCTGCTCTTGACCATGATAAAGAGCTGAGTTCCCTGATTTCTTTTCCAAAGCCTAATCAGGCACCTCTGCAATACATTACCAAGTCTAGCCTTGACTTGTTATGTATGGTAGAACCTCAATTCAGAGTTCTTATCTCTGACCCCCAAGCAATTTCCAGAAATCTGTTCTCTCCAGATCAGCAATATGAAGAGACAGATCCATTCAAGACCAGAGAATTCTACGAATTTATTCTGGTAGACACTGATTCGATCTCTGTCACTCATCACTATGATGAGACTAAGACTCGAATCACCTTCTCCAAGTGTCAGATTTTCAAAGTTCTGACAGAAGCAGATTGGAATCTACACCCTAGGTTCCACAAGAGGCTCTCACAGAGCTATTCTCCTCAAACTTTCAGTTATTTTGATTATAAGAATGCTTGGACCAGAGCATTTCTTATAAGTCCTCATCAATCGGGCCACTCTTGGTTCTTTCTTTTCTGCAAGAAGTTCAATGCCAAAGTCCTGCCATATTGGTTCCAACATCAATGGTGGAGTTCTTTTGGTCCTATCCTTGAGATCCTTCCTTCCCCTGTTCGTGAAGGATGGAATGTTTTTAAAGAAAAGTACCAGCCCCCTGAACCTATTGATCAACAGGTTCTCTCTTGCTGGTTCTTTATCCGTTTCAATCTAGCCTGGATTGTGAGTTGGGACTATGTTTGCTCCAATCCTGAAGCTCCAGGCGCTCTCTCCAAGTCAAGACCTTCATGGTTATGCCGACGCTACAAAGTAAAATGGTGGCAAAGGTTTGACCATTCTAAGGTAACCAAAGAAGGCGTAACAACTTTCTTCTCCAAGTCCAAAGAGGTGTCTTCTACACCACCATGTCATGTTCCCCAGTTACAGTCAGTTCTTCCTTCAGAATCATCCTCGAACATTAAACAGTTCAAGCAGCAGATTCTTCAGAAGATTTTAACCAAACCAACCAGAGCTCAGCTGATTGAAACCCTGTCTCAGATCTGTTCTGATGAGACAGAAGAAGCTGATGATGAAGATGATCCTACAGTGGATCTCAACGAGGACGATTGCTTTGGTATCAATCCTCGAGACATGTGAATGGACCCACGTCCATTATCTTCAAAGGCAGTATCTGCCACCTCCACAAGTAAACAAAATGCTTTCGGCCACAGTCAACAGACAACCCGACAGCATTATCTTTCCTTTATCAAAAGCATCCGCGTGAAGCTACAGTTCCCTCAATTAGTCCTGCCGACAGTCAAAAGGTGAATAGTTGATCACATGTCAACAGTCCACCTCCACTCACACATGAGGACAAGCGACAGCTCATCCTCCACTCAAAGAGGAGCCTTATCTCCTCACCTCTTCTATCTATAAATAAATGTAAGCTCTTCCAGAGCAAGGCAGACACGATTAGAACCCCTCTCCTACTCTGTAACCCTAGCTCAAGTATTGTAAGCATTCCTTTCCTTCGAGACTCCTCTTGTATATAGTAAGTCTCCTCTGTATTTATTTTCAGTTTATTTTCTTAATATATAAGCATCCTTTTTTATATCTTCTTTCCTCAAAAACTCTTAACTTAAAACAAAGATCACACTCTGATAAGATCTTCGAGTATCTCTAAGTGTAAAGCAGGAAACTGTCTTAGAGCTTGATTGATCGATTGTAGTGATCAAAGTTAAGATCTTTTAAAAGATTTTATGGATATCTTGTTGATATTACTTGCATGTTTATGTTATTTAATGCTCATCCTGTTCTTCTTCTCTCCTTTATTTTACTGGTTTATTTCTTACTGTCCTTATGTTCTTTGTTGGATCATTGTTGTATTCTTCGTTGGTCCTTTTATCCTCCATCTTTTAGTTTGAATTACTTGCCTGAAAACCGTAGGTCCTGGTAAATATTGGTCAATGTTTAAAACCAAACTTTAAACTTAATAAAGAAAAAATCAAACAAGACTTCTTGTCTTCTGAAAATGATGAAAGACGTGAAAAGTTCATTGCTAAGACCACTGAGTCAGAACGCAAAGAACTTAGCAAATCTTTCTATGAATGTTGTGAGGAATTGAAAGAGAATATACCTTTCTTAGATTGGTATTTCAATATTCATATTCCACAAATTCATGTTTTAAATGTTACTCCCAAAGTCTGGACTTCTACAGACAAGAAAACTGTAAGATCTGTCTTACCTCCCATGGTAGATCTCCAGTTTAAAGTTTCAAATCAAAATTATGTTGCTTCTCCATTTTCTCATCAAACAAATGATTATGCTAGTACTATTATTCAACAGAATAATTATACTAACCTCTTATTATCTGAACTTGGTGATAAACTGGTTCATGACCAGCTTGTAACTAACGAGCTGAAAAAGAAACAATTAGAAGAAAAGGCAAACAAAGAACAGGAATCAAAGAAACAGAATGTTTACTTTCAAATTCCTGACCCTTTGGCGCCAAACACATTTTCTTCTAAAACAAATTTATTAAGAGCAATTGATGCCAAATTAGATGCCCTTAATTTGGATTCAAGATTGAAAATCAATACCTTGTCTCATCCAGCCATGACTGACTGTGATTCAGACATAAGTGCTGATTTTGATCCAATGTCTGAACTGGATAGATTAAACTATATCCCGTACCAGGCTAATCCAATCAGGCATGCTAGAACAGCATCCAAAACTCCTAAATGGAAGAATCCAATGCCAGTTTCTAGGAATTTCTATCCTAGACCTTCATTCCCAGATATGCAGTTTGAAGAACGGAATCTTCAAACCTTTGGTTCTTTTTCTGCAAAAGAATTGTACATCTGGAATATTGATGGCATCACAGAAGATGCAATTCTTGAGCTTACTCAAGAAATGGTGATGATGGCTTCTACTCATCGAGCAGAAGGCAAAGATGATCACACCATTGCAACTGTCATTGTTCAAGGATTTTCCGGTTTAATCAAAGGATGGTGGGATAATTATCTCACAACTAATGAAAAAACAGAAATTCTGTTTGCTAAAAAGATTGGTCCTGATGGCCACCCCATCAAGGTCGAAAATGATCTTGGTCAAGAAACTTTCATTCCAGACAGTGTGCCTACCTTGATTCAAAGTATTCTGAGACATTTCTTAGGAAATCCAAATGAATACCAAGGTAAAGCCAAGGATCTGCTTATGTCTCATAAGTGTCCAACTCTCAGTCATTTTAGATATTATAAAGATATCTTTATGAAGAGGGTGATGCTTCAGACTGATGCAGCAAATCCATTCTGGAAACGCAAGTTTATTTCAGGTCTCGTAAACTATATTTTTCTGATTGACTCGTGTATTATTGGAAGAAAATCTTGTCTTTTGTTGAAGTTGAAAAGTGATTCAAGTGTAGATGGCGTCGGATGGATGGATGGGTCTTCACATTTAACTCTATGGTTTTTATGCATTTTGATGTTAAAATACATGTTAATGTAGTTTTAAAGTTTGACATACATGACAGTAACAGCACATGGATGCCTCCTTCAAGCAAATAAAAATTGAGAGAAGGACAACTAAGGGAGAATTGGTCTAGCATCTCTGATGAAGGAAAAAACTAGCCAACCATAAACGAAGATAACGACATATACGACTAAGGGAATCCGATCAACTATGTTGGATAGCTACTGGAAAGGCGGATCCAATGGGGATGGGCTAATGTAGTCGTGACATGTAAAATCAAGAGAAACGAGATTGTCAACCAAAATGGAGCAAAGCGAGAATGTACAATGTTGTCAGAGAAAAGGGACTGGAGTCGAAAGTAGGTTATTCGACAATTGTAGTACTCGAGAGCATCTCACACTTTGCTTGATCCCTTATCAGGTCATTTTAATGCAAGATATGTACATGTAAGTGACAGAGGTAGTATAAATAGACCTCTTAGGTCAATCAGAAAATGGTTGGATTCTAAAAGAGCTCTAGAAAAATTATCAATCTTTAAAATTCACTTAGTTTTCTATTAGTGTTCTTCATTGATTACTACTCGGTTGTTTTCTAACTTGAGCATTGAATGCTCATAATAAGAGGATAACCCGTGCTTGTGAGTGTTTTCCAAGTGAGAAGGCTTAAAGAGCAACAAAAGAGAAGAATAATCGTTGCTTTGGAAAGCTGGGAGGCATCATGTGTATCCCGAGGAGTTTTAGAAAGTACCTAGCAAATAAACTTTATTTTTATGTTCAACTCATTTGTTATTATAAAAAACTGATGTTCAATTAAATGTTAACACAATTTGTAATTAATGTCCGTGAATGCACTTTTCTAATGTATGTATGTAATATGTATGTATGTATGTATCAATTCATGGGTTTTAATGCCTTTTGACTAGAAACAATGGGCTAATGAATTTTTGTACTCAAAACATGTACTCAATGAAGCAACATATATATGTTGCAAAATAAAAAAGGGGCTTGTCTTATTAGCGATGAAACGGGCGAGGGAGGGGGGTGCAACCCTCCATCTCCCTCGAGATTTCCTTCGCCCATTTCCTCGCTCGTTTCCTCGCCAATTAGAATTCCCGATTAAAAAGTGAGATATCCAATGTCATTAAGATGATAACACAGATATTGCCACATCATTGAATATAAGTGTTTTTAGTATAAAATTGAGTCATGATGGAAATTTTTTTTTAACCAAATTTAATTTGAAAACGTTTCATTATTGCTTTATAAACTATATTTTCTGTTCAATTCATGTTTTATTAGAAGAGTAATGTGCGCAAGTAAATATGGTCAAACATATATGTAATTCATGTTTGTGAATGCACATTTATAAATAGTTCACGTGCAAGAAAATGTGGACTCATAACATGTCATGTAAATAAGCGTGGGGTTATTTTGACTTTGGGATCTACTGGGGATTTATCGTAACTGAGTTTGAGATCCATTTTAAAAATTATTTTAGTTTGGAGTCCAAAATGGCAAATCATTTCAGCTGACTCGTTTTGACCAACTTATAGATGTTAAAAACTAAAGGTTATTTTTTTAAGTCCATTTGGTTTATCAAAATTGGACTTGAAGTCTATTTTGTAAGGGTGGTTGTGTCTATTTGTTGGTCATAGTGAGTCAACTTAGCTGACTATGTGATTTTGGATTCAGACTTAGATAGTTTTTAAATGGATCCCAAACTCAATTACGATGAACCAAATAAAGCTCCAAAGTCAAATCCAGTGGTGGTCTTTCAGATCCAGTGATATTGGGAAGGATTTAGGTTAGAGATGAGTGAAATGATAGAAAAAAAAGAAGTGGACAGAGCGAGCGAAAGAGAGAGATGAACATAGTGAGAGAAATATGACCAGAACGAGAGATGAACAGGCGAGAGAGATGAACAGAGTGAGTGAGAGAGGGAGAGATGAACATGAGCTAAGGTTGAAAATTGGGGAAATTTGAGATTTCATTTTTTTTTCATTTTTTTTTTGGTTTTATGCGAACGTTTATGGGTTTTAAGGGCTTCAAATCTTGGTTGGACTGTATTTGAGCCCGTTTGCTAAATTAGATCTTGATTGTAGATTGCCTAGAGTTCAAATTTTTTATGCTACAGTAATCGGGACCGGAACATACCGGTCCGAGACTGAATTTGAGATGTCCGGAACTAAGATCGGGATAAAAATTGCATAAATCAATTTGTCCCGATTTGAACCGGTAGTAGTGATCGGGACGGGGATTCTTGCCCATCCCCCTATATCTGTGAACTCTTCCAATATTTCATTGCAATGGATGGTGTTTGACACCAAGGGATGACCCTTATGTGATGCTCCTATGTTGCTTAACACCTTCAGTTCTATATGCCATGTACGAACATACATGGATTTAAAATTGCCCATGCTTACTTGTTGGAGTTTGGCGTAGAGACTAACAGGGGGTATTCAATCATGGATTTTAATAGACTCTGGAAGATTTTAAAGTCCATTAAAATATATGGGTATTTAATTAAGGATTTAAAACAATACAATAAAATCTAGGGATATTCAAATATAGATTTTAAATGATTGTTTTATAATCCATTAAAATCATGGGGTATTCAATCATGGATTTTAAACAATACAATGAAATCTAGGAGTATTCAAACAGCAGTGAAATTTAAAAGATTTATTTGTAAAAGATATAAATATCAAAGTCCTTTTCAAATCCGGTCTATTACCATCGAATTTCAATTTCTATGCTCCCTCTCTCCCACCAACATTGTGTCTCCTTCAACTCCAAATTCTTCTATGTGGCGAGAGAAATCACGATGAACCTGCCCAGAAAATGGAGGAAATCTCGTAAGCAGGCAGAGGACCCAGTTCTATCTCCCAACTCGAGGCGACGATGACAGTTCTCGTCCCATGGACACTCAAGGTGAGCACTCTCTCCCTTTCTCATTCAATTAGGGTTCTTATTTCATACTACTGTTCAGTTATTCTCTCTGATCTGATCAATCGTGTTTAGTCTTGTTGATTTCTTACTAGTCAAATTAGGATTGTATTTGCAATTGCATAAAGAGATAGATAATCAATGGGACGTGTTGTTGTTGGCGATGCAGGAATGATAATGGCGAGTTGGAATTCGGCCCCTATTCCCTCTGCTTCTCAACCGGATGTATCCGCATTCGATCACACCCCTTCGTATTGGTAACAATTCTATTTCCCTCTCTCTCTTCTGATCAGTTTGCTCCATTTGTGTGTTCTTCAATGTAAATTGTGTTTTTTTTTTTTTTTTTTTTGGTTTGGGAATTTCAGCGAAGAGAATGTGTACATGCTGTGCAAAAAGTTGATTGAGTTGGGACTTTCAGACAGAGTGGGTTCTGATCTTTTCGTTGTCTTCATATCCAACAACGCCAAACAGGTACCAACCAAAGGCCCTTTTATTCATTTTCAATTTCCTTCGCGTTTGTTTAGTCATTTTCATGTTTGGATCTTTGCAATTGCAATGTTTAAAGTGAATCTCTTCTTTGAATTTTTATTTCTAGATAGTTTGTGTTCAAATGGTTGGAAACAATAGAATTGATGAATTGTTGGTGTTTGGGGGTTTCCAATACAACTAGGTAATGACCCCACAGTGAAGCAGCTCTCACCAGTGCTTTTGACAAAATTTTGCTGTGTGTACGATGAATTGCAGGCTTCAATGTGAGGCAATCCTATGAGTGACAATGTAACATTTGCTAGTACTGCTACTACTTAGATATACCTATTGTTCTATAACATGAATTGGAACCTGAGAAAATAGTTGATGATCTAGACAGGGTACACTCAGCCAAAATTTGAGTGTCGGAGTGTCCAGGATGCCTCCTGAAGAGCTTCAGAAAATGTTTGAAATTGCCTCTAATTTGAGGGAGACAGACAATTCAAAAACCTCAGGAGGCGGTGGAATTTCTGCAGTAAACAGGAATACTGATCCAGGTGAAAGTAGTTCCTCACGTGGGTTGTTCTCAAACTCAATGTTAGATCCATCTCCTTCAAATCTCCCGACCTCAAGTGCAGATCTTCAACAACAGATGCGCAACCAAATGAATGATCCGGCAATGCGTCAGGTATGCTGGAAATAAGTGCATGGTACTTGCTAACCTATAAGCTGTTCTATATTTCCATGAGCTGTCTGTTTTTTCTTTCTTTCTCATAGTTGCTACTAGTTATTAACACATCCTTGTCTTGTCTTTCCTTGATATTCTTCTGTTCCATGCTCAGTTATGGTAACTAAATTGTCATCCCTGGTCAATGGTATAATTCATTTAAATTGTCATCCAAAATGGTATAATTCGTTTAAGACAGTTTTGATTGCAATGGAAATTCTTTCCTTAATGCAATAATTACACTAGATTTGCACAATGCAAATCAAATCCAAATGAAAGCCTAGACAAAGTAAAATAAATTACAAACATAACTTGCTTTCTCGATTACGCCAGAAATCTTCTTGTATTTTTTATTATTATTATTTTTATTTTTTTTTGGGGGGAGGGGGGTTGATGTTGAGAAATTAAATTTTTCATATAACAAACAATAAACTACGTTAGAATCATTACTTAGTTTTTCTTATGTCCGTGATTTTTATTAGGATATGTTTGTGCAGTCTACTCGAGTTTTTTTTTTTTTTTTAGATTACAGAACATATTTCTGAACCTGATTCCCTTAGATTGCTTAACCAAGTTTTAATCTTGACAGTTCCGTGTCTTGAGTATAGTTTTAAAAAAAATGTCGGCAACTTTCTGACTAAAATTTTTCATAGCTGCAATGCCATCTATGGGTGAAACTATGCAAGAGTGCATGGATGCAGGTGGTTAGATAAATTAATATGTACTAACTATATATCTTTCTCAGATGCGTTGGGCTGATAGGATACAAAGAGGAGCAGATAAAGCAAAAAAGACGAAGAACTGGCTGCTGGGCAAACCTGGTATGATTCTTGCGGTTTGCATGCTCATCTTGGCAATCATCCTTCACCGGCTGGGTTTCATTGGCAGCTAGATCCTCCGCCAAGAGATCTCTGGCTTAGTCAGTTACCTCTATGTACAACCACCACCACCATCTTTGCAAAAGAAACAGAGTTTCAAATGATATACACTGATGAAAGTTGAAAGAGGTGACCTTGAAGTAGATGTTGAGGGGATTCGAGTGTGTGAACACACTCTGTGTCATCTATTTTTACTCTAGCTGTTCCTTTGAATTGTTTAGCTTCTTGTACTCTCAATGTAGCTCGCAAAGTTGCTACAAATGCAAATAACCATAAAAGAAGATGAATTTAACTTGGACAAGCATTGTTCATGTGTTTCTTCGATTTTCTTATGGGGGGTGGAAAGAATATTTTTTAGAAAACATGAGCTTGCAATCAATATCTGATCTTTGGGATCTTTTCATTTTGTGGACAGAAATTAAGGTACTGCTATCTTTTGCTTCCGATTACTTTCTATTTGATTCGGGGGTTCTGTCTCGCGGCTTTCTTCAGGAGGCAATTTCAACGATGAGCAATAAAGAGAGTATTTTTTTTTATTTATGTATTTATTTTTTATTGGAGAATTTTTTGCATTATTTCTTCTTTTCAAAAGAAAAATAGTTATTTGTATTACTTTTGGATCATATTCAATGTTCAGTGAATTTTTTTTAATTTGAAATAAAATTCACGTAGCATACAAACGATTGTTTTATTGATATTTGAGGGATGTTTTATGATTTGTGTTGATATGGATGACAATGTAGGTGACGTTATTTCATAACTTCCTATGATTAATAGCATATTCATAAGAATTTACAGAAATTTATAAGAATCAATAGAAATCCATAACAATCCTTTATAAAATTCAGAAAATTCAATAATAAAAATCCATTAAAATCCAGTGGATTCTGTAAATTCCACAAAATCCAGTCACTTAAAATACATCAAAGTTCAGTGGATTCTGTAAACTCCTTTGAAATATTTTAAAATCCATGAGATTTAAAGTCTTTCAGACTCTATTAAAATCCATGATTGAATACCCCCCTGTAAATCAGAGTACAACGTGTGCTTGTGTTTTGGAGTTTGGCGTTGAGTTGATTTTTGGTTTGTTTAGAATTTTGGCGCAAAAAATTTGTAATTGCGAAGTTTCCAATTTTAAAAGGTCGCTTAATTATTTTCTAAACTTAATTATAAGGTTATTATTAATTATATATAAGTCCCGATTAGTGTGAAAGTTAACTTGACCTAAATAAACAAAGTGGCAAAAATCTAACTTTTGAACCATATTTCCTCTTTCATGATCCAATTCACACTCTTATTAAAAATAGTGGATTTTGCTTTCACAGCATCACCATCCCAATTCAAATTCTTATCCACTATGTATTTCCAAGTTGTTATATTTATCTATTTATTAGTGTATCAACTGTAATGAAAATTTTCATATAGATGATGAGTGAGGTTAGGGAATCAGGTTTTGTAATTATGTTTTATATTCAGGATGATGTTGCATCGTTAGAGGAGGTTTTTTACAACCTCGAGATACACATAAATACTTTGGAGATTTCATCATTCTTTCAAGATCACACCATGTCACCATGGTTACAAAAACATGATTTCCTAGCATTTTCGATTACAAAACAATTGACTCGGTTATAAAATACGGCAAACAAAAGTAACTAAATAAACACTATATTTATCAAAATTAAATACATGAAAAAATAAACAAGGACTGTTGTAAAAATAAAATTCCATTCAACTAAAAACTTGATGGAGATAACGAGAATTCAACCGACCAAATCCAAAGGCACTTGGGTTTAATAGTACACATAAGAATCTAAAAAAGATAGGGAAAAATATGTATTCCTTATAACATCCTTGAAAATCAGCTACTTGATTTATAGGGGTAAGTCTATTTTACGAAATACCTTGAGTAGTTGAGTTAAGCACGACAATTTGGATAAGAAAGCAAAATATGATCAACTGTGGATATGATCGATTGTGGATAAGATCAATTGTAGATAAAACTGAAAAAGTACGGCGATGCAGATAAAATCAACTTTGGATATGATCAATTATGGATAAGAACGAATGTAGATAAGCTTAATTGGAAGCACGACGATGCGGATAAGATTAATTGTGGATAAGATCGAAAGTGGATAAGATCAACTATAAATAATATCGATTGTTGATAAGATCAATTGTGAATATGATCGAATAAGCATGACGAAGATAAGATCTACTGTCTATAAGATCAACGGTGAATATGATTAATTGTGGATAATATCGAAGAAACACGACAAAGAGGATAGGATCAATAGTGGATTTGACAAAAAAAAACACGACAAAACAAATAAGGTCAAATGTCGATAGGATCAAAGAAGCACGACCATACGAATGAGATTGAATAAACATAATAAGAATGAGTAAGATCGAATGTGGATTGGATAAAAGAAATATGACGATACAAAAGTTGTTGAGTCTCATCTCTACTTAGGAAAACTATAAATAGAATTCTCAATCTTGAAGTTCACGATCTAAAGTTGTAACATTCATTTCAAAACAATTTTTCTCTAATACAAGTAGTTTGCTTAAGAGTAATTATTAGTAATAACATTATCATTCGTATTTGATTATGGGCAAAGCAAGGTAAGACTTTTTGCTATATAATTTTATCACATGTTATTTTTTAGATTGATTATGTCATTATATGACATGCATATAAGAGTTGTCTTGGATGCTCATTATAATGCATGTTCTAAATTGTGTTAATTCATGTTGTTCAAGAATACGATCGTTGTTGGATTAGTCAGGTAAAGTTTCTTCAGTTAGTGCACTAATATAATATACCACTATAGTTGACTCAGGTATGGTTATACACATATGGGTTGTTATTTATGTTGGGTTGTTGAAAGTGTAAATGGGAAACAATATATTATACTTGTCAATGACATCTACATTAGGGTCGGCTAGTGTGTATGTTGTGTTATACACAATGGGTGATATCGATGTATATTATGTGGATTGTATGATTGACAATATAAAATAAAGTTTTTTTTTGGAAGGCGACCGGGGTTTTTATAAGATTTCGAAACCCATTAAAGACCAGAACTGGTCAACACCATAAACTGATAAAGATGCCGCAAGCTGGGTTTGAACCCATGACCAAGTGGTACCATCCGCCAAGCTCCAACCGTTGAGCTGTCATGCCATTGGCAATATAAAATAAAGTTACTTTATGCATAATGCTAAAATAACATTTGATATGTATTAAAAATGCTTGTGATTACAATGACATAATTTTATTTGTAGGAGTATGTAAGTATTGATGTTTAATTTTTGAGATATTGTTTATTAATATGCCTAATGATATTGGGTATGACTAAATCTGAAATTGAAATTGAAATAGAAGAGTTATTTGTTGGGCCGTGTTTCTCATGATGCTATACTTTATATTTTCTAGGATTAGAAACGTATTGAAATGAGCTTTTGGAGGAGGAATGATTATATTAAATAATTTATTTTAAATCAGTTTTGTGTTGTTTGTAATTGATGTGTTACGAGTGTTTCGAAACTGAAATAAAAATTCGATAAAATACACACTAGTAGTTGCGTTAAAAGTACATATTCATTAAAGTATGGCGAAATTTTTTTAGCTACTACTCTGGACATCACATTTCTAATGCAAGGGACTGAATGCAACAAGCTTCTTAAGCCCTTTTGACTTGTTCTCGTGCACCTCCACCCAATAAAACCCATTTTGAGTTTGATCCTTTGCAACCACCTTTAGAGCATATTTCACTCCATCAGTTTGTTGAAATGCTCCTTCGAAGATATTCAGAAATTGTAGATGATCAACTTTAGCAACTTTGTTGTGTTCTGAGATTGCAAATCTCGCTATTTCTTGAACATGTTGATTTTTCAAGTTTTCGATGGGATGCCATTTATCATTGTTAAGTTCAAATCCGTTCTTCAAGTTTTGGATGGATTCCAAACAAAGATGTGGATGAGGTCTACTAGAGATGATATCAACATGAACCACAATAAGCAAAGTTGAAAGCAAGAGAGCACAAAAAATGTTTTTTGACATTTTTTCACTCTTTATCTAAGAAGAGTAGAGATGTAGTATTGATGGTAAGACGAGAATGGGATGTTGGTACCACAAAGAATGCTTGAATTTATAAGAAAAATGTTTGTATTTATAATGACGATTTGATGATTCGTGAACTTAATCAATTAGAAATATTTGGCTTTCCATTTTACTCAAAGTAGCATTAATGAAAAACTTAATTGGAAATATCTGGTTTTCCATTTTCGCTCAAAGCATTATTAATGAAAATTGGTTCTCAGGATTTTATTGGTAGTAAATCGATGTGAAAATGAGGGGTGGGCATCTTATTCTGCAATTCCAATCTCGATCCTGACCCGATTTTTTTCAGGTCCTTTTGAGATTGATCAAACTCATTCCGATTCCGTTTCGTCCCTTCCCGATCTAGATTGGGATAAGGTTGGGATGTAGATTTTCAATCTCACCCATCCCGAACTTATTTATTTAACATTTATTATTATCAATTTTACTAATTTAACTAAGTCTCACTTAATTCTTGATAATCATGTACTTGTAGTATTAACTATTTTAAACTTGATTATTGATGTGTAAGATTTGAATCATGTTGTTGCTCTAAAATATTATTAGAAGAAAAAAATTTGTACAAGTAACAAGGTAGGTAACTAGGTTCTGCAACCAGTGGCATCATTAGCTTGAGCATTGAAAAGGGTTTTGCAACTAGGGTTTGGGGGAGAGCGGCGATTTTACTATTCCTCTACAGTTCCCTCGGTCTACTGTTGCTACAGTAGATTCGAGTTACTGTGAGGCTCTGTTCACTAATGATCTACAAGCCATTGATTGATTCTGGATGGTGAATGATACTCAAACTAACAGTGTTTCTCCCACACCCCCTCGTGGAGAAGCACTTATTGGCAAGAGGGGACCTGACTCGAATCCTAGGTTGAGTCACGAAGATGATGTGATATTGGAAACGCCTCCTATCGTGGTGATATCTCAACAAAACAACAAAGAGCAAGGTGAGCAAACGAGTATAAGCATTGGCGCAGTGGCTGCACAAGGGGATTGTGTCTTGCTGGAAGATGTTCAGACTGGGAAAACCATGGATACCAAAGAGATCACACATGCTAACAAAGGAAAACGTGTTATGAACTGGGCTGAAAAGTTACAAAAGAGCAAGTTCGCAGGAACCACGAAGCTCCAATACATGCAACCTAGTATGTTGAATGGTAAGACAGTTGTTAAAGTCAGCACTAATGACTTTACCAACAGCATTGAGGAGTGTGAACGATTGCTTATAGGGAGGTTTGTAGGCAAGCGCCTGGCATATCAGTACGTCAAAGATTACTTGATGCGTGTTTGGGGCACAAAGAAGTTTATTATGAATATCCATGGAGAAAAGAACTTTGTATTTAGGTTCAAGAATGAGGCAGACAAGTGCAAAGCTCTTGAAATTGGACCGCTCCACATTGCGAGCCGGTTATTCATCCAGTGTAGATGGTCTCCCAATATGGATGAGGAAGAGGAAATACTCACCACAGTCCCTATTTGGGTGACCTTGAAGAAAATTCTACTTTTCTCATGGAACCCAAAAGGTATACAACAAATTGCAGCGCTGTCGGTATTCCCATAATGCTTGATAAAGCAACAGAAGAGAAATCAAGGTTGTCCTATACTAGAGTGTGTGTCGAGGTAGACTTGAATAGCCAGTTTCCAAAAATCGTCTCGGTGCTATTGAATGAAGACATGATGATGCGCACAATAGACGTGAAATATGCATGGATCCCTGTTAAGTGCAAGGTCTGTGCTGGTTTTGGGCACATTACGTCACAGTGTTCTAAGAATAAACCCACAATTAAACCTGTCTAGAAGATTTGGAAAGCAGTGGGAAATAATCAACTCAATCAAAAGAAGAATGCTGATGAGTGGACACAAGTGTATGGAAAACATGCTCAAAAGGCTCGTACTCATGGAACCCACGCAATTCACAACAATACTACTGATGCAACAAATGACAACAATACGACTATGACTAGAAGCAAGACAGATACAAACAAGAATGAACCCAATAATGTTAGACAGCAGGGCGGACTAACAGAAGGCAATAGGTTTGCGGTGCTTGATCAGAGTGCTGATAATGATGTTGCTGATTCTCCTATCTCAGGAACCTTACCTCCTAATATTGAAGCTATTGTTGAAGTTGCGTTGTTGTTATCAGGGGACATGATAGAAATGGGGCACAACGATACTTTTTTTGAAGTTGCCCCAAATCAGGAAAGATGCAGTGAAGAGGTTGATGCAACCTCAAAATCAGCTTCTACATCTCCTGAAGTAGGACGAGAGATGACTGATGGAAGACAGGGGGAAGATCACATGAACTCTCCAACAGCGCCCATGGATTGGCTAACACCCCAAACCATCAATGTTTTGAATTCAGAAATTGCAAGAATAGGCAGGGATGCATTGGTCACCGAAATTAAAAGCTTACTTGAAGCGAAAGCAGCAAAGGTGAGGCAAAACACTATTGAAGAAGAACATGAGGTTACCACAATACAGCCTCCCACAAAATATGTTCCTCGAAGCAAAAAGACAAATCCTAAATTCAGGTAACTGATGATGATAATACAGGTAGAATGCAAATGCTTATTAGAACCTTGTAGGGATGTTAGATTAATGCTAGCATTCAATGGTTTCTATATCACGATTCATTGTGTTTCGATTTTTTACGACGACTTCTCATACATCCTAGGGCCCACATTAGAAATCAATCAGGTCATGAGAGTGCTTAAAGGATTGATTGGTAATTACGATGAAGAAAAGTTATGGCAGGTCTATCATGCAACCACTTTAGTAGCAGAACATTTTGCAAGGTTACTCCCTAACCTGGAGACGGTGAATCTAGAACTAATTAAGTTCTTTGTTGAAGCTTTGAAGCAAGTTTATTGTTTTGTAGATGATGAAACGAGTGAACGTATGAGCGATTGTAAACTTTATCATCTTTTTTATTAATATAAGGTTCGGAGATCTTAAAAACCCCAGCTCACTTTCCAAAAAATAAAATAAAATTTGAATCATGTAGTACCATATAGTCCAGTCACATCCCATCTTGTCCCGAACCCGCTTGGGATGGAATGGGATAAAATCATGAAAAGATTTATCATATGTACCATAGATAAATCAAGGGAATGAGGTCCATCATATCCCGTGCCCACCCCTAAATAAAATATTTCATATACTATTTTTGACAAGTGGCTTTGATCCTGATATGGTTTCCAGTTTTGCTAATGAATGTTTATTCTTCTACAGTTCTCAGGTTTTTATGGCAAAATCCTTTTGTTTGAAAATTAGGAACAATTTTAATAGTAAATTTTGACATTTGTTTACATTCTAAGCAAAAAAATTTGTTCTTTTCATTATATAAAATTTTGGTGTTTTGGGTACGAAACACACTAAAACAACTACAACGTTCTACTGTAACTTCCAATGGGAAGTTTGGATTTATGGACTGATTTATTTAGAGTTTTTCTTTTTAGATAGGTTAAGTCCCTATCCTAATAACAAAATTTGATTTACATTGTTCTTTTCTGTAGAATAAAATTTTGTTGTTTTTGGCCTAACTCGCAATCGAGGATTTTTTTTTTCTATCTGTCTATCTGTTGCGAGATATGTAATAATGCATATCTCAAGGCAGATGAACGGTGCCTGGTGGCCACCAAGCACAACCCCAGGCATACCACCAGGCACCCTAGATTTTTCCTATATTTGGTAGACCTGTCAATCTCCAAAGGATATAAGCTTCTTAGTTCCCTTGGTGTCTTCAAACACCTCTACTTCGTATTGAATTTCATCTCCAGAAACAGTAGTCATAATCAAAAGATTATACTTTACCCCGTTGGAATGTAGAAAAACACCGTTTACGACTTTTTATATTGGATAACGATGGAGTTGTGTCTCTTGTTTTGTTCAGAGATCGCAAACTTTGCTATTTTTTGAATATATGGGTCGTTCACATTTTTTATTGGTTCCCATTCACCAATTTCATTTACATTGAGTGAATCGACCTAAGCAAAAATAATCTTGAGATGAAATGAGAGAATAAAAGTCGAAGCAAGGACAAGGCAAAGAATGGATTGGCTAGTCTTCATTATAAACTTCTTGTGATAGAAATACTTGAATGTTAATTTTGTTTATTGGTTTATGTATATTTATAGTTAGTTGATGTCCAAATAGTTAGTTGATGTCCAAATGGGGCCTAGGGAGCAGAGTCGCTGAGGCGATTTAGAGGGGCCTTTTGGGTATTTATTTTAAGATTTGATCTTTAGATCTCAGCCGTCCATAGTTGGTTGGGTTTCATCTGCGCCATTGGGAAGCGTGGCGGCTCGCCTAGTTTTCCCCGCCTAGAGGCGCTGCAGCAATACGCCGTCACGCCACTTTCGCCACTTCGTCACGTCACGTCGTCACGCTGTTGAGTTTGTCTTCAGTGGCGGGCGACTCCTTTTTTGGTTCGCGAGAAGAAGTCAGGGTTCTGTTTCGTAACAGCCACACCACAGCCGCCGGCACACAGGAGGATTGATTGCCGATACGATACAGCCGCCCAAGGAATTTTCTTGATGTGATGTCAAGGTCCACCGCCGACATCCCCCACCCCTCGGGTCCTGGACATGGGGAAGGAGCGGCTGCTCCTAAGCCCTCTTTCGCCCAGATTTTGGGAAAAATTTTGGTTACGGTCGAAGGAACTCGTTTTCATAAGGAGGGTGCACCTGCCATCAGCATCACGACAACAGATGAAGTACGAGGAGAAGATTTCATGGAAAAACATGTGATTGTTCTAAAATTCTCCAGCTACCGACCTACCCTGGCAGACATTCGAGACTCGATCCACAGAACTTGGGGAATTTTGGGCGATTTTTCGCTTGGTTTACTCAACCAACGGCACGTATTGGTCCGACTTCAATCTGAGGTGGAAGCAAAGAAAGTTCTGTCGCGGGATTCTTTTCTGATTCGGGGTGTTCGCTTTAAGGCTTTCCGTTGGCATGATGGTTTCAGTTTGAAAGAAGATCCAATCTCAGTGCCTTTATGGGTAGAGTTACCTAACTTACCTTTGCATTTTTTTCACCCTCCGATTTTAAAAGCAATTGTGAATTCATTTGGTGATTTTTTGCGGATGGATGATCATACTCGATGTCTGTCACGCCCGGGCTCTGCCCGTGTTTGCGTGGAGATGACGTTGGCGGAGAAATTACCATCTAGAGTGTGGATTGACAGGGCCAATAATAGGGGTTTCTGGCAGAAGATCGAATTTCCCGGTTTCAAATATTGTGACTTTTGTTCTCTGATTGGGCACCAAGAGGAGTTTTGTAGAAAAAAACCGGGTCTTAAGGGCGGAGGGAAGGCCTCGGATCTTGGTAATGAGGAGGTGACCAAGCAAAAGTTTGAACCCAACACTGTCACGCAACAATCTGTCCCCGTTAGCAAAAAAGATAAGCCTCTCATTCCTGCAGCAGGTCCGAGTGGCGCAAAGCATAGTCAGGGGGAGGAGATTAATGAGGAAGTTGGGGAGAAGAGGCCGGTGGCCACGGATCCGGGTAAGGTGTTTTTGTCAAACAAATTTGAGTCGCTCATTGCAAACATTGGTGCAGAGGAGAGTGAGACCATGGTTCATGTTAGTGCTGAGCAGGTTCCAGAAACTACGGAAGAATGCCTCCTAGAGGCGGGTTATACAACTTCGGAGATTGCAAATGCTATTGAAATTCAAGAACAGCCGACACAGCCAACAGATGACATCATCTCAGGGGCCAAGAGTGGTCTTTCCGACGACATGCCAAATGAAATTATCCGCCCGGAACATCACTTTGTGGCAAGGTCGCACGATGACATTGGGGACGCTCAATTGGGGTTTCCTGGATCAGAGACACGAGCTTCATTGGCAGAGGAATTAGGAGTGGCTTCGCCCCAGCCAGCTCACGGCCCCAAACAGAATGCGCTCACCACCAGTCCCATCCCTGCGTCAGAGCACGGTCTCAGCCAGACCACGGCTCTGGGCACTCCACGGGTCCAGCCTGATCACGGACCCAGCCCGTCCTTGACTCGAGCAGGACAACAGTCAGATAGCCCACGTCCGAGCACGGCCCCAAGCCACGACCAGTCCACGACCCCAGCCTCTTCACGGCCCCAACCCAGGGGACGCGATACCTCAGACAGCACGCGACTTGCTCGCCGTTGGTGACTCTTTAGTGACACAAACAAAATCGAGTGGAATGATACAGGAAGTAGAGGCTGCCCCGGTGAAGCCGACAGTGATGGAACGTTTGGCAGAGGTTTTGGCAGAGCGCGCTCAATCCGCGGTAACTGGTAATTGGTAATTTTTCAGTGCCCGCGGCAACAAGGAATGACAAGGACGGGAGCTTGTTTGATGTCGTCGTCCAGCTGTTTGAGGAGAACCGTGCTTTGCGACTAAAGAAACAATCTATGACTATTAATACACTTGATAGCGCCACAGATGATAGTGACGAGGCTGCGTCGGAATCGGAGTTGGGGCCGGAATCACATGCTATTAATGATATAAATTTGGGGGCGCACTCCGATAAGGATCTACAGCACAAAGTCAAACCGGCGGCCCTTCCGGGCAAGCGTCGTAAGACTAAGAGGGGTAAATCTTCCTCCCGAGCTTAAGATGATGGAAAATCCTATGTTTTGGAATGCTCGTGGGGTTGGTAATAAGGCCACGAGGAGGAGGTTAAAAATATGGCTGTGGCTCTTATAGTCAGAATTCTTCATTGCCAGCATTGGTGATATGTTGGTTTTATGTATTTTGGTTTTCGGATGCGGCCCAATTTTGTTTTGGTTATATCACGGGTAAAGTCGTCATGTACCCCCGTATTGATTGTTAATCAATTTTCTTGACAAAAAAAAAAAAAAAAAAAAAAGTAATTTGTAAATGTTAACGCCAAATTTAATAGGTTTTATACGACTTTTTATAGGTTTGACTTGAAACTAGTTTTTCATAAAGTTTTAAAAATT
The DNA here is from genome assembly GCA_963556465.1 of Berberis vulgaris. Classification (NCBI taxonomy): domain Eukaryota; kingdom Viridiplantae; phylum Streptophyta; class Magnoliopsida; order Ranunculales; family Berberidaceae; genus Berberis; species Berberis vulgaris. Next base: position 3,734,179 of record OY747133.1, read on the forward strand.
TTATCGCCAAATTTAATCAAATGTGTTTAATTTATAATGATATTTAATTTAATCAAACTTGTCAGAATTTGGTTTGAATTTGATGTTTCAAAGTTTCATTTTAGATTGGTTAAGTTAGTGGTCCAAAGCTAATCATTCCCGGCAGACGGAGTGGTTATGGCGTAGGGTTCCTCTCGTACTCATGTGATGTGTGTGGAAAGAGAAAAATAAGAGGGTTTTTTTAAGGGCTCAACAGATCTGAGTACTTTATCTTTATCGAAATTAGAAAATTGTTGTGGAGAATGAGTTCGGCTTATAATTTGTTTAGGGATTTGATTTTTGATACATTCATGGTATCTTGGCATTCCTTGATATATGAATGATTCCCTTTGTAATTTGTTTACTTTCCTATCTTTAATAAACATTTTCCTGTTTGACCAAAAAAAAAAAAGTAAATGCTGATAAAAGTCTTAGAACTTTTAATGTTAACATGCTTCATGTAATATCAAAAATACCAAAACTTTGACTAGTAAACTAAATGAGGTTATTGCATTAAAAAAAAAAAAAAAAGGAATTTTAACATTTAACAAAACTCATGTACAACATTAGCTTATGTTTGAAAAAAAAAAATTGAATTAGGATGGCATGGTTCTATCATGGACCGTTCCAATTCGAAACGGTCTAGGACTATCAGGTCTGACTAAAAAAAAATTATATCTAGGATTGTTCCGAACCGTGCCCACCCCTATTAGCTATAGTTAACTGGGATTCTTATGGATAATATTAATTAAGTTGGCATCACATAGATAAATTTATCATCCATTTTATATACATTCATTTTGCAAGTAATCTTAAAATTATTGCAATCTCTATGAAATGAAATTTAAAAAACAAAAACACTAAGAATTTTGTCTTTCTCTTGAAAACAAATTTTTTGAATGTTCATAGTATAACGATATATGAGTAGTTATTTGTTTATCAGTAATTATTAATAAATTGTTAATTGCAAATATTATTGTATCAAAAACAAAAATTGAGAATATTGTATTAAAATAACTTTAAAATTTTAGGAGTTGTTTATTTACATGTCTGGTTCCGACATTTTGTTTGATAATTCAAAACATTAATTGTTATTGTCTGAATGAGGTGTTTGGTGAGATGTCTAACCAGACATTCACCTATACATATAATCTAAGATTTATCGAAAATGCTAGGAAACCGTGTTTTTGTAATCATGGTGATGTGGCGTGATCTTGAAAGAATGAAGAAATTTCCAAAGTGTTTGTGGATCTCGAGGTTGTAAAAAACCTCCTCTAACGATGCCACATCATCTTGATTATAAAACATAATTACAAAACCTGGTTCTCTAGCCTCACTTAAGATTTATTTATCTCTTCGTACCTCTAGTTAAAGATTTGAAATCTTACTCGAACAAACAACCCCCTTAGACTTATGATCTATGTAAAAAAAAAAAAAAAAAAAATCCCTCCTGGCTCCACCCTTGTGCTCAAAGGAAACTGAGTGTAATGCTCTTCTTAGCTCCCATTCTTTTTCGCGCCCATCGTGTTCCTGAACAATATCGTTAAGCATTCCAAGCATTATAGCTCCCCATTATACATCCTTAATGCGAAGAATAACACTTTTTAGCTATGCCTGGTATTCACGGATCGTGACTTAGAATAAGTACTTTTCAAGACTTCGATAAATAGACACCGTCGTTGATTTATCCAAGAATATAAACTCTTGAATGAGTCCTCAAACTAAGAGGACATTAGCACTGCCTAAATAAATGAATAACATGCAACAAAAATCCAAATCAGCCTTATAGAAAATTTTGATTCATTAACATCAATTATTTTTATAGATAAATAAACTTTTTTATTGGGACATAAAAACTGGAAGTAATAATCAAAATAATAAAGAAAACTAAGCATATGATCCTCTTACACTTCTTCTCCTCATTCACCAAAGGAAATAAGCTTCTTAGTCCCATTGGTGTCCTCAGAGATCACTACTTCGTATGAAATCTCATCTGCAGAAACAATTCCAGTTATCAAAAGATTGTACTTCGTCTCCCCATTCTCATTGAGAAAAACACCATTTTCAACGGCTTTATATTTGATAACTTTGGACTTGTCTTTCTTATTTTGTTCAGTAATCGCAAACTTTGCTATTTCTTGAATATGTGGATCATTCCTATCTTTTATTGGTGTCCATGTACCAATTTCATTTGCTGGATTGACCCGAGCAGAGACATTGTCGAGAAGAACAACAAGAAGAATGGAAGCAAGCAGAGCAAAAAGAATAGCTTGGGTCTTCATTTTTTTGGATGGTAACCTATATGGTGTAAACTTTGGTATTTATAATTGCAAAACAAGAAGAAGAAGAAGAAAAAAAGTAAGAAAAATAATTATAGGAATAAATGTTGTCATTTAAATTCGAATTATAACTGTGATATGGATTCAATGTTCATAAAAGATTTTTTAATTGATTCTAACTAAAAATTAAAATTGGAGAAACAAAAAAGTCAACATATTGTGAGCATTTACTTTGTATGATTCAAATAATATTATTAGTGAAATTAAATTTTTTATATTCCATTATATTTTTCCTTTCAAAAATAGATTTCATATTCCATAATATTTTTCCTTCCATAACATCTTTGTATAAAATTATAAATTGCCTAGCTATGCGGATCAAACATGGCTGGCTAGAATTGTTGCACTTTTTAACATGTAACATAAATATAAATATGTAAGTTTAAATTCTATTATTTTATTTTATTTTCTGGTTTGACATAAATTGTGTAAGTTTAAACCTTCGATTTTAAATCACTTTTTAGAATGTAACATAAATATGTAAGTTTTAAACTCTATTAATTGTTTTTTTTTATAGGTTTAACATAAATTATGTAAGTTTAAAGTCTATTAATTGATTTAATTCTTCAGGTTTAAAGTCTATAATTTAATTTTCAATTACCTAATTCAAAAAAAATTAAAAATTAATAATTAGGGAGTTGCTACGCGTACTCGATTATCTGACTCTATTGTACCAACTCTTTGTTACGCTGACATTTTAGAATGTTTTGATTTTGCGGCACCAACCTAAAATATGTAACACTGACTTACAATTTTTATCAATAGAAGTCATTTGGTGGTTAAATTTTCTCGTTTATGAGCTTTAATTTGTTATTGACAAAAGAGTAAAAGTAAATGTTATCGATAAAACTAAACTTCCGTTACACATTTTTAACTTTCAAATTTGCGTATAAACATCAAAGATACCATAACCATCATCACAATCTTTACAATAAATAATAAACACTATGATAGATTGTGTAATAGAAATAAGAAATACGTCTTAAAAAATTCTTATAAAACCACATTACAAACAAATTCTTTCTTCTCTGTACATCTAATCTAAAGTACATAAGAGTACAATGTGTTCATCAAACACAACAGGAATAAATTATTGCAGCTATTATAATAAATTAAAAAAAAATTGTATTTAAAGCCCATAAAATCCTACATCCAAAAATTCTACTACCACAATATATTGATAAGAAATAGTTCTTAGTCCCCCAATATGAGACTTGAAACTTTGGAAGAAACCCTTTGATAAGCTTCTTAATACCAAGGGTTTAAGAAAATCTCATGGCTGATTAAACTAAATAATTTTGTTTGAAATGACGAAGAAAATTCTACTTAATAATTTTGTTTGAAATGAGGATTAGACCCAATTAAAATAAATAATATGCCAAATTTTATTAGGTACCAACAAATTAATGAAGGCCAGACTTAAAATTTAAAAAAAAAAAAAACAACTTATTAAGAACTACAATTACCAGAAACGTGGGAAGAACTACTTTTAGAATTCAAAAATCTAGGTAAATAAATAGCCACTCGTGTTGAATTTGGAACTCTTGGAACTATGAAAGAAAGATTAGTTTAGGGTGCAGAGAAAGTAATTACATAAACTAGCTAGGGAATGAAGAGGCTATGAAAGATGACCAGAAGCCTTTAAATGAGCCACAATCTCCACAATAACCAATGGCCCAAGGAATTAATATGTTGTTAGAGAGTTTTTTCCTAATGTACAGTGTAATGTATATAAATAAGCCTTGTTCGAAATGCTCTTAAAGGATACAGGTTTCTAGCACCCAAATACTATTTATGTGATGAGTTATTTGGACAACAAGAATCCACATCTTTGTATCAATGGTAATTGATGATACATCAAAATAGATCGATCATCACGGTCGTATATGTGGCGTAAAACTTTATCACGAGAATACAACGCCTGATTCATTGGGCCAGCTCACAAAGCTCAGAAGGATTGAGAACAATTTTAGAGACTCGAACTAGGTCCACCTCTAAGGAGGCGTAAACAATATTTGAATCCAGGCCCAGACAAATCAAAGCCCAAGTCCAAGCCCGTCACACATTCTCTCATTAAAAAGAAGAACGTTGCACAAAAAAAAAGGCGTGGAGAGACGCCTTTACAAACACATCTCCATTAAGGAGGACATTGTTACAAAAACATCTCCTTCCATTGCGCCTCACATACTTAAGTCAAGCAGAGAGTTTACTACGACCATTATATGTAAATGAAACATTTGACAAAGGTATGCAATTTTAGCTAAGAGTGTGCATCTTATCCCGCAATCCTGATCCCATCTTGGTCCCGTCTCGTCCTGATTTTCTCAAAACCTTTTTTAGATTAATCAAACTCATCTCAATCCCATCTCATCCCATCCCGATGCAGAGTTGAATGAGATCGAATTAAAAATTTTCAAACTCGCTCACGTAGTCCGATGAAACTTTGTAATTGTGAAACGCTTCACTAGGCCGATTTTCTACTTATAGCTTGTAAAGTAATCAAGCTGCCTACTCCTAGTACTGACTCGTATTTAGCACATCTAAAAAGTTGCAGTGAACTAGGGAACGGAACCACTTTGGGTCAATTTGTATCTTTTTGTTCTCTTTTACACCATCTTCTGTCTTTGTAACACCATCTTCTGTCTTTGTAGGTGCACGTGATATTTGTTGTATTTAATTGAAGACGGTCTTTTTCAGTTTTGCTATATTTGTTTGCCATTTATCTGTTTTCATGACACCCATTTCTTAGGATTTTTTTTACAAAATTTGTTTAGTTATGAATTCATTCAAGCACCAACATTACCAATCTAAAGTTTTTCAATTTCTTGGTACCAAACAGGAGAAACCCAAATTTCACAACATTATCACCTAGATTGAGCCATTGAGGTAGCAAAACCGCAAAAAAAAAAAAAAAAACAATATGGCTTTGATGTTTATGATGATTACAGTATATGATCACATGAAGAAGAGCAATCTTTTAATAAGATAGAAATTTACAAAAGAAAATATGGCATTTGACAATGTTGATTGCAATATATGTTGAGAATCACTGGGAAAAAATTCCTAGTCTTGTGACCGTTTCTAAGTTGATGGAAAGATGGATGATTGATCGCATCCAACCCCCGAAGGTTTCACCATTAACATCCTTTATGTGAATTAGCCCACAAGGAGAGAAATCCATGAAGGGTTTATGTTTTTTATTACATGCTCATCTTATCTCATTCCGTCCCGAATCTATTTGGGATGCGACGAGGTCAGGATGAGGTCTATTTTGTCCCGATCCCGTTCCGCTCCAAGAGGAATGAGATGCGATTGGAATGAGGTCCTTCCCGTCCCATCCCGTGCCCACCCCAAATTTTAACTGAGTTTTGTCTAGATTTACTTCATTTTTTCAACAGAGTTACTGACTTAAGCATCGGAGTGCCTTCGTCCATCAAAAAGGTGGTCCTTGGCAGTCTAACAGTGGGTTTGCAAGTCAAACTCACAGGAGGACGATTTTTGGACACATCAGTTTGGCGTCGTTCGTGGGAAACGACGAGTTTCCTCTTTAAACACAAAACAAACTGTGATAAAGTTCACTTCAATTTGACGAAAGATCCACAAGCTATCATAAGAAATAATGCAGATTACATATCCCAATCCGGCAATGATCGTGACCACTCTCTTGCTGACGTATCAATAATGGCTCAAGGAGAAGATATGATCCGAATCACCGGACCACTAGCATCTGAGAAGAAGGGTCTGCCGCACGCAATAGTCCATACAATTATCGACAACACCACGAATCCTCGGGTAGATTCACTTGTAACCCAAATGGAACACATAACAATAATATTGTTGGAAAGAATCGCACAGAAGCACACTCAACTAACTAACCTAGTTTAGGCACAACCACAACAAAACTCTACAAATTGAACTCAAGAGAGTGGCAAAATCCCAGCGAAACTCCAACAAGGAAACTTCGAAAACAGCGAGCTTCCTCAAGGCAGGAATCCACTATACGAAGTAGGGGTGGGCATCCTATTCTGCGATCTTGTCCCTCCCAATTTTTTCAGGTCTTATTGGGATTGATCAATCCCATTCCATCCCAATCTAGAATGGGATGGGATCGGGATGAAGATTTTCAATCCCGCCCATCCCGTCCAGTCCCGAACCGATTTTTTTTTTATATTTAGTATAAACTATGTAGTATGAAATTATTTGTTGACATTTGTTGTTTTATTTATTGACATGACCATTTTATTCTCACAAGCTTCCATGTGACTCACCTAAGTAATGAATCTATAACTCAAATCATCTCCCTTCTTTATTTCTTCTTTCTAACTTTTGACAACAACAATGTGTGTTCCTTGTAGTTTTTAAAAGACAAACTCATTGATTATTTTCTTTAGCAGTGTACAAAAAAATGGCTATTTTCAATAGTGATTCTAAAAAAAATGCATAAAAGCTAATGAAATGGAAAAATAATAATCAATGGCTTAAAGTTATATAGTTGTTCTTAGAGTTGCGTATTTGGTAAATCCAAAATTTTCAATCTTGCATGTTAAAATTTCAATCCAAAATTTAGTACATGCTCATCAAGTCTCGTCCCGTCCCTAACCCATTTGAGACGGGACGAGGTAAGGATGAGGTCTATCCCGTCCCGTCCTGATTCTGAACAAACGGGATAGGATAGGGATGAGGTCCAACCAGTCTCGTGCCCACCCCTAATACGAAGGAACACTTACCAAAATCATATTCAAAATAGGAATCATTGATCCCAACATATTATTCGAATTGACAAAACCACCATTTTCCGACGCCCTCATGAAAACAGCTATGCTGAAAAAATTCACTCCACCAAAGTTCGAGGTGTATGATGGAACTTCTGACCCAACCGATCATCTGAGACACTTCCATCACATGATGGCCATGAAGGAGACCACAAAATCAATTTTATGCAGAACATTCCCAATCAGCCTCACTTTTACAGCAATGAACTGATTCAATAGTCTACCACCAAGATCGATAGATTCCTTTCAAGCTTTGGCCACCACTTTCATCACCGGATTTATCGAAAGCCAACAGATGAGGAAAGGACCACACTACCTCCTGCATATCAGACAGAAACCCGAAGAAACAATACGGGAATATGTCACTCACTTTACCAATGAATTGACAATGATTGACAGATATAGCGATGACACAGTCGCGCGTAGCAACCTTTGTAGCCGGATTAAAAAGAGACCCCTTCTTTGACGCTCTTAACTTGGAGCCCCAAAGGGCATGACAATTCTGCTAAAAGTAGTACATAAGCATATCTCCCTAGAAGAGATGAAAGCAGCCATGAAGAAAAATGATCAATAAAGAGAAAATTTCTGAAGAAAACAAGAAAGAAAGGAAAAGAGCAGACAACATGAAGGCAACAACCCATCGAAGAAGCATCGAAGTAGCCGAAAGAGTGATTCGCGACGAGTGGAATTCAGGAGGTCACAACCAACGCGAGCTCGACAGGATGGGTAACGAGCGTAATGAAAACCACATAAAAACCATACACCACCCTGAAGACAAGTCGAGCAAACATACTAAAACACGTAGCGAAGTTGGATAACATTAATTGGTCGCTTCGGATGATAGGGGATCCAGAAAAAAGAGACAAAAACAAATACTGCTCATTCCATAGGGATCATGGGCACGATGCTGAAGAATGTTACAACTTAAAAGACGAAATCAAACATTGGGCTAAGAAAGGTGTGAGACCTTTGTGTGGGCGGACCTGAGGGGGAGGGTGAGGGTGAGGGTTGGAGCCCAATAGGCCTAACAGGCCCGTGGATCCCAAGAGGGGTTGGGCTAGCTACTAAGGGGGATGTGCTTTAAGTGTGCGAGGTCGCTCTACATGACAACACGCGTTTTAAAGCCGTGCGGGCCGGTTGATAGCCCAAAGCGGACAATATGGTGTCATGTGGGACCGGGTCGTTACAGTTGGTATCAGAGCCTGACCCAGTCGAAAGTATGCCACGGTGTTGGTGGGCCCTCTGGCGACGTGGACGTTGTGCCTGTGTGGCCAACGAGGACGTTTGGCCTTAAGGGGGGTGGATTGTGAGACCCTAAGTGGGCGGACCTGAGGTGAGGGTGAGGGTAGAGGGCCCAACAGGCCCAATAGGCCAAGAAGGATTGGACGAGCTACAAGGGGGATCATAGTCCCATATCGTCTGGGTCCGGGATGGTTATGTGCTATATATGTGCGAGGTTGGATCCCCATAGTAAGAGGCCTTTTAAAGCCGTGCGGGCCGGTTGGGCCCAAAGCGGACAATATCTTACTGTGCGGATCGGGTCGTTACAAAAGGACTATTAGACAAATTCATCGGGATGCCAGAAAAACAGATAGAATAGAAACATAAAGCTGAAAAATGTTGCGTCACCAAAAGAAACGGTCCAGAGAATTGCAAGATTGAATTGAACCACACGCTGCACAGCTAGAGGAAACAAACACGCGAAGAAGCGGGCAAACCTCTCCCTCATTTATATCGAAACAAGGGCACCAACGAAACACTTCATAAAACATGGAAAAGCCTGCATCATTCGACCCGTATAAATGAAATGACTTCATCAGCAATTGCAAGATTGAATTGAACCACTAAACAACACATGAGGAAGAAGCAAATAAAAATGAAGCACTGGCCCTCAACGCAAAGACTGACAACGAGCAAAGAAAGACGAAACAAACAATACTCTGAATCAGTATTATAAAAGCCTTAATGGCCAAAACTGATGAAATACTCGAGCAAACATTAATAAATATTACGTATTCGGGAACTCAAAATATCCACGCGGACAGAAAACCAGCCATACATGGTCATCAGACAGCAAAAGTCGAACACACAAAACTTCTGGTCTGATCAACCACGAAGTAAAGGCTGGACACCCGAGTCTCCTAAACATAAAAAACTTTGAATCAACCGAGGTGTCAAGTTAAAGAAGTAAAGGTTGGACACCTGAGTCATCTAAACATAAAAAACTTTGAATCGACTGAGGTGTCGAGTTAACGAAGTAAATGTTGGACACATGAGTCACCTAAACATAAAAAACTTCGAATCGACCGAGGTGTCGAGTTAGCGAAGTAAAGATTGGACACCCGAGTCACCTAAACATAAAAAACTTCAAATTGACCAAGTTTTTTAGTTAACAAAGTAATGGTTGGACACCCTAGTCACTTAAACATAAAAAACTGAAAAATCGACTAAGGTGACGAATTAACGAAGTAAAGGTTGGACAATCGAGTCACCTAAACATAAAAAAACTTTGAATTGACCGAGGTGTCGAGTTAACAAAGTAAAGGTTGGACACCTAAAAACTTTGAATCGACCGAGGTATCGAGTTAACAAAGTAAATGTTGGACACCCGAGTCACCTAAACAAAAAAAAACTTTGAATCTACCGAAATGTTGAACTAACAAAGTAAAGGTTGGACACTTAAGTCACTTAAAAAGCAAACAAAAAGACCGAGTTGAGGGAACGAATCAATACAGTCTGAAAAGATACAGGCGAAAAGCAATCGTTTACAAATAAATTATAAAAAACGACATCGACCAGCTGCTAAACAAGAAACAAGCACGAAAGCAATTATAAAAGAGTTCGACACAAAAGCTACGACAGTTACAAAAAAAAAAAAAAAAGTTAGTCTTTATTGATACACACTACTCTATTACAACCAGAGAAGGTAATAAAGAAGCATGATAGGAAATAGGAGCAATGGCAGGATCAGTTGGAATCAGAGAAGAAATATTTTCGGGAGTAGGGAGCATCAACGACTTCGAAATATTTGATGATCGAGTGGGCAATGACTTTTCTATTGCTAGAGCAGACTCCTCGGCATCATCATCTTCAAACGCTTCACCGACCAAGTGACGATACTTAGACAAGTCTTCGCTGAGCCCTTCTATATAATCAAGAAGCTCAACCCACTGTCAACAACTCGTTGCCAATCTTCAGCTTCGACCACACGAAGCCTATCCTTAGCAGCAGTGAGTTCATTTTTGGCAGCGGCAAGTTGCTATTCAGCAATGGAGAGCGTACCAAAAGCATCTGCCTTGACATCATCAAGCGCAATAGTTATTTGTTCCACCCGCCCCTCGACAGCGTCGCACATAAGGGATTGCTCAAATCCAGAACAAAAAGCCTAATCGAAAATCGTTTTCTCAGCGGATAATTCTTTCTCCAGATCGCAAAGACGGGCGCAAACCTCACCTAGCTTAGCTTTCAAAGAGTCGAGATCAGTGCCAGACTTATCCCGTAGGTTCTTCACCTCCGTCAAAGATTCCCGAGTAGTCGCGACAATATTTTCCAAGCCCGCACATTTCATTTTCTACACATCAAATTGGAAAAGGACATGAGAACATATTGGCAACATCGCTGCCAATCTCCTCTCCAAAAAAGCTACCTGATCACGACCAGCTCGATAAACCGAGCCCATTACCTCCTGATGCGCTATTTTAGTAGCACACAACTTAATACCCTGTTTTGTGATTTGTAGTATAGAATAAGTAGGGATCGTTCTAGACCGGGGATTAGAGGGCGTGTTAATTACACTAATAATAATTAAAAAGACAACTAACAACCTAATTAATTAAATAAAAGGGGATTGGATTTTCTAAATTAAATTATGAAAATAACTACGAAAATTAATGTAAAGATAATAAACTAAAGAGATATCAAAGATGAGAAATTAGCTAAGGGTTTTATCTCCACACACCAAACATATGCTTATAAATTAATCTTCAATAATCACTTGCTAACTCGTGAGAGACAATGCTCAAGACTAACCGTGATCGCACTGCATTAATCTTATTATTTTCCCAAGTTCGTTGAATTAAACTAAGCGTCGCTTTCAAACTATTCTTATCATGCTATCTAAACAGGAATCGCAAGTTAAATAGCAATCTAAGATCATTAAGTTTTGTGAAAAATATGAACACTGACTAGGCAATCACAAGTATGATCAGCATCTTGTTCTTGCCTAGGTTTTGACTTAACCTTACCAACGTTCCTTGGTATTTACTACTTGTGAGTACAGAATCATAACAATTAGGTGAAATTCTCCTATACTCTAGCCCCAAATCCTAGCATGCTTACTAAGTTGGCCACCTTAACAAACATAAAAGGAAAATTTCTCTATAAAGCAGTTAAGCAAAACACAATCATTAATAGCAAGGAAGATTAAATTCAATTAATTTATAAAGCACATGTTCGGGGCTTCGAATCCACCCCTAACTAAGAGGAGTTTAGCTAGACATATTAATTATGTTCAAACAGTAATCCATAATCAATAATCAAACTAAAATAAGTAAAAGAGTTGAGATGTTTAGAGATGAAAACAAAACACTGATCCGTGGTGGTACTGAGTAGAACTGGGGTGCAAATAGCGCGATATATCTTCCTTCCTTCCTCACGCGAATTGCTTGTTCGGTCTGTTCCTCAGCTCCCTTCGATCTCTGCTTCACTTCTTCCTTTCGTTCTGCTTCAGCTCCTTTCTCCAGAAGAAGATGCGAGTGAGGGGATGACGAGGCTGAGAATGGGAAGAAGGGACGAAGAGGGAAGGACGAGGGACTGAGACGGTGGCTAGGGTTTGGCGAGGTGGCGATAGGTGGCGACAATCAGGGGCAGATAGAAAGGATTGAGACGAGGGTTTCGGTGTGAGAATGTTCTGATGGTGACGGCGATGAGGGAGTCAGGCGAGAGAGGGATGAGGCGACTGTGGTTTTAAGGAGGAGGGGATGAACAGGGTCCTACGTGGTGGTCTGCGGCTGTAGATGAGGGCGGTGAAGATGGTTGATGATGGGTGAGGACGGCGGCTAGGGTTTGTGCGAGGATGATCAGGGAGGAAAAGGTGATCGATGGTGGGTTAGGTTTTGGCGATGGATCAATGCTATTGCTCGATGGGTGGTTCCTTCCTCCAAGCCAGGTATGTCCCCTTTTTATCCTTGTTTTCTTCTTTCTGTGGTTTCCTTGTTGGTGTGGTTTCCTTGCTTGTGTGAAGTCCTTGTGCAATTAGTATTCCTAATTTGACAATTTGCTTCTATTTTAAAGTATTGTAATTGGAAACCTACACAAACATGAAAATAGCAATTAGTACCATAATTAACAAATAATAGCTAATAATACATATAGAAATATGGTACTAAAAATAGCATAATTATGCCCCTATCACCTCCACGTAAGCAAGATGATTAATCCCATCCATTATCTACTCAAGATCACGATCGATATGATCAAACGGGTTGAGCACAGACATCGGAAGCCTCTCCACCAACCGCCTGTACCATTCATTTACCAATCTACGTGCACCATCTTGCACATCGAGATGGGTAAACCAATGCCATCATAGTTATACAAATATCCTTTGGCCCAGGCTCATTCCAACTAATCCGTAGATGGAGGACGCGAGGATCCGGAAGCACCAAATAACCACCTTCGACAGTGGGGAAAACAGATGAAATAACAGTAACAATGGAGAAGCCACTTTTGCCCTCCCTTCAAGGAGCATTCGTGGCAAGGGAAGGACCGACAATAGCGGTAGGAGTAGGAGAAACTAGAAATTCAGATGTTTCACTAACATCAATAAAATGAGAGGGGGAATGATCCCTGAAACGCTGATCGCCAGCAATATCTTTAGGCTGCTCCATTGCCAACTAGAACATCTTCTTGACAATGGCTCGAGGGTCATCATTAGAAACTCAACAATATCTGAAACACCATAGACAAATAAAAGTTTCTTCTCACCGACATCCAATGGACGAGTAATCTCCTTATTGCTCCTTTTCAATACGAGCCTCAGTTCCTCATCCTCATCAAGAGATTCACGATCTCCTTTTGCATCATCATCACGGGAAGGACTCGGGCAAAAAGCAGTATGACGAATCACAAACCTAGCAGAACTACGATTCGAAAATTGTTTCTTCCTCGGGACACGACCAGGATCTACCCTTGATGGACTCGTAGACCTCGCAAGCTTTTTCTTTCACGAAGCATGAGCAAAAATAGCAACAGGAGTATTGAGATCCGTAACGTCTCGGACCAAACTCACTTCCCAATCAATGCTAGCATTACCGACGCCAGCACGTGTAGCACGAGCTGCATTGACCTTAGCATGAAATTCAGTAAACAAAGCTCGCTCCGCTTCGCTCATAGTGTATAAACTATTACGCTCCAAGATGCCATCAGAAAGAAATGCATCCACGGGAAAACGACAAAGCTTAGAGAATTGTTCACCGATCTTCTGCTCCTTAGCGGATAAAATAAAATTCTTCCGCCGATTAGGAACCCGGAATGATCGAAAAATAGAACGACCTCACAATTGGAAGTAGTCTGAGTTCATGCAAGCATAAAACCAAGACCACAACTAATCACGAATGTCATCACTGAGATTCTCAAAACAATCAAGCAAGCGAAGGAAACAGATCTCCCTGTGCACCAGCAAACCAACCACCGAATGCAAGATCCTAGCGGTTAAAGGAATACCAGCCATAAGAGCCATCGCATAAGAAGAAACTATCACCTTCCAGCCATTAAGGTAGGAGAAATGCCAAAAAAATTAAGATATTCCTATAACAACTCCAGAACGGGGAATCGAAAGCCAGAAGAGAACATGCACAAGTACAATGCGATGTATCCAGCCTTTGGGTTACAAGGGCTATTTCCTTGTCCGGGCAGAATAATCTCAAGATCAGGCGGAAGGCTATAATCAGAACGAAGGCTTTCCAGAGTCGACTGAGAAGCTCTATCAGGAGAGAAGTAAGCCTCACACAGGGCTAGCGGCTGACCACTGAACTTGTCACCAACAAACATCGTCGAAGAGCGAAGAAGCGATGAAGATGAAGAGAATGAAAGAGCAAACAAAACCTAAATTCAAGGTAGCGTGAAGAAGGAAAATGAATTCGTCACATTTCCTTTTATAAAGTCAAGAAATGAGGAGACGACTTATTGGATAACGTGCGAGATATGATGGCTATGAGAAAACCCAAAAATGTGCGCGAAAGACGAACGGGCAAGCAAAGGATCGAGAAACCAATTCGCAAAAAATAATTGACAACATTAAATACAAGGTTATGATGAAAATGAAAGACAAATCATCACCAGAGTTAGTAGCCACGTCAAAATGCCCACTAACTAAGGGGGTGAGTAGCTGATGATACATCAAAATAAACTGATCATCACGGCCATACACGTAACGTAAAACCTCATCATGAGAATACAACGCTCAATCCATTGGGCCAGCTCACAAAACCCAGAATGATTGAGAACAATTATAGAGGCCCGAACTAGGCCCACCTCTAAGGAGGCGTAAACATGATCTGAATCCAGGCCCAGACGAATCAAAGCTCAAGTCCAAGCCCGTCACACGTTGTCTCATTAAGAAAAAGAACATTGTACCAAGAAAGAGCCGTGGAGGGACCTACGCCTCCATGAAAGCATCTCATTAAGGAGGGGACTGTTACAAAACATCTCCTTCCGTTGTGCCTCACATGTTTAAGTCACACAGAGAGCAGAGAATTAACTACGACTATTATAAAAGGTAAAGGGAATACTTGACAAATGTATGCAATTTTAACTAAGTTTTGTCCAGATTTACTTACCTCTTCCAACAGAGTTACTGACTTAAGCATCGAAGTGCCTTCAGCCACCAAAAAGGTGATTCTTCTTGACAGTCTAACAATGATTTTGCAGATCAAATTCACAGGAAGACGATTTTTAAACGCATCAGCAACGAAACAGACAATATTAGAGTAGACTTGTACTTGGTGCATCCATGATCATCCTAGGCTCCCCCTGTTTTGGGTTGATTCCTTATATTACGTCCTCTCCTTGATTTTCTAAGGGATACCCTATCATAAACCCCACCTGCCCACAATATAAATAAACAGTCTGCACGATAATAGTATGGTATAGTATTGTGGGGTTGATATTATTTTCCAGTATGATAAAATGCTTTCTGTCCCATTGATGACATTGAAAGTTGGTATTATCAAACCTAAAGATGCAAAGTGGCTTCTTCTTTTGGAAGGAATACAAATGGTTCTAATTATTCCTAATCATATTATTATATAGCACTTTAACCGACCATAAAAATCAATTAAAAAACAAATGAAAATCCACAACCATCCAATTGTCCTCTCTTGTACTCTGTCCAACACACTGAAAATATTAAAACCGCCAACCTGGTTTTAGAATCATATACTAATTCATATTAAATCATCCATAAATTCTTCATTCCATTCCGAATAATATTAAACTATAAATTTATCGTGTTTAGCCACCCGTGATCAGCAATATTCTGATATAACTTTTAATTGTTAAACATGGGTATACGATCAATCGCAAAAAGTTGCTTGTCAATTTTCAAATTTTGCACAGAAAGTAAAAAAATTGTTTGTGAAGACTTCGCGGTCTATCTAATAATCCGGTAAATATTCACTAAATTTTATTAGTGAGCTTTGCACTCGTAGTAATGAGCTCATGATGATGAACTGAACTACAATAGGTGGACAACTAAATTAGAAGAAAATAAATAATAATAAATAAATAAATATTTTTTTTTTTTGGAAAAGTGCCAAGTGGAATACTGTGAGTTCTCTATTAAGTGTCACTGGCTGAGTGAACAAAGAAATTATATAGGCCATGCTTCTCATTCACTCACAAGGCTTTGGACATAAATGAGAAAACAACATAGCGCCCACTTCAAGAAACCAATGATTTCACTTATGAACACCTTCTCTTCCTATTTTCTTTAAAGGGTTCTCTCCAAACCACTCCATCTTCTTCTTCTTCTTCTCTGTCTCTTCAGTTTTGACAAAGCTCCCTTGAGTTGTCTCTCTGAAGTCTGCATAAAGAGCTTGTTGTTTGAACAATTAGAAGAACTTTGGGAGCTGAAATGGTGAGAGGTGAAGATGAATCCATCTCTGAAAGGCATGATGAAGGAGAGGTTGACAGAGCAATTGATAAGGTAATTGTTTTAGATTGTTGCATTAATTGTGGATTGAAGTTTGCTTTGTTGCATGAAATCCAAGTCTGGGTATTTCTTTGTTTTGGTTATTAGATTTGCATGAAATCCTTAATTAATGAGTAGTATGTATTGTAGTTTTGATTGTTAGGTAGAGA
This sequence comes from Berberis vulgaris, assembly GCA_963556465.1. Classification (NCBI taxonomy): domain Eukaryota; kingdom Viridiplantae; phylum Streptophyta; class Magnoliopsida; order Ranunculales; family Berberidaceae; genus Berberis; species Berberis vulgaris. The sequence goes on from OY747133.1 coordinate 3,750,668, forward strand.
AGCTAGTTATGGGGTCTCTTTGGTTTTTTGTGTGTGTTTTTCTTTGAAATTCATTCTTGTCTATTTGCTCAGAACACTACACTGACTTTGTGTCAATTGAACATTAATTTTTAGCATGAAATCTTTAGTGTGTAGTCTTTGTTTTGATTTTTGGGTAGAAAAATCCATTGGGTTTGTTTTGCTTTTTTTTTTTTTTTTGAAATTCACTATTGCATGGGGTTTTCTTGTTCATTCAATTCACTTATGGGGTTGAACTTTAAGCATGGAATCTATAGTGAACACTTCTCTATTCTGATAGTTGGGCAAAATAAATCTTTGGGCCGGCTTGATTTCCTGTAAATTAAACGGTTCAAAGACACAGTACACCGAATGGGCAATTTTGTAACAGTCCACCAAACAATTTCAAGTCAAAACTTAATTCAGGTAAAAATTTGAAAAACAGTTTCAATTGGATCACAATAAATAGTATCACTTGCAGCATCATACTATTTATGGTGATCCAATTACTGTATCACTTCATTTGTGAAATTGTTACCGCACGCACAATAGTGATACTTTTTTGGGGGTTATTACAAATATATGAATATGGTGTAGTGACAACTTGTTTGATTACTTATTCAGACTACATTTAGTACATTAGAGAAGGTGTTATCCTTTATGTTATAAAGGTGAAAGTAGCTTATAACTTAAGCCAAGGCAAACACAGCCTAAAGTACCATTGAGGAATATGCTGTTAGTTTCAGATTTTGTTCAGGTCGAAAGTCACTGGAACAGTCGGCGTCTCAAATGTAAGGATAGTTGAATTTGGTTAACAGCTGCAAAATTTTGCTGCCATTGTAAAGTTAGAATGCATAAGTTAGCCTGAAGAATTAGGCTTGTTTGCCACAATAACTTATTTCATCTAGTTTTATTATTTATTTATTTTTTATGCAGAAAGGCAATCTTCTCGTAAAAACGAGCTAGTTCCACATTGTCAAGTTAGGATGCATAAGTTAGCCTCAAAATTCACTTTTGAGCACAGGTAGAGAATTAGGCTTTAGGGAGTGCAGAAATTTGCCAGAAGAAACTATTTCAACTTGATTTATGCAAAAGCTAACGTTCTCAAAGCAACGAATTAGTTCATTTTAGAGAATTACTTGGTGGCTTTCAAGGAATAAATGCTAACATTGACTTTCTATTATTAAGTGAAAAGAAAAAGCATTCCCTTCAGTTGATATGTGTGCCTAGTTGCCGAGCACATTTTGACATGCGTTGACACAGTCTGATTAGGTGAACTGGATTCCTTCAACTCCTGGTTCTGAAATTATAGTATGATGTGTGTGCTATCGTAGCCATTTAATTAAGTGGACTTCAAAATATGAGTTATAAAAAAGGAAACGAGAATACAGAGCCTCTAACAAAAAACTTGATTGTTGGTTTTGTTTGTAGTATCACACTGTAATTAGAGTAGGCTCCTTTTTTCAACAATTGCCTGTAGAAATTTGGCTTCGTTTCATCTAAAGTAAATCATAGTCTTTTAATACCTCTATTGATTAATTTAGTGTAGTGTTGATTCATAACTATAGATTTAGACAATTAAGTGAATTATGGCATTGTCAAGTAGCGGATTTTAGTTATTCCCGGACTCCATCCTGACAAGCTGTCGTATCTGATTATAATGGTTCAATATGTCGAACTGGGAAGTTGTTTTGGTTTTACATTTCTTTGTTGTAGTTCTGACGGTTTAATGAAAGTTCATGCTAACTCCATGTTAATCTTATTTTGTAGGCTCAAGATTCAGTTGGAATGAAGGAAGAAATTCGCCCTGTTCAACAGTGGAAACGACAACACCTCTTCTTAAATATACCCTCTAGAAACTTGGAAAACACGTATGAAAATTTTGTGAGAATAAACATGCCACCAACCCCAAGTCCTGTTTCCACGAGAATTCATATGGCACCAACACCTAGCCCTTCTTTAGCAAGAAAAACTGGATCGCCGGGTTCATCATCAGCTAGGAGTAAATCATCCTCAAGAAGCCTATTACCGAAACTAAGCTTCAAGCTCCGTAATTCAACTTTGGATTTTGAGAAGGCTGCTGTTTTAGCTGCAGGAGCTTCACCATCAGTAACAAGAACAAAACCATCCATTACAAGATCATTTTCTTTTACAAAAATGTTTACACCGAGGAGTAGGAGAACATCGTCTCTACCTGTTACGCCTGTTGCATACTCAAATTCTGAATCTGGACAGGATGGGACCACATCCAATCCGCTTGGCTCAACTGTGAGTTAACTCAAGAACGTAAGAACATTCTAGATTACCAGGAAATCTACATGTGCTGCATGTCTAAAGTCAAACCGAAAACTTTGTAATCACCAAACTTACGAGTACTTGAACATCTGCATACTTAGAAATCAAAATAATCTCTCAAATATTTCTCAGCTTGCACTTTTACTTCTAACCAGAGCCAAATCTCATCCAATAAAACACACAAGTCAAAACTACATCCCATAGATCCGATTCTTGTTGCAAATTCTTATTATCTCCTCTTCCTTGCAGAAAAAAGAATGCTACATGTTCCGTTCTCTATCAGTGCCAGCTGATGGTAAAGCAAAAAGCATAAGGCGAGTAGATTCTTCAGTTGGAAAGTTCCGTGTAATTCCCTCAACGCCACGGGTGAAAGAAGGAAGCGTTGTTACAAGTGCTACTAGTCCAACAGTAGATACTGGTAATCCCTTATCTTACTCACCCAAAAGGCTTAGTCATGTGATCATTTGAATTTTGAAATATTTTCAGCAATTGTTTTCCTGAAGGCCCTCTCGTTGGATAAAAGAGACAGGTCATCAAATCTATCTTCTACTTTTACTTCTTCACATTCTTCCTTCAAATTTAATACCTTTTTTTCCATTTTACTGAAATCTTTTAAAATGTTGGTTTCCAATTCAAACACCACCACAGTTATTGTGCGTACTGTAGCATAAAATGCCTTTTTGACGGAGCTTCTGAATGCTGACATTTTCTATATGTGCAACTTTTCAAGCTTTAAGCTGTATTTCTCTTCTCATATTACCGACTTTCTGGTTATTGTCTCTCACCTTGGACTTGTGGTCCAGATAACAATGATGCTGATGGTGAAGACATTAATGAAGAAGAAGCCGTTTGCAGAATTTGTTTCATTGAACTTGCTGAAGGAGGTGAGACTCTGAAAATGGAATGCAACTGCAAAGGTGAACTTGCACTATCACACCAAGAATGCGCTATAAAATGGTTTAGCATCAAGGGTAACAAGAACTGTGATGTGTGTAAACAGGAGGTTAAAAATCTCCCTGTTACTCTTCTCCGCATTCAAACTGTGGAGATAGTAGATGGATATGCAAACAGAAGACAACAAACGACAATGCGACAGTTCAGGCTAGTACAACACTGGTTTCTTTCTACCCAAATTCTTTTGATTGATTTTTTTTTTAGAAAAAAAATGTAAAATTTAGTGTAGCATTTCTTTTAAGCTTCCATTATTGAAACAGAGTAGCCTTCGCCTTACTTCCCCGTAACTTTTCCAGGATGTGCCAGGAAGTGCCTATCCTTGTTATTATTAGCATGCTAACCTACTTCTGTTTGCTCGAACAACTTTTGGTATGCATTTCATCTCTTCTTTCTTTTTCTCTTTTTAATAGCTATTCACAATACTCTCGTAACGTATGTTTATTAATCTCAGGTTAGTGAAATGGGAACCAGTGCACTCGCCTTATCACTGCCATGCTCCTGCATGTTGGGTCTTCTTGCATCCATGACATCTTCAACCATGGGTAAGTTGGTAGGATCGCTATAGTTCCTTGCAAGTAATCTGCAAAAGGCTAAAGATGCCAAAATCCATCTGTTTGAATAATTGAGAATATGTCATAGTGCATGCTATTGCATCTAAATTTCAGCTGTTCAAAACCACTCATATCTTTGTAACATGATGAATATTATGTTCGTAGCATATTCCACACCGGTCAATGTAGTAATTGATTCAAAACAGGATTGGGAGTACAAAACCATATTTTTCAACTTGATCCCTTTTGTGTTGGCAAGCGACAATAACCATCCACTTGTTGCCAAGGATGCTTTGGATGATATATCTTGATATTCTGTAATAGACTTATATACATTCTACCACTTTATCCCCATTTAACTAGTTTTATTCTTATTGATGCTCACCATGTTCTCTTACTTGTGTCAGTTGCTAAACAATTCGTCTGGGTCTATGCAACTATACAATTTGCGCTGATAGGGTTGTTTGCTCATCTTTTCTACACATTGGTAAGTAGATACTCTTCCTAATGCTATTTTATCAAGACTCTTTCCAAGTCAATAAGCTGGAAATCAGATAAACCATCCGGACTTTGCGTGGAGACCACCAGTTCTACCTTTCCCATATGTTACACACTTGAAAGGCTAAAAGATATAGATAACATAGGAGACCCTTCATCTTGATACAAAACTTTGCCGCAACCACCTCAATGGTGAGGCTGTATAGGTTCCTAGTAAAACCATGCATTGGACAGGTATATATGTAGCTAAGCATTGGTGTATATATAAGAACATGTACATGAAATGTTTGACATATCAATCATTTAAGATATGATACGGGAGCCATCTACCCGATCAATTTGTCAAGATATAGGTGTTGGGATTCTTGTATCAGTCCAAATTTAACAATATCTCTGTTGAATCGTTTTGAGTTTTCAGATTGTGCATTTACTAACAGATATCCGAATGTAATAAATAATTCTTCGATTTTTTCTTGTCTGCTTGGGATCTGCAGCTTGGTGTGCCAGCTGTTCTATCCATCCTGCTTGCGACAATTGCTGGGCTTGGAGTCACGATGAGCATGGCATCTATCCTTTTTGAGGTCTCAAAATGGTGGAGAGTGTGGCTTGATTGGTCAAGCAATGGCAACAGCTCCCTACAATCTTCCCAGACAGTTCAATTGCCAGAAGTCGCACGTCCTCCCGAAACAAGTCTGCCTAGTCACCCAGAAATGGGATCGGAAAATTTTCACACTCCGCTAGAGAGATAAATCTGTATTTTTTAACCCAGTTGCAAAGTAGATAAAAAGACTGAATGTACAGAACTGTAAAAAGACTGAAACAAAATAAACTGTTGTCAAAATGTAATACTATGGAAGCAAGATGAACTTTTGCAAAAGAATAATAGAACAATTATTGTATACTGTTCACAGCAAAACTTGCCAAATAAAAACGCGCCAGGAAGGGGTCGAACCTTCGACTTTCTGCTTAGGAAACAGACGCTCTATCCACTGAGCTACAGGCGCTCAGCAAGATTTCTGGAATAAAAGGTTGTGAAGTTGTTACAACACCTTCCCAAACCATTATCTACTCTGTGTGTAACTGTTGTGCAATCCACGCTGCAACAGCAACCAAGGCTGGCACAATCTCGCCGGCATTTAACCTAATCTTGCAGCTATAGTTGTGAGACTTTTTTTTTTTTTTTCCGATCTCACAAGAATGCTTACGAGAATGAGACCCATTCTTGCAACCTTTGTTGCGAGACCCAAATTTTGGATGGAAATAGGGACAGAGAAAAAAAAAGAAAGATGAGAGAGGTCGTGGGCGCCGAGCACCACCACGTTGTTGTTGTTCTTCTTTGAGAAGAAATCACATAAAAAAAAATATAGTCGTGTGACTCAATAAGTGGAAGTGTTAGATAAAAAGGTGATGGTGTTAGAAAGAAATATAGAGGGTGGTGATGGTATTTCTTGTCTATTTAGGCTCTACTTGGTACCCTGTAAAATAATGCATTTTGTAAATTGGTGTAGATATATTAGTTTGCATTGTATTAGTTTGTGATGTGTTACTTTATGGACGTTTGATAGTAATTAAAGAAAATCAATGCAAATCATACAAATAATTGTAGGTGGTGTTAATGATGGTAGTAGTTGTAGTTGTAAGTGTGGCATAGTCATGGTGGCGGCAATTGTGATTGTGGTGATGATGATTGCGTATGTAGACAATGATGGTGGTGGTGGTGGCAATAGTGGGTTGTGCTGGTGGTCATGGTGGTTGTGGTGGTGATGGTGATGGTTGCGGTAGCTATGGTGGTTGTGGCGGTGACAGTAGTAAAGTTGGTGGTAGTTGTGATGATTATGCTATGGTAGTTATGGTGGTAATAGTAGTTGTGAAGACAACAACAATTATGGTGGTACTAGTGAAAGTGGTGGTGGTGGTGGTTATGATGGTGGCAACGGTGGTGGTGTAGTAGTAGTGGTGGCTATGGTGGTTGTGATAGTGGTAATGACGGTTTGGTAGTTGTCATGTTATGGTGGTAGTTTGGGATGGTGGCCGGTAATGATTGTAATACTGAGTTGGTGTTGGTTGTGGTGATTATGCTATAGTAGTGGTGGAAGTGGCGGCGGTTGTGGTAGTGGCGTAGTAGTGGTTGTAATGGTTATGGTATGGTGGTCATGGTAGTGGCGACGATGGTAGTTGTGAAAGTGATGGTGGTTGGAGTATTTATGAAGGAATTGGGGAGTACTCGAGGAGATGATGAAAGTTTTACAAAGTAATGCGAGAGATTTTATCCCGCATAGTTTTGCAGAATTTTATAACTAAGAGATGAAGGTCTTGAATTCAAATTCCAATAACCGTTTTTCATAAAACCAACCAAATATCCAATTTATGTAACTGTCGTAAACTTTGCATTGTGCATTCTTTTAACGTGTGCCAAACAGAGCCTTAGTGTCATTACTTTGGTGTGCAAGTTGTTTTATTCATCCGTCTCACCCCAATTGTTGAGCTTGGAGCATGATGAGCCCCATGTCTAATCCTTTTCGAGGTCTCAAAATGGTGGAGGGAATGGCTTGATTAGTCAAGCAATTGTTGCAGCTACCTAAGATCACAGGCAATCCAATTGTCTGAATTCGCACATCCACCCCACCCATAAATGGGATCGGCATTCTCCACCAGAGAGGTAAATCAATATTTTTTACCTAGTGTCTTTGTTGCAAAGTAGACAACGATGGAGGTACATAACTTTTGCTCGCCAATCTCTTTAACTTTTAGGAGGTTATTTATCCTTTTATAGAAGTAGAAGTTACTTTTATTTTGTGAATCTAATAGTTCAACAAAACTAGTAATTTGATAGCAAATACCTTTGACTTCCTCCTTCAATGGAATGTCCTCAAGTTACTGTTTCACATAATAAAAGTAATAATAAAATAATCAACTCTAAAAGATAGACAAATTTCTTAAATAGTGTAGCAGGAAATGGATGTAAAATAAAATTTGAACATATAAAAGGAAAAGATAATAGTATTGCAGATGCTCTTTCAAGATCTATATATATTTTAGAAGAAAATAATATATGTTTTATGCAGAATACACTAGAAAGAATGGAATGTCAATTTGGACATATACGACTATCAGTTGTTGGTGAAGTAAAACCATGTGACATCTAGACAGATAATTTGGATATTCTTCAGGTATGCCTTCTTGAAAATCTTCAAACTTCAAAATCCCATCCAGAAAAATTTTAAGCTGTTTTAAAAGCCCTATCCTATTATTTCCAAAAAATACAGTCAAAGCCACTTTCAAAGGGTTTTTCTTTTTATGCTGTGATTAAGGGAAGAAACCCAGGAATATATATTCATTGGGCTGAAGTTTTTGAAGAAATAAATGAATACCCAAACCCTGAATACAAAGGTTTTTATGAAATGCAACTAGCTTTAAATTATTGTAGACAAAAATTGGATTTAAACTATTATGTATCTCCAAAAGCCTTTGAATATAAAAATAGAAATACATAACTCTAGAATGAAATGAAAAGAAATTGTTAAGTATGATTCTCAAGATTCAGCATGTTCAAAATGTATTTCTAGCCTCACTGAAATTTAAAGATTACAATCTCGTGTTGAAATTCTTGTGTTGAAAGAGAATTAACAAGCTCTAACCTGAAGTTACAAAAAAAGGAATTGACGGAAAAAGCCTATCTTAACTGGCTTAATGTTAAGACTAGTCCGCAGCAAACGGCTAGCGGTAAAGACTTTTTAAATCCATTGACGGCTGGTAATTTGCCAAATTACAAATGTTCACTCTTCCACTAAAAGAGAAGAATCCTCATTAAATAAACCATAAAATATTCCCTTAAAAGACCTACAAGCCAAAATAAAATTCTTTACCCATACTTTTTTTTATCTCCTCCACCTGCATCACTTCAAGCTCATATCCTAAATTTCGCCAGTCAAAAGGATAAAGATATTCAAGCCTATATCTTTGAATGGTTATCTCTCTATGATCAAAACCATGACAATCATCCTGACTTATTTATCACATGGGACAGTTTAAATTATAAAAACTCGAGTCATTGTCAAAATTTAGACCAGTTCTGTAAAAACATTCCCATCTCTAAGCCTGAATGTCATTGTCAGCTTATATATTCTATACCTAAAGCAAATATTTTAATGGATCTTTTCGTCCTCCTATTCTCCAATTTAAAAATGAGACCATTACCCTTATTGTTCAAAAATTGCTAGATTATGGTCACCTTGGTCAAGTTATCTTTACCGATCCCTCTCAGACAAAAAAACTTTGGAAGAAAAATTGCTATAACTGTCCTCAAATCCATGAGAAATTCTAAAAACAAGGTAGAAATGTACGTCACTAGTAAACCACCTGAGTTTGATCAAGGAATAACTTACCCAACTAAACATCGAATTCAAATAGTTCCAAAAAAACAAAGCCAATGTGATTCTTCAAGATACCATTCATTGGCCTTGTTCAAACCCAATTCTCGAACAAACAGAACATTGGGCCTCTTTCATGGTAGCTACGACCTTGCAAACTGACTGGAGATATATAAAAGGAAGCCTAATTGCTGGAGACGACATCCAATATATTTATTGTTATGACTATTGCAGAGAGATCGTGTTGTTTTTTCCTGCAATCATTAAATCCCAGGCTTGATGAGTTCTACAAACAAAGATCCGAAGAAGAAGGATCTAAACGCCTAAAAAAACTAGCTGATATGGAAGACCATTACTACCTTAATAGTTCTGATTTTTTAAACTGCCTATTTCTTCTTTCAGAATATTTATTATATTATTAAACTCGTATTTTAAAATTTCTTGTTGAAATATATGTTTATCTTTTAAAAATGCATTTTCTAGTTGACTTTGTTCTAAAAGCATTTTATACCTTTGTAATTCAATATTATTTGAACCGAAATCTGTAGTATTATTGTTATCTGTTGGTGTTGGATTGATATTATATATTTTTGTTAAACACCACTGACATATTTCAATCTTGCAAATTTTACATTGATAACGATATTCAAGGCTAGGATATCTTATACAATGTTTACATTTTTGTTTATCAAACCCCGTTTTATGAATTCATTCATGATTACAATCATCTTTGTTTAACATATAAGTATCCAGTTCTTCATCAGAAGATTCATATTCGTTGCTGCTTTCATTATAATATTCTTCAGGAATATTGTAAACACCTTCACTATCAGTATCATCATTTATACTTACAATATTTTCTTCTAGATCTTCTATTAAATGAGTTTGATGATTATTTGTTTTATTCCTTTGAGGACATATGTTTGCTAGGTATTGTTCATCTCCACAAATAAAGCATTTACACTTTTTTTGATAAGGTTTTTTAACATATTTATCATTTTTCTTTCCACGAAACGTTTTTGATTTTTTAAGATATTTTCTTTTCTTTATTTGACTTTTATTTATTTTTTCTTTTTTCTTGCGTTCTTTTCGTTCTTTATATATTTGCGGAATATATATTACTTTCTTACAAAACCCATATGGTTGTTTTTTAAGGTTTCTTTGAACTTCAACCTGAATACATTTATCTTTTAGTATTTTATAAGTATGTTGTATTATGGCTCCTAAATTTCCATCTATTCTATCTGGTAATTTATTCCATTATTGACTTATTTCTTCCCCTAGATGTCCAGGTAATTTTTGAAAGAATTTTTCGCCTATTTCAGGGTCTAATATTTTTTCAGTTTTAGCAGCAGTGCTAAAATAATCGTTACAGAATTGTTCAATGTAGTCCCAACTTTTTATTTGCATTCTATCAAGATCTGCTAGGGCAGTATTTTGTATATTTGTGTCTCCCATAAAAGGATCGTGTCCTATGAGTAATGTCCTTATGATGCTAGTAAAATTGTAAGGGTTATCTCCAGATCACTTGATTAAATTCTTCATTATATTTTATTTTCCAATTATTGTAAAGAAGCCCAACACTATTACCTAACAATGTTTTCATAAAAGGCCACATGTCATTAGATGTAGTATTATGCCATGCTCGTACTGTGCCTGCTTCCCATTTATTTATTATATCAGACCAATATTGAGGATTATGTTTAGCAATTTCTAGTATACTTCCAAAAGTTGATGCTTTAGATAGCTCATTTGTTTGATCAGGGAGTTGTCTTTTCCCCATGAGTTTATAATTTTTATCTTTATTTTTAATGTTGTAGGTTCCTGTTAGAATAGGTTATCTTCCTCCTGGTTCATGAGGTTTACCTCGAAAATCATCATAAGGTTTAGTTTTAGGAGGATTAGATGTAACTGAGCTACTCGGTTGGTTTTCCATGAATGTATTTTCAAGTATAAGTTTTCTTAATAACATGTGTGGAGGTAATTCTTCGTCCAGAATAGACTCTTCATATTGCATATTAAAATCTTTATCTAGTAGATTTATCATTTCAGGAATTGAAAATTTTCCATATATTTTTTTTTTCTAATTCTCTAGTTTTTTTTATTTATGATATATATTACTTCATCTAAAGTAAGGTCTTCATCATCAATGGCCATATGAGTATATTCTATGGTTTCATCTTCTTCATCATTCAAGCTATTTTCTCCAGATTGTTTAGTATAATTGCTAAACCTTAGATTTAAAGTTCAATTTTTATTCTTATATAAAAAATTTTCTTTCGGGACAAGGATAGATTTTTCAAGGAATGATTCAATTTTCCAATCTAATCCTGCAAATAATTCAGGAGAAAATTGCTTAGCTCCTATGGCTTGTATCCCCTTAGTTCCTAAAAGTTTTTCTAAGTTATGAAAATATTTAGTTGTACTGGTTTCATAGATTCTTCCAATAAATCCATTACATATTAATAAATTTTCTTCACCCATTTTCATATCATATCCTTTAGATTTAATTCCAATTCGAATATTATGATAAAAAAATTTTAGTGGGTAACAAATAATCCGGTGCAAAGTAGATTATTCCTCCTTTTTTGTTCGAGTAAGACTAGGGTGCCTGGTACTATGCCTGGTGGGTGCCAGCACCGTTGATTTTGCATCGAGACAAATGTTACACTTATCTCGACGCAAATCAACGATGCTTGGCACCCACCAAGCATAGTACTAGGTAGGGTACCAAGCATCGTAGATTTTTCCTTTTTGTTCATATCTAATTTGATAGATCCAAGCAATCCTTTTTCTATATCGATAAATCTATCATCATATAGACATAGAAAGATTCTTGCTCCTAGATTTGATCTGTGCAATCCTTTAATTCCAATTATCAAATCTAGTTTTATTTGCTGGTCTTCATGGGTGCATGATATTTTTCTTTCACTATAGTGTTGATATATAAACGGGTTTACTAGAAGGATTTTTTGGTATTTTATATAAAATTGATGTTTCTATTAAATCTAGTTTATTTTGCTTAAATTTTTCTATTTGCTGATCTACGTCTAAGATAGTTTTTAGACTAATATCCATAGATTTTGTAGATTTGTTTCTTAGTTTATTAAAAAATATTTCCAGCTATTTTTTCTTTACTTACTATTTGTTTTCTACGATCCATAATAATTTATGCTTTGTTTTTTACCTATGTGGTTCGATCTTATATTTAATACTTTAAAATCGTTTATTAATTTATTAATATTTTATTAAGGAGATAATAATTTTTTTTATTTCTTTTAGACTATCTTCAATATCTGTTATTTGTTCTTTTAAAGTAGCAACTTTTTGATTTATAGTTTCTATATTTTTATTTTCTTTTGTTTTTTTATATATTCTAATTTTTCTATTATCTTTGTGTATAATTTTTTATTGGTTTGTTCTATATTAATAGACGATTTTATTATAGCGAAATCAACTTCTAAATTACTGGCTAAATTTATAAGTAAATCAGTAATACTATTCAAATGTTCACTATTGCTATGTAAAGTATGTTTAAAACTACTTTCAATATTACAGTCCAAATGACTATTATCTATGATTTTTTTTTGTTTTTGAGTAGTTATTTATTTCTAAATTGAGATAATTTAACCTTATTCATAAACTACTAGAAATAATGATTAATTAATAAATATATCCTAATTATTATGGCCAAAGGATACTGGCTCTGATACCAATTTTAAATAACTGGAAATTTTAAACTATTTTATTTAAACTGTTCAATTTCGAGTCTAATACTGATTTCTCAGTATAATACGCAATTGCCATATGGTCTATTTACATTGGAAAAAAAATCACAAAAAAGTTGAAAGAATATTGTTCTATTCTTAGATTCCAAAACATCCCAATTCTAGGTAAAACCCAAAAACTTCTAGCAAACAAAAACATTTGGGTGTATTTGAGTTTTGGACAAATTTTCAATGAGAAAAAGTTTTCATTGTTTGATTCCACTAGGAAAAAAAAGTTTCATTAAAGAGAATATTTCTATTTTGTGGAGGAATTGTTGAAGATAAGACATAAATCTGTTCAATGAGGCTTTGAATGTCTTGAGGGCTTT